>JARQOC010000002.1:332359763-332959763 GCA_033576535.1 Allobates femoralis | reverse complement strand
GTCATGCAGGGTTCATTTTGTGTACCAGTAAAAAACATATACCTATGACTTGAATTTGGAAAAACATCATATTTGATCTATCACTAAAGAAGGGTTCAGTGAATGTGCATATGAAACTGGTGAGTTCGGTACCTCAAACAAGGTTAAGAACCACTGGTGTGGAGTTCGTGACACCCTCCCTCTTTTTGCCTGTCTCCCCCCTCTCTGTGCCTCCCCTCTTTGTAGTGGTCTTCCCTCTGTGTGCTGTATCTCCTGTCTCCGAGCCTATTTCTCTTCCTGCGCTGTCTCCCCCCTGTTCCTGTCTCCCCGCAGTGCGCTGTCTCCTCTCTCTGTGCCTGTCTCACTCCCGTGTGCTGTGTCTACACTCTGTGCCTGTCTAGCCCTTTTCTGTGCCTCCCCTCTTTGTACTTGTCTCCCCCCTGTGCGCTGTCTCCTCTCTCTGTGCCTGTCTCGCTCCCGTGTGCTGTGTCTACACTCTGTGCCTGTCTAGCTCTTCTCTGTGCCTCCCCTCTTTGTACTTATCTCCCCCTGTGCGCTGTGTGTCCTCTCTCCGTGCCTGTTTGCCTTCCTGCGCTGTCTCCCCTCTGTGCCTGTCTCCCCCTCTTTGTGGCTGTCTCCCCTCTGTGCTCTGTCTCCTCTGTCTGTGCCTGTCTCGCACCCATGCGCTGTGTCTCCACTCTATGCCTGTTTACCCCCATGTGCGCTGTGTCTCCACTCTATGCCTGTTTTTGCCTGTTTTCCCCCCTCGTGTGTGGCGAATGCCCTCTGTGCTTCTCTCCCCCTCTCTGTGCCTGTCTCCTCCCTTGTGCGCTTTGTCTATCCTCTATGCCTGTCTTCCCTCTGTATGCCTAACTATCCCGATGCCCTGTGCCTCCCATCCCTATGCACGCCTATCCCTTCTCTGTGCCTGTCCCCCCCTGTGCAGTGTCTCCCCTCCATGTCAGTCTCCCTCTCTCTGTACCTGTCTACCCCTGTGCGTTGTATCTCCCCTCTCCATGTCTGTTCCCTCCCTGTGCACTGGGTCTCTCCTCTGTGCCTATCTCTCCCCTTTTTTCTGTGCCTGTCTCCCTCTGTGTGCTGTCTCCCCTCTCTGTGCCTGTCTCCCCCCATGCATTATGTCTCCCCTCTGTGCCTATCTCCCCCCTCTCTGTGCCCGTCTTCGCCCTGTCTGTGCCTGTCTCCCCCTTCTCTGTGCCTGTCTCCCTCTATGTGCTGTGTCCCCTCTGTGCCTGTCTCATCCCTGTGCACTGTCTCCCCTCTCCATCCGTTCTCCTCCCTGTGTGCTATGTCTCCCCTCTGTGCCGGTCCTCTCTATCTGTGCCTGTCACCCCCCCTCTCCTATGTGCTGTGTCTTCACTCTGTGCCTATCCCCCCATCTATGCCTGTCTAACCCCTTTATTTGCCTGTCTCCCCCTGTGTGCTGTCCCCCCCCCCACTTTCCTAATATGTGCTGAGTGGCAGCAGGCACTGAACGCAGCGCCTGACTGTAGTGAGCCAGCAGCAGATCTCTATCTCCCGAACTGCTGGTGATGACTATCGGTGCAGGAGATACAGATTTTCTGCCGGTGGACTCACTGTAGTTGGACACTATGCTCAGCGCCTGCCGCACAGGTTAGTAGGGCAGAAGCAGGGCAGGGTACACCGCGAGTGGGCCTCCTCAGCAGTCTAAGGCACTTGACCAGGCCTCGACCTCAGCCTTCATACACTGTTAACTCCTCAGCCTTTTTCTTGCTGCCAGTGGCAGTAGTCTGTAATGGCACTGTCCGCCTGAGTTCCTGCTTTCAGAGGGAAGGGTCGGGATAGAATGAAGATGGTGGATAGGCACAGCCTTGCTGTGAGGTAAATGGTCCGACCCCTTGGCATGCATGGCCCAGGCCCCCTGCTTTGAGCCAGCCATCGGGCTCCTTATGGGAGTCAGGACAGTCAGGCCCTGATAGCAGCCTTGGTATTCACCCACGGAAATCACCGGCTTTTCCCACAGGAGGCAGGACACTGCACCTAGATGTAGACATAACCTTATACAATCATTAAAGCGAATCCTAAGGGTACGGTTACAAGACGCATTATTGCATGCAATTTTACTGGCAATTTGCTGGTTGCAGTGAAATCATGGACACATTGTTCTATTTTGTGTACAAATGTAACAATGTGTCCATGATTTCACAGCAACCAGCAAATTGCAAGTGAAATTACATGCAATGTTGCGACGTGTAATGGTACCCTTAGGCGGCCGTCACACTCATCAATATCGTGAGCGATATTGTTAGTGATCACGTGCACGCGCGATCGCTAACAATATCGCTCACATCGCTGGTGAGCTGTCACACAGACAGACTCACCAGCGATGTTGACCAGCGAGATCGCTGGTAACTATGGTACACATTGGGTAACTCGGCGCCGCGCGGCGCTTAGTAACCCGACGTTTACCATAGATACCATCTCCCAGCATAGGTTCTGCAGCTGGGAGATGGATCATCATGGTGTCACACACCACGATGAAGCAGACTGATCAAGCGATTATTGCTTGATATGAGTTCCGGCTCACAAATCTGCGATGAAACGATCAAGCGATTTTACATTGTAAAATCGCTTGATTACACGCAGCGATGCACAAACGATATTGCTTAAGCGATCAAAAAGCAGATAGCTTAAACGATATCGTTCGCAATATTGTAGCGTGTGACGGCTGCCTTAGACACACATTGAATCCATAGCAGCTGTCAATGAAAATCACAGGTATAGAACAAAAGACAGTTATCAGGAGGCAAGCCCTTAACTGACTGAGTCTGATTTTTCTCCCACTTTGTGAACCCTGCCTTTCATTTAACATTGAGAAGTGATATGTAGAATGCTAATGCCACATTAGTTATTTCCCCTGATATGTATTCAGATACTACACAACTGAACTCTAGTGAATTCCCTAGTTTAATCAGAAGGAAAACTGCAGCATTCTGCAGTCTTCTGTAAGGGCTTATTGTACTGATAGAGCCTTTATTTCAACAGTTCAGATCATTTACAGAATAAAATAACTAAAAAGGAGATGCTATTGGAGATAAGCAGATAGCTATGGGGAATCAATCACTGACCCCTTGATTGCACCCTTACAAAACAGGCTCTCCACCTCTTTTTGCTTTTAATAAACATAGTGATCATTTTCGGGATGTATTGTCACATTTACCCTCCTAGAGAAGTGGGCACAATAAAAATATAATGTTAGGACACTATAAACCAAAAGTACAGTTTATTATATTAAACATATTTAAGCCTAAAGATATTAATATCCTTGAGAACCCCCTTTAAACCTTGGCAAAAAGCACAAGTATATTTGCACTGGTGTGGTAATATTGTAACACTATCTGAATACACTGTGTTGAATTTTTCGATGCTTTGCAAAAATCCTCAAGCTTGTGAAAATCTGCAAATGAGTAGTCTTAAAAGTGGTTTGGCACAGTTTAGATGTGTTCAAACAGATGGTATAGCCAAGCTTGATTGGAGCCGGACAAATTAAACGTAATCCCCACTGCATGTAATACCTTCCAATTGGTTTTGCATAGATGAGATAAAAATTTCAGATGAGATAAGCAAAAAGTTATCAGAAAATAAAGTGTTAAAAAGCTTTCTAAGCCTCTGGGACTCACTCAAATCACAGCGAAAGCTATTATCTCCAAATGGAGACTTGGAATAGTGGTGAATCCTCCCATCAGTTAGCTGCCTGCCAAAAAAAATTACCAAATGGAAATCGCAAAATAGGCAAAACTCTACAGCTTAAAGGGGTGGCTCCATAAACAAAGTTCATTTTAATCAAAAGATCTTGGAATTACGGTATATGAATAAATTCAACAATTGGATGTGTTTAAAGGGAACCAACCAGCAGAATTTAGGGTTATAAACTGAAGCCAGTGCTTTACAGGTTCTGAGATGCTGAATGCAATCATACCATTAGTTGAATGATTCCAGAGAAAGGTTTTATGTAATTGCAAAGAGAGCAGCTGACGAACCCAGTGTGCAGCACAGCATCACTATGTGGGTTTGGTTTTTTTTATTACTCCCCTGTGGGCACTAATCCAAACCCTCCCCCTCCCTTTCATCTGATAGTATTGAAACTGAAAGTACACGATGAATTAGAGGGGGAGGATTTGGCTTAGAGCCCAGGGGAGTAAACAAACTCCACATAGTACACTCTGCTGCACACTTGGTTCGCATCCTCCCTTTTTGCCATAACATTTATAACATTTTCTCTGCAATCATACATGGAATCATTCAGTAAAGTATGATTGCATTCAGCATCTCAGTGCCTGTAAGGCACTGTCTTCATTTTATAGCCCTAAATCCTGCTGATGTTCCTTTAAAAAAAAATGTCCCTGTGCTGAGATAATCTTGTATATGTGTCCTGCTATGTGGTATGATCAGACATGTCCCTGTATGGTCAACACGGCCTAACACAGTACATAGAGGAGACATACCAAATTTCAGATTATAAAACACACTTTTTTTTACTCCCGAACTGGGGGGGAAATGGTGGTGCGTTTTATAATCTGAAGAATGCTTACCCAACAGTGGTAGCTGCGGCAGTTGAGCAGAGATACAGGAGGCAGGGTCGCCAGTGGATTTCAGCAGCAGCAGTGCAGCAAGGCTTACGGGTCGGGTGCTGGAGGTGTCGCAGCGGTGTGAGGCGGGTGCCATTGATACTCCCGGATTCTGGCAGGCAAATGGCTGCATAGATGGCACAGGCACAGACTTAGATCTCAGAGAGCTGAGAGCTCAATATTTGCCTGCGCAGCCTCTACCAGATCGATTCAAGATAACAGCTGTGGAGACGGTGCATGCACAGATGGAGATGTCGACTCTCTGTGCCTGTGCTGCCTCTGTAGCCATTTGACAGAACACGAAAGTATCAAAGGCGCCCACCGTACACCGCCGTGACACCCACAGCTCCAAGCCCACGAGCACTGCCCCATTGCCGACATTCACCAGCGACCCTTCCTCCTGCCTGCAGCATTGCCCCAATGTGCCGCCGACGACCCCCACCACCACGATCTTGCCTGCTGTGACCCTGCCTGCTGTCACCAAAGTGCCCCCCCCCCCCCCCCGTATATATTATAGGACAGACCCCTATTTTAAATTTAAAAAATTTCCTGTATTCTTCCTCCTAATTTGAGCTGCGTTTTATAATCTGGTGCATTTTCTAAAGCAACAAATATGGTATTTAAGACTATCTCAGCACAGGAAAACATTTTTAACACATCCATTTGTGGAATGTACTATTATTCCTATCGATAAGGTCTATTGATTAAAATGAACTGTAAAATGAACTTGAAGACCCCTTTACCCAAAGTCAGTATTGTGAGCAAAAGTGGAAAGCAGAAATGAGAAAACCACTGTTAGGGTGCTTTCACACTGGCGTATCAAAAATCAATATGTTGTTGCTCCAGAAAACTCCTCCGAGTGAGATGCAAGTGACATGCAATTTTCAATCTGTATGTCATGCGAGTGCTATAATTGTGCAATTTTTTTCTCACCTAGTGAGGAATCGTGTGCAATCGTGTGACATCTGTTTTCAATACACGTGCTATGTGTTTTTAACATGGTCTGTTACATTCTCTCAAAAGTTAGGATAGATGTTAAACAGCTACATAATGTCACCCCCTATATACTGTAAACTTGCACTCTTTTATGCATTTATGTGGCACTAAAGGATGTTACGGCTTGTATTTAGTGCAAAAATAAAAGATTCATTTTTAAAAAATGACGTGAGATCCCCCCTATTTTTGATTGCCAGCTAATGTAAAGCAGACAGCTGCAGCTTCGATGGTAATTCATGCTACATTGCGATGAACAGCACTGACCGTTCATCGCAAGCAGCGCTCTTCAAATGACTGATCTGCCAGCTGAAAGAGTTCACATCAAAGCTGAGGTACTGTGGCAATGGTGATTGCAGATGACCTCAGATGAACTCTCTGATGTCACCGCTATCAAGCTGACTGATCTGACAGACACTGTGTGATAGCGGCGACATCAGGGAGTTCATTTGAGGTCACCATCTAGCGCCGTTCCCACGGTGCCTCAACTTTGATGTCAGGTGAAATCTCGCAGCTGCTGTTGCTGGCAGAGCGGTTATTCGGAGAGCGCTGCTTGCGATAAGCAATCACTGAAAGGTGCTGCTCATCACGATGTAGCAGAGCAGAGGAGTTTCATCGAGGGACCTTGTATTTTGGATTACCATCATAGCTGTGTAAGTTTGGTAGCTAATACATAGGTCAAAGAGAGTGTTTTGCTAGTGTGTGTCTTTTAACTATTTACTGACTGGATTGGTAATGTGCAGGTCTCAGAGGCCCAACATTACAAATCTAGGGCTTAATGACAAGCTGTATTTTTGAGTGCCAGCGAAGGTAAAAACCAGGCAGCTGGGAGTTAGCAGCCCGTAGCTGGCTGCTTTACCTTTGCTGAGAATCAAAGATACAGCTGAGCCCTATGCAAAAAATGTTTAGTTATTTATTTTTACCAACCCTATGACGTCAGGTTCATTGCCAATGGCATCCAATAACAGACTCCAGCACAATGGATGGGGGCGCAAAGCCAATCACAGTGAATGGGCATCTGTAATTGGCTGTTGAAAGACAGTGCAGTAAATATGCATGAGCTAAATGAGCGGCCATGAAGCGAGTGTGTGCCAGCAGTGGGAGACTGGTAAGCTGTATTTATCATCTATCTATCTATCTATCTATCTATCTATCTATCTATCTATCTATCTATCTATCTGTCTATCTATCTGTCTACTCAATAAATAGACTGCAGCACTCCTTTCTTGTATTCCATCTGCCTTTATTTGGCCTTCAGGTGTACAGCGCAACGTTTCGGGACAAGTCTCCCTTCCTCCAGCAGCTAACCGCAACTAAAGCAGGGCTTTTTATACATCCTTACAACTCATTTACATATTTACATAAATTATTGGTTTTTGCTCATCTTATAAAACTAATAATCCCATATTACATTATATGTGTATACATACATCTCTTAATCATAGTGCTACACACAGTGCTTTACCTATAGTGCATAAATGCCATCTGGCGTTTTATCTATCCAAATTATCCTTTTTGCTAATGCTCCCAATATTCAGCTTCATAACTGTCTTATACAGTACATACAGCATAAACTACTTTCAGCTGCTTGATATCATGACTTAGCCCAGCTTGATTACAACAGAAGCACTCACAGTTAATATGCGTCGCCAGTCCCCATGTGCTGGACGACCACACATGCGCATTGCGAATCGTTTGTGGCCGTTGCTATGGATATCTCGGATAACTGCCCCGCGCCATCTTTTGACTCCTGCGCATGCGCAGTACCTATTTTGAGGTCTGCACTCATCATTACCGCATTTCCTATACTGCGCTCCACATTATAAGAAGCGTTTTTCTATTATTGACTCCATACTGCTATTTCTTAACTCTTATAACCACCCTTGATTCATATCACTTTAGTTAATTAGTTTTAATAAGAGATTTAAACTAAAACTCTAATTGGTACTGAATTCATATTATGGATCTTATAGGAAATACAAAGATATTATACAATGCTAAATATCCATTCTCTTGGTTGTTTTCTATACCATTAAGGTTTCTGCCATTAGTTTTTTAACCCTTCACCTAAGCCTAAATATATATAATCAAAAAACTCTATTGATCCATGACAAGTAACGGCAATGCAGCGTGAAAACTGGATGCTGTGTGCTGACAGGTGAACCTGTAATGAGCATTGTAGGACACTATAGCAGGGGAACCCTGGGTGAAGGGTTAAAAAACTAATGGCAGAAACCAACCAAGAGAATGGATATTTAGCATTGTATAATATCTTTGTATTTCCTATAAGATCCATAATATGAATTCAGTACCAATTAGAATTTTAGTTTAAATCTCTTATTAAAACTAATTAACTAAAGTGATATGAATCAAGGGTGGTTATAAGAGTTAAGAAATAGCAGTATGGAGTCAATAATAGAAAAACGCGCCTTATAATGTGGAGCGCAGTATAGGAAATGCGGTAATGATGAGTGCAGACCTCAAAATAGGTACTGCGCATGCACAGGAGTAAAAAGATGGCGTGGGGCTGATATCCGAGATATCCATAGCAACGGCCACAAACGATCCGCAATGCGCATGCGCGGGCATCCAGCACATGGGGACTGGCGACGCATATTAACTGTGAGTGCTTCTGTTGTAATTAAGCTGGGCTAAGTCATGATATCAAGCAGCTGAAAGTAGTTTATGCTGTATGTACTGTATAAGACAGTTATGAAGCTGAATATTGGGAGCATTAGCAAAAAGGATGATTTGGATAGATAAAACGCCAGATGGCATTTATGCACTATAGGTAAAGCACTGTGTGTAGCACTATGATTAAAGGGAACCAACCACCCCAAATGACCCCCCAGACTGTTAATTTGTGTCCCTACACCCAGCACACACATTTGGGGCAATCGTTTTTGCTAAAAAAACTGTTTAGTAGAAGCTAAGATATAGCTTTATGAAGTTTAATAAATCAAGACGAATGGGTGTTACCTAGCTTTGTCCTCCGTGCCTGTCAGCCTCCTCTCCCCTCCTCCCTTCAGTGAAGCCCTTCTGTGCAAGCCGAAAATGGCCTGCCTGTCTACTGCTGCCTGATAAATTATGCACGCCCATCTCTGCACCTAAGAGCCTGGCCGCGTCATGAAGGGGGCGGGGCTAGATCACGTCATGCCGGAGCCCCGCCCCCCTTTCATGACGCAATCTAGCCCCGCCCCCTTCATGACGCGGCCAGGCTCTTAGGTGCAGAGATGGGCGTGCATAATTTATCAGGCAGCAGCAGACAGGCAGGCCATTTTCGGCTTGCACAGAAGGGCTTCACTGAAGGGAGGAGGGGAGAGGAGGCTGACAGGCACGGAGGACAAAGCTAGGTAACACCCATCCGTCTCAATTTATTAAACTTCATAAAGCTATATCTTAGCTTCTACTAAACAGTTTTTTTTAGCAAAAACGATTGCCCCAAATGTGTGTGCTGGGTGTAGGGACACATATTAACAGTCCAGGGGGGTCATTTGAGGTGGTTGGTTCCCTTTAAGAGATGTATGTATGCACATATAATGTAATATGGGATTATTAGTTTTATAAGATGAGCAAAAACCAGTAATTTATGTAAATATGTAAACGAGTTGTAAGGATGTATAAAAAGCCCTGCTTTAGTTGTGGTTAGCTGCTGGAGGAAGGGAGACTTGTCCCGAAACGTTGCGCTGTACACCTGAAGGCCCAATAAAGGCAGATGGAATACAAGAAAGGAGTGCTGCAGTCTATTTATTGAGTATTGGAGACAGTGGATGAAAAAACGACTGAATTGCACCCTGAAGGAGCTGTGCTGCTTTCTTTATAAGTATCTATCTATCTATCTATCTATCTATCTATCTATCTATCTATCTATCTGTCTGTCTATCTATCTATCTATCTATCTATCTATGGGCTGCTTTCCACACACAAACCTCTGTGTCCAACTTCTGAACAGATCTCTAGTTGCAGTGAAATCATGGACACATTGTTCCATTTTGTGGCTGTGTACAAATGTAACAATGTGTCCATGATTTCACTGTAACCAGAGATCTGTTCAGAAGTTGGTCACAGAAGTTGGTGTGTGTAAAGCGGCCCTATCATCTATGTCTTATCTATATCTATCCTATCCATATATCTATCTATTCTGAAGATGTGACCATGTAAAAGATCTTTATATAATCACACTCTGTGTGCTGTCCATGTGGCGTGCTTTTTTTTCACGTACCCATAGACTTGTATTGGCTAGTGGAGTCCGAGACTCGCTGGCAATTGCAACATGGTGCAATTGTTTTCTCAGTCCAATTGGAGCTGCAGAAACAATCGCAGATATGAGAGGACACATTTATTAACATTGGTCCAGGTGCAGTGTGATTTTTTTTTACCGTCACTCGCTGAACCACTGAGGCATCCCCGCAGCAGTGAACATAGGTGATCTCGCTGACGTGGCGGCACAGCAGTCCGGCAGCAGGTTCAACTGAGTTCACAGAGTGGGAAACTAGTGCTATGAACTCACTTGAACCTGCTGCATGATAGCCGGACTGGACCGCTGTGCCGCCATGCTTCACAATCTGGCAGCAGGTGTCACCTGAGTTCACTGCCGCTTCAAGCCCTGAGTGACGTCACCACTCACCGCTGCAGTCAGTGTGATACAAAAGATTGCAGTGAGAGGACCCTTGGTCCATCACTGCAGTCTCTGGATGTAGCAGAGCCAGGATCATGTGCTTTGTGGGATATCGTTGTGGATTATCGTTGGAGGGTATATTTGGGATTAACAAATTGGAAAATGAGGGTTGTCTGTGTGTTTTATTTCAATTTAATGATTTTTCTGTGTGTGAGTGTTTTTTTAACTATTTTACTTATAGGATTGATAATGGGCGGGTCTCATAGAGACCTGAACTCTTATGAATCGATGACTGAGGAGTAAAATTCAGATTCCGTAGAAGTCGTTGGTAACTGTACTGACCGCAATCCCTGACTACACACCGCAACTAGAAGTAGCCGTGGGATGTAACTAACCAGACCTAGACAACTCTGCACAGCCAGAGAACTAACTGCTCCTAAAGATGAATGTAGGAAAAGCTATTTTGCCTCAGAGCAGAACCCCAAAAGAATAGCAAGCCCCCCACAGATATTAACTGGGAAACAAGAGAAGGAAAAACAAACACATGCAGAGTATAAGGTTTAGCAAAAGAGGCCACACTAGCTATATAGGAAAGACAGGATAGAATACTATTGCAGTCAGTATAAAACACTATTAAAAACCACCAACAGCAGATATTACAAAAATTACCCTGAGTCACTAAGACTCGGCGCCCTCTATGTCTGCAGACTTCTATGAATTAAATGCCAGCAGAACTGGAAATAACAGGTAACATTGAATGGTAAAATTCCTAAGAAGAAAATTTCCTATCTGAGAGCAGATAAAGAAATATACAGACTAGATCGCAAACCCACATCTCAGAATAAAACAAAACACAAGCAGATCCTTAAGCACACCAAAGTGTGCCACAAAATATAAAAAAAAAACATTCAATTATCTTGCAAAGATCTCCACAGAGTAGAAGAAATCAGACAGATATGAACTCCTCCAGGAACAAAAGACAACTTGCAAGGATATCCACTTCCAACCATTATATGCTCCAAGAACCAGATTGCCAATCACCACCACCTTTGAAGCCCACACAGTCAGCTGCATCACCAGCAACAACCACCTGAGGGAGCTCCAATGAATTCACAACACTGAACATTATCAATCTGGGCTTAATGACAAGCTGTCAATACTCAGCTGTCATTAACCCTTCTATCACCCCCATATCACCACACTAGGGCATCGGGAATAGCCGGGTAAAGTGCCAGGAATTAGCACTTCTAATGAATGCGCCAATTTCTGTGACAGCTGTGGGCTGCTATTCTATAGCCTGGGGGGCCCTATAACTATGGGGCTTACCAAGCTGAGAATACCAGCTCCCAGCTGCCTGGTTTTTACCTTGGCTGGCAATAAAAAATAGGGCGAAACCCGCACATATTTTTAAATTATTTAAGTAATAAAAAAAAAATAGGCTTCACTTTATTCTGATTGCCAGCCAAAGTAAAGCAAGGCAGCTTGGGATGGTAACCGGTAGCTGTCTGCTTTATCTGCGCAAAGAATCAAAATTACAGCGAAGTCCTACTTAATTTTTAAAAATTACTCATTTTTAACCCCTTCATGACCCAGCCTATTTTGACCCTAAAGACCTTAGCATTTTTGTCAATTCTGACCAGTGTCCCTTTATTATGTAATATCTCTGGAACGCTTCAACGGAACCTAGCAATTCTGAGATTGTTTTTTTCGGGACATATTGGGCTTCATGTTAGTATTAAATTTTGGTCGATCATTTTTGTGTTTATTTGCGCAATTTTCAAATTTTGAATTTTTATTCTGCTAAACTAGAGAGATATGCGACACAAAATAGTTAATAAATAACATTTCCCACATGTCTACTTTACCTCAGCACAATTTTGTAAAAAAAAATTTTGGGGGGTAGGAAGTTATAAGGGTTCAAAGTTCATCAGCAATTTCTCGTTTTTCCAGCAAAATTTACAAAACTATTTTTTTTAGTGACCACATTAGATTTGAATAAGAAATGTGTCCACAGCACCACCTGGAACCGGAACTCTATGAGAACCTTCAAACAGGACGCACGGCCAAGGCTAGGGAGATCCACCCAGTCACATCATAGTCCAGGAAATAATAGAAGGACAGCGCCCAAGCTGGAAATCATATCAACATGTGTTTATTCCATCCACCGCAGCACAACGTTTCGGTGACAGCACTTGAAAAAGGCTGTCGCCGAAACGTTGTGCTGCGGTGGATGGAATAAACACATGTTGATATGATTTCCAGCTTGGGCGCTGTCCTTCTATTATTTCCCACATTAGATTTGAAGTCCCTTTGAGGGGTGTACATGACAGAACACCCAAAAGTGACACCATAACAAAAATTGCACCCTCAAGCTACTCAAAACTACGTTCAAGAAGATTATTAACCCTTCAGGTGCTTCACAGGAACTAAAGCAACGTGGAAGGAAAAAATGGACATTTAAATTTTTCAACAAAAATGTTCTTTTAGCCTCAATTCTTTAATTTTCACATGGGCAACAGGATAGAATGGATCCTAAAATTTGTTGGGCAATTTCTCCTGAGTACACCGATACCTCATATGTGGTCATAAACCACTGTTTGAGCGCACAGCAGGGCTCAGAAGGGAAGGAGCGCCATTTGAATTTTGGAGCTAATTTTCCATTCAAAAAGTGAAATTGCGCTCCTTCCCTTCTGAGCCCTGTCGTCCACCCAAACAGTGGTTTCTGACAACATATGAGGTATCAGTGTGCTGAGGAGTAATTGCCTAACAAATTTTAGGATGCATTTTATCCTCTTGCCCATGTGAAAATGAAAAAATTTAGGCTAAAAGAACATTTTTGTGCAAAAAAAGTACATTTGCATTTTTACGGATGAATTTGTGAAGCACTTGGGGGTTCAAACTGCTTACTATGCATCTAGATACGTTCCTTGGGGGGTCTAGTTTCCAAAATGGGGTCACTTGTGGGGGAGCTCCAATGTTTAGGCACACAGGGGCTCTCCATACGCGACATGGTGTCTGCTAACAATTGGAATTGGAAGAATTTGGGAATACAAATTGATAACAACCTTTGTCACAGGTTAACAGGATTAAATATTTCACATGGATTTATGGGATTCTATGTAAAATGAACGGACATTTGGGGATAGCAGATTCATGCATTTTTATATAAAATGAAAGTGCATTTGGAGACATCTTGCTACACACTGAAATTATAGGACTATAAACTCTTGACACTTCTGTGAACTATGTCACTTAGAACTAAGTATTTTCAGGTCTCCATGCGTTGCTAACCATCTACCTAAAACAATTTGTTCCGCTTATCTTAGAAATCTGGTTTCTCTGTCCCTGCTCCTCCACCCCTCCCTAACCCCTCTCTGCTTTGTGTCACCTGTCATATCCACCAGAGCATATAACACTGTTTTACTTTTTTTTTTCCTTTCATTTGCTTATGTATATATGAATGTGTCTTCAGAATATGTGTCATTATCAGCCTGACGAAGGGGCCACAGTGTCCCGAAAGCTTGCTATGTTTACCATCTTTTCAGTTAGCCATTAAAAGGCATCAACTACTGAGGACTCTCAGATTCCAATATATTTTTCTATCTACTGGCTAACACGGTGTAAATATTCTTTACCTTAAATAGATATATATTTTTTTGCCTAACATGCCAAGGAAATGTGTAATCTATAACTGTATGGCTTTTAGAGATCATTTCATTTTAAAATAGCTTAACTGTTCACAATAACAGTAATTTGACCAGGGGTACCAAATGTTTGTATGCCAGTGGAATTTTAAATAAAAGGAATAAAAAGATAAAAATTGTTTAGATCTATTCCCCTTGCCTGATATGACATTTTAGCCAGTAACTAAACTATGAGAAATCAATAATTAAAAAAACTTTCATCAGAAAAAAACAATATTTACTTGCAGCCATGATGCTAATCTGCAGGTAAATATAATTTCAAACATTTTTGCCTTTCTAACCGAATGCTTGACTGTAGGGAAAAAAAATAGTTTAATTCTCCCTGCTACTGCTTGCTTTCAGTAAACAGGGTGCCGCCTGGTGCAGTGAACAGGAAAAAGTCTGGTACACAGTGATCGTGCAGTAATCTTTGAATTACATTAGTATATACACTGTGGAGTATGATGGTGGTAAAGAACCAAGGGGAGTGATTACAGACCTATCGCTGTGTAAACAGTGGTGATTGTCACTGGTAGTGTCCCGATGACTGGAAGTGAATGGCTGTTGCAAAGATATAAATTCAATTTCTACCTGCAGCCAAACATCACATTAGACTGCTGAATATGTCTAGAATGGTATTAGCATTTTATCTATGACAGGGTTCTTTCAAACACAGAAAACGTAAGACAGATTAATCATTCTAAACTGTCCACACAACAGGTGCCTATGTACATGCTGTGTGTAGGTGTCCCATAGACACGTTTTCGTTACTTTCCTCAAGGGGTTGTGCCACAATTAATATATGCTAATGCTGCACACATCACATGAATAAGTATTTTTGTAATTACACCTATTAAAAATTTTGCCCCATTCAAAAGCTACACACCTTTGAAGTATAGTATGATGCCCCCTGCTGGTAGCATAACCAGCTGCTCTGTCCAACCTGTAAACCCTCTCTTCAGGTCGCGCATGCGTGCTTTCCCTCTCTCTGAAGTGTGTGAAGAGCCCTAGCCAGCGGATCTCACGCTGACAGCACTTGATGTGTGTCAGCAGCGTCTGCGGTGCTGTATGTAGATGCTCCAGCACAGGACCAGGCTTGTCTTCTCACTCTCCACAGCTGTTGTCACAGACACTGCCACCTCCCGCACCAGCATCTTCTCTGTGCGGGGAGATGAAGCAGTGGAGCACTCAGCGGCTGCAGTGGACACAGTAATGTATGAGATGTGAATAGTGAGAAATACAAAGAAGGGGACTGACACCACTCAAGTATTACACTGCTGTGCCTTCTGCTCCCTGGCTGTGTGTTTCTCATTATTCACATGACAAAATCCCCAAACCTCACTCACCTACTGCCCCAACACTGAAACCCTGCCTGCTTCACTGATTCACTGCTCCACACAGAGAAGAAGCAAGACCAGCCCAGAGGTAGGGGGAAACAGCAAAACCGTTCTCTGCTCTGTGTCCCATCTCCTCTGAGAGAGGGCTGAAAGAGGGGCCCCATGCACAACCAGCACATGCATGGGAAGAGAGAGTGAACCACTGCCAGGGAGCCAGCCATGGAGGAAGGATAGCTTAGGCTCCAATGTGAATGTGATATAAAATAATCAATTTTCTATAATGCACAAGTGGATGAGTCGCTATATATGTAATGTGTGTTATATGTAATGATATGTAGTGTGATGTATATTTGTCAATGTGTGTGCTCCCTGTGTAATGCAGATGTTATGTGGGGCAAATGCTCTAATACAGGGGCTATGTGTGGGCACAGGCTCTAATACAGGGATTATGTGTGGGCACAGGCTCTAATACAGAGGGCTATCTGTGAGCTCTTGGTGTAATATAGAGGCTATGTGAGCCCTCGATTTATAATACAGAGGGCCATGTGCAGCCTCCTGCTGTATACTGAAGACTGCGTGCAGCTCCTGCTGTATACTGAAGACTGCGCGTGGCCTCCTGCTGTATACTGGGGACTGTGTGCGGCCTCCTGCTGTATACTGGGGGCTATATGCAGCCTCCTGCTGTATATTGGAGGCTGTGTGCGGCCCCCTGCTGTATACTAGCAGGTGTGTGTGGCCTCCTGCTGTATACTGAGGGCTGTTTGCGGCCTCCTGCTGTACAATGGGGGCTGTATGTGGCTTCTTGCTGTATACTGGGGGCTGTTTGTGGCCTCCTGATGTATACCTGGGGGCTGTGTGCAGCCTCCTACTATATACTGGGGGCTGTGTACGGCTTCCTGCTGTATACCTGGGGCTGTGTGTGACCTCCTGCTGTATACATGGGGGCTGTGTGCAGCCACCTGCTGTATACCTGGGGGCTGTGTGCAGTCTCCTATTGTATACTGATAACTGTGTGTGGCAGGTTGTTAGAAGAATACCGCTTTGGTGTTTATGTCGCTGCTGCTTCACTGAGAGTCATGTTCCAGTGTGCACCATATTCCAGAAGTCCTTGCCTTCGCAGCTTCCCTGATTGTTTCACAGGCATTCCTAAACTGTGTTATACTATGAATCTACTTTGTTACCTATAGCAACCAATCAGAAGCTGAGCTGTGATTGGTTGCTCTAGGCTACCTGGTAAATATCCACGCTGTCAAAACAGCCAATGCAGTATCATTACCTCACACATACAAACAGTAAACAGGCCTTTTTTTGGCAACTGACTATAAGGCACATGGTTAAGATTTAATCTCAAAACATCGTCTATGATATTGTCTGAGTCAAGTGATGTGTGAAAAATGTTTGTGATTGTAGATGCGACAGTGCAGATTCCTTTAGTGGACACACATACATATATATAAAGCTGAATGCATGTTCGTATGTATCTAATGTATGTGTATATGGAATGACAGCTGCAGGCTGCTATGACGGCATTATATAAATATATATTATATTATATATAAAATAAAATGTGTGTATGACACTGGAATCTACCACAAAAATGTCAAACTAAACAATAATATATAAAAGGGTCAAAATTATTAAGGATATTGTATGTGAGTGGACTATTTGAATCCAGCAAGGCAGAGGATACAGTGAAGGCAAGAATGTGACAGTTGTGTTAACATTATCCTTTTTTGAACCCCTCCCACAATCGCTCCTGTTCAGCGCAGCATGGAGGGGGAACAAGCATACAAAAACATAGAAACATATATTTTTTATTCATGATATGCACTGTAAACATTTTTTTGTGAATATTTACACTTCTTTTCAAACTTTTGCCCACAAATGTGTATAGCGGCACAACCCCATTAACTCTATATAGATGATGTCACTTTCACTGGAGTTAGATCATTTATCTGATGTGGGAGAACAATAAAAGGTTTCAGCGAAAATGCCTTAATTCTATTTTCTTACAGAACACATAGAGCCAGGAACAGTGAGACAACTGTTGAATAGTCATGGGCGAACCTAAACTGTAACGTTCAGGGTCCGTACCGAACAACTAGTGTATGGGCACAGACCCCGAACGTGGACTTTCCCGGGAAGTCTGTGTTACAGTTCAGGTTTGGTTCAGGGAAGCTGTAAAAAGAAAGAAGATAGAGATTACACAGCCGCATTATACTTACCGGCGTCTGGCTGCTTGTACTTCTGGCCCACTCATTAACTTCCTGGGTATTCACTGCTGAAGGGTAGAATAGCTAATCACAGATGCTGTCACAGAGAATGAGCGTCTATGATTGGCTGTTGGGAGTAATCTGGAATCAGCCCATACATTCTAGCATGGTTGATGCTAGAATGTAAGAGCTGTTATCATGTTACTCCAACAGCCAATCACAGATGCCCATTATTTGTGACAGCATCTGTGATTGGCCGTTGGGCCCCTTACCCATTGACTGACATCATAGTACTGTAAAAGTAAATAAATAATAAAAAAAATGATGTAGCGCTTTGCTGTATTTTTGATTGTCAGCATAGATAAAGCAGACAGCTACGGGCTGACACCCTGAGATGCCTGGCTTTACCGTGGTTGGCAAACAAAATACAGAGAAGCCCATATTTTGTTTTTTATCATTGAAATGTATGGACTTCGTAAAACCTAGGCAGCTGGGGTTTGGAATTCTCAGCGTGGTAAGGCCTAAGCCCCCCACGCTGAAAATCGCAGCTGCCCCTAAAAAAATCCAGCAGCCCTGGTGTCATTGGCACACTGGATAATAAAGGGTTAATGCCAGCCTTATATTGGCAGCTCGCACTAAGCCCAAGATTCATAATGTCAGGCCAATGTTAGACCCGCCCACCATGGATCTCTAGTAAACGTTATAAAAAACAGAACACTGAGAAAAAATCTTTTAATTGCAATAAAACACAAAAGACATCCCTGGTTCCCATCTTTAATAACACAAAACAAATCCCTCTGAAGATAATCCACAGGCCGACACACAGGAATGTCCGGTCTTCACGTACACCGCCGAGAAAATTACTTCAGATGTGCTCGTGGTGACGTCAGAGTCGGGATTATCCGAGTTCAGAGCTGACGCGTCAGCTGTATACTCAGATGACCCTGATGAACTGCATCACGGCACCCAGATCCTAGCCGTAAAGTGAGCGCTTCTCTCACTTACGGCTGTTTACCAGGTGCCATAATGCAGTTCATTGGGGTCATCCAAGTTCACAGCTGACACTGTGTCAGGAGTTTTTTACCGTAATGTGTAAATTTGGCTTCTACCTCATTGGGTTATTTCCCTCCTCTGGATCAACAGTATAGGATGCTGAACTACATGTGAATAGTTTTCAATAAAACTTACTTAACTCAACAATTGATTACATTAATTTTATGATATGCTTAAATCTAATACTTTTTTACTACTCATACTCACTATAATATGTAGTAGATGTAATGAGAATATTAGTAAAAGAATATAAAGTATTACGGTTTTCATGATACATCTATTCCTCATGTTACAGGGCATTGCAGTAGGTATCCATGGTTACAGCCACTCAAAGTGGTAATACCCATGTACACCAGGGATCACAAACTCCAGTGCTCAAGGACTGGAAACAGTGCTTGTTTTCAGGATTCCCTTAGCTTACACAGGGGTCTGAATCATCACCTGTGCAGGCGATTCATTTATCACCTGTGCAATTATGGTAAGAAAATCCTGAAAATATGCAGTTTGTAGCCCATACGTACTGGAGTTTGAGATCCCTCATGTACACCATCCCTGTCTTGCCTTGAAGAAGTGAAGTAGACAGATCAGGTAAACCATATTACTTTTTTATTATACCTACTACATGATGGAAATAAGATCTTTAACATTACAATATGCCTTTATAGTGATGCAAATACATGTATTTGTAATGCAATAAATAAGAAAAACACAAGAAATTTGAAAAACAATAAAGAATTTATGAATTCAAATACTTAGGAGGGAGGGTTTTGGTCGAAATGATCCCATGGGTAGATGGTAACAAGGGTGTTTTCAGGGTGGATGAGCGAAGAGAAAACAGGGCTGTGGAGTCGGTAAGTCAGAAGAGGTGATGGATGGACGAGAAGGCCAGGATGTCGAAGAGGAATGAGTACTGCCAAGTTTCCTTTTTTTGTGGAAACAGCATGGAGTGGGAGAATGGTGGACCTGCTGCTGAACGAGTGCCGATTGCTCAACAGGTACCGACTGCCGGACAGGTGCTGACGTGTGGACGTAGGGTGTTGGCTGCTGGATGTACCGTGCCAACTGCTGCTGGACCTCACATAACATGTAGCTAATGGGAAGACAAAAAGTTTCCCATCTACCGGGCAATAGACATGAAAAAATGGTGTGCTGGTCTATTAACATTGGCTTCAAGGCAGTTACAGTTGGTGTATAAAACAGGATAAAAAGGCTGGAGTATATTGCAGTAAAAAAGTGGTATTTTTATTTTGATTTATAAAATGCGTGATAGCAAAAGTGGGTACAAAGAGGGTCTGAGATGCAACTCACCCCTATGGGTTACAGAATTTTCCAAAACCCAATACTGATTATGTTACAACAATAGTGGACAGACTCATATATGGTATATACAAGTACTAAATGCCAAGTCTGGTAAATAAAGTGCACAGTGATTCATAAAATCAGTATAATATCAGGAATAAACACCAGCTCATATAGCATCAGACTACAATATTACACATATTTTGTCCACCAAAGAACTTTGCAAGTAGTTACATAGATTAATGGAAAGAAGTAATCATAATAGGCGTTACAACATACCTATACAAAAACCTGATTCCCTGATTTAAAGACCCCTACATATGTTTCGCCAGCATGGTAGCACAGCTTCCTTAGGGAGAGGTTTGTGCAAGTAGTAGACACCAGGCTAGAGCATCAACGGTGTCTTTATAGCGCCAGGGAGCCCGGGTGCGGTGTTCAGCACTTCCGGGTTCCACTGACGTTACGTGCATGCGCATTGTCGCCGCTCAACTTCCGGGGACGGGCCACAGTCCAGGCGCATCTCAACCCTCCGCCTGGCAATGGGACGCGTCACCATCGTTACCGGGTGGAAGGGGAGGAGCCAAGACACAACACTGCCCTCAGAAGGAGCGACGACTTTAGTGCAGCGCTGTGCCGACACCTAGGTTGTCATAGTAACTAGTAAACATCAACAGAGCAACATATAAAGAGTGAAGTAAGCCACAATGTACAAGTTACAGTGGGTCGTAATGTTACGAAACCCGTCGCTCATTTGTTGAGCAAGTCCCTTAACAGTGTCCTGAAATACTGAGCTAAAATGTAAAAACTCCGACAGAGGCTCTTATCCAAGGCCCTCTAGCACTGCCGAGATTACCCAAAACCGGAAGCACCAGAGGGCTATGATAGGGCAAAACCTGACTGAACAGCAGTCTGCTCCCCAGCCTGTGAAGCCTGCCAGGAAGCTCCTGCATTGGTGGATGGCTGGGAGGAGATGGCGGACGGGTCGCAGGCACCAGTGGTGGCTGTCTCTTGTGAGACAGCTACAAAAGAGGAGGCTGCAGTCTCCAAGGTGCTGACAATGGTTCTGAGGAAAAGAAGGAAAAAACAATATACAGCTATGACGTTTGTGCACTGCAGGGGGAAAAATAAGTTAAAAAACATGTATACACTTTTGTCATCAAGTATATGGATATTCACTTTCAGCAAGGCAAGGATGGTCTGAAGAACACCATTGCGCGGCAGTACTTGTACCGAGCCCTGCATTGCCCTGTTCCACTTGCAGCCTGCATGTCCTTGTTGAACTCCTTCTTCATGTAGCGATTCCTAATCGGCTGCCATCGTTTCCTGACTGTTTCCCCTGCAAAGAAAGAAAAAAATGGTTGTAAGTCACATTTTGCATCCATCAATATGACACAGACCTAGCATTACTTACGGCATAGCTTCTGTGCCCTATCTTCAATGTTCTCCCAATCATCCATAAGTGATGCACACACTTCATTCCAGAGCCGTCAGGTGTAGTCACTGTCAGAATGACGCTAGTGAGTACGGTCCCACAAAGCTGGACGATCATCAAGGGTGATCAGTAGGTCCCTATCAATAAACTCCTTTTCCTGCTGACCCCAGCTTGAAACTTGTGAAACCTAAAAAGCAAACAAAAAAAAAAATACATTACACACTGAAGATGAGAAATCACAATCTGAAAAATAAAAAAAAGTTGGGACTGTGTTGAAATGGACTACTTGCACCTTGCTCACCGACGCCATGCCCTTGAACCCCACAACCCTAGGAGGAGTCTTGGCCATTCCGTTGCTCCTGTTCTCCCGCAGAGGAACTTTCCTGTAAAGACAGTACAGTGGAACCTTGGATTACAAGTAACTTGGTTTGAGAGCGTTTTGCAAGACAAGCTAACATTATCAATAAATTGTAACTTGGTATAAGAGCAAGATTTGCCATAAGAGCAAACTGTGAGCTCCCCTCATCCCTCTACAGTACTGTACCTTCCTCCCTGCACAGATACAATACAGTATTAGTAATATGCACTGCTTCTAGTGCATGCATATAAGCCATCAATTGTTGTCTTATCCGCACTTCTGGGCTCTAGCCTTTGCATGTTCACCGCACTCTGAACATGGAGCCTCCATACTTGATATTGTACATGTGCGATGTTGCTACTTGACCAACTTTAGGCTGCGTTCACACGCAGCCTATTGCTGCATTTTGTGAGGATCTGTTTTGGTGCGTTATTCACCTGCCCTTACCTCGCAGCGCTCCCCGGTGACTGCCAACAGTGATCTCTTCTCATCCCGGAGGCTGCAGTGAGCGTGGTCTCTAGGACCCTGCAGCCTACCATGTGACTGAGTGGCGTTGCTCGGTCACATGGTACAGTCCCGGGTCCTCCAAAGATCCTACAGCATCGGGATGAGGAGATAGCAGTGTGGGAGCGTGACAAGGTGAGTAAAAAGCGCAGGCGAAAAGCCCCAAAAGAATTGACATGTTCATTCTTTTCACGCATTCGCTTTTCAACCCAAAAGCGGATATGTAAAAAGCACAGCATGTGAATGGAAAACGTGAAATGCATGGACTTGGCTGGGACAGCTAACGTCATGCATTTCACTGCATTCCATTCCAATAGCGGATCAAAAGCGCTGCAATTGCGCAGCGTGTGATTTTTGCCTGAATAACTTCCTGTACATATATATATTGTATATAGCATAGAGCTGCAATTAATTACAGAAATGCAATAATTTTATATGACTACAGTAAATAATTTTTGGTTGTGGAACAAATCATCTGAATTTCAAATATTTCTTATGGGAAAATTTGCTTTGATATATAAGGGATTTGGATTACAGCATATTACCGAAGCAAATTATGCTCATAATCCAAGGTTCCACAGTAGATAATTTTCGTACTCATTTCTTTCATTTGCAATAAATAAATATGGTAAACCTCTTTGAAATGTGGATTGTCTTCAATTCTCTCTTGTGCAGGGGGATAACCATTGCTGTCATCACTGGATGCCATGGATGCAATTGTTGCAATTGATGTGTGGGGCAGTCAGCAGTCGAGCTGTCCGCCATGCAGGCAGGCAGCATTAATGGGAGATGGTCTGTAAAAAAAAAAACAATGATTATTAGGAGGGAGGGTGAGAGAGAGGGAGAGAAGGAAGAAGAGACAGAGAGATTGTTTTGAGGCCTATACATGTTGTGCTAAAAGTATTGACACCCCTGCAATTCTGTCAGATAATACTCAGTTTCTTCCTGAAAATAACTGCAATCACAAATTCTTTGGTATTATTATCTTCATTTAATTTGTCTTCAATGAAAAAACACAAAAGAGAATAACAAAAAGCAAAACATTGATCATTTCACACAAAACTCCAAAAATGGGCCAGACAAAAGTATTGGCACCCTCAGTCTAATACTTGGTTGCACAACCTTTAGCCAAAATAACTGCGATCAACCTTCCAGGTAACCATCAATGAGTTTCTTACAATGCTCTGCTGGAATTTTAGACCATTCTTCTTTGGCAAACTGCTCCAGGTCCCTGATATTTGAAGGTGCCTTCTCCAAACTGCCATTTTTAGATCTCTCCACAGGGTTCTATGGGATTCAGGTCTGGACTCATTGCTGGCCACCTTAGAAGTCTCCAGTGCTTTCTCTCAAACCATTTTCTAGTGCTTTTTGAAGTGGGTTTTGGGTCACTGTCCTGCTGGAAGACCCATGACCTCTGAGGGAGACCCAGCTTTCTCACACTGGGCCTACATTATGCTGCAAAATTTGTTGGTAGTCTACAGACTTCATAATGCCATGCACACGGTCAAGCAGTCCAGTGCCAGAGGCAGCAGAGCAACCCCAAAACATCAGGGAACCTCCGCCATGTTTGACTGTAGGGACCGTGTTCTTTTCTTTGAATGCCTCTTTTTTTCTCCTGTAAACTCTATGTTGATGCCTTTGCCCAAAAAGAGAGAACATTCTTCCAAAATGTTTTAGGCTTTCTCAGGTAAGTTTTGGCAAACTCCAGCCTGGCTTTTTTATGTCTCGGGGTAAGAAGTGGGGTCTTCCTGGGTATTCCTACCATACAGTCCCTTTTCATTCAGACACCGACGGATAGTACGGGTTGACACTGTCGTACCCTCGGACCGCAGGGCAGCTTGAACTTGCTTGGATGTTAGTCGAAGTTCTTTATCCACCATCCGCACAATCTTGCGTTGAAATCTCTCATCGATTTTTCTTTTCCGTCCACATCTAGGGAGGTTAGCCACAGTGCCATGGGCTTTAAACTTCTTGGTGACACTGCGCACGGTAAACAAAGGAACATTCAGGTCTTTGGAGATGGACTTGTAGCCTTGAGATTGCTCATGCTTCCTCACAATTTGGTTTCTCAAGTCCTCAGACAGTTCTTTGGTCTTCTTTCTTTTCTCCATGCTCAATGTGGTACACACAAGGAGACAGGACAGAAGTTGAGTCAACTTTAATCCATGTCAACTGGCTGCAAGTGTGATTTAGTTATTGCCAACACCTGTTAGGTGCCACAGGTAAGTTACAGGTGCCGTTAATTACTCAAATTAGAGAAGCATCACATGATTTTTCTAACAGTGCCAATACTTTTGTCCCCCCCTTTTTTATGTTTGGTGGGATTATATCCAATTTGGCTTTAGGACAATTCTTTTTGAGTTTTTTCATTGAAGACAAATTAAATGAAGATAATAATACCATAGAATTTGTGATTGCAATCATTTTCAAGAAGAAACTGAGTATTATCTGACAGAAATGCAGGGGTGTCAATACTTTTGGCCACAACTGTATTTACATTGAAGAAGCCTGGATGGCAGCAGCAGGCAGTCGGGAAGGCCGGGTGGGCTAGAAAGTGCGGTCATGGTCTGTAAATAAAAATGAGAGAGCAAAGAGAGAGAGAGAGAGAGATTGTTTTCGGGCCTATACTTACATAGAAGATGAAGGGCTGGCAGGACAGGCAGGCAGGATTGGTCCTAGGAGGTGATGATATTCTCCAATTCTCAGAAGAACTTGTAGATGAGCTCCATCCACCATTTATATATGTTGGGTGTTGGGATGGGCTGAAAATGTTCTCTTGGCATGTTCATATGAAAACCGGATTCATGTGGATGGATCTATGCTATCAGGCACCAATTGAAGACCACTCTATTTAGTGCTGCTGTGTGACGGATCCTGGTCGTATCCGAATTTTTAAGAGCTACAAAACCGCAACATTGTCTGTCAACACAGGAAGTAAAAAACTGAATCCGGCAGAAATCGGATGCAACAGCATGCTACCGCATGTGCCTGAGTCCCCACTGAAAGTCAATGGAGACAAACTGGATCCGGTAGCATCCGGCTTCTGCCAGATTCTGTCAGACAGCAGAAAAATGCTAGTGTGAATCCACCCTGACAGGATGAAAAAAATGTATCATAACATGTATGTCAAGGGGAGGGGGGGTGTCAAGTGAAAATTTCCAGTATGATCCAATATAATTTGTAAATTATGTATTAGAATGAAACACAGGAATAATAAACAGAACTGATTTTACAACACAAGCATATTTGCACTCTCATTTATCCAAGCTCTGAGGCCTGGGTCTCAGGCCTTAGTGCACAATTTGGAATTTATTGGTGATCCCATATGGACTTTGGGTTACAGAACAAAACTGTTACAAGACAACATAGTTTGTGTCAGAAAACTGGAAAAATCACCTTGCTGAGTCAGACACAAAATACTTGTCTTTCCCAAAAACCTGGCAGTAAGGAGTGATTATCACAGCACGGTGGCTCAGTGGTTAGCACTGCAGTCGTGCAGCGCTGGGGTTAAAATCCCACCAAGTATGACATTTGTATGAAGTTTGTATGTTTTTGCTGTGTTTGCGCTGGTTTCCTCCAAGTTCTCCAAAGACATACTAGTGGGGAATTTGAATTGTGAATCTCAATAGGAACAGCAATGTTGATCTATGTAAAGCGCTGCGGAATAAGATGGTGCCACATAAATGATTATTATCCCCAGCACATGACATAAATATACATACATACAAGATATTTCATTTTTAATCTCTCTTACATTCTGAGCAGATCAGCAGGGATGAGTGCTGACTAGTATATAACACTATGTTACAGTATGATTTATATTATTTTGTATTGCTGACCTCAGGCTACAGATATTCTCCTTTGTACAGCAGTAAAATATTGTCTTTCTAAATAATTCATACAAATAGGTTGATTTGCTTCACATAAGCAACTATTAACAGATCAACAAGTAGAGCAGGTAAGCTTAGAGACATTGATCCAAAGAGATAAAATGTGGAATAGAGGGATCCAGTTTACTCCTATGTGTCCCTATGGTGCCAGATTGGTCATATATAGCCATCCGTTTATGTGAATTCAGTGCAGGATTCATTTTTGTCCCGTTTTTACAGGACCCAGAATCGGAGACTGCACTGTTTTTAGGAACACCGGACAAAACCTGACAGAAACGATTCCGGGGCGATCTGGATCACATATAATGGGAGTCTATGGTGACATATCCGGAAAAAAACTGAAATGTTTCCCGGATCCAGTTTTAGTCACTGAGCATGCTCAGAATAGTTTTAATGATCCTCCCAGCCCAATTTTTGTTCCGGATCTCTGTCTCTCTCAAACCAACATTAACATTAGTTCCTACGGCTGCACGACTTGCTGCAGCTTTTCTGTGGAGGAAAACGAATCATGTGAAAAGATGAATCCAGAGGCATAATTGCCATCCAGCTGCACACATCCCTGCTGGTCCCTCTGTGCTCCTGCAAATTACAGGATCCAGACAGACAGGCAAAAACCGTGGTGTGAAGCCAGCCTTAAAAGTCCTGTTAAAGGGAACCTGTCACCCCCTTTCTGTGTCCAGCAGCTTACACATAATGTAAATGGGGTTCTTATAACCCCTCTATGTGCCCAGACATGCCCCACATACCTTAGAAAGTAACTTTTACTGAGTTAAGCGCTGGCCTTCTATTGAGTCCAGGAGGCTGCTATTTAGTCCAGGTTGATAAAGTCCTCGCCATCCCCTTGGCTGCAAAACACGCCCTGCACTTTTTAAAATTCCTGCCCCTCCTGTGATTGGCGCTTGAATGACAGCCGCACTCGCGCCTGTGCAGTGGAGTGGATGTCCTCGCTCCATTGAACAGTGCTGAAGTTGCGCAAGACTTCACAAATCTCGCGAGATGTCGGCACTATGCACGGACACCCACTCCACTGCGCAGGTGCGCCTATCAGTGCCAATGTCTCGCGAGATTTGTGAAGTCTCGCGAGACATCAGCACTATGTTCAATGGACAGGCACAAGTGCAGCTGTCACTTAGGCGACAATTACAGAAGGGGTGGGAATTTTAAAAAGTGCAGACCGGGTTTTGCAACCGGGGCGGCAAGGACTTTATCCACTTGGACTAAATAGCAGCCTCCCGGACTCAATAGGAGGCCAGCGCTGGATACAATAAAAGTTATTTTCTGACATATGTAGGACATGTCTGGGCACATAGAGGGGTTATATGAACCCCATTTACATTATGTGTAAGCTGGTGGACATAGTTTAAAATGCCCAAAGAGGGTGACAGGTTCCCTTTAACAATTCAGCATTAGACAAAGCATTTCTGCCTAGCATTTTACAGGAGATGCTCTGTAGGTTGGTGTGAACTATATTGATGCCCAATATATTGAACATCTGATGGATAAATGACAATTATTATTTAGGCTATGTTCACACATAGCGCTTCTTTTGCGCTTTTTTGCGCTGGCCCCTTTTTATCGTTTTGCACCCACGCAAAAAAGCCCCATAAAAAACATGGTGCATTCGTGTTTTTACAGGGCAACGTCTTCAGTGATGTCACAGAGGGGAGGAAGAATCCTGTTCCTCCTCCCCTCTGTGACATCTTTCACAGCCCCATTTGATTTTGCAGTGCATGATACACTGCGAAATCACATGTAAAGATAAGCCAAATGTATTAAAAATAATAAAGATTTTTATACTTACCCTCCGCCGGGTGTTCTGGAGCCGGGAGCAGCAGCAGGCATCAACCTGCAAAGACCTTGCATGATGTCATAATGACATCGGGCGCTGTGATTTGCCACTCGTGGTCATGTGATATGTGATGAGCATATCACATGACCGCGAGCGGCGAATCAGCACCCATAACGTCGCACAAGGTCCTGTCAGATCGGTGCCTGGCTCTGGATAGCACAAACAAGCCAGCGGACAGTTAAGTATTAATATTTTATTATTTTTAATACCTTTGACTTTCTTTAATTTTGATTTCGCAGTGTATATTAATACACTATGAAATCAAATGGGGGCAGTCACACATGTCACAGAGGGGAGGAGGAACCAGGATTCTGGACCCGTGGAAGCCTAACCAGGCGAAACGTGCGCCCGTCGTCCTCCCCGCACCTCCCTCCCCACCACATAATGTTTGTAACCTGCACCTCCTAACGGAACACTTGGATTAAAAGAACCTTCATCTAATGGTGAGTGCCGTCTGTTCTAAATTTTTGGACATTTTTGTGACTGGACCTTGTGCAGACCTGTGCAACACCATATTGCTGGCAGCACATACAAGCCAAGGACAAACACCAAAAGCCCTCTAGTGCCCAGATTCCTTCCCTACAGTGGAACCAGGATTCTTCCTCCCCTCTGTGACATCAGATCCAGCAGCGCCAGCCCCTTTGGGAAAAAGCGCCGGCGTTGCTGCGTAAAGAATTGACATGTCAATTCTTTTTACGCCAGCAATTTTTCCCATAAAAGCGCTGCGTAAAATTACGCAGTGTCTGTATGGCAAAGTGAATTTCACAATCAAATTGCCGGCAGACAAAAGGCACATTGCACACTTTTGAAAAGCATGCGCAAAAAAGCGCTCAAAAATGGGCAATGTGTGAACGTAGCCTTATATAAATCTATCTTTAGTTTACATAAACTATATAATGACACATATGCATGTTTTTCTCAATATCTGACATTAAATCAAAATAAAACAAATGGAGAGGGGAACAAAAGCGCAAATGGTGCCTTATCCTTTAAATTAAACACAAGTTAGCATATTTCACTGCTCACCTTGTAGGGTCGTGAGACCCACAACTGGTGTAAGCGCATGTTGCAGTTTGCTGCAGAATTCACACTCCACGTGATCGTGACTGCAGTAAAAATCCTAAAATGGACGGTGTTCTTTGGTCTGTGCACACTGCAAATGATGAACCAAACTCCAAAGGATAAATTAAACGGTGCCTTTAATCTCTATGCGTTTCTGAACGCTTCCACGCTCCTTCATCAGGAGATCGTGGATGTCACCTAGAAAGAGGGGGAAGCTTGGAAGCCTAAGAACAGCATCTCAACTGTGAAACACAGGGGTGGCAACATCATGTTGTTAGGTTGTTTTGCTGCAGGAGGGATTGGTGCACTTCACAAAATAGATCATGAGGAAAGAAGATTATATGGCAATACTGAAGCAACATCTCAAAACATCAGCCAGGAAGTTAAAAGTAGGGCAGAAATGGGTCTTCCAAATGGCAAATGACTCGAAGCATACTGCCAAACTGGTTACAAAGTGGCTTAAGGATAACAAAGTCAATGTTTTCGAGTGGCCATCACAAAGCTCTGATCCCAATCATATTGAAAATTTCTGGGCAAAGCTGAAAAGGCAGGTGTCGAGCAAGGCGACCTACAAACATGGTTCAGTTACACCAATTCTGTCAGGAGGAATGGGCCAAAATTCCTAACAACTATTGTGAGAAGCTTGTGGAAGGATATCCAAAATGTTTCATTCAAGTTATACAGTTTAAGGCAAATGGTACCAAATACTAATGAGATGTATGTAAACTTGTCACTTTACAGAAAATAATAAAAATGCCTATAAACATTCTCATTATTCTGGCATTCGGCAGATATTAATAATTAGGGTAAACCTATTTGACCTGAAACGGGAAAGTTTTATTCTGATTTAATGTCAGATAGTGAGAAAAACATGCAGATGTATCTTTTTATACAATGTATTTAAACTTCTGGTTTCAACTGTATAAAAAAATATCGTAATCAGATTCTAGTTTTGAACAGCATCTGACTGGATGGAACTGTCATTTCCTACACATACGTGTGTCTCCGAACATAAGACAGGGTCTTACATTATTTTTTGCTCCGAAAGATAGGCTACAGCATAATTTAAGGGAATGGCTTACTTTTCTATTCATGAACAACAATTCACAATTACCGGTAATTTTGAACAAAAAAAAATAATCAACATTTATTAAAATACAACATCATTTATTAAACAACAATATAATCTGCCTGGGAGCATTTTGTTAAAATGGCTGCATGGTTCCCATCTATAGGAATAGTCTGGGAATAAACTACTTCAATAAATAAATATATGTGGCGATATTAATAATATGGAGATCTGTAGCCTTGATGCAGTTACAACATGAAATCACAAAATGTAATAAAATACATACAGAGGAGCAATATGAAGAAAAAATCCAGAAAACACCCAAGAAATTGCAGATGAAAGTTCCATCATTATGCAAAATATATGTGGATACGTATCACACAGATTGCCAGTTTATATGAGTAAAATATTGTAAAACCTGCCACAGAAAGGTCAATGTAGGGTACCATGTCATATATAAACCTACCGTAATATATAAAGCTGAATGTGAGTGTTGTGTATGGTGTGTGTTTGTGTGTGTGTCCACTAAAGTAATTCGCACCGTTGCATTTACAATCACGAAATTTTGCACAGCCCCTTCATATGACTCCGGGAACGTCATAGACTATGTTTTTCGGGGAGATATTAACCCCACACTTTACAGTCATTTGCGAAAAGAAGGCCTTTTTACTGTTTGGATCTGTGAGGTAATAGATACTGTCTTGCCTGTTTTCAATTAGGCTAGCTTCATACCACGGTTTTTGGCATCAGGTTTTGTCCGGTTTGAATCGGACAGAACCTGATCCAGTTTTGCCTGCCATGTATCCCTATGATGATTGGTCCTATTTGGCCATCCGGTTGTGTGTATTCTGACCCGGATTAGTTTTTGTCTGGTGTTTCACCGTGCCCAAAATCGGAGCCTGCAGCATTTTTGGGCTCCAATGAAAAAATATCGGAAACAGTAACTGATCCGGGGCGATCCAGCGCCCAGAACATGGGAGTCTATGAGCGCCGGGGAACCGTGACAAAATTAGATTGTTTCCCGGATCCGATTTTTTGCACAGAGCATGCTCGGAAATCCTGCCATTCTAACTACAGCACCATGGACAGCACTACTTGTACCACAGGCTGTGAATTCAGCACCAAGGACAGCGGCAGAGCAGATACAGGAAGACTTCAGCACCATGGACAGCAGCAGAAAAGGAATCCTGCAAAAAACAGGATCCGGGACCATATTTGGCCACACTTTTGTACACATCCTGTGCTGTCCATTTTAGTCCGTGGGATCCTGCAAAAAACAGGATCCCACGGACAGGAACAAAACCGTGGTGTGAAGCCAGCCTTAGCTTGGATATTTATCAGGTGGCCTATAGCAACCAATCCCAGCTCAGCTTCTGATTGGTTGCTATATGCAATGAAGGACATTCATACTATAACACAGTTTATGTATGTCTGTGAAATATTCTGTGAAGCTTGCCAAAAGCAAAGATTTCTGGAAAATGGCGTACACTGGTACATGACTCTCAGTAAAGCAGCAGCCACACAAACCCCAAAGTGACTAAGACACTTCTTTGCTATTCTTCTAACAACCTCCCACACACAGCCCACAGTATACAGCAGGAGGTCACATACAAACGGAGTATACAGCATGTACTCACATACAAACACAGTATATAGCAGGAGGTCACACACAGCCCCCAGTACACCGCAGGAATCCACACAGCCCTCAGTATACAGCAGGAGGCCGCATACAACCCCTGTATATAGCAGGAGGCTGGCAACAGCCCCCAGTAAACAGCAGGAGCCTGCTCACAGATCCCAGTATACAGCAGGAGGCCGCACACAGCCCCCAGTATACTGCAGGAGCCAACACACAGCCCCCAATATACAGCAGGAGCCCAAACACAGCCCCAAGTATACAGCAGGAGCTGCTCACAGCCCAGTATACAGCAGGAGGTTACACACAGCTCCCAGTACACAGCAGGGGGCGGCACACAGCCCCTTGTATACAGCAGCAGGCCGCACACAGCCCCCAGTATACAGCAGCAGGACACACACAGCCCCAGTATACAGGAGGCGCACACAGCCCCAGTATACAGCAAGAGGCCACACGCAGCCCCCAGTATACAGCAAGAGGCGACACACAGCTCCAGATACATCAGCAGGATGCACACAGCCCAGTATACAGGAGGCCACACACAGCCCCAGTATACAGCAATAGGCCACACACAGCCCTCAGTATTACAGCAAGAGGCGACACACAGCTCCCAGTGTACAGCAGGAGGCTGCACACAGACCCCAGTATACAGCAGAAAGCCACACAAAGACCGCAGTATTACAACAGAAGGCCTCACATAGCCTCTGTTTTACACCAGGAGCTCACATATAACCCCCTGTATTAGAGCAGGAGCTCACACATAGCCCCCTGAATTACAGCCTGTGCCAACACATAGCCCTGTATTGCACCAGGAGCCCACATATAACCCCTGTATTACACTTTCTGTGTATCTCACCAGAGAGAAACAAGACGTTGTTAACCTATTCTACTACAGCTAGATGACTATAATGCAGAAAGCATGAAGGGTTAATGACACAATGTCCAAAAAATAATGGCATATAAAAAGGTTTATATATTCAAATATAATCATGTTATCACACACACAACATACATACACATGTAAATATACACATTACACATACAATACATACCAACCTATCTAATCTTTCGGTCATCTAGACTCCTGCAGTTAAAGGACCTTTCGTAACATCATGGTCACATAACCATGTTGTCAACAGAGGTCTTTAACCACTTTTAATCTCGGAACAGACATGTTGTCGAACCCTAGGAGAATAGTGGTAAATCCACTAGTCCCCACCCCTCCACAAAACGCCGGTCCTGACTGTAACTAGGGTTTATTTTTGGAGTAGGGCTTATACAATATTTAGATTTTGCTGCATTTTTTTTTTTAGCAATTGTTCACTGTTGTGACTGTTAATAAAGCTAGGATAGGCTGGTAAAAAAAAAAAGGTTTAAGCTACCTTCACATTTGCGTTTGTGTCTGCATGCTGATGGCATGCAGACACAAATGCAGTGCAAAGCAGTGCCATTTGATGTGTCCGCAGCGGAGAATGTCCGCCTGCGGACACATCACTCTGGAGCCCGGCCAGCCAATCAGCGGTGTGTCCGGGGGCGGAGATCAGCGCCGGAGATCTCCGCCTCCCGGCCGCCGGTAAGCTCCGGGACATGTCGGCGGGGAGAACAGCTGATTTGACAGCTGTTTGAATCTCCCGCGCCGACACCGAGAGGAGATGTCGGCGCGGGAAGATTCAAACAGCTGACAAATCAGCTGTTTCTCCCCGCCGACATCGCTAGCAGATTACCGGCGGCGGGGAGGAGGAGATCAGCAGAGGCTGAGCTGATCTCCCGGTGGCCGTCGGTGAGCTCCTGTGACATCACCGGCGGCCACCGGGAGATTTTTCAATGGGTCCGCAGCGTTCTCCTGCGCTGTCAATGAACAATGCAGGTTTTGTGCGCTTGGGGACGCTTGCTGATCTTCCAAGGTCCCCGAGCGCACAAAAAATGCAACATGCTGCGTCCCGGGTGCGGACGCTGGACCCTGGAAGGAGCAGATATCGTCCGCATCCGCACCCGAACGCAGCAAACGCTGCCAAACGCAGACACGATGCGTTCCTATGTTAAACATAGGAACGCAGTGCGCATGCGTTTGACTGCGTATGGGAACGCAGCATACGCTGCGTTCACATACGCAAATGTGAAGGCACCCTAAAGATGTCATAATGTGACGTAGGGCACCACCAACCCCCAGCTGCCTAGTTTTACCTTGCTGGTAATCAAAATAATTTTATTTGAACAAAAAACACAAACCTATTCTGCAACGACCGTTCACACCGAGACCCAAACTGACTGAGTTTCGGCTTCTGCTGTGAGAGTGGTGACGTCATGGTCTGGGTCACCTGATTTCATCTTGACCAATGAGGCTCTCTGACCAGAGGTGAACCCTGTGTCGAACCTTTCAAAGCGGGACAAGAAACTCACTACTTTTGGGTCCTTCTTTGACACGGAAAAATTCACCTCAAAGAGCCGCGTCGCTTGAAATGAACTCAAGGGACCAAGGCTGTGACGTCACCCCGCCAGAGCTGAAACAGTTTTGGGTCTCACTGTGAACGATCATTGCAGTGGATCATGGAGGGTTATGTGGAAGTAATAAACTACTACCTACTAAAGATTCATAATGGCCGGATTTAATAATGGCCCGACATTTTGAATATTGGGCTTAGTGCCAGCTGGTAGTGTTCAGCTATCATTAACCACATTATTACCCAGTCTGCTACCGTTACAGTGCAGCTGTAAGGGTGCGTCCACACACGGCGTAATCGCCACGTTTTATTAAAGCGGGTGTCTTTCCTGCTTTTTGCGGCTAACGCAGGTAATAAATGTGCATTCAGACACCGCGTTTTTTTACGGCCACATTTTTCCACCAGGAGCGCAGGGGGAAGTGATGTCACATGGGAACAGGAATAATCCTGTTCCCGTGTGACACCTGTGTACTTTCACTTTCACAGTGTATTTACATACACTGCAAAAGTGAACTAAAAGTAAGTTATGGGTATTAAAAATAAAAAACTTACCTCTCCGCCGAGTGTCCCGGGTCCCGAGGAAAAGACATCCGATCAATGCAGGGACCTTAAAGATGTGACTGGGCAAAACCGATCAGCTTATGTGTCACGTGACATCATCAGCTGAGCGTGACGTGACAGCATCAGCTGAGTGGTTTAAACCTCCCACCAAAACCGCTCAGCTGATTTGATTGGTTTAGCGCCGATGGGTGACCAATCAGCTGACAGCATCAGCTGTTTAAATCGCCCGCCAGCTAGCTAAATCAATCAGCTGACAGCATCAGCTGAGCGGTTTAAACTTCCTGCCAAAACCACTCAGCTGATGTGATAGGTCGCCCACCGGCGGCTAAACCGATCAGCTGACATCATCAGCTGATTGGTTTAGCTGCTGGCGGGTGATTTAAACCAACAGCTGATGTTGTCAGCTGATTGGTCGCCCGTCGCTGGCTAAATCAATCACATCAGCTGAGCGGTTTTGGCAGGAGGCTAAGGCTGGCTTCACACTGCGGTCAGGTCAGATCAGGTCAGGTCAGATCAGGTCAGGTTTTGTGTTCCAAAACCAGGAGTGACTGCAAAACCTAGAACAGGTGTCAATCTTTCAATTATACTTTTTCTCTGCAAGGTCCTCTCCTGGTTTTGGAACACAAAACCTGACCTGATCTGACCTGACCTGACCGCAGTGTGAAGCCTTAAACCGTTCAGCTGATGCTGTCATGTGACACATCAGCTGATCGGGTTGCCATAGGTCAGCTGATTCAAGTACTGGCAGCGATCGGAAGTGAACGCCTTCCCGGGACACTCGGCGGAGAGGTGAGTATTATTTTTAATGCACTCTTCCAAATTATTGGGCACGTATAGAAAGGAAAGAAGTCCGGCTTTCAGGATCGCGCTGTTCCAGTTCACAAGGAGTTAATCCAAGGACCAAGCAGTGATCATAACTTTCTTTTTATTTACCTTTGGTAACTTTGCTCCTGAGGAAGTGTACAGCGTGTACACGAAACGCGTAGAGTTTTCTAGAATAAAAAGAAAGTTATGATCACTGCTTGGTCCTTGGATTAACTCCTTGTGAACTGGAACAGCGCGATCCTGAAAGCCGGACTTCTTTCCTTTCTATACATGCAATTCTAGTGACCGGCTGATTGCTGCAGTTCATCGGATCCTACCCATTTGTGCTTATGGTTGTTGTGTTCCACACAACTAAACCAGGTGAGTGGATCCATATCTGTGAAACGATTTTACCATTGGATAAGACCCTATTGTGCGCTTCTGTCTCCCCCTTTTTTAAAATTATTGGGCACAGTAGAGTTTCTAAACATTTGATATGTTTTAAAGAACTGATAATGCTCATTTGTTGAATTTCCAGCATTAGGAGGTCACATTCACTGAAATAAAAAGCTATCTAACTCCAAAATATCCTAACAGGTCAAGTTACATGTTAACATAGGAACCCTTCTTTGATCTCACCTTCACAATTCTTGCAACCATTGAACTTGTGAGTTTCTGGAGAGTTTCTGCTTGTATTTCTTTGCATGAGGTCAGAATAGCCTCCCAGAGCTGCTGTTTTGATGTGAACTGCCTCCCACCCTCATAGATCTTTTGCTTCATTATACTCCAAAGGTTCTCTATAGGGTTGAGGTCAGGGGAAGATGGTGGCCACACCATGAGTTTATCTTCTTTTATGCCCATAGCAGCCAATCAAATAAAGAGAGGGAGGGGGAACAAAGGCGCAATAGTGCCCTATCACTTATGACACTTAAAGAAAAGGTGGTGTATACGGATTAACTCACCTATTCCAGTTGTGAGACCCACAACTGGTATGAAGGCGTATAGCGGTAATTGTCCTGATGGCTGCTGCTGGACCTCCACCGACCACTCACACGTGGAATCACATCAAGATGCAGGAAAAAAAGGTGTATAACAGTCCGCGCTGCCAGGATCCACTTACTTCAAAGACCACACGGGTGGGTGATGTTCAAAAGATAATCCTTTATTGCCTCCGACGCGTTTCGATGCCCTCCTGGCATCCCTGAGGAAGGTGCCAGGAGGACATCGAAACGCGTCGGAGCCAATAAAGGATTATCTTTTGAACATCACCCACCCGTGTGGTCTTTGAAGTAAGTGGATCCTGGCAGCGCGGACTGTTGTACACCTTTCTTTCCTGCATCTTGACATAGCAGCCAATGACACAGAGGTATTCTTTGCAGCATGAGATGGTGCATTGTCATGCATGAAGATGATTTTGCTCCAGAAGGCACGTTTCTGCTTTTTGTACCATGGAAGAAAGTTCTCAGTCAGAAACTCTATATACTTTACAGAGGTAATTTTCACACCTTCAGGAACCTTAAAGGGGCCTACCAGCTGTTTCCCAATTATTCTGGTCCAAAATATGACTCCTCCACCTCCTTGCTGACATCGCAGCCTTGTTGTGACATGGTGGCCATCCACCAACCATCCACTACTCCATCCCTCTGGGCCATCCAGGGTTGCTCGTCACTCATCAGTAAACAAGACTGTTTGAAAATTAGTCTTCATGTATGTCTGGACCCACTGCAACCGTTTCTGCTTGTGAGCACTGTTTAGGGGTGGCCGAATAGTAGGTTTATGCACCACAGTAAGCCTTTGAAGGATCCTACACCTTGAGGTTCGAGGGACTCCAGAAGCACCAGCAGCTTCAAATATCTGTTTGCTGGTTTGTAAGGCCTTTTTAGCAGCTGCTCTCTTAATCTGATGAACTTGCCTCGCAGAAACCTTCCTCATTCTGCCTTTATCTGCATAAATACGTCTGTGCTCAGAATCAGCCACAAATCTCTTCACAGTACGATGATCACACTTAATTTTTCGTGAAATATCTAATGTTTTCATCCCTTGTCCAAGGCTTTGCACTATTCTTTGCTTTTTGGCAGCAGAGAGATCCTTTTTCTTTCCCATGTTGCTTAAAAACTGTGGCCTGCGTAATATTGTGGAACACCCTGTTTTCCTTTTATTGGGCTCACCTGCCAAACTAATTATCACAGGTATCTGAGATTGATTTCAGTGATCCAAAGAACTCTGAGACACAATCTCATCAATGGGTTTCATATAAAAAACAAAAAAAAACAAAAACAACCCTATGATACTTAAAACCAATTTGCAGAATAATTTGGAACACAGTGTACATGTCTTATATGTCTACAAATTGCAGCTTTGCTTATGTTTGCTATCTGTCAATAAAGCAATTCCAGCTTCTGATATCCTCTCCACTGTCACCTTTTGTGAGCTGGGCTTGCCATACCTCCTCTATTGTCATTATGTATATGGCTGACTCATGGCAATTACGGATCTCTTCTATTGTAAGCTTCCTACCATGCACCGTTATTTATGATTAAAGTCTATGATCGACCCTTTAGGTTATTGATTCAGTTGTATTGTTTGAGGTTGACTGTTTTGACATTAGAACAACTAATAGTCAATACTTTGCAGATTTAATAGCACACAAATCAAATATGTATAGATCCTTTTTTGTGTATACAGACAACTGACAAATTGTAATATCTCCATACTCTGCAATATGTTTGTTATACAGTAGGTACATTTTACAGCTGAAACAGAGTGTGGGCAAGGTAAAATGAACAGGTATAAAAACATAAAAATCAAGGATCTTTTGTGGAGGTGTCCAATTTCTGCATAGTGGAAGCATGCACAATAGTAATTTCTTTAGCTATTGTATCACATGGAATATGAGGCCAACACCTTCCATTCTCACCTCAGCACAGTTTCCGTCATAATCCTAAATCAATGACATTTTCCCATTGTTGAAAGTAAAGCAGGACTACAGGGACAGGGGCGTAACTACAACAGGTGCAGGGGTTGCGATCGCACCCTGGCCCTGCAGCCTAGGGGGGCCCCACAAGTACCATTGGCCTATAGAAAAATACTAATACCATTAAAGATTTGCAGCAATTGGGGGCCCCGTTGGAGCGTTTGCATCGGGGCCCCTGGGCCTGAAGTTACACCACTGTACAGGGACGTCATGTGGGGTCTGCTGTACATGAACATGTTTGGTACCTCTGAAAAGCAAGGAGTCTGCATACACATTCTACTGCTGTCCTGTGAGCGACCATTCATATAAACACTGGTCAGGCAATCAACACGGAGATCAGCAGTATCAGGATACAACCAGAGCAGCTACTCTCCCACACAGAGGAATCTCTCTTTACCCCAACACCTCCGCATACACATAAGAATTCAGGCATTAAATGTCTACGTATGGCCAGCTATACATATTGTACAAAATTATTAAGGGATTCCTGCATCACTTTGCCTAAATGGAAGAAGTCAGAGGACATGGTAAAAGACTTTGCACTCTAGGATACCACTAGTGGATATACATGCAATACTAATGATAAACGTATGTATCAATGATCTCTCTATCAATAAGTGAAAATTCAGCTACTGATGAAAGTGCCCTGTTTTCCAGTTAGTAAAGGGTCATTTATTTGGCTGCTAGCAAATAAGAAGCTATTGTGCAGGAAGACTTCAATTACGGTAAATACAGCAAAAACCTTCCACGAATACAACAATTATCGATCATCCTGAGAAATGATAGCATACACAGTCTTCAGCTGAGCTGTACTGGAACATGTCACAGGCAGCAACCAACCCCAAGGACAACTTTAGGAAGGGTGTCAGTAGTTGTTCCCAGATAGATAAGGTATTGCTTATCCACAAAAACTTTCCAATACTGGGAAAAGGGATCTAATCTGCCCTATTAGAAAGGAGTTCTCATAGGTTTCATTGTACATACTTGCCACCACAAGTATATTGTATATGTATAACTGGAAATAGACAATGAATGGAGTTCAGTCAGTGTTCCTTTTGTAATGGGGCATTGCAAAGTCTACAAACAGTTGGCAATAACCCTTCATTTTAGGCAACACGTTTCTTTAAACTCTCCACTTTCCTGAGAAAGTAGGATGCTGTAAAATATCTTGTGTTTGATTAGTAATTCTTGTCTATTTATACAAAGAGTAGAGAAACATTTTCCCCTTGTGAAAAAGAACAAATTATTAACAAGAAATTGTAACTATAAGGCTGGCTTCACACCACGTTATTTGGGATCCTGTTCTTGACAGAACAGGATCCTGTTTTTGCCTCCTATATATCCCTATGGTACCAGATTGGCCATCCAATTCTGCCAGTTAAGTCCTGGATTAATTTCTGACCTGCTTTTTCCTGGCCTCAAAATTAGAGACTGCTCCAATTTTGGGCTTCGGTGAAAAAAAACAAACCAAACCGGACAGAAACGAATCTCGGGTGATCCGGCGCACTTAAAATGGGTGTCTATGGGCGCCAGATCCGAGAAATAACAGGATTGCTAAAGTGAAATTAAAGAAAGCAATGTGTTAAAAACATTTTTTTTTTTTAATGCTCACCTCTCCGCTGAGGATCCCGCGATGTGAGGCGTCCACGTCCGATGTCTGCAAGGACTTTAATTAGCTGACCGTGCAGGGCAACCCGATCAGCTGACGTGACACATGACAGCATCAGCTGAGCAGTTTAAATCACCCGTCGATCAACGTGCGAGTGATTTAAACCGCTCAGCTGATGCTGTCATGTGACACATCAGCTGATTGGGTTGTTGCCCCGCCCGGTCAGCTGATTAAGGTCCTTGCAGCCATCGGACGTGGACGCCTCACATTGCGGGACCCTTGGCGGTGAGCATTTTTTTTTTTTTTTTCAAACCATTGCTCTCTTTAACTTCTCTTTCGCAATGTATGCAGATATATTGCGAAAGTGAAAGTAACAGCCTCAACACCACTTGTCTGGCTCCTCCCAGCTCTTTCTGTGTCTAGATCCCTGTAAATCTTGGATCCGGACACAAAAGTGGCATCCTGAGTTGCCAATCTGTTTGTTTCTGTCCATTCCTGTCCGTGTGGTCATGCAAAAACCAGGATCCCCACTGACAGGAACAAAACCGTGGTGTGAACCCAGCCTTAGACGTTGTCTCATGAAATGATCTCTATCAGTCAGACCTAGAAGACATAGGATTATTAAATAATTACAGATAATTACACATTATGACTAGATTGATTAACAAGTGTCAAAATTTCAAGGCAACCCAAATGAAGTGTGAGCACTGAAAGAAGAGAAAATGTGCAACCATCATAGGTGTCTGAGAGATCTGTTTCCAACACATCAAGATGAATCCATTGGCTTAATGAACTAAAAGATAGCATGCGGTTATCTGAATTAGGGCCGCTTCACACTGCGGCGTGATCCGGTCCGGTTCTGTCCAGGAGGACTCAGACAGCACGCAGTTCCCGCTGCTGATAAGTCAGGACCGCGGGCACCGCGGTCCTGACCTGTCAGTGGCTGCAGCTGCGTGTGCTGCACACAGGACCGGAGGGCATAATAGCCCCCCAGTCCTGTGTGCAGATCCGGTCCGCTGCTGTCTGGGTCCTCCGGACAGAACCGGACCGGATCACGCCGCAGTGTGAAGCGGCCCTAAGACAACCTTCTATTCATGTATATTCATGTCTACTTAATCAACGAAGGCAATGCCTGGGGCTCATCCAAAGTCAATGACATAGGAAGTTACTGGAAGTGTAAGGGTATGTGCACATCAGTCGTTTTGTGCGCTGCTTTTGGACGTTTTCCGTCGGCGTTTTCCGCTCAGTTTTATGTTAATTTATGTTAATCCTACCCTCCGGTTGGATTAACATGCTAGTCAATGGAGTTTAGAAAACGCTGTGTACATTACAACGTTTTTCTTCTGGTCGTTTTCAGTGAAATCTGGGTTTTTCCACCGGTTTCCAAATATAGAGCAAGTGACTTCTTTCCTCAGTTTTTCCAGCGGTTCCAGCTGATCAAGTGCACAAAAAACTTAGTTTTAAAACCGCTCAGAAAAACCGCCGACAAAACCGAGCAAAAAATGAGCAAAAAACAAGCAAAAAACGAGGGACACTGCTGAGCACAGAAAACTCAGTTTCTGCCAGTGTCCACCGGTTCCCGGTCGGTCTGCAGAAATGCAGAACCGACTGATGTGCACATAGCCTTAGAGCACCCTGAAAACATATTTTATGAGTCCTTTGTAATCTTAGGCGGCCGTCACACGCTGAGATATCTCTAGCGATATTGTAAGCGATCACGTGCACGCGCAATCGCTTACAATATCGCTCACATCGCTGGTGAGATGTCACACAGACAGACTCACCAGCGATGTGGAGCCGCTATCTCGCTGGTAACTATGGTACACATCGGGTAACTAGGCGCCGCGCGTCGCTTAGTTACCCGACGTGTACCATAGTTACCATCTCCCAGCATAGGCTCTGCCGCTGGGAGATCGCTCATCGTGGTGTTATACACCACGATGAGACAGATCGTCAAATCGCTCATCGCTAGATCTGAGAACCGAACCTCAGATCACGATTTAGCGATTTGATCAGATATCGCTCGTCGTATCTGGCCGTCACACGCACAGACATCGCTTACGCGATGTTTAATCTGCCGCTTTCAAACGATATCTTGCACGATATCTCAGCGTGTGACGGCCGCCTTAGGGGGCCGTCACACGGAACGATATCTTGCCCGATATCGTTTAAGCGATCTCCTTTTTGATCGCTTAAGCGATATCGGGCAAGATATCGTTGCATGTAATCAAGCGATTTACGATGGTAAATCGCTTGATCGTGACATCGCTGATCTGAGGTTCGGTTCTCAGATCTAGCGATGAACGATGCAACGATCTGCATCATCGTGGTGTGTGACACCACGATGATCCATCTCCCAGCGACCGCGCCTATGCTGGGAGATGGTAACTATGGTACACGTCGGGTAACTAAGCGACGCGCGGCGCCTAGTTACCCGATGTGTACCATAGTAACGAGCGAGATCGCGGCTCCGCATCGCTGGTGAGTCTGTCTGTGTGACATCTCACCAGCGATGTGAGCGATATTGTAAGCGATTGCGCGTGCACGTGATCGCTTACAATATCGCTAAAGATGTCGCAGCGTGTGACGGCCCCCTTAAAGAGAGCATTCCCTTGCATAGCCGGTCAATCACTTCCCTGAGGGATGGCAGCTGTAGTGATCAATACATTAAACCCACAAACTATATGATCAGCATATTCTTTCATTACATCAAGTAATAAAAGCATAACATTTTTTGTGTGGTTATGTCTACTAGGAATAAGGACTTTCAGATACAGATGTACCTAGCGTTATTTGAAACCAAAAAAAGCTTAACAGCACCTGTCACAAGGTCTAGTGTGAACTGGTGCATGCTGCAATACTGAACAATATATACAAAAAAGTTCACAGCAGCACTTAGTCACTGCCAAAACGTGTGCATATGTATATAGAGATAGATAGAAGTAAAAACACCTATGTATTTGAGAAAAAATACAAAAACAAACGTTGTGCCATCTGGTGCTGGAGTAAAGTCCACTTTAGGCCCCTTTCACATAGCGTTTTTCACTGATTGCAGCAGATGTGGAAGATTTACCGCATCTGTCGCCTAACGGTCGCACTTGCGGCAAGCCCCATGCATTGTCTATGGGGCTTGCGGCAGGTGTGGCAAGTGCGGTATAGCTGCGGTTCCGGCACTTGCGGCCACGAAAGAAAACGCTGTTGACCGCGGTTTTCTTTGCAGCCGCAACTGCCGCAAGTGCCGAAACCGCGGCTATACCGCACTTGCCACACCTGCCGCAAACCCCATAGACAATGCATGGGGATTGCCGCAAGTGTGCCGCAACTGCGACCGTCAGGCGGCAGATGAAGTAAATCTGCCGCATCTGCCGCAATCAGTGAAAAATGCTGATGTGAGAGTAGCCTTATATCATCAGTTGGAGTGCTGCCTGATATTTCATCTCAGGCTGGTTTCACATTGCGATTTTTTCCTGTCCGTGGGGATCCTACTTTTTGCAGGACCCCACGGACAGGAAAAGGATCGCATCGGAGGTGACCTCCAGATGCCATTTCTGTGTCCGGGTCCGTGATTTTCATGGATCCGGACACAGAAATCCCAAGCTTTTAAAGTGCAAGCATGCCGGACACTTTCACTCCCACATTGCATATATATACATAGCGGGAGTGACGTTAAGTGTTAAAAATAAAAAAAACATATGCTCACCTCTCCAGCAAGTCCCCGATGCGCTCCATCTAGCTCCCGAGGGTTGAAGGACCTGGGGAGGCGGGGCTACACGATCAACTGATCGGTCACATGACCGCAGTTAACGGTCATGTGACCGATCAGCTGATCAGTTAGCCCCGCCCAGCGAGGTCTTCAAACCGTGAAGATAGATGCCGACATCAGGGGACACGCCGGAGAGGTGAGTATATATATTTTTTATTTTTAACCCTTGCTTTTACTTAATTTCACTTCTGCAATGTATGTATATACATTGCGGAAGTGAAATTGGACGGAAAAGAGCAGTTTTAGTGTATTGAGCATGCTCAGTACACTGAAATCGGGTCCGAGGAACAATCAGCGGTTTTCTCGGACCCGTGCTCCATAGGCCCCCATGTTAATGGAAACGGATCGGGTCGGATCTGTTTCGGTCCAATTTGGTCCGCTGTGTGCAAAATGGGAACAGTCTCCGATTTTGGGTACAGAAAAATATCAGACACAATTGGATCCGACACAAATCGGATGCCATTAAGGGCAACTCCGATTAGATCCGTTGTCCATAGGGATACATGGGGTCCAAATCGGATCCGTGGCTGTCCGTTTTACAAAGGACAGCCATGGATCCCAGAAAATCGTAATGTGAAAGCAACCTCAGGCCGGCTTCACACCATGGTTTTCTGCATCAGGTTCTGTCTAGTTTGACATCAAACAAATTCCAAACGGAATCAAGGGTATCTTTAAAATCACAATTTTTATTATCAAGCTTAAAACCAAGCGTAATAGCTTAATGACGTCAAAAATTATTTTACAAAAATGGAGACAATAAAGAATGGTATGAATACGGAGAAATTAATTACAGTTTTCTTATTATCAAGAGGACAGCGCCTCACAGCATGCTGAAGGGGCCGGAGAGCAACACTCAAAAATCTGCAGTATATAACCGGTTACACCTGTTTAGCTATAATGAGATTACTATCAAAATCTCACAAATATTGGACATATAGTATAATCCAAACTGTGAGAAATAATAGCCTTCAACACTCTATCTCAAATGCCCAGATCACCTGCACTTCCAATATGCCCAAAATGGGGTTACAGGCTAAACCTGTGCAGATTAAGCTATATACATACTCATACCTTCAACCCTGCACCTTAGTACACATTTAATTAGGTATACCATAGCTCAAGGTACCTAAAATTGGTCCTTTGCTGAGATACAATACAGCCTATATTACAGCCAGGGTGGTTACAAGTTCTGTCTGCACAGAAGTGAACCTATTCCAATAGAAAAATGATGCAAATAATGTAGAAATCCTATGGTGAAGCAATACCTACATTCAAAGCAGTATAGAGAGTGCTCATCCGTGGCCCCTGTAGCCCCTACGCGTTACGGTCAAAAGACCTTCCTCAGGGGGGGTAGTTTGTACCAGCTGCCCTCTGTCTAGTTTGAACCAGACAGAACCTGATCCGGTTTTGCCTTCAATGTATTCCTATGGTGCCGGATTGGTCTTATTTGGCCATCCGGTTTTGTGCTTTCTGTCCCTCATCCGATTTTATCCGTTTTTTCACCATGCACAAAATTGGAACCTGCATCTTTTTTTGGCTCCGGTGCAAAAATTGGATAAAATCAGATAGTCCGGGACCCATAACATGGGAGTCTATGGGCGCCGAATCCGTGAAAAAATTGAATCGGTTCCCGGGTCAGATGTACACCACAGCGCAGGCTCTAAAATGCTGCCATGCTTATTTAGCACTATGGCCAGCAGCATTTCAGAGACATGGCTGAGAGTTCAGCACCATGAAGAGCAGCACTGCACACACAGGCTGACAGACAGCAGCAGAAACACATCCTGCAAAAAACAGGATCGGAGGGCATATATGGCACACTTTCTACTCATCCTGTGCTGTCAGGTTCAGTCCGGTGGATCCTGCAAAAAACAGGATCCAACCTAACAGCTCAAAACCGTGGTGTGAAGCCAGCCTAAAGGCCCAGTTGCACACACAGATAATTGTGCAGAGATTGTCCGCAGATCTCTGGTTGCAGTGATATCATGGACACATTGTTCCATTTGTACACGGCCACAAAATAGAACAATGTGTCCATGATTTCACAGCAACCATAGATCTGCGAACAATCTCTGCACAATCATCTGTGTGTGTAACTGGGCCTATAGATAGATATAGTCCAAACAAATAAAAAAGCAATGCTCCAAAAACATCCGTGTTGTGAGGGACTTCATTTAGCCCAAATACGTGATATTTCAGCACAGATAACTAGGATTTTTTTCAAGTAGTGCTGCTCTATGCTTTGCTTTGTATATACACTGTGTGCAGAATTATTAGGCAAGTTGTATTTTAGAGGATTATTTTTATTATTGATCAACAACTATGTTCTCAATCAACCCAAAAGATTCAAATATCAAAGCTTAATATTTTTGGAAGTTGGAGTGGTTTTTTTTTAGATTTGGCTATCTTAGGAGGATATCTGTTTGTGCAGGTAACTATAACTGTGCAGAATTATTAGGCAACTTAATAAAAACCAAATATATTCCCATCTCACTTGTTTATTTTCACCAGATAAACTAATATATCGGCACAAAATTTAGAAATAAACATTTCTGACATACAAAAACAAAACCCCAAAAACCTATTGACCAATATAGCCACCTTTCTTTATGATGACACTCATCAGCCTTCCATCCATAGGATCTGTCAGTTGCCTGATCTGTTTACGATAAACATTGTGTGCAGCAGCCACCACAACGTCCCAGACACTGTGCCGAGAGGTGTACTGTTTTCCCTCCCTGTAGATCTCACATTTTAGGAGGGACCACAGGTTCTCCATGGGGTTCAGATCAGGTGATCAAGGGGACCATGTCATTATTTTTTCTTTTTTTAGACCATTACTGGCAAGCCACGCTGTGGAGTAGTTGGATGCATGTGATGGAGCATTGACCTGCATGAAAATCATGTTTTTCTTGAACGATACCGACTTCTTCCTGTACCACTGCTTGAAGAAGTTGTCTTCCAGAAACTGGCAATAGGTCTGGAAGTTGAGCTTCACTCCATCCTCAAATCGAAAAGGTCCCACAAGTTCATCTTTGATGATATCAGCCCATACCAGTACCCCACCTCCACCTTGCTGGCATCTGAGTCAGAGTGGAGCTCTCTGCCCTTTACTGATCCAGCCTATGGCCCATCAAGAGTCACTCTCATTTCATCAGTCCATAAAACCTTTGAAAAATTAGTTTTAAGATATTTCTTGGCCCAGTCTTGACGGTTTGTCTTATGTTTCTTGTTCAAAGGTGGTCATTTTTCAGCCTTCCTTACCTTGGCCATGTCGATGAGTATGGCACACCTTGTGCTTTTTGATACTCCAGTAATGTTGCTGCTCTGAAATATGGCAAAACTGGTGGCAAATGGCATCTTGGCAGCTTCACGCTTGATTTCCCTCAATCCATGGGCAGTTATTTTGCGCCTTTTTTGCCCAAAACGCTTCTTGCGACAGCCATGAAAAGCTTGATTGTTCGGTGATCACGCTTCAAAAGTTTGGCAATTTCAAGACTGCTGCATCCCTCTGCAAGACATCCCACAATTTTGGACTTTTCAGAGCCCATCATACCTCTCTTCTGACCCATTTTGCCAAAGGTAAGGAAGTTGTCTAATAATTAAGGACATCTTATATAGGGTGTTGATGTCATTACACCACACCCCTCACCATTATAAAGATGCACATCACCTTATTTACTTACTGTATATACTCGTGTATAAGCCGACCCGTGTATAAGCCGACCCCCCTACTTTTGACCCCAAAACCTGGGAAAACCTATTGACTCGTGTATAAGCCGAGGGTGGACCCCAGCACAGGTATACAGCCCCCAGCAGTGTGGTATACAGGCCTCCCCAGTGGTAGTATACAGCATCCCCCCCAGTGGAAGTATACAGCAGCCTCCCCAGTGGTAGTATACAGCATCCCCCCCAGTGGTATATACAGCATCCCTAAAGGTATAAACAGCAGGCCCCAGAGGCATATACAGCAGGCCCCAGAGGCATATACAGCAGGCCCCAGGGTATATACAGCAGGCCCCAGGGTATATACAGCAGGCCCCAGGGTATATACAGCAGACCCCAGGGTATATACAGCAGGCCCCAGAGGTATACAGCAGGCCCCAGAGGTATACAGCAGGCCCCAGAGTATATACAGCAGGCCCCAGAGTATATACAGCAGGCCCCAGAGTATATACAGCAGGCCCCAGAGGTATACAGCAGGCCCCAGAGGTATACAGCAGGCCCCAGGGTATATACAGCAGGCCCCAGAGGTATACAGCAGGCCCCAGGGTATATACAGCAGGCCCCAGAGGTATACAGCAGGCCCCAGAGGTATACAGCAGGCCCCAGGGTATATACAGCAGGCCCCAGGGTATATACAGCAGGCCCCAGAGGTATACAGCAGGCCCCAGAGGTATACAGCAGACCCCAGAGGTATACAGCAGGCCCCAGAGGTATACAGCAGGTCCCAGAGGTATACAGCAGGCCCCAGAGGTATACAGCAGGCCCCAGAGGTATACAGCAGGCCCCAGGGGTATATACAGCTGGCCCCAGGGGTATACAGCTGGCCCCAGGGTATATACAGCTGGCCCCAGGGGTATACAGCTGGCCCCAGGGGTATACAGCTGGCCCCAGGGGTATACAGCTGGCCCCAGGGGTATACAGCTGGCCCCAGGGGTATACAGCAGGCCCCAGAAGTATACAGCAGGCCCCAGAGGTATACAGCTGGCCCCAGGGGTATACAGCTGGCCCCAGGGGTATACAGCAGGCCCCAGAGGTATACAGCAGGCCCCAGAGGTATACAGCAGGCCCCAGAGGTATACAGCTGGCCCCAGGGGTATACAGCTGGCCCCAGGGGTATACAGCTGGCCCCAGGGGTATACAGCTGGCCCCAAGGTGTATACAGGCAGCCCCGCAGTGGCACTAGCCCCCCCATCATGGAAAGAGCCCCCCACACTGTGCAGAGCCCCCCCCCCCGCTGCATTAACTTACCATCCAGCGTCTTCATCACCGCGGGCTGTCGCGTCCTTCCTCCCGCGCTGTCTTCCCGGTCTCATGTGACCCGGCGGTCGCTGTGGAATGACGTCAGCGCGCCGGGTCACGTGAGACCGGGATGACAGCGCGCAGGACCCGCGGCGAAGACACTGGATGGTAAAGCATCAGGGGGGGGGGGCTCTGCCAAGTGTGGGGGCTCTTTCCATGATGGGGGGGGGCTAGTGCCACTGGGGGGCTGCCTGTATACACTGGGGGGGCTGTATGCACGGCTCCCCCTGCCGCTGTGATGGGCGGGGGGAGCCGTGCATATCTAATGAGCGGCCCCACGTGACGGGCCGCTCAGTCATCAGCCTCCCCCCGCCTCCTCCAGCCTCCCCAGCACCCGGACACAGCCCCCACACATATATTACCGTATTGACCCGTGTATAAGCCGAGGGGGTGACTTTTCAGCCCAATTTTTGGGCTGAAAAACTCGGCTTATACACGAGTATATACGGTAATTGGTAGTTGGCTCTCAAGCCTATACAGCTTGAAGTAGGACAACATGTATAAAAAGTATCATGTGGTCAAAATACTCATTTGCCTAATAATTCTGAACACAGTGTATATAGCTGGATGGATAGAAAGATAGCTAGTTACACCCTCATAATACTTTGCAACCTTTATCAAGCTATACAACAAGAACTCATTCCCATAATGAGAGAACATGTTGTCTCTAATCATTCTTGAACCGGCTGCACATTCAATGTAGATTATCCACTGCATATCTGCAGGGTTTCTGTAGCATTTCTGCATAAAAATACATAAGGGCCGCTTTACACACACCAACTTCTGAACAGATCTCTGGTTGCAGTGAAATCATGGACACATTGTTCTATTTTGTGGCTGTGTACAATGGAACAATGTGTCCATGATTTCACTGCAACCAGAGATCTGTTCAGAAGTTGGACACAGAAGTTGGTGTGTGTAAAGCGGCCCTAAGAGGATTTTGTTGTGAATTTCATCCTATGAATTAAAAGAGTGAGCAGCTGACTGTAACCATGCCCGCAGTACTGATTGACAGCCGACCCATCATTAGAGCTAGCTGTCAGTCACTGTCGTTGGAATGATTAAAGCCTCTGCACACTATGCACTGAGCAGTGACTGAAACTGTGCTGGCGCCACCCCTATGACTGAAAGCCCGAGGCTGCCAAAAGGAATACAGTTCATTTCCTGCTGGCAGCAAGGTTCTCATAGCGGGTTACTAACAACTTCAGAACCCAAAGACTTCATATTACTATCTTTTTTTAACATGGTTTGCTTTAAAGTCAGCACCTCATATACAACTGCATCTCAATAAATTAGAATATCATCAAAAAGTTAATTTATTTCAGTATTCTAATATATAAAGCTGAGTTTATGTTTGTATGTGTGTGTATGTATGTATCATAGCCATGCCCACTCCACATAGACACACCCACTCCACATAGCCATGCTCACTCCATATAACATCGTCCCTCTCCACATAGCCATGCCCAGGTACTATGTGGAGGGTGGACCTATGAAGGTCTGGGGCTATACATTGGGGCGGGCTATATGGAGTGGACATGTGTATGTTGAGTGAGTGGGACTATGTAGAGTGGGCAGGGCTATGTGTAAGGGCAGAGCTATGATGGGATGATGCTGCCATGAGGGGATGGCTCTATGATGCTTTCATACACATTTATACATTACCATATATGGGCAATATTACCATATATGGGCATTATGACCATATATGGGCATTATGCCCGGGCAACTCCGGGCTCTACAGCTAGTTAAATACATAAATGTGAAACGCAAAATTGTAGAGTCATCAAACAGAGTATTTTTTCAAGTGGTTATGTCTAATGTTGAGTGATTATAGGTTACAGCTAATGAAATCCAAAATTATTTTCTCAGAATTTGAATATTATACTATAAAAACTAAAGGCTTACAAGCATTTATAGTACATAGTCTGGTTAGTAGCCAACTAACAAATCAGGACTGTGACTTGACAGACCGTGTACCAGCAGCCATTGACACACCCTAAAGTAATCCACAACAGGCTAAATGTAAAAGTGGCTGTTCTCAGAGTGCTGTATGAGCATATTAATGGAGAAGTGGAAGGAATATGGGTAGAAAAAGATGCACACAACACGGATAACCGACAGGCTTGAAAGAATTGTTAAGAAAAGGCATCAAAATTCGGGGAAGATTCACAAGGTATGCACTGCTGCTGAGAGTCAATGCTTCAAGATGCATCACAACACGATGTACCAGGACATGGCTAAATAGGGGTGATAATTTGGTAACCACTCATGATCAATAGCAAGAGAGGCGTCTTACCTGGGCAAGGAGAAAAAGAACTTTGGCTGTGCTGACGTCAGCGCCTTTTAGCACAGCATATTAGATTCCGATTTTTACGGATCTTTGATCTGCACCATGTTAATTATAGTACGCTGTTTACTTTCTGTAATGGCAGGCACTTCTGGGGTTCTGCTGTGTCACACCCCATGTTGGAAGTAAGCATGACCCACACCATAGCCAAGTGGGGTGTGACCAGGAAGTGCTGCCAGTACAGAAGGTAAACGGTGCGGTCCCTGTGAACAGGGCGGGCAAAGTCCAGCGCTCACAGGATGGATGCAGAATTTACCATATCATAAAAGCAGCCATTATGAAAGCGCAACAATTTTGCTACGTCATTTCTGCCAACAGCAGATTTGATGGCAGAATATTGTGCATCACTTTTTGCACATGGGCACGGGGCCTAAGCAGCGCCTATTTCATTGAGTGGTATATGCATCCTAATGACTTGGGGCTACAAAGTCAGACATAATCACGCTATTAAGGTTTTTTGTTTTACCATTACATAAACAGCAAATAAAAGAATGTGAACCTTTACCATAGGCATCATAATATATATTCATATTGTTATCACATTTTTTACTCCACAAATCAGCGTCAATGTAAGATGCTACCGCCTGCAATACACAGCCATATTTATAGGTCTCACTTAATAATTCATATTCCAAGTACGGCCCTTAGATAACTACAGTTTTATAGCTGCTGAAATATCGGAAAACTTCCAGCAGTATACAGGAATCCATCTTGTCAGGAAGCGCACACCACCCCAGATATTGACAGCATTCATTGGGAAAGACCACTCAAATGGAAATATGATGATCACATCCCACACATATGTATAAAGTAATATGACACTATACCCCATGACAATGCCATGTAGGAATGAGGGGGTGATGAATGGCACTATACCCCATGAAACAATGCCATGAGAATGAGAGGGGTGATGAATGGCACTATACCCCATGACAATGCCATGTAGGAATGAGGGGAGATGAATGGCACTATACCCATGACAATGCCATGTAGGAATGAGGGGGTGAATGGCACTATACCCATGACAATGCCATGTAGGAATGAGGGGATGATGAATGGCACTATACCCATGACAATGCCATGTAGGAATGAGGGGGAGGGAATGCCATATACCCATGAGCAATGCGATGTAGGATATGAGAACACATACCATGAAATGATGGGGAATGAGTGATGCAATACCAGAATGCATGGGGGGATAATGGCACTATACCCATGACAACCATGTAGGAATGAGGGGGTGATGAATGGCACTATACCCATGACAATGCCATGTGGAATGAGGGGGGATGAATGGCACTATACCCATGACAATGCCATGTAGGAATGAGGGGTGATGAATGGACATATACCATAAATACCATGAGAATGAGGGATGAGGGGATAGCATTACCATGCACATGTAGGATTGAGGGGGTGATGGCACTATACCCCATGACAATGCCATGTAGGAATGAGGGGTGATGAATGGCACTATACCCATGAAATGCCATGTAGGAATGAGGGGGATGAATGGCACTATACCCCATGACAATGCCATGTAGGAATGAGGGGTGATGATGGCACTATTCCCCATGACAATGCCATGTAGGAATGAGGGGGTGATGAATGGCACTATACCCATGACATGCCATGTAGGAATGAGGGGGTGATGAATGGCACTATACCCCATGACAATGCCATGTAGGAATGAGGGGTGATGAATGGCACTATACCCATGAAATGCCATGTAGGATGAGGGGTGATGAATGGCACTATACCCCATGACAATGCATGTAGGAATGAGGGGGTGATGAATGGCACTATACCCCATGACATGCCATGTAGGATGAGGGGGTGATGAATGGCACTATACCCATGATAATGCCATTAAGATATGAAGAAACCTGAAATGATGGCAATACCCATGAATGCATAGAATGAAGTGTGAATGGGTAGATGACAATGGCACTATACCCCATGACAATGCCATGTAGGAATGAGGGGATGATGAATGGCACTATACCCCATGACAATGCCATGTAGGAATGAGGGGGTGATGAATGGCACTATACCCCATGACAATGCCATGTAGGAATGAGGGGGTGATGAATGGCACTATACCCCATGACAATGCCATGTAGGAATGAGGGGGTGATGAATGGCACTATACCCCATGACAATGCCATGTAGGAATGAGGGGGTGATGAATGGCACTATACCCCATGACAATGCCATGTAGGAATGAGGGGGTGATGAATGGCACTATACCCCATGACAATGCCATGTAGGAATGAGGGGGTGATGAATGGCACTATACCCCATGACAATGCCATGTAGGAATGAGGGGGTGATGAATGACACTATACCCCATGACAATGCCATAGTAGGTAGAACTGACAGTGTGGGGGTGATGAATGGCACTATACCCCATGACAATGCCATGTAGGAATGAGGGGGTGATGAATGGCACTATACCCCATGACAATGCCATGTAGGAATGAGGGGGTGATGAATGGCACTATACCCCATGATAATGCCATGTAGGAATGAGGGGGTGATGAATGGCACTATACCCCATGACAATGCCATGTAGGAATGAGGGGGTGATGAATGGCACTATACCCCATGACAATGCCATGTAGGAATGAGGGGGTGATGAATGGCACTATACCCCATGACAATGCCATGTAGGAATGAGGGGGTGATGAATGGCACTATACCCCATGAAATGCCATGTAGGAATGAGGGGTGATGAATGGCACTATACCCCATGACAATGCCATGTAGGAATGAGGGGGTGATGAATGGCACTATACCCCATGACAATGTCCATGTAGGAATGAGGGGGTGATGAATGGCACTATACCCCATGACAATGCCATGTAGGAATGAGGGGGTGATGAATGGCACTATACCCCATGACAATGCCATGTAGGAATGAGGGGGTGATGAATGGCACTATACCCCATGACAATGCCATGTAGGAATGAGGGGTGATGAATGGCACTATACCCCATGACAATGCCATGTAGGAATGAGGGGGTGATGAATGGCACTATACCCCATGAAATGCCATGTAGGAATGAGGGGGTGATGAATGGCACTATACCCCATGACAATGCCATGTAGGAATGAGGGGGTGATGAATGGCACTATACCCCATGACAATGCCATGTAGGAATGAGGGGGTGATGAATGGCACTATACCCCATGACAATGCCATGTAGGAATGAGGGGGTGATGAATGGCACTATACCCCATGACAATGCTCATGTAGGAATGAGGGGGTGATGAATGGCACTATACCCATGACAATGCCATGTAGGAATGAGGGGGTGATGAATGGCACTATACCCCATGAAATGCCATGTAGGAATGAGGGGGTGATGAATGGCACTATACCCCATGACAATGTCATGTAGGAATGAGGGGGTGATGAATGGCACTATACCCCATGACAATGCCATGTAGGAATGAGGGGGTGATGAATGGCACTATACCCCATGACAATGCCATGTAGGAATGAGGGGGTGATGAATGGCACTATACCCCATGACAATGCCATGTAGGAATGAGGGGGTGATGAATGGCACTATACCCCATGACAATGCATGTAGGAATGAGGGGGTGATGAATGGCACTATACCCCATGACAATGCCATGTAGGAATGAGGGGTGATGAATGGCACTATAACCCATGACAATGCCATGTAGGAATGAGGGGGTGATGAATGGCACTATACCCTATGATAATACCATGTAGGAATGAGGTGGTGATGAATGACACTATACCCCATGACAATGCCATGTAGGAATGAGGGGGTGATGAATGACACTATACCCCATGACAATGCCATGTAGGAATGAGGGGGTGATGATTGACACTATACCCCATGACAATGTCATGTAGGAATGAGGGGGTGATGAATGGCACTATACCCCATGACAATGCCATGTAGGAATGAGGGGGTGATGAATGGCACTATAACCCATGACAATGCCATGTAGGAATGAGGGGGTGATGAATGGCACTATACCCTATGATAATACCATGTAGGAATGAGGTGGTGATGAATGACACTATACCCCATGACAATGCCATGTAGGAATGAGGGGGTGATGAATGACACTATACCCCATGACAATGCCATGTAGGAATGAGGGGGTGATGATTGACACTATACCCCATGACAATGCCATGTAGGAATGAGGGGGTGATGAATGGCACTATACCCCATGATAATGCCATGTAGGAATGAGGGGGTGATAAATGGCACTATACCCCATGACAATGCCATGTAGGAATGAGGGGGTGATGAATGGCACTATACCCCATGACAATGCCATGTAGGCATGAGGGGTGATAAATGGCACTATACCCCATGACAATGCCATGTAGGAATGAGGGGGTGATGAATGACACTATACCCCATGACAATGCCATGTAGGAATGAGGGGGTGATGATTGACACTATACCCCATGACAATGCCATGTAGGAATGAGGGGGTGATGAATGGCACTATACCCCATGATAATGCCATGTAGGAATGAGGGGGTGATAATGGCACTATACCCCATGACAATGCCATGTAGGAATGAGGGGGTGATGAATGGCACTATACCCCATGACAATGCCATGTAGGCATGAGGGGGTGATAAATGGCACTATCCCCATGACAATGCCATGTAGGAATGAGGGGGTGATGAATGACACTATACCCCATGACAATGCCATGTAGGAATGAGGGGGTGATGATTGACACTATACCCCATGACAATGCCATGTAGGAATGAGGGGTGATGAATGGCACTATACCCATGACAATGCCATGTAGGAATGAGGGGGTGATGAATGACACTATACCCCATGACAATGCTATGTAGGAATGAGGGGGTGATGAATGACACTATATCCCATGACAATGCCATGTAGGAATGAGGGGGTGATGAATGACACTATACCCCATGACAATGCCATGTAGGCATGAGGGGGTGATAAATGGCACTATACTCCATGACAATGCCATGTAGGAATGAGGGGGTGATGAATGACACTATACCCCATGACAATGCCATGTAGGAATGAGGGGGTGATGATTGACACTATACCCCATGACAATGCCATGTAGGAATGAGGGGGTGATGAATGGCACTATACCCCATGACAATGCCATGTAGGAATGAGGGGGTGATGAATGACACTATACCCCATGACAATGCCATGTAGGCATGAGGGGGTGATAAATGGCACTATACCCCATGACAATGCCATGTAGGAATGAGGGGGTGATGAATGGCACTATATCCCATGACAATGCCATGTAGGAATGAGGGGGTGATAAATGCCATGTGATGTTACTCACCAGAGCAGCCTGTGAGATGAGGAGCAGCAGCCCTGCGCCATGTATAATTCCAAAGGCAAAATGCATCCTCCTTGTGGCTGGGCAGCTGCCTGTGAAGAGCCGGTTGTCTAGTCCTCCTTACACTGTGCTATTTGCTTCCTATTATTCCTCCATGGGGCAGGATAGCGCCTTCACTATGACAAATCCCTCTCCTCAGTGTCTCCTCCACCCTTCTCCTGTTTTCCTCCTCCTTTCTTACCACCTCAGCCTCCTATCCCTCTCCTTCTCTAGCTTCCCTTTTCCCTTCAGTATTTTGTTCGCCTTCTCCCTCCCGCTACCGTCTTCCTCCCTCTCCTCGTCCTTCTCTTTACCATTCAGCAGGAAATGTCTCCCCTCCCTCTCTCCCTAGCGATCAATGTGAAGAAGGTAGATGAAGGCGAGGCATCCTGGGCGCCATCTAGTGGTCACACGCTGGTGGTGCACAAGAAGGATCTCCGCGCCATTAGTCATCATGATACAATACCTGTCCCTCATTAGGTTTGGCCTCATCCCTGAGATATAAAGAAGCCGTGCTCCTGTAGGGAAGCAGGAGCATATGGGCACTGCAGGAGGCTGTACAGAGGTGTAATCATGTGCACAGAATGTCAGGAGAATATTACGTTTATATGTAGGAGAAGCCACACGACAAAGATTACATTCATTCTTTACATACATAATTTAGAAAGATATAGAAAGCCAACGATTATTATCTTTATTATTTATTACCATCACATTGGTCATATAGATGTACCAGATGGAAATCCTGCTCATTGTCTATTCTCAATTCCTCTGCCCGACTAATCTACCTGTCCTCCTACTACTCCCCTGTCTCCCCCCTCTGCCAAGCCCTTCACTGGCTCCCCGCCTCCAAGAGATCCCAATTCAAAACACTAACCATGGCGTACAAAGCCATACACAACCTGGCCCACCATACATCTCCGACCTGGTCTCCCGATACCTACCCTCACGCAACCTCCGCTCCTCCCAAGAACTCCTCCTCTGCTCCCCCCTCATCACCTCTTCGCACAACCGAGTCCAGGACTTCTCCCGGGCATCTGCCTTACTCTGGAATTCCCTGCCCGAACACGTCAGACACTCGCCTACCCTGAGAAGCTTCAAGTGTCACCTGAAGACTCACCTATTCCGTCAAGCCTACAACCTGCCATGAGACCCAGGCGACTGCCCCATACCTGACATTCCCCCATCCTACTGTATCCTAACCCGCCCCTCGTAGACTGTGAGCCCTCGTGGACAGGGTCCCCTCCTGTACCTGTATGTCCTGATTGTCTATATTTAGTGTACTTGTTCTTGTCTCCCTTATCCTCATGTAAAGCGCCATGGAACCTAATGGTGCTATATAAATAATAATAATATTTGTGATGCCTGTGCCATATTAATAGCTCAGAACCTATACTGGAGAGGACAAGAGATTGCAGAGGGTCCCGCTCCCACCAGTAGGGCCTACACCAGTGATGGCGAACCTATGGCACGCATGCCAGGGAGGGCACTCAGAGCCCTATCTGCTGGCACTCGGCCTTGCCTCTCACTGCCACTTTGAACTGCTAGTGACATCGTGCCATTCCATGCTAAAATCTATCTCCTATCTAATATTCTGCAATTATTTTTCCATACAGATCAATACACCTGCTGTGTCTGGATAGGGCAGGGGAGTGACTCACCGTGGGCCGGGTTCTCTGGTCTCAGGTGCTGGCTGTCAGTCACGGTTCGGTGCCTGAGGCTGTGGAGGCCCAGTGGTCTTTAAACGGTTAAAGTAAAATAATAAAGGAAGTAACGGGTTAATTCGTGACGCCACCTGTAGGGGTCCAGTGATGGCACCGGTGCTGCTTGGACCGCCGGGGGATGGGCGGTAGCTGGATGGATCCGCTCCCTACAGGACGAGCGGGAGTCCCCAGGGTCAGGAGTTGCAGTTGAGGAATAAGGCAGTTCGGTTAATTCTGTAGACGAAGCAGTTAGTAACAGTCCCGAAATAAAGCTCGGACACGTTGCTCCTCTGAACGGGTCTTTACTTAGTTCTTTCACAACAGACAGGTATAACGGTTTTCACTGCCAAGTAACGGACCGGGTGGTCCCTGCGATAAACAGTGTCCCTCCAAGGCTCCAGTGTCTTTCTCTATACTGACTGTCCCTCTCTCGTCACTGCTTCTGATATACCAGGTCAGGATACTGAGGATCCTCTGTTGGGACCCGAGCCGTTGGCCTTCGACTCCCGTTAGGTCCCTGAACCTCAATGGAGGGCACCCCTCCTTTTACAGCTGCGGTGATGGTAGGCTGTGTATTGTGCTTCTGTAAAGCTCTCAATCACTCCGGATTCTGTGGTGCAGTGATGTAGCATCTGTACCACCTCAGAGCCGGTACTCCGGGTTTGGACTGGGCTCGGGTCGTCTAGTTCCCGTTTTCCGCTTCTCTTGGCCCTTTTCACTTCTGGGTCACCAGTGCTCGGTGCCCTCCCAGTTAGCTGTTCTGTCACGACTTAACTTCTCCTTGCTCTTGTCTCTCCAACTTTCTAACTCTGTTCTTCTCTTCCCCACTGCTATACACCTAATTCTCCTCCCACCAGGACCGGTTGCCCAGGAAACGGGTATCTAATTGGTCCTCTACCTCTAGGTGTTGCATGTGGTACATGGAGCCTTGGGATGAACCTATTCATCACTGAGACGGAGAATACTGCACCTTCAGTCAGGGGTGCAGTACCCCCCTGTGACGCACTCGTTGCGGGGCGCCACAGGAGCGGCTCAGCTTCAATGTGCAGTAAGTTCACATGAGCTGGACGACCACTGCTGAGTAGAAGAGAAGACAGCAAAGGTAAGTTTAAAATGAATTAATTGTGGGGCGTGGCTTGGACATGAAGCCGTGAGGACACGTTTCCAGAGAGCTCCAGTGTCCACCTGCATTTTCAGCCTATAATTAGCCCATCATAGCCCGCAGGTGACCTGAAATGAAAGGGAAGACCGGGCTGAGATCTCAGGCGCCCAGAGAGACCGGCCTGAGCCCCAGGAGAGCAGGCATCACCCGGTATATGACGGCACCCGGTGGCACAAGCAGGAGATCAGGCTCTGCAGCAATGGCGCCTGAGAACGCCGTTCCCTCTCAGCCCCCACCTCAGGGAAGAGGAGTGTCCCTGCCTGCAGCAGTGCCTCGCCACCTCACTACCTCTACACTTAAACATTCAGACGGTGGGAAGATACGGGACCCACCGGAGATGGAGAAGCAGGGAATCGTGTCACCGGGAGTTGATGGAGCACACAGAGCGAGTGAGATGACTGCAGGCCCTTCTCCCTTCCCCCCTCCTCCTCGCCCCAGCCATCTTGCTCAGGAAGCAGCTCCCCTGGAGCCCGCCATTCGCGCTTCGGTGTCTGTCCCCCAGCCTCCAGACTGTGTGCCTTCTCTCTGCCTTACAGGGGTTGTGTCTGGGGATGTGGAGAGGGACTCCCCCGGCCCAGATGTCTCGGCTGCTGTGGCCCCCATGGGGCTGGGGCCGCAGGGCAGATTACAGTGCTCCCCTCCCCCTGTGCAGGGAAACAGCCTGATTCTTGAGCCCAAGGATGCAGCAGATATTAGAGCACAACTGAGCACTATGCCCACCAAACTGGACATGGAGCACTACATTCAAAGGCTGGAGACAGTCTGCAGGGGGGAGATAGGCACTTTGAAAGAGGACGTGTCCGTTATTCAATCTAACATTAACACCATTGAGGCCACTGTGGAGAAGCTCTCCTCCCAGGTTCAAGCTCAGCAGCAGCTTCTTGATCTTCACACTGGGACTTTTGATTTATTGCTGGACATGATGGAGGATGCTGAAAATAGGAATCGACACAATAGCATTAGAATTCGTGGCTTGCCAGAACCGGTTGAGCCACGAGACCTGGTTTCCGCCTTCCATCGCATCTTTAACTCTTTGCTGGACAGAGAGCCAGATGTGCACATTGAAATTGACAGAGCCCACCGGTCCCTGGGCCCTAGGGGCCCTGACACAGTCAAGCCGAGGGATGTCATTTGCCGCATTCATTATTTCTGCATTAAGGATGATATTATGCTCCGGGCTCGGGGCCATGATTCCATAGAATTCAACGGGGCAGAGATTATGCTCCTGGCTGACCTATCCCGTATCACCTTGGCTAAGCGACGCGTGCTTCGCCCTTTGCTGGAAGCCCTCAAATATAGACATATCCCATATGGCTGGGGATACCCTTTCCAGCTTCAGGTGCGAGGAGAGGGGAAAATGACCATATTGAGATCACCGGCGGACTTACGGGTCTTTACAGCTGCATTGAACCTGTCGCTGGTAGAGCTGGACGAGTGGCCTCGGCTCTCCACCTTTGCCTTGCGGGGCCTGGGACGTGTGGGGGTCCTCCGGGTTGACCCACCGTGCAGGATGAGGGGGTCCAGCAGTCACTGGCGCGGATCTCCTGTCGGCTCCGGGGACGCCTGAAAGCCATTTTTCTTTTTTCTGGTTTATTGCCTCCTTACTTAGCTACGGAGTATCCTCCCATTTGTTTGGGTGACATATTGTTTGTCTCCTTTTGACTGTTTGGCGTCCGGTCTTCGCCTGTTTGTTGGGGTGGTCCCCACATGAGACCCTGAGCGATTGGTATTGGCACCCGGATGTGCGTGTGCATGCACCTGGCCTAGATTGCTCTCGCTGGGGATCTCCCCTCCTTCCTCTTTCTTTTAATGTTGTAATGATAATATAGTAGTCGCTTGCTATGGCTATGCTCGCTTGTTTATTACATTTTTTTCAGTTGGCTGTCTGCCGGGGGACAGCTGGTTGCTCTGTGTTCAACCATCCCCCACGTTAGGGCGTGTCGACGACACGGTTGTTCAGAGCCTTCTCTGACCTGTTTAGTTTCTGTTGAACTTGGCGGTTTAGAACCTCTGGGTTCCACAGGCGAACTACTATTCTCCGTCTTTTTCTACGCTTTTTCTAATTTTTGTCCCTTCCCCTGCTACTTCCCCTTATTTCTCTTCTCCCCGCTTTTCCTATCTTCCTTCCCTCCTCCCTCTTCCCTGATCTACACCTCTCCCCCTCTCTCTTCTGATCCGACTGTGGGGTGAGACTCAGGAGTCCATATGGCGAATCTTCAGCTATGTTCCCTAAATGTCAAGGGCTTTTTTTTTTTTTGGAAGTACACTGAGCTGTAGGTTCATTTTCTGCTAAGGGGAAAAAAAGAAAAAAAAAAAAACCTCTTTAAATCTGATTTTCTAGCGAGTGTGACGAGCTACGTGTGACAGAGCGCAAGTGCGACAGAAGTAAGTGTGTGACTTGTGATTCAGTGACTTTGGATTCATGGAGTTTGGAAGGGAGAACTTACTGAATTGCTGGTTGTATTTTGTTAATACTTTGCATTTCTTTTTACTTATCATTTCTTTCTGGTGCAATCCCCATTAGGAAATGAGCTCCATGATTGGCAATGCCATCCAGTGTACATCTTGCCACATGTATGCATTCCTTGACCAGCCGGTCGAGGGTGCATACTGCTGTGTGAGATGTGAGTACGTTGTGCATTTGGAAGCCCAGATACTGGATCTAAATGAACGACTGACAACGCTGAGATCCATAGACAATATGGAAAGGAGTCTGCTGCTCACTGAACAGCTGCTCAATGGGATAGATGTGGGGGAGGATGGTAGTATGGAGCTGCAGGACCGTGAGATAGACAGCTGGGTGACAGTTAGAAGGCGGGGTAGAGGGAAGGGTGCCAGGGAGGCTAGCCCTGATCTGGCACACCCCAATAAATTTGCTATGTTGGCAGATGAGGGGGGTGTGAGTTCAGGTACAGCACTGCTGCAGCAGGGCATGACCTCTGAAAGCCAGAGGAGTGGCTGCTCCAGTAAGGGGGAAAACAGGAGAGAAGGGCAGGCCAGACAGGTGCTGGTAGTGGGGGACTCAATTATTAGGGGAATAGATAGGGCAATCTGTCACAAAGACAGAGATCGTCGAACAGTGTGCTGCCTACCTGGCGCTCGAGTCCGGCACATCGCTGATCGGGTTGACAGATTACTGGGAGGGGCTGGTGAGGACCCAGCGGTCATGGTGCACATTGGCACAAATGACAAAGTTAGAGGTAGGTGGAAGGTCCTTAAAGATGATTTCAGGGAATTAGGCTGCAAGCTTAAGGCAAGGACCTCCAAGGTAGTATTCTCTGAAATACTGCCTGTACCAAGTGCCACACCAGAGAGGCAAAGGGAGATTAGGGAGATAAATAAGTGGCTCAGGAATTGGTGTAGGAAGGAGGGGTTTGGGTTCCTGGAGAACTGGGCCGACTTCTCTGTTGGCTACAGGTTCTATGCTAGGGACGGGCTGCACCTCAATGGGGAGGGTGCAGCTGTGCTGGGGGAGAAAATGGCTAGAAGGTTGGAGGAGTGTTTAAACTAGGGATTGGGGGGGAGGGTATTCATTGTATAGGAGGGGAAGATAGTGTAAATAGTAACCTGGGCACAAGTAATAAAATTGGGGGTGGCATGGGGGTGGGGTTAGAACAGTCAATCTAGTAGGAAGGAATAGAGGTAAAGAGAGATGCATAAAGTGCATGTACACTAATGCCAGAAGTCTCACCAACAAAATGGAGGAATTAGAATTGATTTTGTTAGAAAATAATTATGACATGGTGGGGATTTCGGAGACTTGGCTGGACGAGAGCCATGACTGGGCTGTTAATTTACAGGGCTATTGTCTGTTCAGAAATGACCGCACAAATAGGCGTGGAGGAGGTGTATGTTTATACGTAAAATCATCCTTAAAACCCATCCTGCGTGATAATATAGGTGAGTCTAATGGAAATGTAGAGTCCCTGTGGGTGGAGATAAGGGGAGGGGGAAAAAATAATAAATTACTGATAGGGGTTTGTTATAAGTCCCCAACAATGATGGAAGTGGAGGAGAATATCCTCATAAAGCAAATAGATGAAGCAGCGACTCAGGGAGAAGTCATTATTGTGGGGGACTTCAACTACCCTGAAATACATTGGGGATCAGAAACCTGCAGTTCCAGCAAAGGTAATAAGTTTTTGAAAACTATGAGAGACAATTACCTTTCACAACTGGTTCAGGACCCAACAAGAAGGGGGGCACTGCTGGACCTAATATTAACTAACAGGCCGGACCGCATATCAAATATACGGGTTGGAGGTCACTTGGGTAATAGTGATCATAACTTAATAAGCTTTCAAGTATCCTTTACTAAGATGTGTAGTAGAGGGGCTACAAGGACACTAAACTTCAGGAAGGCAAATTTCCAACGGTTGAGAGATGATCTTAGTGCAATAAACTGGGACGATGTCCTGAGACATAAAAGTACACAACACAAATGGGAGATGTTTATTAGCATCCTGAATAGGACCTGTGCACAATATATACCCTATGGGAATAAGCATGCTAGAAATAGTAGGAAACTACTATGGCTAAATAAAGCGGTAAGAAGTGCAATATGTGACAAAAAGAAAGCATTTAGGGAATTAAAGCAAGTAGGTAGTGATGAGGCATTAAATAAATACAGAAAATTAAATAACATTTGTAAAAAGCAAATCAAGGCAGCAAAGATTGAGACAGAGAGACTCATTGCCAGAGAAAGTAAAAAGAATCCCAAAATATTTTTTAACTACATAAATAGTAAGAAACTAAAAAATGATGGTGTTGGCCCCTTTAAAAATAGTCTGGGTGAAATGGTGGATGAGGATGAGGAAAAAGCCAATATGCTAGATGACTTTTTTTCAACAGTATTTACACAAGAAAATCCCATAACAGACAATATGATCAGTGATAACAAAAAGTCTCAATTAAATGTCACCTGCTTAACCCAAGAGGAAGTACGGCATCGTCTAAAAATCACTAAAATTGACAAATCCCCGGGCCTGGATGGGATACACCCCAGAGTGCTGCAGGAATTAAGTACTGTCATAGATAGACCGTTATTTTTAATATTTAAAGATTCCATAATAACAGGGTCTGTACCACAGGACTGGCGTATAGCAAATGTGGTGCCAATATTCAAAAAGGGGACAAAAACTGAACTTGGAAATTATAGGCCAGTAAGCTTAACCTCTACTGTGGGTAAAATCCTAGAGGGTTTTCTAAGAGATGCTATACTGGAGTATCTGAAGAAAAATAACCTCATGACCCATTATCAACATGGTTTTATGAGGGACCGTTCCTGTCAAACTAATCTAATAAGCTTCTATGAAGAAGCAAGTTCTGGACTGGACCAAAGAAATGCAGTGGATGTGGTGTATATGGACTTTTCAAAAGCTTTTGATACGGTGCCACACAAAAGGTTGATACATAAAATGAGGGAAATGAGGATAGGGGAAAATATGTGTAAGTGGGTTAAGAACTGGCTTAGTGATAGGAAACAAAGGGTGGTTATTAATGGAACACACTCAGAATGGGTCACAGTTATCAGTGGGGTACCACAGGGGTCAGTGTTGGGCCCGCTTCTATTTAATATATTTATTAATGACCTTGTAGGGGGCATACAGAGTAGAATCTCAATATTTGCAGATGACACTAAACTCTGCAGGGTAATCAATACAGAGGAGGACAATTTTATATTACAGGAGGATTTATGTAAACTAGAAGCTTGGGCTGATAAATGGCAAATGCGTTTTAATGGGGATAAATGTAAAGTCATGCACTTGGGCAGAGGAAACAAAAGGTATAATTATGTGCTTAATTGTAAAACACTGGGCAAAACTGTCACTGAAAAAGACCTGGGTGTATGGGTAGATGACAAACTCACATTTAGTGGCCAGTGTCAGGCAGCTGCTGCAAAGGCAAATAAAATAATGGGATGCATTAAAAGAGGCATAGATGCTCATGAGGAGAACATAATTTTACCTCTATATAAGTCACTAGTGCGACCACACTTAGAATACTGTGTACAATTCTGGTCTCCGGTGTATAAAAAAGACATAGCTGAACTAGAGCGGGTCCAGAGAAGAGCGACAAAAGTCATTAGAGGACTAAGGGGTCGGCAATACCAAGACAGGTTATTAAACTTGGGGTTATTTAGCTTGGAAAAACGAAGGCTTAGGGGTGATCTTATAATAATGTATAAATATATGAGGGGACAGTACAGAGAACTTTCTAATGATCTGTTTACTCTTAGGCCTGAGACTGGGACAAGGGGGCATCCTCTACGTCTGGAGGAAAGAAGGTTTAATCATAATCACAGACGCGGATTCTTTACTGTAAGAGCAGTGAGACTATGGAACTCTCTGCCACATGCTGTTGTAATGAGTGAGTCACTACTAACATTTAAGAGGGGCCTGGATGCCTTTCTTGAAAACTATAATATTACCAGTTATACATACTAGATTCTTTAATAGGGCGTTGATCCAGGGAATTAGTCTAAGGAAGGAATTTTTTCCCCCAATGTGGAGCTTAGTGTTGCCACATGGTTTTTTTTTTGCCTTCCTCTGGATCAACATGTTAGGCTATGGGTTGAACTAGATGGACTTAAAGTCTTCCTTCAACCTTAAAAACTATGTTACTATGTTACTATGTTACTATGTAATGTCCCCGAAAAACGTTCCAAAATTCTGTACCAGATGCATAAGAAGCGGGTTGGAATTCTCCTCCTCCAGGAGACACCCCGCCCTAAATCTTAGGTATTACTCACAATGGTTTCATGCCAGCAACCCAGAGTCCAAGTCTAAGGGGGTCAGTATTGCCCTTCACAAATCCCTGCAGGCTCGGGTGCTGGCCTCTGAGGTGGACCCGAACGGCAGGTACCTGTTTATTAAGCTCAAAATAGCTGGCGACACTCTCATGGTGGCCAATCTCTACCTGCCTAACAGGGACCAGGCCCGAACGTGTAAGCAATATCTTTGCGTTCTCTCGGCATTTCCAGAGGGGTACGTGGTAGCGGGTGGGGATTTCAACATGGTGTTGGACCGCGCCCTTGACTCCTCCTCGGGTGGGTCAGCGGTGCCTCCTTCACAGCTGGAGAGCCTGAAACGCACGCTGGTGTCCTTGCGGATGGTGGATGTGTGGCGTGTTATGCATCCTTTAGATAGAGACTACACCTTTTTCTCTACAGTTCACAATTCTTATAGCCGGATCGATTAGTTCCTGGTGAGTCATGGACTTCTGTCCTGGGAACCACGGGCGACCATTGATGTGTTGGTCTGGTCGGATCACGCTCCGGTAATGCTGGCCCTCTGACTTCCGGGCATGATCAGAAAAGAATGGACCTGGTCTTTGAATCCAGGCCTACTGAGGGAACCTTCTTGCCTAGAGGCGGTACGGACAGCGATCTCTGACTTTTTTGACATACATAGCACCGACCCTACGGCTCTTCCCTATCAGTGGGAGGCGTTGAAGGGGGTTATTAGGGGAGTGCTTATTCAACAAGGAGCCCGTCTGAAAGAACTCAGAACTGAGACTAATGCCGGACTGTTGATCTGGATCCAGACCCTAGAGACTGCTCATAAACAAACGAGAGACGCACAGGTGATGGCCGACCTCCTACGGGCCAGGACAGACCTGACTGGGTTGCTTGACACTAAGTTAGCGAGGCAGAGAGATTGTTTCCGCCGCTACTTATATGAATATTCTGACAAGCCGGGGAGGGCGCATGCGAGATTCCTACACCCGCGGGCTCCCACCACGTATATCCCTAGCATAAAATTAGGCTTCGGTGTTGTGGCTCACTCCTCCGAGGAGATAGCAGACTCCTTTAGACATTATTATGACTCCCTATATAATCTTAGAGGTTCCCTAGCAGACATGCCCGATGGGAGTTCCGGGCGAGAGTAGAGGAGTATATTCGGGAGACACCGCTCCCTCCTTTGACGGAGGACGAGGTGGAGGCGTTGGAGAGTCCCTTGACGGAGATGGAGATCTCTGACACTATTAAGCTATTTATAGACTCACTGTCCCTTTTTCTAACTAAATTATTTAATTCCATCTCGGCGGCCTGCCCCTTTGCCCCTCAGACGCTACCGGCCACGATAGTGGTAATCCCTAAGCCAGATAAAGACCCCGGATTGTGCGCGAATTACAGACCCATGTAAAAAAAGAGAGAAGGAGCGCAAATGTGAAGCACCTCAGGGTTAAACCATATTACAAGGAAAGCGGGGTTTCCACTCACCTTACGGAGTTGTACTGGCTGGGTACAACTCCAGTGACAGCCTCCTGTGGAGCAATGCCAGCAGGGCGTTCCCGAGATAATTCTCGTGCCATGGAGAGAGCAGCGTCACTTCCAACCGTTCACGTGATCAAAAACGGTGACATCAGAAATGTCCTAGTAGTCCTCCAGACTCGGATAATCAAGTCCTTTAGTAAGCGATGCCTCTCTTCCAAAGCTGCTGAACCGCACGGTCCCTCGGAAGGGAGAGAAGTGCACAGGAAAAAAATAGTTGCGGTTCTAATAGCGCTAAGGGCAAGGGAAATATGCATGAACAGACCTTTATTACAAACACGGTCCTCAAACGCCACAAATTACAGACCCATATCCCTCATTAATGCTGACGTGAAGATTTTTGCAAAGATCATTGTGAACAGGCTGGGACCGGCTCTCACGAAGGCTATACACAATGACCAGGTGGGCTTTGTGCAGCACAGAGAGGCCAAGGACAATACGGTTAAGACCTTGCTCCTTACCTCCTACAAGCGCACAGGTAGGATCCCGGCCTGTTTGCTATCCACTGATGCAGAGAAGGTGTTTGATCGCCTGGGTTGGCCTTTTCTCCGGGCTTCTTTAGAGCAATTTGGGCTGGGGACCGGTTTGTTGGAAAAAATCCTCGCTCTGTACAGTGACCCGACGGCTCGCCTTAAAATAAATGTGTTCTCTCGACCCCCTTCTCGATACGCAATGGCACCAGGCAGGGCTGCCCTTTGTCCCCTCTCCTTTATGTTATTGCCATGGAGCACCTGGCGGTGGCACTCCGCGCCTCGCCCGATATTGAGGGTGTGCGGATTGGACAGCATGAATTCAAACTCTCATTATATGCAGATGATCTGCTTCTTTATGTTACCAACCCGCTAATAGCCTTCCCAGTACTCATCAGGGAATTTCGGAGGTTTGGAGAGGTCTCAAATTTCAAGGTTAACTATGCTAAGACGGAGGCGCTTAACATCTCCCTGCCTGGTGCCTTGGTAGTGCAGCTCTGGAAGTCCTTTTCCTTGAAGTGGAAGCCTTCTGCACTGAAGTACTTGGGGGTCTTGCTCTCAGCAGACCTGAACGATTTAATTGAGCTGAACTATGCTCCACTTTTAAGGAGAACGGTCTTGGACCTGGCGAAATACAATAGACCTCAGCTGTCCTGGTTTGGGCGAATGAGCGTCATTAAAATGGATGTGTTGCCCCGGTATTTATATCTTTTTCAAACCACCCCGTTAGCTTTTTCCAACGATTGCAATCGGTCATTAACGCCTTTGTTTGGGGAGATAAGAGACGTCGGACTAGGTTCACTGTCTTGACACGGCAAAAGGATAGGGGAGGGCGGGGCTCCCTGACTTTACGAAATACTACAATGCTCTCCAGATTGGTAGACTGGAGGTTCAGCATAGTCCATAAACAATACGTGGCTCTGGAAGATATGCTTTCCCCCACGCCCCTATACTACTTGCCCTGGCTGGACAGGACCTCCCGACCCCCCATGACGCGATTGTCCCGCTCACCATGACAGTTTTACGACATTTGGATACCATTAACCGAAAACTACATCTGACTCCTGTCCCGGGTAGGCTGAGTCCTTTGTTCGCTAATCCTGCGTTGCCTCCTGCACTAACTAGATCGACCTTTTTGTGTTGGTCGGCACGGGACCGGGTATGTCTCGGACAGGTTGTGACTAGGCTCGTGGGGCTCTCTGGCGTGGAGGGGCTCCGAGACCAAGCAGGGGGAGTCGTGATCCCCTGGTTGGAATTTGTTCAATTGCAGGATTTCCTTTCTAGGACTCCCATGGGGGTTCCGACACCATTTGAGATTCTTATGCTCTTAGCTGAGGGCCCTGCTCATGCGGTATCCCTGTTGTATGCCCTGATCCTGACCAGTCGGGATTCTGGCCCCCTCGACTACCTGAGGGCTTGGGAGGAAGACCTGCAGACCACATTTTCTGACTTGGATCGTCAGAAAATTTTTACGCTCACTCATAAGATGTCAGTCTCCTGCTCTGCACAGGAACGTAACTACAAGATCCAGACGCGATGGTATCGATGCCCCACCATCCTCCACAGAATTGACCCCGGAATCTCGGACACCTGTTGGAAATGTGGGAGCGAGACGGGCTCCATGCTCCATATTTGGTGGTCTTGCGGTCTCCTCCAGCCTTTTTGGTGCTCAGTCTTCGAGGCCTTCCACCTGATGTCTGGGGTATACCATGTACCGACCCCCCAGATGGCTTTATTGTCCCTAATACCCGCATCTGTGTCTTCCGTGCAAAAGGGGATTTTGCGTTTTTGCCTGCTGGCAGCCAGGGCGGTCATACCTCAACACTGGAGGTCGTCCGAGGCCCCTACTTTGCTAGAGTGGGTGGCTGAGATGGATAAATTGAACCGCATAGAATCGCTGATGGCAGATGATCTTCCGACTGGATCTGATCGGGGTCGTACATGGTTTTTGTGGCACTCATTTAAAGAGAGCCCGAGCTTTAAGACCTGGTTGCTGCGGCCCTCTGCCCCCCTCCTGACCCCGTAGTCTGGATCTTTCCCTCTCACATCCCCTCTTTTTCCTCCCCCTCTTTCCTAGCTTCGCATCCTTCCCTGTTCCTAGGTACCCTTCCTTCTCTCCCCCTCCCACCCCTTTCTTCCTTTTCTTTTTTCTTTATCTTTTTTTGCCCAGGGTTCTCTTGCTAAGGACCACCACAAAGTCGGGGGACTTTGCCGTCCGAGTTGTTAGGTGCCTATTTCTCGCCTGCGGCTGATAGCTGGATGACTGTACCATATGGGAGGCGCTGCGCGTCCTCTGATCTACAGCAATGTTTACGGAACTTGTTGCCTCGATGGTGAAGTCTGTCATTTGTCTTACCCTGGACTTGATTACGGTGAATTTATTGTTTGTTCTGTCTTTTCTGTATCCTATACTATGAAAACTAATAAAGAGTCCAGACAATGTCCAAGTATAAGAACTGCTGGGTACTAACATGCAAAAGGTCACTGTCACAATGTGACTCAAGCCTGCGGGTTAGCCGTGCGGTGCTGGCAATTTAGCAAATTATCCAGTAACAACATGTAGAAAAAATAGCCGCACTCACCGACATTTGATCTCTTAGTCTTTTATTCATAGTCCATCTTCATGAACATCTGACCGTGCTGAGCAGGGAGGGGAGTGCAAGGGAGGCGGACAACGGTTCACCGTTTCGCGGCCGTATGCCGCTTCTAGAGGACCCGTAGAAGCGGCATACGGCCGCAAAACGGTGAACCGTCGTCCGCCTCCCTTGCACTCCCCTCCCTGCTCAGCACGGTCAGATGTTCATAAAGATGGACTATGAATAAAAGACTAAGAGATCAAATGTCGGTGAGTGCGGCTATTTTTTCTACATGTTGTTACTAAACTAATAAAGAGATTTACTGCAAAAAAAAATGAATTAATTGTTAAAATAATAGAATTGATCATCAGGGTTTCAGGACTGCAAGCGATGTATAGGGAAGAGATTTGGCATCTACGTGGTCTCCCCCCTGTGCAGCGCTTATGATGGCCACTGCAGTAATTTGGGTTAAATTGCCATGTTGGCACTTTGCTATAAAGAATTAGGTTTTGGGTTGCAGTTTGGGCACTCGGTCTCGGAAAGGTTCACCATCACTGGCCTACACTATAGAAGACACCCCAACCCCTCCACTCCATCTCCACCCCTGCCATACCACACCCCAGCCCCTCCTCCACCCCAGCGCCATCTCCACCACAGCCCCTCCTCCACCCCAGCTCCACCTCCACCACAGCCCCTCCTCCACTCCAGCTCTACCTCCACCCCAGCTCCTCCACTCCAGCTCCACCCCAGCCACACCCCAGCCCCTCCTCCACCCCAGCTCCACCTCCACCACAGCCCCTCCTCCACTCCAGCTCCCCCTCCACCACAGCGCCTCCTCCACCCCAGCTCCACCACAGCCCCACCACTCCAGCTCCACTCCAGCCATGCCACACCCCAGCTCCACCTCCACCACAGCCCCACCACTCCAGCTCCACCCCAGCCACACCACACCCCAGACCCTCCTCAACTCCAGCTCTTCCTCCACCCCAGCTTCTCCTCCACCCCAGCTCCACCTCCACCCCAGCCCCACCAAACCCCAGCTCCACCTCCACCCCAGCCCCTCCTCCACCACAGCTCCACCTCCACCTCAGCCACTCCTCCACCCCAGCTCCACCTCCACCCCATCCCCTCCTCCACTCCAGCTCCAACCCAGCCCTTCCTCCGCCCCAGCTCCACCTCCACCCCAGCCCCTACTCCACCCCAGCTCCACTTCCACTCCAGCTCCACCCAGCCACACAACACCCCAGCCCATCCTCCACTCCAGCTCTACCTCCACCCCACCCCCTCCTCCACCCCAGGTCCACTTCCACTCCAGCTCCACCCCAGCCACACCACACCCCAGCCCCTCCTCCACTCCAGCTCTACCTCTACCCCAGCCCCTCCTCCACCCCAGCTCCACCTCCACCCCAGCCCCACCACTCCAGCTCCACCCCAGCCACACCACACCCCAGCTCCACCTCCACCACAGCCCCACAACTCCAGCTCTACCCCAGCCACACCACACCCAGCCCCTCCTCAACTCCAGCTCTACCTCCACCCTAGCCCCTCCTCCACCCCAGCCCCACCACTCCAGCTTCACCCCAGACAAACCACACCCCAGCTCCACCTCCACCCCAGCCCCTTCTCCACCCCAGCTCCACCTCCATCACAGCCCCTCCTCCACTCCAACTCCACCTCCACCCCAGCCCCTCCTCCACCCCAGCTCCACTTCCACTCCAGCTCCACCCCAGCCACATCACACTCCAGCCCTCCCTCCACTCCAGCTCCCTCTCTACCCCAGCCCCTCCTCACACCCAGCTCCACCTCCACCACAGCCCCTCCTCCACCCCAGCCACTCCTCCACTCCAGCTCCACCTCCACTCCAGCTCCACCTCCACCCCAGCCCCTCCTCTACCTCCACCCCAGCCCCTCCCCACCCCAGCTCCAACTCCACCCCAGCCCCTCCTCCACTTCAGCTTCACCTCCACCCCAGCCCCTCCTCCACCCCAGCTCTTCCTCCACTCCAGCTCTACCCCCAGGCACACCACACCCCAGTGCCACCTCCACCCCAGCTCCACCTCCCCCCTCGAACCTTCCACAATGGCACTGCCTACTCTGAAAAAACTCCACATCTACACTCCACTCCCCCCCCCCCAAAGAGGTCTTAGTAGTTGTGACCAATCATTCATATGAGATTTTCACACTTACAGTCATGACTTCTCTTTATAATTCTCTTAATGTTCAATAAAAGACAGAAAAGTAGGAAGAAAAGCTGTCACATGACTGTAAGTATGAAAATTGTATATGAGTGTAGTGGCCATATGATGACTGTAATGCTCCTAACATAAATAAAAACATAGCACCCTTAACTTGTCAGATAGCCCAATTTTATTAACATAGCATGTCTAATGTAATCTTACAGATTCTGAACTGTTACATTTGCTCAGGATTATGGCCACTTTACACACACCAATTTATCTGTCCAACTTCTGACCAACTTACTGGTTGCAGTGAAATCATGGACACATTGTTACATTTGTACAAAGCCACAAAATGGAGCAATGTGTCCATGATTTCACTGCAACTAGTAAGTTGGTCAGAAGTTGGACAGATAAGTTGGTGTGTGTAAAGTGGCCCTTAGAACCTATAACAGTACAGAAATACATGACCAAAACCCATATCAGTGCAGAATCACGATATCAAAACCCTCATCAGTACAGAAATATTTGACAACAATCACCCAGAAATCATCATTAGAATTGCCATCAATACAGAAATATACCATATTTTTCAGATTATAAAACACACTTTTGTTCCCCCAAATTTTGTGGGAAAGGGGGGGTGCGTTTTATAATCCGAATCTACTGGTACTGGGGGGGAGGCTCTGGAGTGGTTTCTCGGGGCTGGAGGAGGCTGGCTGTGGCTGCAGAGACAGCATGAGGTCACGAGACCTCGCTCATTATACTCATTTAATATGCACTGCACCTGCCAGTGTTCACCTCTCAGTGCTGAAGTTGTGTTGGGAGATGTTTAAATGAAAAAATGGCGTGCACACAGACTTATTTCACAGCAGAGGTGCAGATAAACGGGATTCCAAGATCCCACAGTCAATAGTGTAGAGTAACAAAATCGCACACTCCTTGGTTTCTGTGTTTGCTATATTTATTCAAGTGCAAGGCAGTATAGAGGAGCAACATACAGATGGGCAACGTTTCGATCAAAACCTTTGGTCTTTATGAAGCCAGTTGCTATAAACAAAAGAAAAATAAAAATCATCAGAAGAGTGCTAATATACAGTGTAGTGGGGTGGGGATAGGGGGTGGAAGTCCCCACCCCTAAGTAGAGGGCATATATACAAATTTATAAGGCTACTAAGAACAACGTCTGGGGGTAGAGACCCCTGTCATTAGAATACTGTGTCCAGCAGTGAGAGTCAAGGAGGAGGAGAAGAAGACAAAGCCTGTCTAAAAATCACATGAGAGAGAGGTATAATAGAAATATAGAAAATATCCAAATAGGAGAATACTATGGGTACCCCACCTTTTCCGTTATTTATGGTCTGATGTAGTTCTTAGTAGCCTTATAAATTTGGCAGCACCCTGCCAGACGGAGCAGTCTGCCTGCTTCCTCACCACGAGGGAGAGGACCCCGGTACTACCTACACGGAGCTATTGGGTATGGGCCCATCCTAGGCGGGGAAGAAAAGACACGGGTTTGTCAACGAAGGTACACCACGGGTTCCACCATACCACCTGGGATCCACTTGCAGCCACCCGTAGAGCTACCTGTCATTATAACATCTTGCTGAACTGTGAACTTTGTTTTATGCTGCTACGAGTTAACAGTAAAGTACCCGGGAGAAAGTGACTTTGCCTCTACGTGTGTTTTCCTATATCAACCTGTTCCCTTGCAGGAGCGCTGCCCCAGAGGACCCGCTCCACCTGTAGGGAGCTTTGCCAACTTTGCCGCAATCCCATCTACCTCCGGTGACTGTGGCAGTGCTGGTGACCCATCACCAGGTACTAAGGTGGCGTCACATAACAAAAACTCTTATTCCCCTGTAAATACACCCTTTTTGAAGTGTCACCCAGGCCACGGGATCAGGCACTGCAACCCGTGACATCACTAAAACAACCACCGAGCCTGGTACAGACGGCTAGTGTGTCGCAGGCACCCACTGGGACGGGGTACTCGGTACCGGACCGGGTCTGCTACTGGGAGAAGTCACGGGTGGTCCTGGTCGGACCGTGTCCAGGCCCTGGCAATAATAAGGGGATATTTACAGGGGAATGTCAGTCGTGACGCCACCCACTGTGTGCGGCCAGTAATGATGATGTTATGGCAGCGTAGATGGAATAGTTCCCGTGGGCAGAACTGTATTCCCCGGGGCAGTGATGGTTAAAGTCTATTGTGTAGTGTGCAGGCCTGGTGCTGAATGCAGTACACTTACTGTCCAGTTTTTTCATTTAAGACAAATTAAATGAAGATAATAATACCAAAGAATTTGTGATTGCAATCATTTTCAGGAAGAAACTGAATATTATCTGACAGAATTGTAGGGGTGTCAATACTTTTGGCCACAACTGCATGTGTGTGTGTGTATTTTGTGTGTGTATGTATGTTTGTGTGTGAACATATTTTTTTTTCTGTCTCATGTATTGTGGCGCCCTGCATCCACAGGTACCCACAGGCCTTCCTAGAACACAGATGAATATCCACAGCAGGTAAACAACTACGACCAACACCTTCCACCCCAGCACAGTAGGGGGAGCCCACTTGCTGCCCTTAGGCAAAATCCTCTATAAATACTGATGCTGGGGAGGAGTTAGTCAGAGTGTGCAGATGCTAGGAGAGCTGTGAATACGTCCTGGTGATCGGTGCCGTGTTAGGCCCAAACCGGTGACCCTGAACAGCCTTTGAGCAGTCCTGCCAGGCCCAAGAGTGGGGACGGAAGGCAAAGAGAGAAACAAGGAAGGAAAGTGGGAACCGAGGAGCCAGAATAGGTTCGCCCAAACCACACACCGGACACCGGGGTCCACGTCTGCAGGAGAGCTACACGCCCAGCAGAGAACCCCGGCAAACCGTGGAGACTTCAGTCACCCGGTCACCTGCTTAATCACCGTTCAGGGAGCCAGACACCGTGGGAAGAGAAACAGTAGTAGTCATCAGAGGTGTTCCGTTGACAGCACAGGTGAAGAGAGAGAGTAGAGGAGGCCAGCTCAGTTCTACACGGGGCAGGGGCTTCAACAAGGGGAAAAGAGGACACAGAGGCCTTACACCCACTTGCTGTGGAAATTCAACTGTGTTCTGGACTTTTACCTGCTATACCACCAGTAAAAGGTAAAGAGACATTCAACAGCTTGTGTGTGAGTTCTTCACCCCCTGTCCCTGTTACCCGCAGAGACTATCCCGTTAATCCACAAACTGTCCGAACCATTGCTCCATTCCTCACAATTATCACTGCCCTGGAAGTGTAGCTCTACCTGTAGGGAGTTGCTTCAACCTAGCCGCAATACCTCCACCTGTGAGGACTGTGGTGGCGCTGGTGTTTAATCACCAGGTACTACAGGTGGCGTCACGAGACAAAGACTTTAATCCCTTGTAAATACTAAAAAAAACCTTATTATTCGAGGCTGTCCCGCCCGGGCCACGGATCTGGGCAGGCCACCGGTGACATTCCCTGCTTGGAGAGTAAGAGTGTTATGGATGCCCCCCACACCTTTCGGGTGAGGCCGTCGTCTTAATTGTCTGCCGCCGAATTGGATGCTTTGTCTACGTATGTGCACGTCACGAAAGAATCCACGCTGACACGTTGTCAATGTAGAGGCTTAATGACAAAGACCTTTATTAAAGGGAAAGCTAGCAGTTTTATTACTTATCCTTAAAGGGATGTGCAGAGGGGTGTGACTAGATAATTGCGTCACGTTATGCTGAATATACATTTTATTCTGGAAAACATTTAATTATATTTTCTGCGTGGTAGTTAGTTTAACTAGCCTTGAAGTTGTACAGGACGTTCCGAACATGTTGATAAGAACTTCTATAACTTCTATACGGCTACCTCTAAATCAAAACATTTATACAAAATCAGAGACACAGAAACTTCTAGAGGAAAGTCCAAGGATTCACATAACCATGTTTTTGGAAGGGTTCTGAAATGGCTTCAATTATTCCAATAAAATTATTAACTATTTATTGCCATAACAAGAGGCCCAGACATCTGAGTTTCTATACCCTGGGGTGCTACAGATAGCCTTTTTCTGGCATCAAGGACAGGATCTTGTGCCCGGTGCTACCAGGTACTGTGTGTCGTGTTTTAGACTGTGTTGTCTGACTGTTAAACTGAGCCGCCATTACTGCACCGCAGAGCAGGAAGAAAAGGGGCATGACGGCTTGCAGAGCGCAAAACCAAAACCCGCCCCTCGCTCTGCCGAGTACTTCCGAAGCGCAGCGGCCTAGTCCGTAAACTTCCGAACGCTTAACCCCCTGTATACGGGGTTCAAAAACTGTTTAACTGTAAAAAGACTGGCTGTGATTCACTAGAGAGGACCCTGAAAATGTCCGCCTCGTCCAGCGACGACGATAGCACCTTTGCTGACCCCGTGAATCACCCCGAAGCAACCATGGTTGCAACCAGTAGTACCACCAGCGCACCAGACGCTGTAGCCCCGATCATGCTGATCTCACTACCCTACATCCCGGGTGCCAAGTGGTTGCCCCAGTATGACGGCCGCCCTGATACTCTGTCCACCTTCAAAAAAAAGATCTGAAGCGTGTAGGACATGTATGCAATGACAGGTCAGCAGCGCGCTGCGGTGGTATTTGGACAGTTAACCGGTGAGAAAGAGAGATTGAATCCTGGTCCACAGATGACTGAGGATCAGTAGCCATAATCTTTAATAAGTAACTACTTTTGAAGATTATAATAAGGCTGACATAAGGATGCGCTTTTACCATTGCTATCAACGGCTGGGGGATGATATCCGGACCTATGCCTGGCGCCTGCTGGAGGCACTGCGAGCCCTAAGGCAAGTCAGCCCTGCTAGTATTCTCGATGAGGACAAACTGTTAACTGAGCAGTTCATCTGGGGGCTACTATCACCTGAGGACAACAAAACCTTGCGCTGGTGGTCCCTAAGCCACCCGGATGCTGATTTCAATACTTTAAAGGACATGGCAATAATGGTTTCGGCCAGTGGAGACTCCTGAAGCTGCCATCCGGCGGTGGTGCAGTGATGAGGCGCAGGCTACCACAACACTGGTACCCGTGCCTGCAGCTGAGAACTGTGTACACACTGCTAACCCTGATAAATATGACTCTTAACGCTCTGAAGTGCGCCAGATGGGCAAGAACTTAACTCGAGTCATGGAAGCCCTGCAGCTGCAGCAGGGGCCAAAGCCCACGCCAAAGACACAGCCACAGTCAAAACCTCAACCTTTGATCCAGCTTGCTAGCAGTCCAGAGGATGTCCTGTGCATGAGAGCAAGGCCAACTTCGTTGTACAAAGGGAGGACCACCTGGTTCCTCTGGCAATCCTTTAAGGAGGGCCAGGGGTTCTTGACTTGGTTGCGCACCTACTCGTAATTTCCAACACCTGGGCGTCTAGACTGCTGGGTCTTTCCCTTCCCCCCCCCCCCCTCTTACCCCTCCTACCCTTTCTAATTTTTCTCTTTTTTTCTTCTCCCTTCTTATGTCTCAGTGTATACATTTCTCATTGGCTGTGTGTGTTTTCTAAGTTTTGATCCAGACGTGATTTTCAGGTAATGAAACATGCATTCTCTTGTTGGAGGTTTTACTGGTGTCCCTTTGTACCTGATTTCTTACAGCTGTAATATGCCACTGTACTAGGATCTGGATTCTGTATTGGTTATTTCTATTGTTATGCTTGTTTGAAACTTTAATAAATATATTTACAGAAAAAAAACAAAGGGAGGACCACCGACCGTTGCAGCTCCGCTGGGGAACCCATTTGCCGTCACTGCCACAAGACTGGCCATATCACCCGACACTGTCCTTTAAACAAGCAGTACCTGGGGGCCGGGGCCAAACCTCAGGAGTAACTCAACAGGGCCCAGCCGACTGGTATAACACCTTCATTGGACAACGACTGTTCCTGTCCATCATTCTAGATGGCATATCAACACCTGCTTTATTGGATACCGGATCACAAGTAACCACCATACCACATATCCTTTACAAACAATTCTGGTCAGATAAGGAACTTCAACCATCCGCCTTAAATCTTAACCTTTATGCTTCTAATGGTGAACCACCTACAATAGTGGGGGTTAATGAAGTACCAATAAAGGTGGGGAGGGTAGAATTGCAAAACCAGGGGATTGTTGTGGTAAAAGAAAACCCTAATAATCATGATCCTTATGTTATTCTTGGTACTAATGTTGATAGCAATTGCACGGGTGAAGTGTTGTTCTTGCTTCAGCAGATCGCAGACACTGCCAAACCTGGGCAGAAGAAGATTCTTCAGCGAGAGATAAGAGAGATAAGAGCCCTCCTGCACCAGCAAAAGGTAAAGCTGACAGATGGTGAAATTGGTACTGCTCGGGTAAGGCTGCTTTCACATCAGCGGTTTTCGCTGATCGCGGCAGTTGTGGTAAAAAAAACGCAACTGCCACGATTACTGCATAATGGCCGCACTTGCGGTTCACTTGCGGCAAGCCCCATACAATGTCTATGGGGCTTGCGGCATGGCGGCAAGTGCGGTTTGGGCACTTGCAGCAGGTGCAGCCACGAAAAAAATGCGGCATACCGTGTTTTTTTCGCGGCCGCACCTGCCGCAAGTGCCGAAACCGCACTTGCCGCACCCGCCGCACACTTACCGCAAGCCCCATAGACATTGTATGGGGCCTGCTGCAAGTGAACCGCAAGTGCGGCCGTTACACGGTAATTGCAGCAGTTGCGTTTTTTCACCGTAACTGCCGCGATCAGCGAAAACCGCTGATGTGAAAGGGGCCTAAGAGACCCGTTTCCTATTGTCATACCTCCTATGAGTGAAATGTTGATTTGGTTTCGAGCAGCCATAGGTCTAAGAGGACAGGACTACCAGGCAGTAGTGGAGCCCGTCAGCTCAGAACATAGACCTACACTCTTGACAGCCAGGGGGGTAGTTGATGCACACAAGGGAAAGGTACCAGTTCGCATCTTAAACTGTGGCAGTGAAGACGTCAAACTACCCAGATATTCCACCGTTGCTAAGCTTTACACTGTACATAACAATGAGATTCAAGCAGTGGAACCCTTACCTCAACCCGAGGAGGTAGAGGATGATAATACTACAGGGCCACTGGAAGACTGGTGTCAGCAACTCCATGTAGGAACTGATGCCACCCATGTGTATAAAAAGCAAGGTGTCCACCGGGTAGTTTAAGAATTTGAACAGATATTCAGTAAGCATCCACTTGACTTGGTAGGATTAAAGGGGTACAACACCACATCCCCACAGGTACACATCCACCAATCAAAGAGCCATACAGGCCTATTCCACCCGCACACTATCAAAAAGCCAAAGAGATGTTACAGGACATGAAGGAAGCAGGGGTTGTAAGAGATAGTTGTAGTCTCTGGGCAGCTCCACTAGTCTTAGTCAGAAAGAAAGATGGCAGTATGAGAATGTGTGTAGACTACAGGCAAATAAATCGCATAACACACAAGGATGCTTACCCATTACCTCGCATTGAAGAATCACTGGCTGCATTGAAGTCTGCCAATTACTTTTCAACCCTAGATCTTACTAGCGGGTATTGGCAGGTGTCCATTGCAGAAGAAGACCGCGAAAAGACAGCATATACAACGCCCATGGGTCTGTGCGAATTTAATAGCATGCCATTCGCACTATGCAATACACCCGGAACGTTCCAGAGGTTGATGGAGTGTTGCCTGGGGCATAGGAACTTCAAGACGTTACTACTTTACCTTGATGATGTCATAGTGTACTCTAAATCCTATGAAGAACACCTAACTCATCTAGCCGAGGTATTTGAAGCCTTGTCCAAGTATGGGATGAAGCTAAAACCATTCAAACGAAAAAGGAACAGGAGCGGCACTCACCAAGGTAGCAAAATGCGGTGTCCTTTATTAGGGTAGTTGGTACAAGGTGCAGGGAGGGGGACCGGGTGACGACGGCACCGTTTCGGGCGTATTGCCCTTCAACGGGTCACTGGTAACTGGTGGTGCTTGCTCCAACCTTATATAGGTGGAGTCAGGCCGCCCTAATGACATCACCGGCTAAACATGATGCACAAACAATGTGAAAATGTTAAAAACAAGGCCAACTTTAAAAACAACTATTCAGAAATCAAGCTCAGAAACACATATAATAAACAATTATAAAGAAATAAGCAGCGATCTTATGCTTACATGCTGGCGATATACACAGCGGGTGTCAGTAGCGGTGTCTGGGCGCCTCTCCACTTCTGGGTCACGTGCGCGAGTCACGTAATCGCACTCAGGGCGCTCTCCGATTGGTCCCAGCTCCCTGCTCCTACTGCGCAAATGCGCAGACGCTTCAATATAGAAGCGGCGGCATATTATTTACCCACATTGCTAGGGCAACAACGGGACCAATCAGAGGAGGGTGCCTCAGAGAAAGAAACAACACACTGAATAAGCAGGCGACACACAAAGAGTATAGTCCCTGCCACAGTGAAGAGGTGATAGTATCTCTAAATATTAATTAGTATAGAAAAGAAAGTTCTGACTACCTCTGGTCTTACTCACGCAGTCAGAACAACTGACTGTGACCAGGACTGAAGGCATCCGGACCACGCCACTGGCCCCCACAGGGCATAGAGAAAACAGAGGGTGAGGAAGAGAACAACTATATAAAGTACTATACACAAATAACAGTACTCATAAATAATCCCTCATACTATACAAGATCACATATACTGCAATAATGAGGCTCTAAACTATACAGGCCCAACTAAGTGAGTGCAGGCCCACCACCTCTACAAGAATACGGCCATGTCCAATTTATCGTTCAACCCAAGGGCACCCTGGGCATTAAGCTCCAGGATCCACTTGGCTTCCATTTGTAAGAGACGTTTGTGTTGATTACCTCCTTTATTGGACGGTGGTAGACTGGCAATCCCTGCAAACCTCAGCACTCCGGCATCTCCATTGTGCACATCATTCATATGCTGAATGAGTCTAGGGGACCCCTTATTTTTAGCAATAGACCCAAAGTGCTCTCTTAATCTCACAAACATGGGTCTAATGGTCTTCCCCACGTAAAATCTTATGCATGGGCACCAGATGGCATAGACTACCCATTTGGTGCGACAGTTGATAGAAGAATTGATTCTTATTCTTTGACCGCCCAGTTCGAGGAAATTTCCCATAAACAATTGAGGACACCAGTTACAGTGTCCGCATTTAAAGTTTCCTAGCAGTCGCCTTTTTCCTAACCAGTTCCTACTACCATCTGTCGCACTAAGCCTCTTCCGAACCAAAAGATCTCCCGGATTTTTGCATCTTCTATATGTAACGACAGATACCGGAGCTAACTTGGCCAAGGTCCTGTCAGTCTCCACCACATGCCAATGCCGCTTAATAGCGGTTGCTATGTTTCTGAACATAGGACCGTGCTTAAAGCTGAAGTAGAAGGGCCTACACTCTGAACTGGAACCGAACTTTCTAGCATCGTTGCCATGACTATTACCAGGAGAATGAAACCTGGCTTTTTCTCTAGCTTGTTTGAGAACACTTGAAGGGTATCCTCTACATTAAAGATCTGATTCCAGTTTGTCAGCCTGCTCTTCAAAGTTCTCATCGCTATTATTAATGCGTCGAAACCGCAGAAATTGGCTAAATGGGACACCTGTCCTAGTATGTAAAGGATGGGCACTCTGGAAATGTAACAAGGAATTTGTCGCAGTAGATTTCCTGTGTACTGATCTCGTCAAACCATAAATTGATAGATCCAATTTAACATCCAAAAACTCTAAGGAAGTATCACCGAAAATAGCAGTGAAAAACATATTAAAAGAATTATTGTTTAGGAAAACGACAAACTCCCTGAAACTCTCCAGACCACCCTCCCAGACAATCAGGACGTCATCCACATACCTGATATAATGCTTTAGATGTTTAATAAAAGGGTTACAAAGTGAATAAACATACTCTTCTTCGAAGACTGCCAAAAATAGGTTAGCCAGGGTGCACGCAACAGGTGTGCCCATCGCCACTCCTCCTTTCTGGCAGTACCATTTCTCCAAAAAACTAAACACATTGTGTGAAAGAATGAAACCCAGAGACTCACACACGAAATCAGTCACGTTAGGGTCTACCTTATTATTGACTAGAATCCTTCTCACCGTTGAAACCGCCAAAGTCTGCGGAATCCTTGTATAAAGGCTTTCAATGTCTAAAGAGGCTAACTTATAGCCCTCTTTCCAAACAATCTGGTCCACCATTTGTGTGAACTCGAAAGTATCTTTATTCTTTAACTAACGAGGGTACTGTTTTTAGATACGGGTGTAGGAACCAATCAAGGTACTTTGATAATGGTTCCAACAAGGAACCTACAGCGGAAACAATTGGTCTACCTGGAGGAGACCGCTCATTTTTATGAATTTTAGGGAGAAAATACCAATGAGGCCTAGTAGGGAACTCAGGATACAGTTTCTCAGCCTCTTTTATAGACAACACATTTCTCTCTACGTACTGCCTCAAGAACGAACGCAATTGCTTTTGATGTACCGGAATTGGGTCCCCCGTCAAGGCCTCATAGGTATCACTCTGATTTAACTGCCTAAATGCCTCCTCCAGGTAAACGGATCTAGGCAACAAAACAATGCTGCCCCCCTTGTCGGCTTTCCGAAAGATGACATCAGGCCACTGTTTCATTTCCTTCAGGGCTGTTTCCTCACCCGGTGTCAGGTTCTTATCAGGACGGGGGTATACTAGAGCCCTCACGTCTCTATCAACCAATACAGAAAAAAGCTCCAGGTTATCATTCTGAGAGATAGGTGGCATAAAAGACGACTTGACCCCTCCAGAAAAGGGGGGTCTGTCGCCACCAGATGTGTTTAGGCACATCAGAGTCAGACTCTTCGTCTGATAAGACGATTGATTTTGATTTCTTCTTTTTTGATTTATTATTGGGCCCTTTAAAATTCTTCGGTTCCTTAGGAGTTTTGGGAGTGAACGGTGTCTCCGGTGTTTTTGGGGTGGTTGGATTTTCAGAAGGTTTCTTTTTCTTCTTTCTTGGGGTTTCTAAAAACTTCCCCCAAGTGAACACTCGTCCGGTGTCATAGTCCTGCTTATCTCTCAAGAATTTCTCTCTTTTTGTAGATTTTACATCATTCTGTATAGGAATAAGCTTTTCATCCAGCTTTTTCAGGAAATTACCCCATTTTTCGTTACTATAACGTTTCTGTAGTTCCTGTCTAAGAGAGATGAGCTCGGCAACGACTTTAGAGTGTTCAGCCATGTTCTGTTCGACCACCAAACACAAAAATCTCCTGGACGACTCATGCTGCTCAGTCTCCCATTTTTTAATAAAGTCTGAACTTGGATTCTGAATGGCCATGTTTTTCACCACTCTCAAACCTCGTGGCACTCTAGCGCATGCCACATATGTCTTTAGGGAAGTAACGGACCAAAAGAGACGGAGTTCACGCTCGGCCAGCATTGAAATCTTGTGTTCCAAACTCTTAATACTGAGCACACTGGTGATTTCTTTAGTGTTGCAATCAGTAAAGAAGGCCTCCGCAAGAAGAAAAAGAAACCTTCTGAAAATCCAACCACCCCAAAAACACCGGAGACACCGTTCACTCCCAAAACTCCTAAGGAACCGAAGAATTTTAAAGGGCCCAATAATAAATCGAAAAAGAAGAAATCAAAATCAATCGTCCTATCAGACGAAGAGTCTGACTCTGATGTGCCTAAACACTACAAAGGGAGCGGTTCCGGAGGGACGGATTCCCCTTTAGGCGGAGGTCTCGGAGAGGAGGAAGATATAGATCTAGAAGAGGACATTGTCGTTCCTCCGCCGCACAAGCGGAAACAAGTATCATGGCGGGAATGAGTAGTTCTGAGCTAAAAATGTATTACCTGTCTAACCATGTTTTGTCTCCTGATATGGTGTCTGTGCTACAAAAGGGTCTGAACTTCTGCGTGGCCGAAAATTTCGACTACGCTGAGTTCAGGTCAGATTTGTTTAAATCTGTGAGGAAGTTGCAATTGTGTAAACATTTTGAAATCCAGAAAGCTCTTCGCACTACTGTCACTGATAAAAGTCACACTAAAACTTTTTCCAACACAGCAAGTATTGGTCCTTTGTTTTTTTTTCCAGGCGGGGGTTTGGGTGTTCAAACACAGTCAAAGATTGAAGAGCTATTAGGTGTAAATGATAGTCAATGTACCATCCAGGGTTTCCCTGGTGGCGACAGACCCCCCTTTTCTGGAAGGGTCAAATCGTCTTTTATGCCACCTATCTCTCAAAATGATAACCTGGAGCTTTTTTCTGAATTGGTTGATAGAGACGTGAGGGCTCTAGTATACCCCAGTCCTGATAAGAACCTGACACCGGGTGAGGAAACAGCCCTGAAGGAAATGAAACAGTGGCCTGATGTCATCTTTCAGAAAGCCGACAAGGGGGGCAGCATTGTTTTGTTGCCTAGATCTGTTTACCTGGAGGAGGCATTTAGGCAGTTAAATCAGAGTGATACCTATGAGGCCTTGACGGGGGACCCAATTCCGGTACATCAAAAGCAATTGCGTTCGTTCTTGAGGCAGTACGTAGAGAGCAATGTGTTGTCTATAAAAGAGGCTGAGAAACTGTATCCTGAGTTCCCTACTAGGCCTCATTGGTATTTTCTCCCTAAAATTCATAAAAATGAGCGGTCTCCTTCAGGTAGACCAATTGTTTCCACTGTAGGTTCCTTGTTGGAACCATTATCAAAGTACCTTGATTGGTTCCTACACCCGTATCTAAAAACAGTACCCTCGTTAGTTAAAGAATAAAGATACTTTCGAGTTCACACAAATGGTGGACCAGATTGTTTGGAAAGAGGGCTATAAGTTAGCCTCTTTAGACATTGAAAGCCTTTATACAAGGATTCCGCAGACTTTGGCGGTTTCAACGGTGAGAAGGATTCTAGTCAATAATAAGGTAGACCCTAACGTGACTGATTTCGTGTGTGAGTCTCTGGGTTTCATTCTTTCACACAATGTGTTTAGTTTTTTGGAGAAATGGTACTGCCAGAAAGGAGGAGTGGCGATGGGCACACCTGTTGCGTGCACCCTGGCTAACCTATTTTTGGCAGTCTTCGAAGAAGAGTATGTTTATTCACTTTGTAACCCTTTTATTAAACATCTAAAGCATTATATCAGGTATGTGGATGACGTCCTGATTATCTGGGAGGGTGGTCCGGAGAGTTTCAGGGAGTTTGTCGCTTTCCTAAACAATAATTCTTTTAATATGTTTTTCACTGCTATTTTCGGTGATACTTCCTTAGAGTTTTTGGATGTTAAATTGGATCTATCAATTGATGGTTTGACAGATCAGTACACAGGAAATCTACTGCGACAAATTCCTTGTTACATTTCCGGAGTGCCCATCCTTTACATACTAGGACAGGTGTCCCATTTAGCCAATTTCTGCGGTTTCGACGCATTAATAATAGCGATGAGAACTTTGAAGAGCAGGCTGACAAACTGGAATCAGATCTTTTATGTAGAGGATACCCTTCAAGTGTTCTCAAACAAGCTAGAGAAAAAGCCAGGTTTCATTCTCCTGGTAATAGTCATGGCAACGATGCTAGAAAGTGCGGTTCCAGTTCAGAGTGTAGGCCCTTCTACTTCAACTTTAAGCACGGTCCTATGTTCAGAAACATAGCAACCCTATTAAGCGGCATTGGCATGTGGTGGAGACTGACAGGACCTTGGCCAAGTTAGCTCCGGTATCTGTCGTTACATATAGAAGATGCAAAAATCCGGGAGATCTTTTGGTTCGGAAGAGGCTTAGTGCGACAGATGGTAGTAGGAACTGGTTAGGAAAAAGGCGACCGCTAGGAAACTTTAAATGCGGACACTGTAACTGGTGTCCTCAATTGTTTATGGGAAATTTCCTCGAACTGGGCGGTCAAAGAATAAGAATCAATTCTTCTATCAACTGTCGCACCAAATGGGTAGTCTATGCCATCTGGTGCCCATGCAAAAGATTTTACGTGGGGAAGACCATTAGACCCATGTTTGTGAGATTAAGAGAGCACTTTGGGTCTATTGCTAAAAATAAGGGGTCCCCTAGACTCATTCAGCATATGAATGATGTGCACAATGGAGATGCCGGAGTGCTGAGGTTTGCAGGGATTGCCAGTCTACCACCGTCCAATAAAGGAGGTAATCAACACAAACGTCTCTTACAAATGGAAGCCAAGTGGATCCTGGAGCTTAATGCCCAGGGTGCCCTTGGGTTGAACGATAAATTGGACATGGCCGTATTCTTGTAGAGGTGGTGGGCCTGCACTCACTTAGTTGGGCCTGTATAGTTTAGAGCCTCATTATTGCAGTATATGTGATCTTGTATAGTATGAGGGATTATTTATGAGTACTGTTATTTGTGTATAGTACTTTATATAGTTGTTCTCTTCCTCACCCTCTGTTTTCTCTATGCCCTGTGGGGGCCAGTGGCGCGGTCCGGATGCCTTCAGTCCTGGTCACAGTAAAGTTGTTCTGACTGCGTGAGTAAGACCAGAGGTAGTCAGAACTTTCTTTTCTATACTAATTAATATTTAGAGATACTATAACCTCTTCACTGTGGCAGGGACTATACTCTTTGTGTGTCGCCTGCTTATTTAGTGTTGTTTCTTTCTCTGGGGCACCCTCCTCTGATTGGTCCCATTGTTGCCCTAGCAATGTGGGTAAATAATATGCCGCCGCTTCTATATTGAAGCGTCTGAACATTTGCGCAGTAGGAGCAGGGAGCTGGGACCAATCGGAGAGCGCCCTGAGTGCGATTACGTGACTCGCGCACGTGACCCGGAAGTGGAGAGGCGCCCGGACACCGCTACTAACACCCGCTGTGTATATCGCCAACATGTAAGCATAAGATCACTGCTTATTTCTTTATAATTGTTTATTATATGTGTTTCTGAGCTTGATTTTTGAATAGTTGTTTTTAAAGTTGGCCTTGTTTTTAACATTTTCACATTGTTTGTGCATCATGTTTAGCCGGTGGTGATGTTATTAGGGCAGCCTGACTCCACCTATATAAGGTTGGAGCAAGCACCACCAGTTACCAGTGACCCGTTGAAGGGCAGTACGCCCGAAACGGTGCCGTCGTCACCCGGTCCCCCTCCCTGCACCTTGTACCAACTACCCTAATAAAGGACACCGCATTTTGCTACCTTGGTGAGTGCCGCTCCTGTTCCTTTTTCGTTGTTATGGTCTGCATTTTCTGCTGGCACCCCGAAGACATTTGTGGCTCTAATTCTGTGTCTCCACATTGCAGTTCCCCTTGGATGGTGGTGCCCTCATTTTTTCTCTTTTGCTGGATAAAACCATTCAAATGCAACTTATTAAAACCGAAAGTTCAGTACCTGGGGCACATAGTCAGTTCTGAAGGGGTGGCCCTTGACCCAGACAAAGTAACCGTCATCTGGGAATGGCCTGAACCAAAGACTTTAAAGGAAGTATGTCAGTTCCTGGGATTGGTGGGATACTACCGGAGGTTCATTAAGGAGTACACGAAGAAGGCTGCTCACTAGACTGTGAGCCCTTGTGGACAGGGTCCCTGCCCCTCCTGTACCTGTACGTCCCAATCGCCTAGATTTAGTGTACTTGTTCTTGTCTCCCTTATCCTCATGTAAAGCGCCATGGAACCTAATGGCGCTATATAAATAAATAATAATAATAATAATAATCACTACAGAATCTCTTGGTAGGCCAACCCAACAAAGGCAAGTCTCGAGATCCTCCCTTGGAGTGGGGCAAGGAACAAGAAGAGTCGTTCCAGATGATGAAGGAGACCCTAACTGGTGAGGAGATCCTGGCTTACCCTGACTACAACCTACCATTTCTGTTATATACAGATGCCAGCAACATGGGATTAGGAGCTGTACTAGCCCAGAAAGAAGAAGGCAAAGAAAGAGTGATTGCCTATGCTAGTAGGAAGCTTCGTCCCACAGAAAGGAACCCCGAAAACTACAGTACTTTCAAGCTGGAGCTCCTGGCATTTGTAAAGGCCGTTACTGAAAGATTTAAACATTACCTGGCATCTAGCAAGTTCACAGCTTTTACAGATAACAACCCTTTAACCCACCTGGAAACTGCGAAATTGGGAGCCATGGAACAGAGATGGATGGCCAGATTATCCAATTACCAGTTTACCATCAAGTACCGGGCTGGGCAAAACAACAGCAATGCTGATGCCTTATTCAGGATGCCTCACCTATCAGATATGGGAGCGGATGAAGATGAGTAAGAAGAAGTGGAGTTACCCGCCTTCCATCAGCTGAGGACATCACAGTGCCAACAGAACCTCCTGAGAGAATAGTGAACCCGTTACCACACTTTGGTTGGAAGGAATCTCAAGACAGTGACCCGGCTATCAGTTTAGTAAAAGGACTGATAACGCAGGAGTCCGCAAAGTTACCTCCAAATCCTTCACCAGAAGCTAAACACCTGTGGAACGAGAGAAGAAAGTTGTTCGTTTACCAGGAGAAGCTCTGTACAAGATACATTAACCCCAGAACCAATGAAATTGTATGGCAGATCATAGTACCCAAAACAGAAATCCAAATGGTACTAAATGCCTACCACAATCAGACTGGACACTTTGGGTGGAAAAAGCTAGAAATGCTGCTTAAAGATCGGTTCTACTGGGTTGGCATGAGGGGATCCATAGAAAGATGGTGTAAAGACTGTGGAGCCTGTAGCCTACGCAGAGAAGACCAGCAGAGTCAAAGAGCACCACTCCAATCAATTGTAACCATGCAACCGCTCCAGATTGTAGCCTTATACCATGTGAAGTTGACTCCAAGCCGGACCGGCTACACTTGTGCTTTGCCAATGGTGGATCATTACTGCCGATTCCTGATGGTCGCACTTGTAAAAGATCTAACTGCTGCAACAGCTGCAAAAATTTTTTTTGAATGTCTTCTGTAGACCACTAGGCTACCCAGAACATGTTCTAACTGATATAGGTTCAGCTTTTGAAGCCGAAATCTTCAAGAGTTTTGTCGTCTGTATAGTTGTAAGAAAATAAGAACTACGCCATATCATCCCCAATCCAATGGGTTATGTGAAAAGATGAACAACATTGTGATAGACATGCTCAAGATACTACCTCTTGAAGAAAGAAACCAGTGGCCAGAAAAACTGCCTGATCTGGTAGACATGTACAATCACATCCCAGTGAGTTCTACGAACTGTACATCTCATGAGAGCACATATGGGAAGATTACCTGTAGATCTAGAACTCAAGAGTTGTTGAACCCAAAGCAGAAGCTTCCAATTCTGACTGGAATATCAACCACTTAGAACAGTACAGACACATTCAAGCTTGCGTTGAAGATAACCTTGAAAAAGCTTGGGAAAAGCAAGAAAGGAACTTCAACAAAAGTGCACTAGCAGAACCCATATTACCCGGAAGTATTGTCTTAAAAAGAAAACAAAGAAGACATCAATTAGATGACCAATGGGAGCGAGAACCTTATACTGTTTTAGAATCCAACTTTGAAAACACCAAGGTTTGCCTCATCAGAAAAAATGGAGGAAGGACCACACAGACAGTATCTTGGGATCAGTTAAAGAAATGTCCAACAGATTAGAAAATCCAAGACTTTATTGATTCCCCAGAAAAGGAAGAACCAGAGTCATCCATATCACCAATTCCATGTCCAAATCCACAGGAAAGAGTCATCTCAACCATACCCGGAGCTTTCCAGAAGATTGGCTCCAACAAGAATGAGCAGTAATAGTGCCATTACTTAGCTTTTACCAACCCACAAGAAGAGATCCCAAGAAATCAGGAAGACACACTCGTTGCTAGAGAATCAGAGGATCTTGCAATGGTACACCTGCTAGTCCTGTAGTAAGACTAAGGCCATGAGATGTTTATCTGATTTGCCCCTATCGCACTCTTCCTTAGACACATCATCTGAGATACCAACACCGTAGTGCGTAGATCCAGTCGTAGCACACAAGGGCAACCACCATCCAGGTATGGAGAGTGGGCACAATATAGAGATGTAATAGGAAGTAAAATGGAAGTAACATGAAAATAGTAGCAACTCTTGTAAAAATGTAAGCAAATGGTTTTGTAAAGGGGAGATCCGCCGTGGGTAATATACGCAAGGCACTACTGGTGATAGACATGATGAGAGCGGGAGGAAAAGGGGGACCAGACAATCCAGCCATGGTCACACTGGACGCAGAGAAGGCTTGTGATAATGTCAGGTGGCCATGGCTGGAATTGGTACAAGACAATATTGGATTGCAAGGGCCTTTTAGAACATTTCTTAGGAGTTTATACCAGAACCCCAAGGCGAGAATTAGTATACCGGAGTTTCTTTCGCCCGTGTTTAATCTGGGAAGGGGAACTAGACAGGGGTGTCCCCTGTCGCCACTTCTTTTTGACTGGTGATTGAACCCCTGTCTAGATTTCTTAATAAAGGGAGAACCTTTGAAGGTATTAGACTGAGTAGCAGGGAACAAAAAATTAATCTATTCGCTGATGACGTGGTTTTATATTTGGCAAACACCCGCAGAGACTTACCGGTCGTCATAGACCAAATAGGACAATTCGGGAAGTTCTCGGGATTTAAACTAAATAGAGGTAAATGTAGTATACGTTTTCTGAAGGGGAAGGAGGGGGAGTTATCAGGGTCAGGCCCAGGGATGAATATGTGTGGTGTTCCTATTGCCAAGAGCTCCCTGAAATATCTGGGAGTTCATATAGCGAGAACAGTGGAGGAGATTTATCATTTGAACTATGATCCACTGATATATGGAGGAACAAACGCGCAAGGATTAGGTTAAAGACTCTAATGACTCCGAGGGAGGTGGGGGGACTGGACTTCCCGAATGTAAGGGGTTATAACCTCTCCTGTCTTACACGACACACATTGGACTGGATGAAGGGGACAAGTAGGTTTTCAGACTATCCCTTAGAGCTGGATTTGTGTAGACCCTGGAGCCTAGTCTCCCTGTTCACACTTCGGCGGAAAAGATGCCACAATTTGACAAACAAACAGTGGTGTTTCGAGACACAGTGGCCTCGTGGAAGGCGGTGAGGAAAAAATTGCATCTACCATTGAGAGTATCAAAATATCTTGAATTGTGGTCATTCCCAGAGTTTCCCCAGGGGAATAGTAATAAATTATACATGGCTTGGAGGGAGGGGGGCATACATACGGCAAGGTACTTGATGCATCCATCGGAATCAAGATGGCTTAGAGGTAACGAACGTTTGGATACATACGGTTTGCCGAGATCCCACTGTTTACAATACTATCAGGTTAAACATCACATCATGCTATCTCTGCAGCAGGTGGAAGCGGAATATGTCAAAAATTCATGGGACGAGTTAATGACATTGGAGGGAGGAATGGTGTCGGTATCTTCCATATATGCAAGATTGAGGGAAATTCTACTTCCGCCTGGTCCTGGGAAACTTTTTGGAGGTTGGGAGAGGCAGCTCCAAGATGAGAATGTAGGTGACAAGATACAGGCAGGGTGGCAAGAGATAAGGAAGCATATAGTGAATGAACACTGGCGAAACACAAACTTCAGAATCATTCACAGGGGTATAATAGGATTTAACATGATGCCCAATTCGATGTATCCAGATAGGATACAACATTGTCCAAAATGCAAACTTAAGGGGACAGACATGTATTCGTGGCATGTGGGATTGCATAGAGACACGCAAGTTGTGGGAGAAAGTACAGGATCTGTTATTAAAAATCACAGGGGTGGTGGTTCCGGTGTTGCCCACTATTTGGTTGTTTGATTGGTTTGAATGGGAAAGGATAGGGTTCCTGTTTTTCATGTAATGGCCATGACGACGAAAAGGGTGATTCTACAACATTGGCTGGAGGAGGGAACATTGTCACTGGGGAAAGAAATAGCAGAAGCAACGAAAGAGATGTTAATAGAACAGACGCTAGCATTGAAAAATAAAGAAAAGGAGACTAGCAGGTTTTTCAATAGATGGCGTGGCTTTATAATCACTCAACTATCCAGGGTCAGCATGCAGCAAGTAGTGAAGCCATTTCGCAACTCGACATGGTACTGTTTGGAAGACTTTGCGGGTTCTTTGGGACCGCTTAAACTGGTCCAGTTGTGTGCCCCACAACTGGTTTATGAGCATTTGTTTTTTTTAGCTGCTGCAGGACCTCCACCAGCCACTCGCACATGGAAAAACGTCCAGATCTTGGGAAGATGGTGTACCATGGTCTGCGCTGCTGCCTCAATGGAATCACAAGGAATGTAAGGTTCCAAGCAGTCACAAGGAATGCAAGGTTCCAAAGGTAACAATCTCCTTTATTCCACCAACGCGTTTCGGCGTCTCTCCTGGCACCTTCATCAGGGTATTTTATTATATTTTCTGACCACTCTGCAACGAAATTTAAGCCTATAGATGCTTTTTATAAGGAATTGCGCCAAAAACAGGGATCCTCCCCTTCTTGATGATGATTTTGACATCACAGGTAAACAAATCACACCTACTTCTTGTAATATCAGGGGCTATAAAAACCCCACTGTGATGACACATGTAACATCCCTGAGGAAGGTGCCAGATTGTGCACTGAAACGCGTTGGAATAAAGGAAAGAAATTGCTTTTGAGATCTTGCCTTCCATGTGAGTGTTTCTTTGGGTATAGCAGCACGGACCGTGATACACCTCTTTAATCCCAACTTTTCTCTGGTAAATGCTGTTGGCGGTCCAGAAGTTGCTTGGCAAGATTTCTCAGCATGTAAACTTTAGGACCGTGGACAGCATTACACTGACATGCACCACACACTCACTCACATGATACAGCTATGCACACTCACCCACACGCACCACACTCGCAGCACACTGACACAAAACACATACTACACTCGCATCACTGTCATGCATCAAAATTGCTCCGTGTTTGATGCATGACAGTGTGGCTCCAGCCATAAGGTTTTAAGATTTGGACAAGATTGTGGACAAATGATAGTATTTAGGGACCAGCGATATTAAAGGTACACCTTGATGTGGTAGGAGGCTTTTTCACTCTTAGGCTGGAAACACATTGGTGAGTGCAAAAACGGTCCGAATGACGGATCCGAGAGTTGAACGAGTGTCATCCGACTTTTGGTCAGGTGGCTTCCATGTGCTTTCCATGTGCAATCCATTTTTTTTCTCAGCAGCTATTTACTGTATAATCATTTACAGGAGCATTTTTTACAGTTGTCTCACCTACAGAATGGTATCAATTAAAAATTGCATCCGACTCGGATGGTCCGTGTGCGGTCCGAGTGTGGTACGTTTTTTTTGTCGGACCGTTAGATTTGCATTGGCGAGTCTCGTCTGAGACTCGCAAACTGTTGCAGCATGTTGCGAATGACTCGTCATCCAAGAATTGGACGAGAAAAAACGTTTGACACTTGGAAATGTGTTCTCAGACGTTGACTAACATTGGTCCGACCGCAATGCGATTTTTACTCACATTGCAGTCGTCCGCGTTTCAAAACCTATGAGTTTTGCTGAACTGCATTCATATATTGCGCTTTTGCACATTTTTTTTACGCACGCGCTTTTCACTGAAAAAGCGCTTGTGTAAAAACAATAGACATGTCAATTCTTTTTGTGCTTTTCTGCACGCTTTTCCCATTGCCCAAATGTTAAAATGGGCTCGGGAAAAGTGCGCAGTAAAAAGCGCACAAAAGCGCACCTGCAGAAAAAAGGCTAAGTGGCCACTGTGTATATTTGTTTGTGCTGTTTCTTCCAGCCTCAAAAACGCAGCTGTTACAAAAAATCATGCATGCTTTTCTGCTATGTGCCCACTGTGCTTTTCTACTGCGTTTTTGTTAGACCTGCGCTTTTCAGCTCATTAGAATGGCTGGAAAACGTAGCCCAAAAAAGCACTAGATAATTGACAGGAACTTATATAAACTTTTTTTTTATCTGCAGTTTGAGGCTGGGCGCTCTGGGGGGCGGCTGTCGTTTGTGAGGCATGTAATCAGTGCGGAGCAGCCCACCTGATCTAATAGCAAGGCGTGACCAATAGGCTGCTCTGACACTATGCTTCACATATACCTGAGTGGCAGATCCCTATGGTAACCATGTGTCTTTAAATGCCACCCATTCACCTCCCTGACAGTATGGCCGGACGCTGGTGCCACAACCGCCCCCATCTGTGGGTTGTAGGTGACAGAGCACCGGTATACAGACACCTATGTTACCTCTCAGAGGAGCTGGCAGCCTGCTGCTATGTGCAATGGATATTTAACGGGCAATCTTTTGGTGACTTTTATAAATGCACACTTTTTTGGCACCACTGAAAAACACATATGTGGGCACAGCTTTTTGAAAATCACATTGAGTTTCATTACAAAACTGTGGGTTCTGCATTTTTGGTGCAGAAAACAGAGCAGAAAAGCATAGTGGGCACATTTCCTTTGATTAAAAAACGCAAACTAAATGCCAGACTTTTTTAACTTTCAGTCTGTGTGCTCACGATCAGGAATTGCAGTGTTTTAGACGCAGTGTATTGCTGCTGCGCCCAAAATGCTGCGTTGTTCAGTACAAGCACAGTGGATGATTTCAAGAAATCGCCATGCTCTCTGTGCTTTTCCCCTCTACAGCATATCTCAGCTGCAGTGCATATTACTATATTGACTTCCACATCTGCAGCATGTTCATTTCATAATTTCATGCTGCTTTGTAATAATAAATCACCATCGGGTTAATGCAAGGAGAAGCCGCCCTGCACTCATCGTAGATCGTGGGCACAGGGCGGCTGCAATCTCCCTGCGTGCAGTCGATGTTTCCCGCAAGTTCGGAGGCACTGCATCCAACACACAGCGTCTCTGGATCATGTGCACACAGACTTAAAGCAATAATAGAGTTCATGTATTTATTAATAGCAGTGTGCTGCCACACCGTGTATGTATATTTGTTATATGTGTATATTGGCCACACATCAGATTTCTACATCTACTAAGGCTGGTTTCACACTTGCATAGTTTGCAATATTTGTAAATCCATCACAAACTGCATGCACACGCATCAGTTTTCAGCCCCATTATCTTTCAATTAGGATGGAAACACTTGTGTGTGCATCCAGTTGTCACCATTTTGCCTGCGGATCTGTAGCAAAACATATTTTTCACACAGACAAAATCTGCATCTCCATGCGATTTTGGTCTAGGTAAAAAGTATTGTGAAGCCATGGATCCACACGGATCCACGACACCACGTATGAAGTCACAACAGTTGCCTATGGGCACGTAAACAACCAGAGCGTATGGATCCTGGTGGATCCATACTTCCGGTCTGCGATCTATGAACTGTGCATGTGCAGGACATGCGCAGAACTAAGTTCTAAATGGCTCGCCACCCTAAGGGCGTGTTATTCAGGATCCTATGGATCCATGAAAAATATGTAAATGGTTGCTGCCACAGCATCCAGTTTACCACTGCATGGAAATCCGTGGGCATACAGAATTGTCCTGCATGCCCACGGATTCCAAAATATGCAAGTGTGAAACCAGTCTATAGCTGTCACTTGACTGCAAGTATGACTGCAATGGAACCAGATGAACAAACAGAAAGCACTGAGTTGAAAAGTATCACCACGCTGACCTCCAATGATGACAAACAGAATAATGGTGTATACTCTGTTTATTTAACCAGTTGACTACGCGTTTCGTTGTGTAAATACAACTTCATCAGGGCATCTGATGCCCTGATGGAGTTGTATGTACACAACAAAACACGTAGTCAATTAGTTAAATAAACAGAGTATACACCATTACTCTGTTTGTCATCATTGGAGGTTAGCGTGGTGATACTTTTCAATTCAGCGCTTTCTGTTTGTTCTTCTTATCTTCCCCTGGCTGGGCACCGCTGCGACCTCAGGAGAGAGTTGGCAAGGTTGGTTGTGACTCATACAACCTGACCAGATGAGTCTTTCCATAGAAGGGGGACACCTGGTGGCTAAACTAAGAGGATATCACTCTATGTGCGCTCCAACTATTTTATTTCTGCAATGGAACCAGCAAAGGTGAAATCCAAAGGATAATATTTTGATATATACCAGTGTGTGTGTATAAAATTTGAATTTTTGCTATGGGGCCCTGAGATGTCTATGTACGCCCCTTGCTATGTCCAATACCTGTTCCACACATCCGTGCAAACCACGGACGTGTGAGACAAGGCCGTTTTTGGGTGGGGTGTGTATCCATGTATCACGGATTGTGTGACACATGTGTGCTGTCCGTGTGGTATCCGTGGATGGCACACTGACAGCCTGTCAGTGCACACTCGCCTGTCACATGACCCATCACATGGGACGCGGGCCCACAGAGTAACAGCCCCGGGCCCTGGCTACCCTTAATCCACTCCTGACTTTAGAACCCACATCAGTACAGAAATACAACCACTCGAGGTACAGAAACACACCATACTGTACTCACTGAGGACGCACATCCAGCTGAAATAGTCCAGCTGCCAGCCAGACAGTGGCCAGGAGCTGATGTCGACAGTACCATGACAGGGGGCAGCACATGACAGTAATGGCATGCACCATGGAGCGCAATCCAATGCCAGCTGTGCGCTGCCTACAGATGACACCAGGAGCGGAGGAAAGGTAAATAGAATGTTGCTTTGTTTTGTTTTTTAAATTATGTTTTAGAGTTACAACAGGGACATATATACTAGGAGGAGGACCATATATAATAGGATGGGGGACATACAGTTGTGCTCAAAAGTTTATATACACCGGCAGATTTTTTGCTTTCTGAGAATATTAATGATAACACATAAATGTTTTTCCTCTCATAGTTACTAGTTGGGTGAAGTGATTTATTGTCAAACTACTGTGTTTTTTCTTTTTAAATCATAATGATAACCAAAAAACATCCAAATGACCCTGATCAAAGTTCCTAATACTGTGTATTGCCCCTCTAACATCAATGACAGCTTGAAGTCTTTTGTGGTATTTGTGGATGAGGCTCTTTATTTTCTAAGTTAGTAAAGCTGCCCATTCTTCTTGGTAAAAAGCCTGCAATTCCTGTGATTTCTTGCACTTTCTTGAATGAACTGTGCGCTTGAGTTAGACTCAATGATATTGAGGTTAGGAGACTGAGATGGCCACTCAAGAAAGGTCGACTTGGCCTTGTGTTTTGGATTGCTGTCATGTTGGAACATCCAAGTACGTCCCATGCGCAGCTTCTGGGTTGATGAGTGCAAATTTGGCTCCAGTATTTGCTGAAAACGTGCTGCATTCATCTTCCTTCAACTTTGACCAAGTTTCCTGTGCCTTGGTAGCTCACACATCCCCACATCATCAGCAATCCACCTCCATGTTTTACAGTAGGAATGGTGTTCATTTCATCATAGGCCTTGTTGACACCAAATGTAATGTTTATGGTTAAGGCCAAAAATTTCTATTTTCGGCTGCGTTCACACATTGCGTATTTTGCCGTGTTTTTTTTACGTGCGCTTTTCAAAATACGCAATGTGCCATTTGTCTGCCTGCAAAGTGAATGGGAAATTCACTTTGCAGTGCAGACATTGCATAAAAATACGCAGTGCGTTTTCCGGGAGAAAACGCAGCTCCGTAAACAATTGATATGTCAATTGTTTACGCAGCTACTTCTGCGTATTCTCCAGAGGGGAGGAAGAATCCGGCTTCCTCCTCCCCTCTGTGACAGCTGTGGCCGCCCATTAGACTTCACAGTGTATTAATACACACTGTGAAATCTAAATTAAACAAAAGCAAGTGTGTGAAAAATAAAAAAGAATCAATACTTACCTTCCGACGCTTCTCTCTGCCGCTGTGCGATCCCCGGTTCTTAAGTCAGATCTCTTCTGACAAGACCTGTGGTGACGTCAGAGGGGGGGCGTTCCCGGGCACTCGCGGTCATGTGACCGCGAGCAACCAATCAGCGATGGGACCGCCCCGGGAATGCCCCCTCTGACGTCATCACAGGTCCTGTCAGAAGAGATCTGACTTGGAATCGGAGATCGCACACCGGGAAAAGGCGTCGGAGAGGTGAAGTATTGATTCTTTTTTATTTTTCATTAACTTGCTTTTGTTTAATTTAGATTTCACAGTGTTTATTAATACACTGTGAAGTCTAATGGGGCGGTCACACATGTCAGAGGGGAGGAGGAAGCAGGATTCTTCCTCCCTCTTGTGACATCCCTGCGCTTTCTGGGGGAAAGAAAGCGCAGTGTGTGAAAGCCCCTGCGTATTTTGCTGCGCTTTTTTGCGCGGCCGAAAAACGCGGCAAACGCGCGCAAAAAGCGCAGCAAAATACGCAAATGTGTGAACGTAGCCTTCATCTCATTAAATTACATTGTTCCAGAAGTTTGGAGGCTTGCAGATGAGAGCACCCACTAACCCCTGTGTGTCCACAGCTTGTCTCTGTGCTGTTTAGCATATTGTAGGCAAGGTACTTTAAGGAATTTGTGCAGTAATGGCTTTCTTCTGGCAACTTGACCATGCAGCCAATTTTTCTTCAGGGCCTTCTTATTGTGCATTTTGAAACAATCACACCGATAGTTTTCATTGAGTCCTGTATTTCAGCTGATGTTATTTGTGGGTTTTTCTTTGCATCCCAAACAATTTTCCTGGCAGTTGTGGTGAAACTTCTTTTGGTCTACCTGATCATGGTTTGGTTTTTACAAACCCCTAATTCTCCATTTGGTAATCACAGTTTGACCACTGCTGACTGGCATTATCAATTCCTTGGATATGTTTTTGTATTACTTTTCTGTTTTATACAGTTCTACAATATTTTCCTGGGATCTGTTGACAATTCTTTTGGTTTCCCCATGACTCAAAATCCAGAAACTTCAGTGGCTGGCTGAAAAATGCAGGAGTCTGTCTGGATCCCTGAAATTCACTCAGCTTTTATGCACACACACTGATTACAAGCAAACAGGTCACAGGTGAGGATGTAACCTTTATTAGCCATTCTAACCCATTTGTGTCAACTTCTGTGCATGTTATCAGGCCAAAATCACCAGGGTATGTGAACTTTTGATCAGGTCATTTGGATGTTTTTGGAGGTCATTATGATATAAAAAGAGAAAACACAGTAGTTTGACAATAAATGGCTACACCCAACCACCATAAGTGGAAAAAAGGTTTTTGTGTTATTGTTCATATTCTCTGAAAAAAGGCCAAGAAAGCAAAAAATCTGCCGAACACAACTATATATACCAGGAGGAGGACCATATATAACAGGATGAGGGGCATATATACCAGGATTAGGGACTTACTGTGTATACCAGGATGAAGACCATATATACCAGAATGGAGATCATATATACAAGGGTGGGGGACATATATACCAGAATGGTGGACATACATACCAGGATGTGGACCATATATACCAGGATGTGGGCCATATATAACTGGATGGGGACCAAATAGACCAGGATGGTGATCATACTAGAATAGGGACTATATACACCAGGACGGGGGACATATATACCAGGATGGGGATCATATATACCAGGATGGGGATTATATATACCAGGATGGGGTCATGTATACCAGGATGAGGGACATATATGACTCGCCCCAGCGGGGACCGTGGGTTACTCGGACCCAGGCCCTCTCGTCGTCGTCGGGGCTGTGGGGATGCTGTCACGGTGGTGTGACCTGGTCTGTGTTCACCTGTCGGGCGGTCAGTAAAAAGGGGGAGTGTAAAAAGGGGTAAAAAGGAAAAGTAAAAATAATTTAAAATAAAAGAGTTTGTCATGACGCCACCTATGGAAGGCGGTTGGTAGGGGCCGCTGCTGCAGTCCGGGACCCCTGGGGATGATGGAGTTGCAGCTGTGATGGTACAGCTCTTGACGGGAGGAGCAGGTCCCCAGGGCAACCAAAGTTGTGGTGATTTTGGGTGATAGTGAGCCCAGCGGGGATGAGCTGGCAGTGTGGCGCCCCTGCTACTAGGGTGGCCACATAGGGAACTGCAGCCAGGCAGGAAAATAGACAGTTTGTGCACCAAACACCCTCACAGCACACACCCACAAGAGCACAGCACCCAACCCGGAGTCGGGGACTCTAGGTGGGCAAGGGGTGGTGGGATTAGAGGAAAGTGGGTGGGAAGGAAGGAAGATCAGGTGACAGAGGGCACAAATAGAGGAAAAGAGGAGGAAGGAGTTAGTAGGCCAGAGTGAGCCGAGCAGACAAGAACAGAAAGAAAGTGATACATCCCGGTGAGATTGGGCTCCCTGGAAATGCAGAATCCACAGAGTCACAGAAACCATGGCCGGCATCCCAGGGGAGTGTGAGGACAGAGACCGGACCAGCATCACCGGGTCCAAGGAACACGGCAGCACTGACCAACTACCGCGGAGTAGTTTTCCCTATTTGTGCTGTAATCACACGGATTAGATGGAGCCTGGTAACACCTTGGAAGATAGGGTTACTGCAGGCTAGGCAAACAGCAGAGTGTCGGCTCTGAAGGGGACTGACGATCCACACCGGTTTCCCAGACAAACCAACCTGGAGCTTTAACTCCAAGTTGGAGTTCCCACTACAGGGTTGGAGGCACAGCAGCAACCACAAGGACCCGGCTTACTGCCCGCACACACTCAGGGGGAAGCTGTATACAAGGGGCCGAGCGGCCGCCATGCAACCCGCAGAGAGAACAGAGAGGGAGAGAACAGTCTGAAAGGACATTAGAAGGAGTGAGGGGTCTCAGAGAGACAGCCTGACTGCAGAGGGTTCAAGTATTCGGAGTTAACTGAACTGTGTTGAGAACTGTACAGTGAATTGCTGTGAACTGCTTGAAGGACTTACAAGTAAACCCGGTGAACCCTGCCTCAGTGTTCGTGTCTGATTCCAGGTATACTGAACCGTGCATTACACCTTTTACCTTGCCAGGAGCAGCCCGACCCGCGGCGGGCTCATCCATCCAGCTGCAGCCCATCCATCCTCCTGGCAGAGCTGCACTGCAGCGGTGGTCCCATTACTGACCACAACCCGTGGGTGGCGTCACGACGAACTAATCCTTGTAAATGCGCTTTACTTGTGAGAACCCGGGACATGGTCCGGACTAGGACCGCCGTGACATCCCCAGCAGTACCCCGGTCTGGCACCGAGTACCCCGTCCCAGTGGGCTCCACAGCAGCATAGCTGGATCAGGTACACTCTCAGGCAGGCTCCTGCTGCCTGCACAGCATTTCAGTCTACCTCTCCTCAGGCGTGAAATGAACAGTCTGACACAATGCTGAGTTTCAACCCGGTTTACTTGGCTTCTTTCATAAGGCACTTCAGTTACAAGAAAGTACAAAGGCGGCTCCAGTAGTCCTTGGCAACCAGGATGGCTTATCTTGTGCACCCCCTTTGTGTTCCTTTCTCTTAGGCTCCTCAGCGCTGCCTATTCTCCTTCTTCCTGCACATGCCTCCGCACGCAGAGCCCTTGTCCAGCAGCCATGGACCTTCGTTGGGCGACTTGCGGGGTCCCCTAGCCCTAGTGCGGTTGCCCTTCCTGTGCTGCGTTGGGACTTGGCCAGGGGTCATAGAGATCCCACGGCCCACCCAATTCGTGGTTGGGGCTTGAAGCTTCCTTAGGGTCGGGCCCCTGGTTCTCGCCCTGTCCTTCTGCTTCACAGCTGATTCGGACGTGCAGCTGGCTCACTCACTGCCCATACCCCTAGGACTCCTTCCATCTGCCTGTGGTCTGTAGCCGCAGGACACGGGGTAGGCCTCATTGTAGCTCAGGCCTAGCTCCGGGTCCGTGCTATCTGTCTTCTCTGTCCTTTGTCCTCCTCCGACTGACCACCCACTTCCCGTGGTGTTTCCCCTTTGTCTACACTTTTCCCTGACCGCTTTCTGCTCACTTCCTACCCACCACCTGTTTCCCCCCGCTGTCCCACAGCTGCCTGAGCCATCCCACTACCTGGGTTTACCCGCTCGCTCTGGTGTGTTGGTGTGTTTGTGGGTGACTGACTTACCGATCCAATTGCCGCAAACTAATAGTGGCAACCAGGCCGCAGGGGTGCCACACTTATTTTAGAATGGGGACCATATATACCAGGATGAGGAACATATGCAGTGAGGGAAATAAGTATTTGATCCCTTGCTGATTTTGTAAGTTTGCCCACTGACAAAGACATGAACAGTCTATAATTTTACAGGTAGGTTATTTTAACAGTGAGAGACAGAATATTAAAAATAGAATCCAGAAAATCACGTTGTCTAAAGTATATAAAGTTATTTTCATTTTGCAGAGAGAAAAAAGCCCTCTGGCAAACAAGACTTAATACTTTGTGGCAAAACCCTTGATGGCAACCACAGCATTCAGACATTTCTTGTAGTTAATGATGAGGTTTGCGCACATGTAAGGAGGAATTTTGGTCCATTCCTCTATGCAGATCATCTCTAAATCATTAATATTTTGAGGCTGTTGTTTGGCAACTTGGAGCTTCAGCTCCCTCCATAAACTTTCTATGGGATTAAGGTCTGCAGACTGGCTAAGCCACTCCATCCCCTTAATCTGCTTCTTTTTCAGCCACTCCTTTGTTGCCTTGGCTGTATGTTTTGGGTCATCATCATCCTGGAAGACCCAGCCACAATGCATTTTTAATGTCCTGGTGGAGGGAAGGAGGTTGCCACTCAGGGTTTTACGGTAAATGGCTCCATTCGTTGTCCCATTAACTGCGAAATTTACAAAACCATTTTTTTAGTGACAGCATCACACTTGAAGTCCTTTGAGGAGTCTACATGACAGAACACACCCAAATGTGACACCATTCCAAAAATTGCACCCCTCAATCTACACAAATCTACATTCAAGAAGATTATTAACCCTTCACAAGAACTAAAGCAACTTGGAAGGAAAAAATGAACATTTTAATTTTTCCAACCAAAATTTTATATTAGCCTCAATTACTGCATTTTCAAAGGTAAAAGCACAAAAAGGACCCTTAAAGTTGTTGTGAAATTTCTGCTAAATACACCGATACCCCATATGTAGTAGAAAATCACTGTTTGGGTGCACGGCAGGGCTCGGAAGGGAAGGAGTGCCGTTTGAGTTTTTTAATGGAAAATTAGCTGCAATCGTTAGAGGACACCATGTCGCGTATGGAAAGCCCCTGTATGCCTAAACATTGGAGCTCCCCCACAAGTGACCCCATTTTGGAAACTAGACTTCCCAAGGAACTTATCTAGATGCACAGTGAACACTTTGAGCCCCCAGGTCCTTTATATATTGATCCGTAAAAATGAAAAAGTTCTTTTTCACAAAAATGTTATTTTAGCCTCCATGTTTTCATTTTCAAATGGGCAACAGGATACAATGGATCCTTAAGATTTGTTGGGCAATTTCTCCTGAGTACACCAATACCTCATACGTGGTCATATGTGGCAGAAAACCACTATTTGGGTGCACGGCAGGGCTCGGAAGGGAAGGAGCGCCGTTTGACGTTTTGAATGGAAAATTAGCTGCAATCATTAGCGGACATCATGTCGCGTATGGAGAGCCCCTGTGTGCCTAAACATTGGAGCTCCCGCACAAGTAACGACCCCATTTTGGAAACTAGACCCCATCCAAGGAACCTATCTAGATGCATAGTGAGCACTTTGAACCCCGAGGTGCTTCACATATTGATCTGTAATAATTAAACAGTAGGTTTTTTTTTGCTTTTACCCTCTATTTTTTCATTTTCACATGGGCAACAGGATAAAATTAATACTAAAATTTGTTGAGCAATTCCTCCTGAGTACACCGATACCTCATATGTGGTGGAAAAACACTGTTTGGGCACAAAGCTGAGCTCTGAAGGGAGGGAATGATATTTTGGAACACAGATTTTGATAGCATGGTCTGTGGGTGCCATGTCCTGTTTGGATAGCCCCTGATGTGCTTAAACAGTGGAAAAACCCCCACAAGTGACAAAATTTTGAGTTCACTGCCACGGGGAGCCCAGGTGACTTAGCGAGTGACGTTACCACTTCCCTGTGGCACTGACTGCCACGGGTGACGTCACTCACAAAGTCCCTTCAGTCAGTGTGACTGCAGACTCTGCAGGGAGAGGATGCTTGTTCTCTCCCTGCAGACTCTGGATGAAGGATCATGTGGGAGTAATAATGATAGCGTTGAGATGTTTGTTTTTTGTTCTAATAAAATTATTTTTCACTGAGTGTTGTGTATTATTTACTATTTACTAGAAATTACTAATGGCCGGGTCTAACATTAGCCCGACATTATGAATCTCGGGCTTTTAGTGCCAGCCGCCAATAAAAAAGCTGGAATTAATCCCTTTACTACCCTGGAAGAGTCTGGGTATAGCACCAGAAAATGGCGCCCTCTAATGAATGTGTCATTTTCTGGGGTGGCTGTAGGCTGAAATTTGCAGCATGGGGGGCTCATAATGTTTGGGCCTGTCCATGCTGAGGATTCCATCCCCCAGCTGCCAGGTTGTACCTGGCTGACAACCAAAAATATGGCAAAGCTCCACGTCATTGTTTTTAGTTGTAGAAATAATTTAAAAAGAAAAAGGTGTGGGCTTTGCCGTCATTTTGGCTGCCGGCCGGATATAACTTGGCAGCTAAGGACTGCCACCCACCCCAAGCTGTCTAGTTGTACTTGGCTGCCAACCAAAAATACAACAAAGCCCGATATCATTTTTTTTACATAGAAATTATTTGGGGAAAAAATAAGATGTGGAGCTTCACCATATTTATGATCCAGCCAGGTACAACTAGGCAGCTGGGGGTTGGAATCTTCAGCATGGAGAAGATCAAGTGTATTGGGCCACCCATACTGCAAATTGCAGCCCGCAGCTGCCCCGAAAAATGGCGCATTAATTGAAGCGCCAGTTTCGGACACTGTACTCAGACTCTTCCAGTGGCAAACTGGGTAATAAAGGGGTTAATGCAAGCATTTTTATTGGCAGTTGGCACTAAGCCAAAGATTCAAAGTGTCAGGCCAATGTTAGACCCGGCCATTAGGAATTAGGAATGATCTGCCATACAGTGCATCATCACTATAACACGATAGACTGCAACAAGAGGACACTTGATCCCTTGTTGTAATCTCTGAGGTCACCATGATGGTGCACTGTATGGCAATAATCTACTATACAGTGCATAATCACGATAACCACAGAGGCTACAACAAGAGGAAACTTTATCCCTTGTTGTAGTGCCTGGTGTCATAGTGATGGTACACTGTATGGCAAATCATTGTAATTGCATTATGATGAGCCGATCACTGCCGGGGAGAGGTAAGTGACAGTGCAATCCCTCTCCCTGAACCTCAAGTGCTGTAATCATAAGATCACAGCACTTAGGCGGTGACAGATCCCCTGAAGCATGGTGGCGGTGTAGGGCACATGTGCCCGGCCGCTGCCTGCTTGTGCCCCTGCTTCTCTGCATGGAGATCAGGCTGCAGAGAAGCAATCTGACAGTGGAGCATAGCGATCACATAGCGAATCGCTGTGCCGGGTGTCAGATCGCTTCACTGCAGCCTGATCTCCATAGAGGGAAATTGGGCTGCAGAGAAGCAGAGGGCACAAGCAGGCGGCGAGCAGGCACATACGGGCCTGGTCCACCACCATGCTTCTGTTAATGTGCCACAGTAACCACACCAAGGGTTAACTCCCCACACAACCCATAACACTACACTAGCGCCTACAGGCCAGAAGGGGGAGCTAAAACTGCTTCCCTATATATTCTGGTGTGGAGAGGAAGTGGGTAGTGCAGTATGTAGCAGTACTGTGAAGAGTTCAGTTCCTGGGAGGACTGAGGAAGAAGGACCTGGGTGTAAAGGAGCTGTCTTAGGCTCGCCCTATGGTCCGCTGCCAAATTCCAGGCCTAGCCAGGGTCTGAGAGAAGGAGTTAAGAGAAACAGAGGGACACATCTGGGAGACTGAGTTACCCTATAACTCGCCCCGGAGGAGCGCAAAGACTGGATACCGGATCCGAAATTGTGTCTGACACAAGCAGCACAGTAAATACCGGACTTGTGGAGGTTATATATCTTCACTGTACCATAGCGAAGCAACACGGCGGGGTCAGAAACACTAAGATAAGACTCAAGTTGCCTAGCAAGTGGGGACCTGTGAGGAGAGACAGGGCGGCAGCCTAGCTAAAGCGGCAGCAGGGCCACACACACAGCGCAGGAGTGGGAAGCCAAGGACCCGGTCAGGGTGGGAGTAACCCAGCCCTTTACAGACTCCATGGACAGTACTCTGCTGAATAACACCTACAGTAAAGGCTTGGAAAACTACAAAACCGTGGATCTGTGTGATCCTTGCGCTCAAGCCCTACTTTCCCTCACAAACTGCTATCATCTTTACCACTACCCCTACTCTGCATCATCTACTGACTATCATCATCACTGCCCCGGGGAACCAGGCTCTGCCCGTGGAGAGCCGTTACATCACCGGCTGCTAAACATCATCCCCGGAAGTACTGCAGCAGCGGTGGTCACCCTGACCATACACCACAGGTGGCGTCACGACTTTCTCCCCTGTAAATACCCCCCATTACTTGTGGGCTCGGGATAAAAAAAATCATTTAATATAATACTACAGAGTTTAGCAAAATACATAAAAAACCTATACAAAAGTAACAAAAAACTCATGCATACAGTTATATGAAAAACTTTGGGCACCCCTCTTAATCTTACTCTCTCTTTTTTTTTTGTTTAAAATTGTTTTTTTGCAACAGCTATTTCAGTGTGATATATGTAATAACTGATGGACACAGTAATATTTCAGGATTGAAATGAGGTTTATTGTAGTAACCGAAAATGTGAAATATGCATTATTTAAAAAATTGACAGGTGCAAAAGTATGGGCACCTCAACAGAAAAGTGACATTAATATTTAGTAGATCCACCTTTTGCAAAAATAACAGCCTCTAGCCGCTTCCTGTAGCTGTTAATGAGTTCCTGGATCCTGGATGAAGGTATTTTTACCAAACAATTCCAGTTCAGTTAAGTTTGATGGTCACCGAGCAATGACAGCCCGCTTCAAAACTCCCCACAGATGTTCAATGATATTCAGGTCTGGGGACTGGGATGGCCATTCCAGGACATTGTAATTGTTCCTCTGCATGAATTCCTGAGTAGATTTGGAGCGGTGTTTTTTATCGTTGTCTTGCTGAAAGATCCATCCCCGGCGTAACCTCAACTTTGACACTGATTCTTGAACATTATTCTCAAGAATCTGCTGATACTGAGTGGAATCCATGCGACCCTCAACTTTAACAAGATTCCCGGTGCCATCATTGGCCACACAGCCCCAAAGCATGATGGACCCTCCCCCAAATTTGACAGTGGGTAGCAAGTGTTTTTTTTTGGAATGCTGTGTTTTTGTGGCGCCATGCATAACGCCTTGTTGTGTGATCAAACAACTGAATCTTTGTTTCATCAGTCCACAGGACCTTCTTCCAAAATGAAACTGGCTTGTCCAAATGTGCTTTTACATACCTCAGTCGACTCTGTTTGTGGCGTGCATGCAGAAACGGCTTCTTTCGCATCACTCTCCCATACAGCTTCTCCTTGTGCAGTGTGCACTGTATTGTTGACCGATGCACAGTGACACCATCTGCAGCAAGATGATGCTGCAGGTCTTTGGAGGTGGTCTGTGGATTGTTCTTGACTGTTCTCACCATTCTTCTTCTCTGCCTTTCTGATATTTTTGTTGGCCTGCCACTTCTGGCCTTTACAAGAACTGTCCCTGTGGTCTTCCATTTCCTTACTATGTTCCTCACAGTTTAAACTGACAGGTTAAATCTCTGAGACAACTTTTTGTATCCTTCCCCTGAACAGCTATGTTGAACAATCTTTTTTTTCCGATCATTTGAGAGCTGTTTTGAGAAGCCCATGATGCCACTCCTCAGAGAAGATGCAACTAGGAGAACAACTTGCAAGTGGACACCTGAAATAGCTTTTCTCATGATTGGATACACCGGGCTATGAAGTACAAAGCTCAATGAGGTTACCAAACCAATTTAGTGCTTCAGTAAGTCAGTAAAAAGTAGTTAGGAGTATTCAAATCATGAAAATCAGAAGGGTGCCCATACTTTGGCACCTGTCATATTTTGAAATAATGCATATATCACATTTTTGGTTAGTACAATAAACCTCATTTCAAACCTGAAATATTACTGTGTCCATCAGTTATTACATATATCACACTGAAATAGCTGTTGCAAAAAAACAATTTTAAACAAAAAAAAAAGAGTAAGATTAAGAGGGGTGCCCAAACTTTTTCATATGACTGTATTTACATGTCTCATTATTAGAACTAGTATTGCAAAATGATGTCCTGTCTTATATTAAGCCCGTGTGGAACCCTAGTTCCTAAATGAAAAATCCAATGGGATTCTTTCTGAAGCAATAACGGCCTTATGTCCCCGCCTGTCGGATGTCTATTTATCTTATCAATCCCCTGAAACTTAAGGGTACTGATGTCTCCACTATGTTCCCTTTGGAAATGTTTAGAAACTGCTGAATTATTTAAAGCTAGCTGGTTATTAGCATCTGATAGCTGCCTACAGATTCTTCTTTTTAATTCACCTAAGGTGCATCCAACGTATTGAACTTTGCAGGTTATGCACTCAGTTAAATATACAACGTTTTTAGTACAGCAATTCATGAATGAATTAATTTTGTGCGCGCTGCCATTATAATAAGACACAAACCTGTCATTCTTCAGCACATGGGCGCAAGCAGTGCACTTATTATGGCCACATCTGTAGAAACCCTTTAATGCCAGACATGTATCACACTTTTTGGAGGGTACTGTTAGAAACAGGCTCAGGGAAAGTACTGAGCCGAGGGTCGGGGCTTTTTTGGCACTAAACCGTCTATATCTGAACATTGCAAAATTTGGGATAGTTTTTGATCCCTATTCAGAACTGACAGATATTTCTTAATGATATTTGTGATAGCATTATATTGCGGACTATAAGTAGTTACAAAAGGAATAAAATTACGGCATTTTTTCGTTTATTTTTGCCCACATTTAAATCCTCCCTCTTGATACGGTCTACTATCCTCTCAGCTCTAAGCAGATAATTTTTAGGATAACCTCGATATGCAAGTCTGTTGGTAATTAGCTTAAGGTATCGTTACACGGTTCAATTTAGTGGACGATGTTGTCAGCGATCTCATGCATGCACGATCGCTAACAACATCGTTCAGATCGCTGGTGAGCTGTCACACAGACAGACTCACCAGTGATCTGGACCAGCGAAAATGCTTGTATCCAAGGTACACATCGGGTTACTAAGTGCCACACTGCGCTTTTTCACACTGTGTCTGAGCAACTCAGGGAACGACCAATTAACATTGGAGTGAATAGGGGAAGTTGCACTCCAAATCGTAGTTGCGCTGTCACACAGCACGATCCTGCCAGATCGCCTAGCCAATATTGCACGGTTGAAGAGCATGCACAATCCCAGAACGATATCATAGTTGCATCGTTTTTGAGTCATGTTGCACATTTACATGACACAACGCACCAGCGATAACAACTGCAATGGCCGTACCACGTGACTTTTTATCGTAGTTGCGTTGCGATATCGCAACGTGTAAAGCGGCCTTTACAGTTACAACAGTAGACACAGCATCATTAAAGAAATTACATTTTAGTGTTAGATTACGGCAAAACCGATTTACATCGAGTAAGATATAAAAACATCAAATTTTTTAACTGGTGAAAATTCCAGTCCCTTTGATAATAGGGAAATTTGTGTCTCTGATAGTATATAGCTCAAGAGATTCCACACTGGTAGGTTTAGAATCTCGACCTCAGATTGTACCTTGACTCTTCGGTGCCTCCTCCCGCCCCTTCGGCGTTTTTAGATGTAGATCCCACTGGAGTACTGCTCGATGGAACCAACGCAGAAGCTGAGGTGGATGTAAAAGCTGAAGATAAGGAGATATCCTGCCTAGCATTGCTTACAGTTCCTTTTCTATTCCTTTTCCCATTTGGCTTTTTGAGAATTGATTTTTTTCTTCATTGTTGGTGCCAGGAATATATTTGTCCAGAGGAGTAGTCCATAGTATCTCTTTGGAATTTCTTTCTTTTAATTTCAGCAATCCCATTCTCTTCTTTGTCTAATGCTGCAAGCATTTTCTGTTTCATAGAAGTATACTCAGGTGTATCTCTATATGGTTCAAGGGCAGCGCTTAACTCCTCAATCTCCGATTTAACCCTTAAAAGTTCTTGATCTTCATGCTCCACTATCACTTGCATCAGCTGTAATGAGCTTTTAGATAACACTTCATTCCATGTGGTGAGGAATTCCTGTGTATACACAAATGTGGGTTTTTTTCAGATACGGAGGCCTCTTGGGACTATATTCTTACCAATGTAAGATTTTAGAGAAGTGGAGTCCCACCGTAATTTCATTTCTTTAAGCAATTTTTGTTCCATTTGAGACATAGTTCTCTGTAGGTCACCGCCTACTGGTGCACTGTTTGTATCCCCAGCAGTATTAAATATGGAGGCAAATTTTGTCAGTCGATTAGAACTTGACATCATCGTTAGATTATCCTCGACAGGTTGTGTCATAGTTATACGTGGTGTTTATGTCCAGTTCTCGGGAGCACGCCAAGCAGGTATTCAATATTGCAACTGGGAAAGGGTTAGGGAGAGGCAGCTGACTGGTATAATATCGTCCTGTCACTTCCGGAGTGTTGGTCCGCAAGAAAACCGCCCTGGCATCGGGACATTAGTCAAAAATGAAGAAAGGATCCAGCAGAGAATTTCCGGAATGCTTATTTATTCGTCATATAAAAAACCTCCATATAACAGCGGGGTGTGCATCAAGCCAACATGTTTCGACTTACACAGTCTTACTCATGGCATAGTGTCCAAGGGTGGGTCCTCATTAAATGCACAAGTTTAGTCATAATATTATAGTGCAAAGATACAGGTGAGGAGAATCCAAGACCACCCAAGTGCTGAATAGAGCAACTTGGGAGTGGCCGCCTAGGGTATAACACTGCGGACCGATCCCTCTCTCTTTGTATTAGTTCTGAGGAGGCCTCATTACATCACGTGTCAGAGTTATACCCAAGGGATACCAGTGACTCAACATTGCCTCCGTGTGGCCACCAGCATCAAGGAAACCGGTAACTGAACTAATTTGTTTGTATCTCTGTGTGCACCCAATGTATCTTTTGTTTGCGTAGCTGACTGTAACATCTGTAATATCTGTATTATTCATCTGTATAATTATTCTTAGTGTGCCCTTACATCTGTATATTACATCTTACATCTAGTAAATCTATAATTTAATCTTGGATTGCTCTTTTATCTCGATCATGAAATTCCCACATTCGTATGCTCGTTTATCATTATACGCTACCTGGATTAGTTTCTGGCCGTGACATAATCCTGATCACAGACTGGGTTTATGTCAAACAAGAAACTGGTGCCCAAATCTAGTGCATCTGTTATTGTGGATCTATGAGTGACGGGGTGGTGATTATTATCTGTACTTCTGGCCTGGGACTGAGAGGCATACAGTTGTGGCCAAAAGTTTTGACACCCCTGCAATTCTGTCAGATAATACTCAATTTCTTCCTGAAGATGATTACAATCACAAATTCTTTGGTATATTATCTTCATTTAATTTGTCTTCAATGAAAAAACACAAAAGAGAATGAAGCAAAAAGCAAAACATTGATCATTTCACACAAAACTCCAAAAATGGGCCAGACAAAAGTATTGGCACCCTCAGCCCAATACTTGGTTGCACAACCTTTAGCCAAAATAACTGCAATCAACCGCTTCCGGTAACCATCAATGAGTTTCTTATAATGCTCTGCTGGAATTTTAGACCATTCTACTTTGGCAAACTGCTGCAGGTCCATGATATTTGAAGGGTGCCTTCTCCAAACTGCCATTTTTAGATCTCTCCACAGGTGTTCTATGGGATTCAGGTCTGGACTCATTGCTGGCCACCTTAGAAGTCTCCAGTGCTTTCTCTCAAACCATTCTCTAGTGCTTTTTGAAGTGTGTTTTGGGTCATTGTCCTGCTGGAAGACCCATGACCTCTGAGGGAGACCAAGCTTTCTCACACTGGGCCCTACATTATGCTGCAAAATTTGTTGGTAGTCTTCAGACTTCATAATGCCATGCACACGGTCAAGCAGTCCAGTGCCTGAGGCAGCAAAGCAACCCCAAAACATCAGGGAACCTCCACCATGTTTGACTGTAGGGACTGTGTTCTTTTCTTTGAATGCCTTTTTTTTCTCCTGTAAATTCTATGTTGATGCCTTTGCCCAAAAAGCTCTACTTTTGTCTCATCTGACCAGAGAACATTCTTCCAAAATGTTTTAGGCTTTCTCAGGTAAGTTTTGGCAAACTCCAGCCTGGCTTTTTTAGGTCCCAGGGTAAGAAGTGGGGTCTTCCTGGGTATCCTACCATACAGTCCCTTTTCATTCAGATGCCGATGGATAGTACGGGTTGACACTGTTGTACCCTCGAACTGCAAGGCAGCTTGAACTTGTTTGGATGTTAGTTGAGGTTCTTTATCCACCATCTGCACAATCTTGTGTTGAAATCTCTCGTCAATTTTTCTTTTCCGTCCACATCTAGGGAGGTTAGCCACAGTGCCATGGGCTTTGAACGTCTTGATGGCACTGCGCACGGTAGACAAAGGAACATTCAGGTCTTTGGAGATGAACTTGTAGCCTTGAGATTGCTCTTGCTTCCTCACAATTTGCTTTCTCAAGTCCTCAGACAGTTCTTTGGTCTTCTTTCTTTTCCCCATGCTCAATGTGGTACACACAAGGACACAGGACAGAGGTTGAGTCAACTTTAAACCATGTCAACTGGCTGCAAGTGTGATTTAGTTATTGCCATCTCCTGTTAGGTGCTACAGGTAAGTTACAGGTGCTGTTAATTACACAGATTAGAGAAGCATCACATGATTTTTCTAACAGTGCCAATACTTTTGTCCACCCCCTTTTTTATGTTTGGTGTGGAATTATATCCAATTTGGCTTTAGGACAATTCTTTTTGTGTTTTTTCATTGAAGACAAATTAAATGAAGATAATAACACCAAAGAATTTGTGATTGCAATCATTTTCAGGAAGAAACTGAGTATTATCTGACTGAATTGCAGGGGTGTCAATAGTCTTGGCCACAACTGTATATCACTCTCACTTGGGGCACCTTAATTAAGTAGCACTTACAGGTCAGCTGTGGTCCCTCCCTTATCCTCAGTCAGTTCCCTTACTGTCCTGAGTATAAGAGGGGCGCTAGAGAGCTGCCATGTCCTGTGGCAAATTCGTCACACCCTTTATTACTCATTCTGCCACCACCGCAGAGCAGCTGAAAGAGTCAGGTACAGCTCCAGAAAATGGCACGATGATGAATGTGCCATTTAAAAAAAAACATGGGGAGGGACTGGCACTGCTTTAAATAAATATTAGGGAGCGGGGATCCACCTGTAACCCGGAACTATATAACCAAAGAGGGCAAGAACAGAGGGGTTACAATAATAGTGATACAACCCAAATTTGTTGAAATAGTGCAAAAAAACTTTATTGTATAATAAATCACATTTTTACAAGACCATGTGCAAAACAGATCAAAAGATTAAAAACAATTAAAAGGCTGTAATAGCCGTGTATACATTGGACCAAAAAATGGTATTTATTGGTCCCAAACTCCAAACCTCCTAAACCAAATGAGTATATCCCCAAAGTTAGGCTATAATTTGCACAGAGTGGCTAGATTAGCTAGATATTCACCAACAGACCCAGTGCAGTGGGAAACCTTTGAAAAGGATCTTTAGGGATCTGATGGATCCGAGGAGTTTTTTAGGTAAGAAATGACCAACACCCAGATTTCGGAGTGTGCTTATAAATCCAATATTAGACAAACTCCTCACAAGGCATATTATTATACAATCTATAGATAACTGAAATACATAGAAAGTAACAATGAGGACTGTAAGATGTTTCAGTAATATAAAATAGATAAAAACTAAGGACATGGGTATGTAACAATTTGATGAAACAAGGAAGGGAACCTACAATATGATCCCAATATCGTGGGTCAGGTTCAGCCACTAGCAGTATAAGCCCACATGTCAGAGTGCAATATTGGTATAGGCTGCCAAAACATATGCTAAACCTAAGTTTAAAAATAAGGTTTCACAGATTCAAAAAAAACCTTTTTGTCATATAGGCAGTAATAATAAAAAAACCTGCAGTACAAATATTTATACCCCAATATATTGGGTAGGATTCAGTATTCTATCGATATAGAAGCCTTAAATTCAATATTCGTACAAGTTGCCAATCCCAATTCTGAGATAAGGTATGGTTATAGTTACCAAGTATCAAAGTCACCTTCGAGGAAAGCCATATCTGCCCAATAATACCAGCTCAGGCCGGATTTATCAGTGTAGCATAGGGGGACCCATGGATGGTAAATTTGAGGAGTGGAGAGGGAGAGCAGACCCCACTTGTAACGCTGCCCCTCATGTGGCAGCTTCGTCAGGGAATGATCTAGGATTGCACAGAAAATCCTTTTATAATCAATACTAGATGGTGGCCCGATTCTAACGCATCAGGTATTCTAGAATATGTATGTAGTTGACATACTGTGACTGACAGAACTTGTTCGTGAACTTGAATGAACTACACCGCTCCTCCTGTCACTGCTCCTCCTGTCACTGCTCCTCCATGTCTCATCCTGTCCCCACTCCTCCTGTCACCGCTCCTCTGTCTCTCCCCTCCTGTCACCTCTCCGCTGTCTCTCCTCCTGTCCCCGCTCCTCCGTCTCTCCTCCTGTTACCACTCCTCCATCGCTCCTCCTGTCCCTGCTGCTCCTTCTGTCACCGATCCTCCTGTCCCCGCTGCTCTGTCTCTTCTCCTGTCACCGCTCCTCCATCTGTCCTCCGGTCACCGCTCCTCCTGTCCTTGTTCCTCCATCTCTCCTCCTGTCCCCGCTCTTCCTGTCACCGCTCCTCCATCGCTGCTCCTGTCCCTACTCCTTATGTCACTGCTCCTCCTGTCACCGCTCCTCCGTCTCTCCTCCTGTCACCGCTTCTCTGTGTGTCCTCCTGTCACTGCTCCTTCGTGTCTCCTCCTGTCATCGCTTTTCCTGTCACCGCTCCTCGTGTCCCCGCTCCTCTGTCTCTCCTCCTGTCCCCACTCCTGTTTCTCCTCCTGTTTCTCCTGCTATCGCATCGGGAGGGTGGTGTGTTTGCGCTGTCTCTTGTCTCTGTGCTTGTCTCCCTCTCTGCGTGGTCTCCCCAGACTGCGCCCCCTGCCTCTATTGCTGTTCCCGCTCCTACGCCTCTCCTCTTGTCCCCACTCCTGTTTCTCCTCCTGTTTCTCCTGATATCGCATCGGGAGGGTGGTGTGTTTGCGCTGTCTCTTGTCTCTGTGCCTGTCTCCCCCGACTGCGCCCCCTGCCTCTATTGCTGTTCCCGCTCCTCTGTCTCTCCTCCTGTCCCCACTCCTGTTTCTCCTCCTGTTTCTCCTGCTATCGCATCGGGAGGGTGGTGTGTTTGCGCTGTCTCTTGTCTCTGTGCTTGTCTCCCTGTCTGCGTGGTCTCCCCAGACTGCGCCCCCTGCCTCTATTGCTGTTCCTGCTCCTACGCCTCTCCTCTTGTCCCCACTCCTGTTTCTCCTCCTGTTTCTCCTGATATCGCATCGGGAGGGTGGTGTGTTTGCGCTGTCTCTTGTCTCTGTGCCTGTCTCCCCCGACTGCGCCCCCTGCCTCTATGCCTATCTCCCTGCGCCCAACTGTCTCTATGCCTGTCCTCCTGCGCCCCCTGGCTTTATGCTTGTTTCCTTGCCTCTATGCCTGTCCCCCTGGGCCCCCTTGCCTCCATACCGGTCCCCCTGCGCCTCTCTGGCTATCCTCTTGCGCCTCTGTGCCTGTCCCCCTGCCTCTATACCTCTCCCCCTGTGCCTCTCTGCCTATCCCCCTGCCTCTGTGCCTGTCCCCCTACCTCTCATGCCTCTGTGCCTGTCCCCCTGCCTCTCTCCCTGTGACCCCCCCTTCCTCTGTGCCTGTCCCCCCGTGCCCCCTGTCTGTCCCCCTGCTACTCAGCCTGTCCCCTTGCGCCCTCCTGCCTCTGTGGCTTTCCCCCTGCGCCCCCCCCGCTTCTGTGCCTGTCTCCTTGCACATCCCTGTCTCTGTGCCTGTCCCCTGCACACCCCTGCCTCTCTGCCTGTCCCCTGTGCCTCTCTGCCTGTCCCCCTGCACCTCTGCCTGTCCCCCTGTGCCCCCTTGATTTTTTGCCTGTCCCCCTGCCTCTGTGCCTGTCCCCCTGCGCCCCCCCGGCCCCTGTGCCTGTTCCCCTGCCTCTCTAGCTGTCCCCTGCACCCTCTGACTCTGTGCCCCTGCCTCTCTCATTGCATCCCCCTGCCTCTGTGCCCCTGCCTCTCTCACTGTGCCCCACTTCCTCTGTGCCTGTCCCCCTGCGCCCCCCCTTCCTCTGTGCCTGTCCCCCTGTCCCCCCATTCCTCTGTGCCTGTGCCCCCCTGCCTCTGCGCCTGTCCCATAGTGCCCCCTGCCTCTACGCCTGTCCCTGTGCCCCCCTGCCTCTGTGCCTGTCCCCCTACACCTCTGCCTGTCCCCCTGCACTTCTGCCTGCCCCCCTGCACCTCTGCCTGTCCCCCTGATTCTCTGCCTGTCCCCCTGCCTCTGTGACTGTCCCCTTGTGCCCCCTGTATGACCCGCTCCACACAGTCTCTTCCTGAAGCCTTCAGCAGCTGCCATCGGTAATTCCAGGCGGGGGTGACACTGGAGGGGGGGCGAGAAGGGAGAACATAACATGTGGGGGTGCCGCAGGGAGCGCAGGCAGGAGGAGCGGGGGGGCTTTGAGGAGAGCCGCGCGGCTCTTTTGCATACTGGCCACTTCCGTTTGCGGCGCGCGATTTCAGCCTCAGACGGAAGTGGCCATTAGACAATTATATAGTAGATAGCAAATCCGTACATTTTGTACCCAGGTGAGTGGTGTTTACCATAATTGGGGACGGGTGTCAAGTCCGTCCCCATCTGCTCCCGGCGTCCCGGAAGAGCAGTGTGAGTCTGTATGATTGCCGCATTGAATGCTGGAACCTCCGCGCATGCGCGATAACGATAGCATCCAGAAATATGGAGGTGCAAATACAAGTGACAATTCAGTTGTTACAAGTGCGCATGCGCTGAAACCAATAAGATGGTGGCCGCCATCACAGGTGACCGTCTGCATTATGCGATACTGCAAAGTTGATTTGCACATAATATGCGGCGCAAGCACTATCACAAACTGGCCTTAAGTATCAGGGAAAAAGATAGCAACTCCCCCATAGGTAACAAACTTAAGAATAAAGTCGAACAGGCAGTACAATTAGTGTATGAATAAATGAGTATGTGAATACAAGTATCCAATCAGTGCACCTGGAAATTAAAAAAAGCCCCTATAGTCTATAGAAGCTTTTCCTGTATAGTTAATCAAGGTTATGCATATTTTGTACCTATATTACACACCTTTAGAGTAATTACTGCAATCTGAGGTTGAGACAAGAACAAAACCCCTCTTGTAGCTATAGGAAAGAGAGAAGTTGCTAAATACCAAAACCTAAAGTAGAAGTTGGTGCCCAAAGATACCCCACTGTCTACTTGATAACATATACAATATATGCATAGGCCTATGGTAATTGTAGAGGTCCCAGACCGAGTTGTCCAATCACGGTTCCTCTTATGTTAGTCATTATTCTCGTTGGGTTCCAATAATGTGACACCAAGGTTTTCTAAAGAAGGAGAGAAATTAATACAGAAAAAACTGTATACTAATTTCTGCCAAACACAAACCATCCATGGGTATTATCCCACAATTTTTAGGGAATCCCCACAATTAGTTCTCCTCTCTACAGTTTTACTATGTTTTACCAGTTTATCATGAGTACCCCTAAAAGGTTTTGTGAACCATCATTTTCCTAGCTACAAGGACGCAGCCCTCACACAATACCTAGCCCTTTGCACTAACCATAACTCGATATACCACTTTTTGAAGAATCACATATTTTACCCCAATATGAAAAGAGCGAGGTTCCCCTAATATAAACAGGGTTCAGATGTACTCCGTAGGAGGTGATTTACACAAGCTATACCAGAAAGGGATAAAAAGACCCCTGGTAACAAAACAAATCAAAACAAATACTTAAGGCCAAGACAACAATTGGACTATCCATCCATAACTATGATGTCTTTATGGGCTTCGTTCATATACAGCCTGGCGCAACTAAACCCAAACCTTGGGTTCTTATAATTGTTAGGGATTGTTAAGGATTTTTAAGTCAGGAGCTAGTCCGGAGTACCTGGTATATGGAGAAGTGGACTAAGCCTTAAACAATCAAAAGAAGGCAAAAGAAGTTATGAGCATTTGGATCGAAGTTACAGTATGTGTAAAAACCTGTAAATAACAGATTCTCATTTATGCCCCTTGGAGACAGGCAATCCAATCTATAAATCCATGCAGATTCTCGTTGCAAAAGTTCTTTCGTCAGATTCCCACCCCTAATATTGCTATTGACTTTTTCTAGTCCCATTATCCATACCCCACGGGTACTACAATTATGCTTCTCCAGAAAGAGTTTGGCCACCGATGAAAGACGTTTTCCTTTTTTCAAGTCTGCTTTTGCAGTTGCAATATTCGACAGATGTTGTTGTGACTTTTTTCTTAGTTCCTGGCTTGTCTGGCCCACGTAGCTTCTTGGGCAGCCACAGAAAAATTGTATATCAAATTTCGGGTTTTACAATTGAAATACCCTTTCGGTTTTCTCACTGTTGGAAATAAATTAGAGAATAGAGTGTCATTGGCAAGCATCAGCTGACATATGTTGCAATCCCCACAGGCAAACGTACCCTTGACTCTACACCCCCTCCCAATATTTACAGAAGGTCGGCTGTAATGGCTGACTGTGAGTTTGTCTCTCATGTTCTTGGCCCTACAGGCAACCAAACCTGGTTACTCCATAACATAGCTTGCAATCAGAGGTTCACTCATTAGTATATTCTAATTTTTGCTCAAAATTCTCCTCACATCCTCCCATTGGTTATTATATTGGGTGATCACATTTAACTTAGGCCTAAATGCCTCTTTTGGTGGTTTTGGGGTCAGAGTCTCATTTCTTTCTTTACTTTGCGCAAATTTAAAGGCATTGGCAATTACCTTCTTGAGGTATCCTCTTTCCTTAAATCTTCCAGTGAGGCCCTGGCCTTGTACCCTAAAGTCGTTTGAGTCTGAACAGTTACGTCTGAAGCATAAAAATTGGCTCTTCGGAATTTCCCTTCTCAGGTGTAGTGGATGGAAGCTCACAAAGTGCAATAAACTGTTTGTGGATGTCAGTTTTGTGAACAAGCTGGTGCTGATCTTATTGCTGGAAAGTGTGATATTGAGTCCAAGAAATCCACCATTCAGGCTGGGGTCTGAGGAGTCAGGAAGATATTTAATGAGTTACTGTTAAGTTCTCTTACAAAATCCTCACAGTCTTCCATGCATCCGGTCCACAGAATAAGGATGTCATCCAAATATCTGTACCATGTATACACCGAGTGGGTAAAGCATTTTGTACACACAGGTTTCCTCCCACCATCCTAAAAATAAATTAGCATATGAAGGGGCACATTTTGCCCCCATAGCCGTGCCAGATGTTTGTCGATAGTATACCCGATCAAAAACAAAATAGTTATAGTTCAGGATGGTAGAGTAATTCAAGAATAAAGTTATCATGCAAGCAAGTACCTGTGGTATTTTCTTTGAGAAAGAATGACACTGCCTGTATACCCAACTTGTGATGAATATTAGTATAAAGGGATTCCACGTCGGGTGTCAGGAGATGCATATATGATGGTACTTCCAGTTCTTCCAAACGGTTAATGAGGTTCAAAGAGTCCCGAATGTATGATCTCTGTCTCAAAGAGATAGGCTGTAAGTAGAAATCGACATAGGAGCATGGTCTTTCCCACAAACCCCCAATACCCTCTACAATAGGTCTTTTGGGCGGGTCTTGGAGGTTTTTGTGTACCTTTGGTAACATATAAAATGTTGGCACCACTGGGTGTGCAGTTGTTAAAAAGTCAAATTCCTACTTATTAATGATGTTAGTATTCCATGCCGCTCTTAAAAGATGATCCAATTTGCCCTTGAATACAAGGGTGGGATCCGAGGGGAGAGGTTGATAAATCCGGCCTAGGCTGGTATTATTGGGTAGATATGGCATTCCTCAGAGGTGGCTTTGATACTTGGTAACTATAACCATACTTTATCTCAGAATTGGGATTGGCAACTTATCCGAATATTGAATTTAAGGCGTCTATATCGATAAAATACTGAATCCTACCCAATATATTGGGGTATATATATTTGTAATGCAGGTATTTTTATTATTACTGCCTATAGGACAAAAGGTTTTTTTTGAATCTGTGAAACCTTATTTTTAAACTTAGATTTAGCATATGTTTTGGCAGCCTATACCAATATTGCACTCTGACATATGGGTTTATACTGCTAGTGGCTGATCCTGACCCAAGATATTGGGATCATATTGTAGGTTCCTTTCCTTGTTTCATCAAATTGTTACATACCCATGTCCTTGGTTTTCATCAATTTTATATTGCTGAAACATCTTACTGTCCACAGTGTGTATAGGATATACCGTTACTACAGTTAGGGCCAGAAATATTTGGACAGTGACACAATTTTCGCAAGTTGGGCTCTGCATGCCACCACATTGGATTTGAAATGAAACCTCTACAGCAGAATTCAAGTGCAGATTGTAACGTTTAATTTGAAGGGTTGAACAAAAATATCTGATAGAAAATGTAGGAATTGTACACATTTCTTTACAAACACTCCACATTTTAGGAGGTCAAAAGTAATTGGACAAATAAACATAACCCAAATAAAATATTTTTATTTTCAATATTTTGTTGCAAATCCTTTGGAGGCAATCACTGCCTTAAGTCTGGAACCCATGGACATCAGGTCTTCAGGTCTTACTTGTTTGTGGGTCTTTCCGTCTTAAGTCTGGATTTGAGCAAGTGAAATGCATGCTCAATTGGGTTAAGATCTGGTGATTGACTTGGTCATTGCAGAAGGTTCCACTTCTTAGCACTCATGAACTCCTGGGTAGCTTTGGCTGTATGCTTGGGGTCATTGTCCATCTGTACTATGAAGCGCCGTCCAATCAACTTTGCAGCATTTGGCTGAATCTGGGCTGAAAGTATATCCCGGTACACTTCAGAATTCATCCGGCTACTCTTGTCTGCTGTTATGTCATCAATAAACACAAGTGACCCAGTGCCATTGAAAGCCATGCATGCCCATGCCATCAAGTTGCCACCATGTTTTACAGAGGATGTGGTGTGCCTTGGAATCATGTGCCGTTCCCTTTCTTCTCCAAACTTTTTTCTTCCCATCATTCTGGTACAGGTTGATCTTTGTCTCATCTGTCCATAGAATACTTTTCCAGAACTGAGCTGGCTTCTTGAGGTGTTTTTCAGCAAATTTAACTCTGGCCTGTCTATTTTTGGAATTGATGAATGGTTTGCATCTAGATGTGAACCCTTTGTATTTACTGTCATGGAGTCTTCTCTTTACTGTTGACTTAGAGACAGATACACCTACTTCACTGAGAGTGTTCTGGACTTCAGTTGATGTTGTGAACGGGTTCTTCTTCACCAAATAAAGTATGCGGCGATCATCCACCACTGTTGTCATCCGTGGACGCCCAGGCCTTTTACAGTTCCCAAGCTCACCAGTCAATTCCTTTTTTCTCAGAATGTACCCAACTGTTGATTTTGCTACTCCAAGCATGTCTGCTATCTCTCTGATGGATTTTTTCTTTTTTTTCAGCCTCAGGATTTTCTGCTTCACCTCAATTGAGAGTTCCTTTGACCGCATGTTGTCTGGTCACAGCAACAGCTTCCAAATGCAAAACCACACACCGGGTAATCCACCCCTGACCTTTTAACTACTTCATTGATTACAGGTTAACGAGGGAGACGCCTTCAGAGTTAATTGCAGCCCTTAGAGTCCATTGTCCAATTACTTTTGGTCCCTTGAAAAAGAGGAGGCTATGCATTACAGAGCTATGATTCCTAAACCCTTTCTCCGATTTGGATGTGGAAACTCTCATATTGCAGCTGGGAGTGTGCACTTTCAGCCCATATTATATATATAATTGTATTTCTGAACATGTTTTTGGAAACAGCTAAAATAACAAAACTTGTGTCACTGTCCAAATATTTCTGGCCCTAACTGTATCTATGTATTTCGGTTATCTATAGATTGTATGATAATATGCCTTGTGATAAGTTTGTCTAATATTGGATTTATAAGCACACTCTGAAATCTGTGTGTTGGTCATTTCTTACCTAAAAAACTCCTCAGCTCCATCAGATTCCTGAGGATCCTTTTCTGTTGGTGAATATCTAGCTAATCTAGCCACTCTGTGCAAATTATAGCCTTACTTTGGGGATATACTCATTTGGTTTAGGAGGTTTGGAGTTTGGGGCCAATAAATACCATTTTTTGGTCCAATGTATACATGGCTGTTACAGCCTTTTAATAGTTCTTAATCTTTTGATCTGTTTTGCACATGGTCTTGTAAAATTGTGATTTATTATACAATAAAGTTTTTTTGCACTATTTCAACAAATTTGGGTTGTATCACTATTATTGTAATCCCTCTGTTCTTGTGCTCTTTGAATGTGCCATTTTATGGGATGGTTGCAGGCTGCGATTTGCAGCATGAGAGGCCCAGAATGCTTGGGCCACCCAAAGCTGAAGACTCCAGCCCCCAGCTGCCTAGTTGTACCTGGTTGGAAACCAAAAATACAGTGAAGCTCCATATAGTTTTTTTTAATTATTTCAAGAATTAATAAAAAAAGAGCTTCCCTGTATTTTGATTACCAGCCAGGTAAAAGTAGGCAGCACTAGGCCTGATTTACCTGTCCTAGTGACCAAAAATACAGCAGAACCCTATGTCATCAGAACAAAATACTCACTAAATATGCAGCAAATACTCAGCAAATATGCACTGTGTAAACACTGCTATGTATTTAAGATAGAAAGAGGTCTATGGATGAAAATTGCAGCAAAATATGCTGCAAGAATTGACATGCTGCAGATTTTCCCATAGCAAAATGAGCACCACTACTGCCGTGGGAATACTTGCAGCGTGGGCACAACACTTCTAACTTTACATACACTTTGCTTGCACTTCACTGTGCTGTAGATTTGTGAGAGATCTGCAGCATATCCACAATAAAAATGCATCAAAACCAATTATATATACGCATTGAGGGCACATAACCATATAATGGCTAATAGGAAAAACAACTGAGTGCAGTGTGTTGTGCAATTTCTCCTGAGTGGGCCAATACCCTACATGTAATTGGGAACTACTGTACTTTTGATGCACAGTACAGAGCTGAGAAGGGAAGGATTGCCATACTGCAGATTTTGCTCTTATGGTTTGAGTTGCCTTGTCATATTGATAGAGCTCCTGATGTGATAGAAAAGCAGAATCCCCCCAGAAGTGACCTCATTTTACAAACTATACCCCTCAATGAATTAATCTAAGGGTGCAGTGAGCATATTGACACCACAAGTGCCTCACAGAATTTTATACTATTGGGCAGTGAAGAAAAATAATTATTTTTGTACCACAAAAATTTTGTTTTAACTCAAGATTTTACATTTTCAAACAGATAAATGATTAAAAATTGCAATAAAATTTGTACCACAATTTCTGCTGAGCGTAGCAATACCCACATGTGGATGTACAATATTGTTTAGCCACACAGCAAGACTTGGAATTGAAGGAGTGCTACTTGATCCTTAAAGGGAACCAACCACCTAAAAATAGCTATCTAACCTATAAATATCTGTCCCTGGAGCTTAAAATTACTATTCTAACCATCCCTGACTGACTAAATCTACCTAACTACATGCACAATAAATCACTTTTTATACTTACCAAATCCTTGTCTGATGGGCGTTCCTCCAGGGTCTTTGTCAGATAGGCAGGGTCTTCAGGCCGCGCGCGCACCCGCCTCGCTGTTGTTTATCTTCTATCCAGGGCGGCATCTTCTTCCAGGAGGATTCAAATTACCCGACCATCGCGTCCTCGCAATGAGCGAGTCACGTGCTGCAGGCCCCGCGTCAATTTCGCCTTCCACGTCACTGGTACACCCAGGCTGGCTTCAGAGCATACGCAGATGGCAGGCTGAAGCCGGCCTGGGCACATCATAAACCCAGCGACGCGGCGGGCGGAAGTGACACAGGGCCTGCAGCATGTGAACCGGTTCCCTTTAAGGCACAGATTTTCTAGAATAGTTTCAGATGTCATATACAGAATCCCTAAGTGCCAAAAGAGTAGAATAGTTTTCATAGTTTCTTAGTTTTTTAAGGTTGACGATAGAACCAACAACTTGCAGTTTGATCACAAGACAGATATCGCAATTAAAATTATCATATTACCCCAATCTGTCTAACATGCACCTGCTCTAAATAACTAAAAAGGTTATCCCTATCTATGATAAACAATACTGATTGCTGAGGGTCTGACAGCAGGGACCCCAATTGGTGGGGCTCAGCAGGCCTTTCCTAAATACACAGAAAGTTTGCATACTCAGTTATTGCTCTATGTATTACAATGGCAGTGCCACTTCTATGACAATGAACAGAGCTATCATTAAAGGAGTTTCACAATTACTCTTTGACTGCAGACCTCTGGGTCCCCAGTGTGCAGATTGCAGACTGTCAGGATTCTCTGGTCTCTACAGAAATAAGGGGCGGTCATGTGTGACCTGAACTACACCATGTAACAAATTATTATGCAAATTAGTTTTAAGCGTCATAGGGTTTTTTTTTTTTGTCAATGAAACCCATTGATGGTATTGTGTCCCAGGGTTCTTTGGATTACTGAAATCAATCTCAGATACCTGTATAATTAGTTTGGCAGGTGAGCCCAATAAAAGGAAAACTGGTGTTTCCACAATATTACGCAGGCCACAGTTTTCAAGTAACATGGGAAAGAAAGAGGATCTCTCTGCTGCCAAAAGCAACAAATAGTGCAATGCCTTGGACAAGGGATGAAAACATTAGCTATTGCATGAAAACGTAAGCGTGATCATCGTATTGTGAAGAGATTTGTGGCTGATTCTGAGCACAAATGTGTTCATGCAGATAAAGGCAGAATGAGGAGGGTTTCTGCCAGGCAAGTTCATCAGATTAAAGCTGCCTTCACATTTGCGTATAGAGCGCAGCGTATAAACCGCAGCCAAATGCTTGCGCTCATGCGTTCCTATGTTTAACATGGGAATGCATGTGCCTGCGTATGGCTGCGTTTGGCCGCATTTGCGTTATGATGCGCATAATTTATGCGCCCTCCGACTGCGCTCCAAACACAGCTTGCAGCATTTGTTTTGTGCTTTCGCGGTGCTTGTTCTATCCACAAGCGCACAAAAAATGCATTGATCTCAATGGATCCGCAGTGTCCTCTGCATGACACCGAAGGAGAACGCTGCGGATCACATTGAAATCTCTCCCGGTGGCCGCCGGTGATGTCACATCTCCTCTCGGTGTCGGCGCGGGAGATTCAAACAGCTGTCACATCAGCTGTTTCTCCCCGCTGACATGTCCCGGAGCTTACCGGCGGTGGGGAGCAGGAGATCTCCGCCGCTGATCTCCGCCTCCGGCCCGCCCCCGGACACCGCCGATTGGCTGACGGGGCTCCTTAGTGCTGTGTCCGCAGGCGGACATTCTCCCGCTGCGGACACAAAAAATGACCCTGCTTTTCACTGCGTTTGTGTCTGCATGCCATCAGCATGCAGACACAAACGCAAATGTGAAGCCAGCCTAAGAGAGCAGCTGCTAAAAAGGCCTTACAAACCAACAAACAGATATTTGAAGCTGCTGGTGCCTCTGGAGTCCCTTGAACCTCAAGGTGTAGGATCCTTCAAAGGCTTACTGTGGTGCAAAAACTCTCCAGAAACTCACAAGTTCAATGGTTGCAAGAAGTGTGAAGGTGAGATCAAAGAAGGGTTCATATGTTAACATGTAACTTGGCCTGTTAGGATGTTTTGGAGTTAAATAGCTTTTTATTGTCAGTAAATGTGACCTCCTAATGCTGCAAATTCAACAAATGAGAATTTTCAGTTCTTTTAAACATATCAAATGTTTAGCAACTCTACTGTGCCTAATAATTTAAGATTTTTTTAAATTTTGAAGATTACACTGTTATGATTGGGAGGTTTCTTCAATAAAATGTGATGTATACTCTACTGGGTGATGACTTTTATTACACTGACGTCATTTGCACCGACCAGTTAGGAAAATCAGAGAAAAAGAACATTTGCATAATAATTTGGAACATGGTGTAGTGATTTGCCACATTCCGACTAGTGGTGCTGTGCCTTGTTCAACTCACTTGAATTAAGTGGGGCTGCGCACATCCAGTCAGAAGAATGTAAATCACATATATATATATAGTCACGTAGACCACCAGGGCTCAGCACAGACATTGGAGAATCCTGACATTGTGTGCAGTGTGAGCATTCAGAGGTCTGCAGTCACAATACACCACACCAGTCCCTTAAAGACTGCAGTTATTCCAGTCACCCGGCCCTGCACTGTGATCCAGCATTTTGTTTCCTTCTCCCATACACTTGAGATAACTTGTTTTTTTGGGGGGAAATAATCCTTTAAAGCACAAAATACTGATAACACAAGGAAAAAAGTCGTGTTTAAATGGATTTCAGAATACACCCGTGCATTAAACCGAAGAGCATGAGCAGTGTAGAGAGTACAGCGTGATAGTCTGCGCGCTGCAGGAATCGTCACATGGGAACAAATCGATTCTACGCATGCGCTTGAAAACATGAGGCTTGGAACGCAGGCCACCACGCTCAAGTACTGCGCATGCGTGAATGTCAGGCATAGGAGGAAGCCTGGCAGTGACATTTCCTGTCACCTCCCACAATCCTCGGCGTGGAAGACAAGGTCAGGATTGCTAGGAAGATGGCCGGCCATATGAGGCTGCTTCAGGGAGGTCTCAGGAGGCTTGTGTACGTACAGATGCGCCGCTCTTCGGATCAGGTAACGGCATCTCCGTGTGAGTGGCTGTGCGATCAGGGCAGGCAGGAAGGCTGAGCCCTGATCTTCCACCAGACAGGCTGAGGGTGACAGGACATGCTGGGAGTTGTAGTCAGAGGCCCTGGCTCGTGTGTGTACATGCCATGGCACCTTCTCACTAGTGATGGTGCTCGGTCCTGGGATGGAGCAGGTCTGGATGGGCCTCATCCTATAACAGTGTAATAGCAGGGCTGGGACGCTCCATCATCACTACTGTTCTTGTCAGTGGTATGTAAGGCTGTGTTCACATGCTGCGTATTTGTCGTCTTTTTTTACGCATGTCTTTTTTAAGGGGAAAAATATGTGTAAAAAAAACTCCGAAGAGAACAACTTCAATTGTGTTTTTTTTTACACTTGTTTCTTCCAGTGCTTATAATGGAGCCTATGGAAGAAATGCGCATAAAAAACTGGAAAGAATTGACATGTTCGGCCTCATTCACACGCTGCGTATTTGGCGCGTATTTGCCCCAAAAACACATGTGCATCTGTGTTTTCCAGGCAAAGTGAATGGACATTCACTTTGTGCCATTCAGACGTCGCATAATTTTACGCAGCGTTTTTTTTCGCTGCCGCATCTGCCTGCACCCTTACTGCAAGCCCCATAGACATTGCATGGGGCTTGACGCAAGTGTGCTGCAAGTGTCGCAGTTATGCGGTAATCGCAGCAGATGCGGTTTTTACACTGCATCTGCCGCGATTTGAAATTACCGCTGATGTGAAAGGGCCCTTCGAGCCATAACATTTTTTTATTTTTCCTTCAATATAGTTATATAAGGGCTTGTTCTTTGCGGATAAGTTGTACTTTTAAATGACATTCATTTTATACAGAAAGAATCCTGGCCCACTGAAATTGGAAAAATAGTGCAATTACACGTGCGTGTGTGTGTCTGGGGGGGGGGGGGGAGGGTTGTTATTCAGGTCCTCTATATGAAATAACTAATGTGTCTGGTACGAGTTTCTAGACTCTAAACATGTACACTTTTACTTGCGTGGTGAAAAAAAATGTTGCCATTTTCCGCAAGCAGTAGTGCTCTCTTTTTTTCAGGATCTGGGGCTGTGTGACGGCTTATATTCTGCATAAAAATCCTGGTTCCACAGCACCCGCAGCTACTAGGGGCACCAACGCCCACAGGGAGGCGCACGTTCACCTCAGGGAGACCCACCTGATATCACATGCACATAATAGAAAGGAACAGTGCCTCACCAGCTGGATTATTTTCAATCTTTATTCAGTGCTTCATTCCTGTCCAACGCACAACGTTTCAGTCTAATGGCTTATATTCTGCTGCCTGAGCTGACATTTCTAATGATACCATTTTTGTGTAGATACAGTGTTAATGATCACCCACTATTGCATTTTAGTGCAGTGTTGCAGCAACCAAAAAAGGTTTTGGTGTTTGTACTGTCTTTTTTTTTTTTTTTTTTTTTTTTCCGTTAGTTTACAGATTCTTAATTGATGTTCTATTTTGATAGACCAGACATTTCTGAACATGGCAGTACCAAATATGTTGTATTTTTTATTTATTTTTTTTTAAAGGGAACCTGTCACCTCCTAAAAGCCACCTAACCTGTTAATACGTGTCCCTGCACCTTCCTGTTACCATTATAAGCATCCTTCTCTGTGCTAAATGCTTCTTTTAAAAGTTGAAATAAACACTTTGATACTTACTCATTAGGGATTATATGCACCTCTAGGGTGTTGTTTTGCAGGCTCCAGATCCACCCTCTCTGTGTGCTGCTTTGCTTGTGCAGGCTTTGTCCTCTTCTCCCCCCCCCCAATCACTCACAGAATGCAAATTATTAGTCCTGCCTTCAGCTCCACAGCACAGCAGAAACAACACAGGGAGGCTGGACCCTGGAGCCTGCAAAACAACACCCCAGAGGGCAATTGCATATAGCCCTACTTCATTATCATCCTAATGAGCGAGTATCAAAGTGTGTTATTTCAACTTTGAAAGGAAGCATTTAGCACAGAGAAGGATGCGTATAATGCTAATAGGCAGGTGCAAGGACATGTACTGATAGGTTAGGTGGCTTTTAGGAGGTGACAGATTCCCTTTAAATAATTTTATTTTCAATGGGGCAAAAGGGAAGTGATAAAACTTTTTTTCTTGGTTTTTTTTTTCATATTTTTAAACTTTTTAAAAAATATTTTCTTTATTTTACTTTGCCCCCTAAGGAGACTCAGTGCTGAACAGTCTGATAACTTCTGCTATGTAGAGACATGCCGCAACATCTCTCTACATAGCAGAAATCATCACTTCATGTAGATGCTGGTGCACACTAGCCATCCACAGGAAGTGATTGCAGAAAGTCTGGGATCATCACAGGACCACAGGCTGTCAAGGTAACAGCGAAGGTCCTGTGAGGGATGATGTGAGCTCACGTCAGAGGGAGGGATATGAACAAGGAAGTACATATACGTCCTTGGTTGTGAAGGGATTAAATATATCCAAGTGTCATCAGCAATCTAGCTCGCTCCCTTTTTTCCTCCACAGCTGTGATCCAACTGCAGGATTGGATCATAGTTGCATGACACTTTGCCAATGCTCACAGCAGAGCCTGAGCCATTGCTCTCCCATCGGATGACTTGTGCTAATATGACTCCGACCTAATTAAAAGTCTTAAAGGCAGAAGGAGGGGCTGGGGCAATAAGACAGGTAGAGGACCCTGTGCATAGTCCAGGCCCTGTACACCGAAATGTACGGTAATTGGTAGAAAATATCAAATGTTGATTACAGAAGAACCACAAAGCAGATTTCTACACCACAATTACTGCCATGTCTTTACTATACATTGCAATAATGTGCTGACTGGTAATCTATAAAATGGTGTTTTCCCAAAATCTAGCCACATCATGATGTTACTAGTATAAAAAAATATATATTTAATATATAGGCATGGATATTGCATCTTTCCTGGTGATAGTTATGTGAAGAGGAAGCATGCTTTTTGTTAAGGAATAATTTGACCCATTTAGAAATGCTGATGCCGTCTGTGACTCTCCTTTTCTATTCCTTTTTAGCTAGGCGAGCTGGGAAAAGGAGCCGGAAAAGGTGGAGGTGGTGGAGGATCAGTGAGAGAAGCTGGAGGAGCTTTTGGTAAACGTGAGGCTGCCTACGAAGAGAGATATTTCAAGTAAATAGTTTTTATCACAAGTATACATAGCCCTGGTCACTGGCATATAGCTGGATGGAGCGTAGCCACATGCTAAACTGTCCTATTTCTCTGATTGTACTTAAAGAGGTTATCTGACCCTCAAGATCCAATTTTTAATCTGTGCTGTATTGTAATATACAACACCACATAATATATATATATATATATATATATATATATATATATATATATATATATATATATATATATATATATATATATATATATATAATGTGTGTGTTTCCACATTTGTTCTTTCTAGATGTCACTTTTTTTCCTGCACAGTTTACCTACTTCTCTACCAAACTTTACAGCTCCTTCTACTTTATTACCTAACCCGACAGCCAGAGCAGGCCCCGCCTCCTACACACTCATTGGCTGTCAGTAATCTGCCCCAGCACTGATCACAGCAGAGATTTTGCAGTGCAGTCCGTAACCACAGATTGGTAAAGCTTCACATGGTCCTGCATTTACCCCTGGCAATCCACAGTTGATGAAGCTTCACATGGTCCCGCATTTACCCCTGGCAATCCACAGGGGAGTAGTGAGGAGAGAGGTGGATTAGTTGGGTAGCAGAGTTGAGGACAGACTGGAGAGGTGCAAGAGTGTTAGCAGGGAGGCCACAGAGAAGGATGTTGCAGTAGTCGAGGTGGGATATGATGAGGGCATGTATAAAACTATTAGTAGATTGAGGGCTGAGGAAAGATGGATTCTGGAAATAATTTTGAGCTGGAGGCGACAGGAGGTGGTGAGAATTTGAATGTGCGGTTTGAAGGACAGGGTAGAGTCGAGAGTTACTCCGAGGTAGCGAATTTCAGGTGTGGGAGAGAGCATGATGCCATTTACCATAATAGATAGATCAGGTCGTGAAGATCAAAGATGGGATGGAGGGAAGATGATGAGTTTGGTTTTGTCTAGGTTGAGTTATAGGAAGCAAGACGAGGAGGATATGGCCTACGGACACTCCAGGATTCTGGAGAGCAGAGAGTTGACATCTGGGCCTGAGAGGTAGATCAGAGTGTTGTCAGCGTACAGGTGGTACTGGAAGCTATGGGACTTTGAGTTGTCCTAGACCAAGGATATTTATGGAGAAAAGTAGGGGCCCCAAGGCAGAGACTTGTGGGACTTCAACAGTGTGAGGGCGGGATGAGGAGGTAGTGTGGGAGTGGGAAATGCTAAATGTGCGGTTGGAAAGGTATGAGGCGATCCAGGAGAGGGCAACGTCTTTGATGCTAAGGGAAGAGAGGATCTGTAGTAGGAGGGAGTGGTCAACTGTGTCAAAGGCAGAGGACAGGTCTAGAAGGAGGAGGATGGAGAAATGTCTGTTAGCTTTGGTTGTGAGTAAGTCGTTAGTAATTTTGGTTAGGGCAGTTTCGGTAGATTGATGGGGTTGGAAGCCGGATTGTAAATTGTCAAGGAGAGAGGCTGGTTTTACATCACGTTTTGATCCGATCTGGGACTGTCCGTTGTGGACCGGACAGCCCCGGATCGGATCAGCATACAGAACCGGAGGGCTAATATGCCCTCTGGTCTGGTGTGCAGCTGAAACTGCTGATGATTCAGGACCGCGACTCGCAGGGAGCTAGCCGCGATCCTAAAATAACAGCGGCGTGCGGCCCATGTGTCCGGTTGCCGGATTGGGCAATCCGGCCCCATAGGCTTCCATGTTAGGGAGCGCCGGATTGCCCCGGATCCGGTTTGGGGAGATTTTTATTTATTTATTTATTTTTTCCTTGGACACAAAAATCGTGCATGCAGCGTTTTTGTGTCCGGGTGAAAAATCCGAGTCCTCCCGGATTCACCCGGACACATGGAAACCGGATGGAAGATAGCTGCCATCCGGCTCCTCCGGCCCATGGGCAAACTATGGGGCTGAAATGTGATCCGGTTCTCATCGGATCGGCCCGATCACACAAACGTGATGTGAAACCAGCCTTAGACGAGAGGGGGAGGAAAGTTGAGCGTGGACATGCTGCTCAAGGAGTTTGGGAGCAGCGATATGGGGCGGTAGCTGGTCATAGCAGTTGGGTCAAGGTTTGGCTTTTTGAGGATGGGCATGATGGTGGCATGTTTGAAAGCAGAGGGGAAGGTACCAGAAGTTACTGATAGCTTGAAGAGGATGGGCTAAGGCTGAGATGAGCGTGTTAGTGAGGTTGGGGAGGAGGTGGGAAGGGATGGGGTTAAGTGCACAAGTTGTGTGATTTGGAGAGGATATGAGTAAGCTTTCCTTCAGTGATGTTGGAGAGGGAGGTTGTGAGGGAAGGGCAGAGGTCTGGTATATGGAGGGGTTGGGGTGGCGGAACAATAAAGGTTTGCCTTGTTTGGTTGATCCTATTTTTGAAGCATGTGGCAAAGTCTTCAGCAGAGATGAGAGAGGTTGGAGGGGGCAGTGGTCGGCCGAGGAGAGAGTTAAATGTGCTGAACAGTTGTTTGGAGTCGTAGGATAAGGAAGATACAAGGTTTGTGAAGTAGGTCTGTTTTGCCTTCAAATCAGCCCTCACCTCTGCTATTGTTGCTTGTTTGAAAGAAGTGAAGTTGTTTGGCAAGTGTGTTTTCTTCTACTCCGCAGCCCTGGACACTTGTCAAAGTTTTTTGGTGAGATTGTTGTGCCAGGTTTGCCTTTTGATTCATCACACCTTGCGATGCACAAGAGGGGTGACTGTGTCTATGGCTGATGTGAGGGAGGTATTCTAAAAAGCGGTGGCACTGTCCGTATCGTGGAGTGAAGATAAGGATGACACAGGCATAATAGAGTCTGAGAGTTAGTAAATGTCTAAATGTGCAAGGTTTCAGCGAGGATGTGCTAGTTGTTGGACATTGGGGGCCGGTGAGAAGGTGAGTAGATGGTTGACAGATAGGGGGAGCTTGTGAGATTAGAGAGGCAACAGAGGTGGGTGAAGATGAGGTCTAGTGTAAGACCATGAATAAGTCCAAAGGATGAGGTAAGTGACAGGAGTTTGGAGGCTGCTGGCTGGCGGGTGTCAGTAGGGATATTGAAGTCAGCCATGATGATGTGGGAATGTCAGCAGAAAGTGAAAAAGCCAGGTGGAGAATTGGTCTATAAACGTAGTGGCAAAGCCTGGAGGCGATATGATGGCCATTTGGAGATTGGAGAAAGAGTAGATACAGATGGAGTGAACTTCTAAAGAAGGGTGGTTAAGGGAGGGTGGGGCTTGGATTGGGTTGAATGAGCAGTTGGCAGAGAGGAGAAAGCCCACTCCTCCGCCATGTCGCCAGTGTGAGGAGTGTGGATAAAGTGAAGGCCGACATAGCTTAGTGCAGCAAGGGAGGCCGTGTCGGGGGATCAGCCAGGTCTCAGTGAGGGCCAGGAAGGAAAGGTTCTGGGGAAAAAAAAAAAAACTCCTGGATCATGTGGAACGTGTTGCAAACAGAGTGGGCATTCCATAGTGCTCCAGAGAGAAGAGGCAGGAGGGTGGGATTCAGGGACACTGGTTTTACATGTGGGGGATTGCAGTAGTTTATCTTAAGCCCGGGTTACACACTTCAATGTGTTGGCGAACCAACCAATGATCCAACTTGACCTACATCGCTGGAATGACATTCAATGATTGCTAGTGAAGTGTCACACGTACTGATATCGAGAACAACGCAGCAACGATTCCGCGACAAGTGAACGATACTTGCGGTCGTTTGATTGCATACGTCCTCCAGATCTAAATAAGCTAAGTCGTTAACGACATCGCTATCAAGGTGTCGCACACACTGCCGCTGCAGGTTGAACGAACAATAAACGACTGATTTATGGTGCGGTTCATAAGCCTCCGATCAACGATCAGCCGACTTATCATTGGTTGATTCTACGTGCCGCACACAACTACGTCGTTGCTCCGCCCCAAAACCTGTGATGTACCATTGATATCGTAGCGTGTAACGGGCCCTTTAGTATGATGGAGGCAGGTGTGAGAATTGATGGGATGTATGGGGTGGGGGGGCAGAATTGGGAGATATGTCGCCATCAGTGAGAAGTAGTAAACAAAAGGAAAGTGAAGGAGAAGGAGAGTGGACAGCTTGTTATATATTTCAGTAGGAGAGATCTAGAGTTAAGGAGCAGCTCTGAGGATGAGGGGAGGTGGGGGGTGGGGTTGGAGAGAGGGGGAGATAGTTATTTGATTAGAGGGTGCTGGGGTTTGGGGATAGTGAAAGAGTGAGGATAAGTGGAGCAAAAACTGTGAGGGAAAAATGTGGGCATAGTGAGAGAGCAGGATGAGAAAAGAAAGGCAGTGGTGCCATTACACTTGCATCCCCCTCCTTTACTTGGTTTCTTCGCTTAAAAATACAGAATATAGAAACTTTGTAAATGGGAGTACTATTCAAGTGTAATTGCTACACTGGCTCCTATGAAGAGGATGTATGTGCTGACAGTGATTGTACTCATCTGTGCAATCAGTTGATGAGATTGACTGCTCTATGTATAGTCAGTGTTTTCTTTGAATATACTCGAACTGTCCCTCCTTCTTACAGCTGATTGGACATCTTAGTCCAATCAGCATTCCCAGACCTGCCTGCACTTCTTAGCCCAGCGCTGCCAACACTTACACAGTATGATCGCAGCAGGAAAAAATTTACTGCACAGGTGCAGAGAATCACTGTTGGAGACTGGACATAAGTTTAATTGTGGCGTTACGACCAGACTCCAGTGAGGAAAACTGTAGTCGGGGGTGAGCAGATTCTCCACATGCTGATATGTGGTATTTTTGCAATGGTGCAGAATGCTGATTACAAACTGTGAACATTTTGCAGCCTACATCCACAGACACATTATACAGTGCCTAGACAAATCCTTTAAGAGAAGAGGCAGACTTAAAGTAGTCTAACAACTCTGCTCACATGCTGTGTAAAATAAATGACTGGAACGTGAGAGGGCTACTAACGGAGGATTTGGGCACTTGGCACAAAACAAGTATTTTAGTAAGTTACATAACTTACTATTTACAGCTAATTCTTTCCTTGGAAACACTTCAAATAGTAGAATATACTTTTGTATGATCCTGTTTACTCTGGTTCATCACATGACCAACTCCAGAGAAGGTGCTACACTATCATGATTCTCCTGCAGTGCAAACAAAGTTTGTTTTTTTTTTCTTTTTTTTTTTTTTCTTCTTTTTGTCTTGCCATGTTTTACCGATATCCCTGTAAATGTATGGTGGAAGTCGAGAGTGGATGCCTGAAGCTGACTCAGAGGGTAGGGTGGGCCCTTAGCCAGCAGATGATGCCTGTAACGCAGCCAGGATTTCCCGCTAACAGCCATGGGTTCAGCAGACCTCTGCATGTGACTGTTACCTGTTGGTGTCACTGTCAGAGATGAACAGTGGCATTTAGCAGTGTGCGCTGACCTGGGGGGCACATTACTCTGTGCCCATCTGCTGCCCCTTGATTGTCATCACTTGGCTCCCTTGAAACAGTCTTTTTTGACTGGGCTTCAAAAGAGATTTTATGTTTTCCCTCTCGCCACGTAAACTGACCTGCGGAGCGTGCCTTCAAACCTGCAACATATCAGTTTTTCTTGCAGGTATGCAGAGTTTTGATTTATTTTTTTATTTTATTTTTTTTTTTTCCTTCTTCTTGTCCAATACCATAGATTTGCATTGGGCTGTGCTCACATGGTGCGTTTTTGGTCTGTTTTTTTCCTGTGTGGTTTTTCAGCTGCAAATCTGGATCAGCTTTTTAAAAAAAAAAAAACGCATCAGAAACATATAGTCCGTTTTGGTTGCTCGCTAATTCTGTTTTTTTTTTTTTTTTTTTTTTTAAACCCCTTCACCCCCGGGCCTATTTTGATTCTAATAACCAGGCCATTTTTGTCAATACTGACCAGTGTCCCTTTTATGAGGTAATATCTCTGGAACGTTTCAACGGATGCTAGCGATTCTGAGATTGTTTTTTCGTGACATATTGGGCTTCATGTTAGTATTAAAGGGAACCAACCACCCCAAATGACCCTCCCGGACTAATAATATGGGTCCCTACACCCAGCACACAGATTTGCTGCAAGGTTTTTTGCTAAAAAAACAGTTTTGAAGAAGTGAAGAAAGAGCTTTGTGAAGTTTAAAACATAACGACGAGTGGGCGTTACTTAGCTGCTTCTAAAGCCGAGATTCAGCTGCCAGTCTTCTTCCTGTCCTCTTAGCTGGAGTAAAGCCCAGCCCTTTTTTGAACGTCCCAGGCTGGTGCACGGGATATCATGCCCGTGCACACGTCATCAGCTAGAGCCGGGTCACGAGGCGCGCGCGCGCGCTCTGACTTCCGGCGATCAGCTGTTCATTACACCAGGCTGCAGCGCTCATGACCCGGCTCTAGCTGATGACGTGTGCACGGGCATGATATCCCGTGCACCAGCCTGGGACGTTCAAAAAAGGGCTGGGCTTTACTCCAGCTAAGAGGACAGGAAGAAGACTGGCAGCTGAATCTCGGCTTTAGAAGCAGCTAAGTAACGCCCACTCGTCGTTATGTTTTAAACTTCACAAAGCTCTTTCTTCACTTCTTCAAAACTGTTTTTAGCAAAAAACCTTGCAGCAAATCTGTGTGCTGGGTGTAGGGACCCATATTAATAGTCCGGGAGGGTCATTTGGGGTGGTTGGTTCCCTTTAAGTTTAGGTCGATTAATTTTTGCGATTATTTGTGAAAAAATCAAAAATTTGGCAAAAATTTGAACATTTTGCAATTTTCATATTATGAATTTTTATTCTGCTAAACCAGAGAGTTATGTGACACAAAATAGTTAATAAATAACATTTCCCACATGTCTACTTTACATCAGCACAATTTTGGGAAAAAAATAATTTTTGTTCGGAAGTTATAAGGGTTCAAAGTTAATCAGCAATTTTTCATTTTTCCTGCAAAATTTACAAAACCATTTTTTTTTTTTTTTTTTTTGTGACCACATCACATTTGAAGTCCCTTTTGAGGGGTTTACATGACAAAAAACACCCAAAAGTGACACCATTCCAAAAACTGCACCCCTCAAGCTACTCAAAACTACATTCAAGAAGATTATTAACCCTTCAGGTGCTTCACGTGAACTAAAGCAAAGTGGAAGGAAAAAATGGTCATTTTAATTTTTCCGACAAAAATGTTCTTTTAGCCTCAATTCTTTCATTTTCACATGGGCAACAGGATAAAATGGATCTTAAAAATTGTTGGGCAATTTCTCCTGAGTACACCGATACCTCATATGTGGTCATAAACCACTGTTTGGGCGCACGGCAGGGCTCAGAAGGGAAGGAGCGCAATTTGACTTTTGGAGCTAATTTTCCATTCAGAAAGTCAAATGGCGCTCCTTCACTTCTGAGTCCTGCCGTGTGCCCAAACAGTGGTTTATGACCACATATGAGGTATCTGTGTACTCAGGAGAAATTGCCCAACAATTTTTAGGATCCACTTTATCCTGTTCCCCATGTGAAAATGAAAAAATTTAGGCTAAAAGAAAATGTTTGTGTAAAAAAAAAACAAAAAAAAAAGACTTTTTTTATTTTTACGGATGAATTTGTGAAGCACCTGGGGGTTCAAAATGCTCACTATGCATCTAGATATGTTCCCTGGGGGCTCTTGTTTCCAAAATGGGTACACTTGTGGGGGAGCGCCAATGTTTAGGCACATAGGGGCTGTCCAATCGCAACATGGTGTCCGCTAACAATTTGACTGAAAAATAAGCTCAAATTGTTAGCGGACACCATGTTGCGCTTGGAGAGCCCCTGTGTGCCTAAACATTGGAGCTCCCCCATAAGTGACCACATTTTGGAAACTAGACCCCCCTTTCCCCCAAGGAATGCATCTAGATGCATAGTGAGCACATTGAACCCCCACGTGCTTCACAAATTGATCCGTAAGAAGGAAAAAGTACCGTATTTTCCGCTTTTTAAGACGCACTTTTGCCTCCCCCAAACTGGGGGGGTAAAAGGGGGTGCGTCTTAAAAAGCGGATGTTAAATATGCAATTTAAAAAAAAATAATAAAATATTACCAGGGGGAGGGGGGTCTGCCGAGTGGGGGTGCCGGAGGCAGCTTACATGGGCTGAGGGGCACAGCTGCCCTTATCGGAGCTGCAGGGGATGACCGGCGGTAGCGAGCGGTGGGCGCCGCCATCTTCCCTCTACTCGGCTGCATTCACTAAGCAGTGTGCAGCCGGCCGGTAGAGGTAGAGACTCCAGAATGGCCGCGGGTCTCCGTTATGGCCGCGGCCATTTTGTTGAAGTCTTACCTGACTGGCTGCACAGTTAGCGAATGCAGCCAGCCAAAAGAAACATGGCGGCGCCCACCGCTTGCTGCCACCTCTCATCCCCGGTACTCCGCTCCTGCACCCGTGCCCCCGCTGCAGCATCGGCCCTGCTCCTGCCCTCTCATCCTCCTGAACCTGCCTCCGGACCCCCGCTCAGCAGCCGCATGTCAGTAAGTCATTGGGGTCCGGAGGGGGGAATGGGGAAGAGGCATTCACAAAAGGGGCAATAAGCAGGATGGGGACATATATACAAAATGGGGGGTCAGTTTCAGGATGTGGGGACATATATAATGGATGGGGGGCATAGTTTCAGGATGGGGGACATATATACAGGTTGGGGGGCATATACACAGGTTGGGGGGCATATATACAGGATGGGGGGCATATGTACAGGATGGGGGACATATATACAGGATGGGGGCATATATACAGTTTGGGGGACATATACACAGGATGGGGGACATATACACAGGATGGGGGCATATATACAGTTTGGGGGACATATGTACAGGATGGGGGACATATACACAGGATGGGGGCATATATACAGGTTGGGGAACATATAGATAAGATGGGGGAATGTATATGCCAGAATGGGGCATATATACAGGATGGGGGGGCCATATTTATAGCATGGGGACATGTATGCCATGATGAGCGATATCCCAGGATGGGGACATATATACAGTATGGGGACATTATACCAGGATGAGGGACATTTATACCAGAATGGAGGGGACATATATACTGGAATACCAGGATGGGGGGGTTTATGTACCAGGATGAGGGACATATATACTGATTTGTAAGACGGACACTGGCATTATAAGACGGACCCCATTTAACATTAAAAATAATTTATTTTCTCTTTTCCTTCACCAAATTTGGGGGTGCGTCTTATAATCAGGTGCGTCTTATAAAGCGAAAAATACGGTACTTTTTTTTTTTTTTTTTTCACACACATTTTCTTTTTTCATTTTTTCAGATCAATTTGTGAAGCACCTGGGGGTTCAAAGTGTTCACTATGCATCTAACTACAGCGAAGCCCACTTTTATTTTTTTTTCCAGGACTAATTCTAGAAAAAAAATGACGTGGGGCTCCGCCATATTTTTGGTCCAGCCAGGTACAACTAGGCAGCTGGGGGCTGGAATCCGCAGCATGGGGGCCAGGCCCAGAATTGCAGCCCGCAGCCACGCCAGAAAATGGCGCATTCATTGAAGCGCCATTTTCTGGTGCTGTACCCAGACTCTTCCAGTTGCCCTGGTGCCAGTGGCAAACTGGGTAATAAAGGGGTTAATGCCAGCTTTTTTATTGGCAGCTGGCACTAAGCCCGAGATTCATAATGTCGGGCCAATGTTAGACCTGGCCATTAGGAATCTCTAGTAAATAGTCAAAAAAATACACCAGAGAAAAATATATCTTTAATTGAAAAAAAAAAAAACAAAATTCGGACTCCATCTTTATTATAAAGATCCGACGTAGTCCACAACAAAGATCCCACTAGGCTCGATCGTCTCCGATGTAGTCCACAACAAAGGTCCCACGACGCTCGATCGCCTCTGCTCAATTCAGAGACTGCAGCAAGGGATCAAGTGTCCTCTTCCTACAGTCTCTGGGGTCAGAGTTATAGTGCACTGTATGACAATGATCTGTCCTCATACAGTGCACCATGACTATGATCCCAGAGACTACAACAAGAGGACACTTGATCCCTTTTTGCACCCATCCATCCACCTATGCAACCCATCATCCACGCACGCTGACGTCCGCGCACGCACGCTCATGTACGCTCACGTCCACGCACGCACACACATCCATTCGTCGGCCCAGACATCGTCGGTCCAGACATCGTCGGTCCAGACATCGTCGGTCCAGACATCGTCGGTCCAGACATCCGTCGGTCCAGACATCCGTCGCGTCCAGACATCCGTCGGTCCAGACATCCGTCGGTCCAGACATCCGTCGGTCCAGACATCCGTCGGTCCAGACATCCGTCGGTCCAGACATCCGTCGGTCCAGACATCCGTCGGTCCAGACATCCGTCGGTCCAGACATCCGTCGGTCCAGACATCCGTCGGTCCAGACATCCGTCGGTCCAGACATCCGTCGGTCCAGACATCCGTCGGTCCAGACATCCGTCGGTCCATCCATTCATTCAGACATCCGTCGGTCCATCCATTCATTCAGACATCCGTCGGTCCATCCATTCATTCAGACATCCGTCGGTCCATCCATTCATTCAGACATCCGTCGGGTCCATCCATTCATTCAGACATCCGTCGGTCCATCCATTCATTCAGACATCCGTCGGTCCATCCATTCATTCAGACATCCGTCGGTCCATCCATTCATTCAGACATCCGTCGGTCCATCCATTCATTCAGACATCCGTCGGTCCATCCATTCATTCAGACATCCGTCGGTCCATCCATTCATTCAGACATCCGTCGGCCCATCCATTCATTCAGACATCCGTCGGTCCATCCATTCATTCAGACATCCGTCGGTCCATCCATTCATTCAGACATCCGTCGGTCCATCCATTCATTCAGACATCCGTCGGTCCATCCATTTCATTCAGACATCCGTCGGTCCATCCATTCATTCAGACATCCGTCGGTCCATCCATTCATTCAGACATCCGTCGGTCCATCCATTCATTCAGACATCCGTCGGTCCATCCATTCATTCAGACATCCGTCGGTCCATCCATTCATTCAGACATCCGTCGGTCCATCCATTCATTCAGACATCCTTCGGTCCATCCTTCATTCAGACAATCCGTCGGTCCATCCATTCATATCAGACATCCGTCGATCCATCCATTCATTCAGACATCCGTCGATCCATCCGTCCAGACATCGCGATCATCCGTCCAGACATCCGTCGATCCATCCGTCCAGACATCCATCCATCCATTCATTCAGACATCGTCGATCCATCCGTCCAGACATCCATCCATCCATCCATTCATTCAGACATCCGTCGATCCATCCGTCCAGACATCCATCCATCCATCCATTCATTCAGACATCCGTCGATCCATACGTCCAGACATCCATCCATCCATCCATTCATTCAGACATCCGTCGATCCATCCGTCCAGACATCCATCCATCCATCCATTCATCAGACATCCGTCGATCCATCCGTCCAGACATCCATCCATCATCCTTCATTCAGACATCCGTCGATCCATCCGTCCAGACATCCATCCATCCATCCATTCATCCATTCATTCAGACATCCGTCGATCCATCCGTCCAGACATCCATCCATCCATCCATTCATCCATTCATTCAGACATCCGTCGATCCATCCATCTCAGACATCCATCCATCCATTCAGTCATTCAGACATCCGTCGATCCATCCGTCCATCCATTCATTCAGACATCCGTCGGTCCATCCATTTATTCAGACATCCGTCGGTCCATCCATTTATTCAGACATCCGTCGGTCCATCCATTTATTCAGACATCCGTCGGTCCATCCATTTATTCAGACATCCGTCGGTCCATCCATTTATTCAGACATCCGTCGGTCCATCCATTTATTCAGACATCCGTCGGTCCATCCATTTCATTCAGACATCCGTCGGTCCATCCATTTATTCAGACATCCGTCGGTCCATCCATCCATTCATTCAGACATCCGTCGGTCCATCCATCCATTCATTCAGACATCCGTCGATCCATCCGTCCATCCATTCATTCAGACATCCGTCGATCATCCGTCCATCCATTCATTCAGACATCCGTCGGTCCATCGTCCATCCATTCATTCAGACATCCGTCGGTCCATCGTCATCCATTCATTCAGACATCCGTCGATCCATCCATTCCAGACATCCATCGATCCATCCATTCATTCAGACATCCGTCGATCCATCCGTTCCAGACATCCATCCATCCATCCATTCATTCAGACATCCGTCGATCCATCCGTCCAGACATCCACCCATCCATCCATTCATTCAGACATCCGTCGATCCATCCGTCCAGACATCCATCCATCCATCCATTCATTCAGACATCCGTCGATCCATCCGTCCAGACATCCATCCATCCATCCATTCATTCAGACATCCGTCGATCCATCCGTCCAGACATCCATCCATCCATCCATTCATCCATTCATTCAGACATCCGTCGATCCATCCGTCCAGACATCCATCCATCCATCCATTCATCCATTCATTCAGACATCCGTCGATCCATCCATCCAGACATCCATCCATCCATTCAGTCATTCAGACATCCGTCGATCCATCCGTCCATCCATTTATTCAGACATCCGTCGGTCCATCCATTTATTCAGACATCCGTCGGTCCATCCATTTATTCAGACATCCGTCGGTCCATCCATTTATTCAGACATCCGTCGGTCCATCCATTTATTCAGACATCCGTCGGTCCATCCATTTATTCAGACATCCGTCGGTCCATCCATTTATTCAGACATCCGTCGGTCCATCCATTTATTCAGACATCCGTCGGTCCATCCATTTATTCAGACATCCGTCGGTCCATCCATTTATTCAGACATCCGTCGGTCCATCCATCCATTCATTCAGACATCCGTCGGTCCATCCATCCATTCATTCAGACATCCGTCGATCCATCCATCCATCCATTCATTCAGACATCCGTCGATCCATCCGTCATCCATTCATTCAGACATCCGTCGTCCATCCGTCCATCCATTCATTCAGACATCCGTCGGTCCATCCGTCCATCCATTCATTCAGACATCCGTCGGTCCATCCCATCATTCATTCAGACATCCGTCGGTCCATCCATTCATTCAGACATCCGTCGGTCCATCCATTCATTCAGACATCCGTCGGTCCATCCATTCATTCAGACATCCGACATCCATCCGTCCATCCATTCATTCAGACATCGTCGATCCATCCGTCCATCCATTCATTCAGACATCGTCGATCCATCCGTCCATCCATTCATTCAGACATCCGTCGATCATCCCATCATCGATCCATCCATCATCATTCATTCAGACATCCGTCGATCCATCCGTCCATCATTCATTCAGACATCCGTCGATCCATCCGTCCATCCATTCATTCAGACATCCGTCGATCCATCCGTCCATCCATTCATTCAGACATCCGTCGATCCATCCATCCAGACATCCATCATCCATCCATTCAGTCATTCAGACATCCATTCATTCTTGCCTCCCTCTCAATGCACCGATGAGGAGGCGCAGCGGCGGGTGCACTGGCGTGTGCAGCCCGCTGGAGGAGATGAGGGGGGGGCCAGGACTCAGGGCCCGGAGGTGGGGGCTGCCTGGGGGTGCACTGCAGAAGGGGACCATGTAGTCTGACTGGCGGGCGCACCCGCGGGTGCAGCCCGCCGGCAGATACATAATAGAGGGGGGTTGGCGGTTGGGGGGGACCGGTGGGGGGGAACCCCTGTAAAGTCATGGAGCTGGAGGGGGCTGAGGAGGGGGAGGTCACTTGCCGATCCGCCCCTCCAGATCTGATTGGAGAACTCCAATCAGATCTGGAGGGGTGAATCCCTATGATTCGCTTCGATCGTCAGTTTCACTTTTACACTGCCGATCGGAGGGGTCCTGAGCATAGGGGGGTTTAATCCACCCCCTGTGGGGTCAACTACAGGCTGTCACAGAGCAGCAGCTACTGTGACACCTGAGTGACCCCACTCACAGGAGCTGCAGCAGCTCAAACCTGCCAGGACGCTTTTACAACGTCCTGTGTCGAGCGACCAGAAACGCAGGACGTTGTACAACGTCCTATGTCGGCAAGGGGTTAATAGCTCGTACAGAAAGGTTTCAATGGAAAAGCGGATCAGAAAAACGCACCCATAATTGACATGCTCATTCTGTTTGTGGATCACTTTTCAAGGCACAAAACACACCAGGTCATGAAATCACAGATTGAACGGCAAAACTTGAAAACCCATTGACTTTGTTGTGATTCCATTTAAGTGATGCCTTCACTGTATTTTTACTGTAAAAAAGGATCAAAAACGCACAGTGTGAACATAACCTTAGAGGCAGAAATGCATCAAGAAGTACGTAATCCGCACATGTATGTATAATTAATACCATGAATGATCAAAAACAAAGCAGCTTTGTTTAAAACCTGACATGCCAAAAGCTGCAGCTTCAAAAGAATGCAAGTAACCTAAATCTGCAGCACTAAGTCTGGCTTCACACTGCGGTCAGGACCGATACGGCGCTGTCATGGGTGAACCTGACAGCCCCGGACCGGATCTGGAGACAGAACCAGAGGGAAAATATGCCCTCCGGTCCGGTGTGCACCCGGATGCTGCAGAGCTCAGCTGTCCCCTGGTGGTGGTGGTGGTGAACCGCTTCACAGGGGACAGCTTCCTGGTGCTAAGGTTCAGCGTAGCTCACACTGAACTTCAGCCGCAGGTGTCTGGTTCCCGGATCGGGGCAATCCGGACCCATAGACTCCCATGTTAGGGAGTGCCGGATTGCCCCGGATGCAGGAGGATCCGATTTGGGGAGACTCTCCTCCCTGGACACACAAATGCAGCATGCTCGGATTTTGTGTCCGGGAGAAAAATCCGATTCCTCCCGGATTCACCTGGACACATGGAAACCGGATGGCAGAGAGTTGCCATCCGGCCCCATAGGGCTGCATGGGGTGAAAATCCTGGACAGCCCCGGATCGGGCCTGACTGCAGTGTGAAGCCAGCCTAAAAGCTCAATGTGGAAATGTAACTTAAGGCCCCGTTGCACGGTACGATATCGTTAACGATATCGCTTAAATGTCACGGGTTTGGAGTCGTTCAAGCAACATCATTAGGGCGTTGTTGCGTGTAATACTGAGATTCAACTACTATAAATCGTTGGATGGGTGATCGCAGGTTTGACGACATGTTCTCTCAAATGACACGATCCTCGATCAGCCAACCTGCTATTTCGTTGTGTGCGACACTGCGATAAACGATTTCGTTGAGTACTTCGCCCATTCACAGCAATGATCAGGTAGCGTTTGCTGGGTTGTGCGAACGATACCTGCTCACTCATCGTTGGTGCATTGTGCACAATATCTAGATGTGAGACATTGTCAAAACGATGTCTGAAACGACTGCGCGCCCACGAGATCATTGCCGACATCGTTTCAACGTCGTGCCATGTAACAGTATTTTTAAAGATACTAAAAAATACAGTGAGAATTTAAAAAATAAAGTTTGAATCTGCCGTCTATTAGAAACTAAGTGGGGGAAAAAAAATATACATTTGGTATCACTGCGTTCTTAAGTCTGATATATTAAATGAATCCGATCAGACAATTCAAAACACTGAAAAGTAAAAATAAAATGCTGTAAGGGTGCCTTCACATTTGCGTTCGGAACGCAGCGCACCGAACGCAGCAAAACGCTTGCGCACATGCATTCCTATGTTTTAACATGGGAATGCATGTGCCTGCGTTTGGCTGCGCACAATTTGTGCACCCTCTGACCGCATTCCAAATGCAGCATGTTGCATTTTTTGTGCGTTCACGGGCACTTGTTTTATCTGCAAGCGCACAAATAATGCATGGATCCGTAGTGTCCTCCGCATGACGCTGCGGCCACCGGGAGATCAGCTAGAGCCGCCGCTGATCTCTCGCCGGTGTTGGCGTGGGAGATTTGAAGATACAGCTTATCTGACAGCTGTTTAAATCTCCTGCGCAGACACCAAATAGGTGAGGTCGGCGCGGGAGATTTGAAGCAGCGATCAGCTGTTTCTTATCTCCTGCACCGATATCACCCTATTCAGTGTCGGTGCTGAAGATTTAAACAGCTGTCAGATCAGCTGTATCTTCAAATCTCCCACGCTGACACCGGCGGGAGATCAGCTGTGGCCGGGAGGAGGAGATCTCTGCCGCTGATCTCCTCCTCCCGGCCGTCCCCGAGACAGCTGATTGGCTGGCTGGGGTGCATACTAATGTGAATGCATGCAGAGATTCTCCGCTGCGTTCACATTAGTATGGGCTGCATTTGCGTCTGCATGCCATACGCATGCAGACACAAACGCAAGTGTGAAGGCAGCCTGAGAAGTGTTATCTAGCTCCATGAACTGAAAAATGTAGCGTTAAAGGTTTAACAAAAAATATGGTAACACAATTTAAAAAATTATTTCCCACAACAAATAAAAATGCCAAGTTCTGTATTGCTGTAATCGTTCTGAGGAGACGTATTGCTTGGTTATTTTTACACAATGTACTCCATAAAGACCGTTATTTTCCAGTACACCATATAGTAACATGAATGACCTCATTCAAAAGTGCAATTCTTCATTTAAGTACCTTCATGCATCTGTGGGCAGAAAAAAAAAAAAAAAGATATTGACCATTTGGAGAAAGGGGTTAAGAGTTTTTCAGTTTAAACTTGAACAAATGGTTGGTAATTATGTGATCCAAGCACAGCAAGTGTACTACACTCCCTAACAGAAGTTATGTCGCTAAAGGCCCAGTCACGCATAACGATATCGTTAGAGAGATCGTTGTAACTGTGACGTTACAACGATCTCTCCAGCGATGTTGTTATGTGTGACACTTAGCAGCGATCAGGCTCCTGCTGTGAGATCGCTGAACACTGCAAAGTGCTCTGGGTCATTTTTTAATCATTGGTTTCCCGCTGGTCCGCACACATCGCTGCGTGTGACGGCGAGAAACCAGCGGTCAGTGACCTCACTGGCTGGTAACCATGGTAAACACCGGGTATCTAGGCAGCGCGCACTGCCTAGATACCCGGTGTTTACCATGGTTACCAGCGTCCTCCCTGCTTACAGGCAGCGCTAAGCAGGGAGGACACTGACATCGCCTGCAGCGATGTGGGAGGTGGCTCCCATGGCCCTGATCGCCGTGAGATCTGCCTGACAGCTCCCTTATCCATGTATGTTTTTTTTATGTAAATAAAAGCTTATAACCTGACGTTAAATTCATCCATTGGTTGTATAAATTACTCTTTTGAAAGTTGAAATCCTCTGAAATTTGGTTTAGGTTAAGAAAATAAATTGGCATCAATGCTGAAATATTGATCATTTAATGAACACAAAATGGTCAGATTTTTAGCAAGACAAAAGTTTTGTCGCCTGGTCAGATAATGCACTCAATCCTGGTTTACATCCTCACCTGTGCTTAGTAAATGATCGGTTAATTATTGGGTGTGTCTAAAAAGAAACCCAGCACCCCAGACCTTCACTTGTACTGCAACTTGAGCTCTGACAACATGCCAAAAAGCCACCCTGCGACCAAAGCCTTATCAAGAGGCTGAAGACCAGATCCACTGCCGAGGTGGCTGGCACTTTTAGGGTATGTGCACATCGGACGTTTTGTAGGCTGTTTTTTAGCGTTTTCCGTCGGCGGTTTCCGCTGAGTTTTATGTTAATTTATGTTAATCCTAGCCACCGGTTGGATTAACATGCTAGTCAATGGACTTTAGAAAACGCTGTGTACATTAGAACAGTTTTTTTTGTCTCCTTTCCAGTTTCTTCACCGGTTTTCCACCGGTTTTCAAAGCTAGAGCAAGTGACTTCTTTTGAGCGTTTTTCCAGCGGATCTAGCTTACAAGTGCACCAAAAACCAGTCTGGAAATCGCTAAGAAAAACGCCGGGGAAATCGCCAAGAACACTTTTACAAAGCGCTATATAAACCGATCGCAAATCGTTAGCAAAACGCTAACAAAACGAGGGACACTGCTGAGCTCAGAAAACTCAGTTTCTGCAATTCTACACCGGTTTTAGGACGGTCTGCAAAGATGCAGAACCGTCCGATGTGCACATACCCTTAATGTGTCTCAGCGTCAAGTACAAAGAATTAAAAAAAGATTTGAAGAGACTGGAGATGTGTTTTGACAAGCCTAGGTCTGGCAGACCCTGCAAGACAACTGCTCAGGAGGATCGTTTGTTGGTTAGAAAATCCAAAGCAAGCCCCTCTTCCACTGCAGCAGAGCTCCAACAGGCCTGGTCCCTTTGTCAACTAGAACAGTTTGTAGGATTGTGTATCGAAATGGCCTCCATGGTTGAATCAGTGCCCAGAAGCCAGCACTAAACAAAAAGCAAATAAAAAAAACGTGTGGCATTTGCACAATCCCACAGCCTGCTAAACAGATGGACGCTGGAAAAGTTGCAGAATGTGGATTTCTCTGATGGATCTTCAGTAGAATTACACCACAGCTACCGCAAATACTGCAGGAGACCTACTGGAGCCTGTATGGATCCAAAATACACGCAGAAAACAGGTAAATTTGGTGGTGGAAAGATCATGGTCTGGGGTTACATTCAGTATGGGGGTGTGCGACACATTTGCAAGGTGGAAGGCAATATCTATAGCCTAAAATATCAAGAAGTATTAACTACCTCTTATATTCATAAAAGGGGCCAAATTCAGCAGCAGGATGGTGCTCCATCTCCTACATCCATCTCTACAACAAAGTTCCTTCAGGCAAAAAAGACTAAGGTGCTTGAGGACTGGCCAGCTCAGTCACCAGACATGAACATCATTGAGCTTGCTTGGGGTAGGATGAAAGAGGAAGCTTGGAAAACAAAACCAAAGAATCTAGATGAATTCTGGGAGACATGTAAGGCTGGCTTCACACTGCGGTCAGGTCAGGTTTTGTGTTCCAAAACCAGGAGTGACTCCAAAACCTAGAACAGGTGTCAATCTTTCAATTATACTTTTTCTCTGCAAGTTCCTCTCCTGGTTTTGGAACACAAAACCTGACCTGATCTGACCTAACCGCAGTGTGAAGCCGGCCCAAGACTGCATTCTTTGCTTTTCCTGATGACTTCATTATTAAATTGTATGAATCATTGTTGAACCGCATGGTTGCAGTCCTTCAAGCTCCTGGAAGTCACACAAAATATGAAATATGACTCTTAATAGCCCCACAACTTCATTCACCAATGTCATGCACCATATATTTGTATTTTAAGTGAATTATTTGTTTGAATATCACATTACTTTCCTTTCTGTGGACGACAACTTTTGTCTTGCCAAAATCTGGCAATTCTGTGTTCATTAAATGATCAATATTTCAGCATTGGTGCCAATATATTTTCTTAACCTAAACCACATTTCTGAGAGTCTCAGCTTTCAAAAGAGCAATTTATACAACCAATAGATGAATTTAATGTCCGGTTATAAGCTTTTATTTACATAACATAAATAAGCAACATAACGTCTGTCAGGGAGTGTATTGAGGGAGACGTCTGAATTTGATCAGTGTACCTTAATGGACGTCCTTACAAGCTTGGCTTTTAAGTTCCAATAGTGGCAAGCAACAACCCGGTAACATGTAGTTAGTGCTATTGCAAGCCCTTTTGTTTCTATCATAATGAAAGGTCACAATGCAATGCTATACATGTACATAAATCATCATCGTTATATGTGCTGCTGCTGTTTATTGGCGTATTTGACAAGTGTCATTATAATAATACCATATATACTCGCGTATAAGCCGAGTTTTTCAGGCTAAAAATTGGGCTGAAAAGTCCCCCCCTCGGCTTATACGCGAGTCACTGTATACACTGTATACCCGCCCCCATCAGTATACAGCCCCCCTCCTTGCTGCACAAACCTGTAAAGGAAGAGATTAGTATACTTATCACTGTCCCGCTGCCGTCATCGCGCTCCTCTGTCTTCTACCGGTTTCCTCCGGTCGGCGCAGGCAATGACGTCATTGTCTGCGCGCCAGAGGAAGCCGGAAGATGCTGGATGAAGACGGAGGAGCGCGATGGCGGCGGGACAGCGGCAGCGGGACAGTGATAAGTATACTAATCTCTTCCTTTACAGGATTGTGCACCATGGGGGGGCCCTGTATACTGATGGGGGGGGGGGGGGGCCCTGTATACTGAGATGGGGGGGGGGGGGGGCTGTAGACTACCACTGGGGCTGCTGTATACCACACTGCTGGGGGCTTTATACCTGTGCTGAGGTCCACCCTCGGCTTATACACGAGTCAATAGGTTTTCCCAGGTTTTGGGGGCAAAAGTAGGGGGGTCGGCTTATACACGGGTCGGCTTATACAGTAATTTTATTACTGTATATATTTATTTATTTTTGCCGAGTGATTTTCTTGTGTTTCATTCTACATTACTCCCCCCAAAAAAAGCTTTACTTAAAGACATGTTAATGTCTCCAAAGTTTAGAGGGGCAGCAGTACTGTGGCTCCCTGCAGAACTGGTGATTGGGAGTTCTCTACACAGGGAAAACTTAAAGGGTATTACTACAGTATCCTAGACAATAATGAAAAGAGTAGACACATAATTAGCATGAAACAAATCTGGACCCCACACAGAAGAGGTACAAATCTTTACCAAGTATTTTTTCTCTCTAAGTGCTTACTAAAGTACTACAGTTTGACCAAAAAATGCCACTCATTTTCTATTTCCAAAATATTTCACAGGCAAAAAGAGCAGGAACAACTTGCTAAATTGAGAAAGCACCATGATGATGAAATTGATCATGCTAAGACAGAAATTGAACGTCTGCAAAAGGAAATTGAGAGACACAAGAGCAAAATCAAGAAACTGAAGCACGACGATTAAACACATCTACACTTCTGTGTTTGGCTGCTCCTCTGTTTGTGGATTGTGCATTCTAACAAGCTAGATATTGCATAAACAGATTGATGTGTATATTGAATAAAGATAACCCATCAGTTGTATCTTATTGGATCGTTATTTGTATATTGATCAGTTTGTAAATGTTAATCCCTTCCTGACATTGTATGTGCTGGGTACGTCTTGATAGGCAATACTTTGTACTGGGTACGTTCTCCGTCAGTATTTTTGCAATTTTTGCATGCACAGGAGCTGTGCCCACACGATTGCCGCCAGGTCTTTGCCTTATGTTAAAGCCAAGACCAGGCTTTCACTGCCAGAAGTGGTGCCCATGCCACTCCAGGCAGTTTAACTCCCCTAAGGCCGGAAATGCATGGTGTGAGATGCATGCAAGATCCTCGCATGCCTCTCGGCACGGCCGCCTGCTCTCTGAACAGGAGCATGTCAGCTGCCTAGAAACACGTGCAGCTGACACACTTCTATTCAGTGAGTTGCATGCATCTCGCTCTGTTTCTGGCCTAAATGCTGCGATCAATAGTAATTGCAGCATTTAGGTGGCTGTAAGAAAAGCATGCTCCTCTCCAAGTGATCAGGGACCACATGATGTGATCATGGGAACCTGATTGCTGCGATGGTAACCTGGGGTTTGTCTTCGTGCCAGATGCATGGTGTGAGAGACAAACTGTGAGTGCAGCACATTGCAATAGATTATATGACTTATGAAAGGACCCATAAAGGGACTGACTTTTTTCCCTGCCCCGTGACAGCACCGACAGTGATAGATGGTACCCTCCCCGTGGAACAGTAAATCTACAGCAAAAATGAAAAGAAATGGGGGGGGGGGGGGGGGGTGGTTTCCTGTTCCTGCTGGAGTGGGTGCCTGCAGCAGCACTGATGTCTCTGCAGGGAATTGCCTCTGATTACTCTGGTCCAGGAAGGAGGAGACCAAGGCCTGCGGCGGTAATTGTGGCCGTGCGTGTATGCCTGTCGTACCAACGTCTGGGAATCTGCGGGAGGTCCTGGAGCGAGGACGCCCATATTCACCGCAGGGCTCCTTGATGTCCGTTCCTTCCTGGAGGTCTGGGCCAGGGGAGGAGGCATGTCTCTTTGACGGCTGGTACTTGTTGGGAAGGGAAACACTTCTAGCTTTCACCGGAAGTGATGTCACATGCCGCGGTGGCAGTGTGCTGGGTACTTCCAGTCTGGTAGTGGCAACCAGATGCGCACACACTGCACCTTTTTATAATGACCCGGCTTTCATTCCGAAGGTCAATACAAAATTTTATAGGGACCAGGTGATAATTTTACTGTCTCTTTGTGACAACCCAAAATCCCAGGGAGAACAAACCTTCCATTGCCTTGATGTCAGACGATGTCTGCTTCAGTATTTAGAAGTATCAAAACCTTGGCGACTGTCATCTGCCCTCTTTGTCTCCTTTCAGGGGACAAATGGGGAAAAACAGGCCTCAAAATCTATGATTCTTCGTAGCTTTGTATTGCTATCTCCCTTTCCTACTCTTCTTCGGGGCAAAGTCTCCCACTGGATATTTGGGCTCACTCTACTAGAGCCATTGCCACTTCCTGGGCAGAAAGGACTAATGCATCTCTGGAACAGATATGCAAAGCAGCAGTTTGATCTTCTCATTCCACTTTCTTTCACCATTATAAGCTTGATCTGGGTCTTTTGGGTCTCTCTTTTGGGAGAAAAATTCTTTCTGCTGTTTCACCCAAGGAGTGTCTTCTAATTTTTTTGAGAAAATTGTGTTTTTATCTGCATTTATAATTTAAACAAGTCAATAACATTGCACATAAACAATGAACACTAAAACAGTAGTAACATAGCCCCCTCCCACCCTCCCAGGTGCTGGTGAGACAAGTGCTGTAATGTTGCAGACATTTTGTGCTGCCTAGTGAATAAAAGATATGACCTTGTGTATCGTCCAATCTGTATCGCTAAACAACCTTAAAGGGAACCTGACCCCTAAAAATCAGCCCCCAGCTTTTTAAGATCTGCCCCTGCACCATCATAATCAATTTCTAGCCATCCCTTTGTCTCAAAAATGGTGATTTCTAAAGTTTATAAAAGTTAGTTTTGTACCTGCAGATCTGCAGCTTCTCAGTTCTCACTGCCACCTGCAATGTAATTATTCACGCCCCGATGGGCGTGCTGAACAATACAGAGCCTCCTCGTCACCGTAGATGGGTGGTATAACCGCTATGACGCTAATGGCGTCATATCCGGCTATACTGACGTCAGTACACCCGTTTGGGTGTATTGGTAACTTCGCGATGCGCATTGTGCATGCGCGAGGTTGGTTTGCGGCAGCGTATCTGTATTGCAGGTGGCGATGAGAAGCCACAGGGAAAGCCCTGTATGACTTCTCAAGAACTGAGAAGCCGAAGTTCTGCAGGTACAAAACTAACTTTTATAAACTTTAGAAATCGCTATTTTTGAGACAAAGGGATGGCTTGAAATCGATTTATTATGGTGCAGGGACAGGTCTTAAAACGCTGGGGGCTGATTTTTAGGGGTCAGGTTCCCTTTAAGCTTGCCTAAGGAGCCCTGGAGATTCTGTAGGACAGGGATGAGGAACCATTTTTCTGCCGAGTGCCATTTGGAAATTTCTACAATCCTTCAGGGGCCGTACAAAATTATGAACTTGAATATTACCCGCTATATTTGGTTAACCAATCAACTCACCCTTACTGTGGAGGCTGGTGCTGCTTCTCTTTGGCATGGGTGATATTGATCATATTGCTTCTAAACTGCTTTTCCAGGTTTGCTAGAGCCCTAGACATCACAGGAGAGTCTGGGAGCATATACCTTACTGGGGTGGCCGAGGCTATTGGCATAGAGATCACTGGAGAGCTGGATTTAAAGGACAGACAGTTGGAAAATGCGACTGCCAGCCTAAGCGCTGAGCAATCTCCAGGAATCTGCCCGAGGGCCCAATTCGGGCCTGGGGTTCCCCACCCTTGCTTTAGGAGATACCATTCAGTTCCAGTAAAGGGGGTACTGTAATTTTATTTCTTCGTCTGATAACTCAGAGTATAAAGCGCCTACATTTAGAGAAGAATTTAGGTTCAAACTTGTCTACATTAGTTTGGGCCTTGACTCTCTCATATATCGTTGCTTTTGTGACCTCTTGGATCACCTTGCTTATTGGAGGTACTACATTAGAGAGCCAATGCCGCAGGATGGTGCATTTGGTTACCAGAGTCGCCACATGGAACATGCTTGCCTCCATCTTGCCCAACCATATGTCGTCGACGTAATGAAAAAGCCAAGTTGTCAGATTTAACTATAACCATTCCCTAATTAGATCGTTCATGAGATTCCCGAGTCTGTTCCCAGAGCTTCTGAACTCCCATGCAGTCCCATAGGCCATGGAACATTTCTGTTCTGGTCCCAGAACATCTAGGGCATTGCTAAATTCTACTCAGGTGAGGGCTCTTTTTGGGTATATTAGATCCCAGCACAGCTCTATGCATTATCCAGTAATAATAGTCTCTCCATCTTTCATTAATAATGTTACCTCTAAGTGCTTTCCAGCCCGAGAGAATCTTTTCCCCCGACCTCTTGGTGTTTGAGTCCCAGCCCCCGAATGGATGTTCTGGTCCCGGTGGAAACAAATGCTTCCTTAAGAAATAGTATATCGATGAAATGGTGATTGTTCCCATTTCCCTCGATACTAAGGCTGGGGTCACACACACAGATATCTGGGCAGATATTGTTCACAGATCTCTGGTTGAAGTGAAGTCATGGACAAATTGGTCTATTTGTATATGGCCACAAAATGGATCAATTTGTCCATGATTTCACTTCAACCAGAGATCTGTGAACAATATCCTCCCAGATATCTGTGTGTGTGACCCCAGCCTAACTCATACCAAGTATTGAAAATGTTTTCGGCCCTAACATACATCAATTTTATCCTGGACATGTTTCAGTTGGCTATGTTGGAGTTCATGTACCTCTGACGCTCTTTGCGTTGAAACGCGTTGTGGAGACTGGATTCCCATACCGAACTAAGGGTGCGTTCACACTACGATTTTTAGGGAGCCGATGCTGTCCGATATAATTCGGACAGCATCGGCTCCCTTCTGATGCCTGGAATCGGGTGCCAAATAGGCACCCGATTCCGGCATAAAATCGGCGCCGGAGGCTGAAAAAAAAAAAGTTTATTCTCACCTGCTCCCGAGCCCCCGCTGTCCCCCGCCGTCTTCCGCCATCTTCCTCTAGGTTCCCGGTGGCTTCCGCAGGCTGCCAGTGTCAGCAGAGGTGTACCTCTGCTGTACACAGGACCTGCGGTGATGTCACAGTCACGTGACCGCGGGTTCACCATGGTGAACTCGCGGTCACATGACTGTGACATCACCGCAGGTCCTGTACAGCAGAGGTACACCTCTGCTGACACCGGAGCCTGCGGCAGCCTGCGGGAGCCACCGGGAACCTAGAGGAAGATGGCGGAAGACAGCGGGGGCTCGGGGGCAGGTGAGAATAAACTTTTTTTTTTTTTTTCTTTTTAACCCTTGTGCTCCCAGGAGCAGTTTTACTGTACTGAGCTTGCTCAGTACAGTAAAATGGGGTCCGAGGAGACATACATGTTTCCTCTGACCTTTCTCCATAGGGCCCCATGTTAGGGATCGGGTCAGATCGGATGTGCACTAAATGCCATCCGATTTGGTCCGATCCGACTCTGTCAGATTTTGTAATCGGATGAAAAAATCGTTGCAGGCAACGATTTTTTTCTCCTGAAAAAAATCGGCCTAAATCGGGCAGAATCGGATCGGACCAAATCGGATGGCATTTAGTGCACATCCGATTCGGTCCGATCCCCATAGGATCCGAAAATCGGTCCGATGCTGTCCGATTTTTTTCGGACAGCATCGGAAATGCAAAAATCGTGGTGTGAAAGCACCCTAATAAAGCCTAAAGGTAATTTATGATAAAGCGGTGTCCTGATCAATGCTTTGAGCGCTGATATAATATCACTTTTTCGTTTGAATGGCTAAAACTTCCCTTCCCCTCTGCGAAGCGTGGTAATCAGCGGCTCGGCTTCCAGGACCTCTCACACGTCACATCGACACTCCCCTACAGTTGTCACGTGGACCGATCACCGTGAATCGCAACATCCCCGGCTTGCAGCCGGCGTGGAGACCCGAGGTTAGATTACAGCGCACCAACCTGTTGTGCGGTCGGCACAACAGGATCAGGTGAGCAGGGGGTTTGCAACACCGACCCCTCATTTTAAACTATGCAGTGTGGCGCAACTTTTTTCTCTGTTTTTAGCTTTTTATGTATGGCCTTCCAGGAAGCCACCGTATCCCTGAGCACAACTGCAGTTTTGAGGAAACAGAGGGTATTGGACCTGGAAGAGTGGTGGACCAAGACCAACCTCCATGGCAAACATAGCTCAGTTTCCAGGGTATAATCAGAATATCTGCTTGTACCATGGAGCCAGTCAAGAGAAAGACGTGTAAGGCAAGCCAACTTGTAGCCCCACATGTCAGGGAAACCTAGCCCTCCCCTGTCTTTAGAGAACATCAAGGTCCCACGTCGAATTCTGGGGCGTTTACCCTGCCAAAAGAATAGAGTAAGAAAAAAAGGGAGAGAAGGGGCGCATGTGGAGGATCACTATAGCTCAGTTAATATAGCGTTATTACAGGTGGCCACTCGCCTGTTTGGGTTCTGCACGACCTGCACAACCCGGTGTAATAGCCTCTGATATATGGGGGACCCCCGGCAATGTGCACGCTCCGCTCCTTCGACCTCGCTGGTCCTTAGCTGTCCGTACAGGACCTTTCCTGTCACGTGGCACCGGTCCCGGATGTGCCTCACTGCTTATTATCTAGGGAACGCCAGATTCTTCACCACTGTACCCTCGCTGTGCTGCTCCAGCCGCTGATCCCTCGGGGAATAGAAGCTTGCAAGTAAATGATTTAGCGGTCTTGTAGAAGCGCTACTAAAGCTCAGGCACCAGGATGATGAGGTTTATAAACAACAATCTTTATTTTCCCCTCACAGCTCCACAACATGTTTCAACTGCTCAAGGCAGTCTTCCTCAGGTAGTGTAAGGGGGTGAACTGTGACATCACATTCTATAGAGAAAAAAAAACTTAGTTAATAAGGGGACCAATCAATGTTTAACTCCTCATGCACTTCTACAAACATTGTCAATAAAAAACTACATAATTAAACTACAATTTATACAATTCCCCTAATTCCATATTGAATATTAAAACTGCATATCGATATAAACCAGCCGTAGCTCAATAATAAAATCAAAAATATACATAAATTATTAAAATTACTATACACATTATTATAAAAAATTATTAAAATGAAATTATTATAAAAATGATTATATGCAAGTAGTGTTTGCACCTTCATATATATATATATATATATATATATATTATATATATATATATATATATATATATATAATATATATATATATATATATATATATATATATATATATACACACACACACACACACACACACACACACACACACACACACACACACACACACACATATATATATATATATATATATATATATAATATATATATATATATATATATATATATATATTTAAAGATACTTTTGTTATTTCCTTGTTGACTAATAAATATAAGTTGAGATGAAAGAATTTCAACATATACATAAATTATAAATATGAATGCATAGTATACAAATTCAGAGAAGAAATAAATAATATAAGAGAAAAACAATATAGACAAAAGACATAAGTCGAAGAAATAAAATAAATGTAAATGTGAAACTCAATGTCGTCCATTATATCTCTATGGGAAGTGAGGCGCTATTCTCATTGGTCGCTGTGTGTTGACGGCGACCAATGAGAATAGCGCCTCACTTCCCATAGAGATATAATGGACGAGTTTGAGTTTCAAATTTACCGCTGAAAGTGAGGAGCTATTCTCATTGGTCGCCGGCAGCACACAGCGACCAATGAGAATAGCGCCTCACTTCCCATAGAGATATAATGGACGACTTTGAGTTTCAAATGTACCGCTGAAAGTGAGGCGCTATTCTCATTAGTCGCCGCCAGCACACAGCGATCAATGAGAATAGCGCCTCACTTCCCATAGAGATATAATGGAGGACTTTGAGTTTCAAATTTCCCGCTTAAGTGAGGCACTATGCTGATTGGTCGCTGTGTGCTGCGCCGACCAATCAGCATAGCGCCTCACTTCCCATAGAGATACATAGCGGTGTGTAGAGGAATTTATGGCCGGGCCCTTGGTTCTATTTTCGGCCATGGCGCTCGGCGCTTGTCGGTCGTCGCCGGGGCGGGAGGTTCGCCCCTGCAACAGCTTGTAATGGCCGCTTCGATAGATAGAGATAGATAGATAGATAGATCGATAGAGAGATAGATATAGATATAGATAGATAGCTATAGATAGAGATAGATCGATAGATAGCTATAGATAGATAGAAAGATCGATAGATATAGATAGATAGATCGATATAGATAGAGATAGATAGATATAGATAGATATAGATAAATAGATAGAAAGATATATATAGATAGATAGATACATATAGATATACATATAGATATAGATAGATAAATAGATAGATAGATAGGTGAGTCGTTGCAGCCGCGGTCACTCCGGCACGTAGGTCCATTGCGAATTTCATGGGCCGGCGACGACCGACGACAGCCGAGCGCCGTGGCCGAAAATCGAACCAAGGGCCCGGCCATGCATCGCTCGAAACACTGCTATGTATGTCTATGGGAAGTGAGGCGCTTTTCTGATTGGTCGCTGTGTGCTGCCGGCGACCAATGAGAATAGCGCCTCACTTTCAGCGGTAAATGTGAAACTCAAAGTCGTCCATTATATTTCTATGAGAAGTGAGGCGCTATTCTCATTGGTCGCTGTGTGCTGCCGGCGACCAATGAGAATAGCGCCTCATTTTAAGCGGTAAATTTGAAACTCAAAATCGTCCATTAATCTCTATGGGAAGTGAGGCGCTATTCTCATTGGTCGCTGTGTGCTGGCGGCGACCATTGAGAATAGCGCCTCACTTCCCATAGAGATATAATGGATGACTTTGAGTTTCAAATGTACCGCTGAAAGTGAGGCGGTATTCTCATTGGTCGCCGCCAGCACACAGCGACCAATGACAATAGCGCCTCACTTCCCATAGAGATATAATGGACGACTTTGCGTTTCAAATTTACCGCTGAAAGTGAGGCGCTATTCTCATAGGTCGCCGGCAGCACACAGCGACCAATGAGAATAGCGCCTCACTTCCCATAGAGATATAATGGACGACTTTGAGTTTCAAATTTCCCGCTTAAGTGAGGCGCTATGCTGATTGGTCGCTGTGTGCTGCGTTGACCAATCAGCATAGTGCCTCACATCCCATAGAGATACACAGCGGTGTTTAGAGGAATTTATGGCCGGGCCCTTGGTTCTATTTTCGGCCACGGCGCTTGTCGGTCGTCGCCGGGGCGGGAGACTCGCCCCTGCAACGGCTTGCAATGGCCGCTTCGATGGATATAGAGATAGATAGATAGAGATAGATACAGATAGAGATAGATATATAGATAGATATAGGTAGATATAGATAAATAGATAACAAGATAGATATAGATAGATACATATAGATAGAAAGATAGATCTAGCTAGCTAGATAGATAGATAGATAGGTGAGTCGTTGCAGCCGCGGTCACTCCGGCACATAGGTCCATTGCGAGTTTCATGGGCCGGCGACGACCGACGACAGCCGAGTGCCGTGGCCGAAAATCGAACCAAGGGCCCGGCCATGCATCGCTCGAAACACCGCTATGTATGTCTATGGGAAGTGAGGTGCTATTCTCATTGGTCGCTGTGTGCTGGCGGCGACCAATGACAATAGCGCCTCACTTTCAGCGGTAAATTTGAAACTCAAAGTCGTCCATTATAACTCTATGGGAAGTGAGGCGCTATTTTGATTGGTCGCTGTGTGCTGCCGGCAACCAATGAGAATAGTGCCTCACTTTCAGCGGTAAATTTGAAACTCAAAGTCGTCCATTATATGTCTATGGGAAGTGAGGCGCTATTCTCATTGGTCGCTGTGTGCTTTCGGCGACCAATGAGAAAGCGCCTCACTTTCAGCGGTAAATTTGAAACTCAAAGTCGTCCATTATATCTCTATGGGAAGTGAGGCGCTATTCTCATTGGTCGCCGGCAGCACACAGTGACCAATGAGAATAGCGCCTCACTTCCCATAGAGATATAATGGAGGACTTTGAGTTTCAAATTTCCCGCTTAAGTGAGGCGCTATGCTGATTGGTCACTGTGTGCTGCGCCGACCAATCAGCATAGCGCCTCATTTCCCATAGAGATACATAGCGGTGTTTCGAGCAAAGTATGGCCGGGCCCTTGGTTCTATTTTCGGCCACGGGGCTCGGCTCTCGTCGGTCGTCGCCGGGGCGGGAGACTCGCAATGGCCGCTTAGCGGCCATTGCTCGCGCCCCTGCTACGCGCCCACGAACAAAGCCACGAACAAAGCCACCGAAGTAGCGCCGTGTGCGACGGAAGTCGCTACGGCAATTACTATATCAGATTCACATCCTCTAATGATACCATAGAAATAGGTAATAAAATAAATTAACCTAAGAAGGCATCAAATCAAGTACCCTCCCCGCCCTCCCCATCCAGATACGATAAGTGACCTTAATCTTGGCCATGTCCTCCCGATCCGCCTAATCTTGAACCTGTGAGGGAAGAGAGAAGAAAAAAAAAAAACCCTCCTCCTTCAAAACATTTTCATTCGCATGTCGCAAAACGTCATGAACTCCTCACGGCTCCCACTCTTCCAACTCTCTCCAGTCTGGAGCTCTATTTCTCATCTTTTTCATCTTCCTTTGATTAATCCAGCCAGTTTTTTTATAGCGTTTCTTCGATCAGTTATTGGTTTGGTTTCTTCTTGTTCCATCTAGACGAAGATTGTCATTGCTGTCTCGGTGTCATGAATCTCGATGGCGATCCTTCTGTCGACGTCTCCAAACGCAGTCTGCAGGATCTTGTAGGTTCAGGGCCTCTTTCCTGTTCAAGTTCAGGGTCTGGGGCCATGCCTGTTTCCCTTGGACTATTAGATCTCGAGCGCATCGTATCCGTGGATTTTAGACCTTTAGTCAGGACAGCCATTGCTTCATCCGGGTTGGTGAAAGATCTCATTGCTCCGTCTTGATCTCTAAACCTCAAGGAGGCAGGGTAGTTCAGCTGAAACCGAATGTTCTTTTTAAACAGGGAAGTACATAATTCGCTAAAAGCTTTCCTGCGTCTAGAGACCTCCACAGAGTAGTCGGCAAAGATTAGAAATTTGTAGCCCAGAATCATGAGGGGCTGCCTTCTTGCTTTATATGCACGTAATATCTCTTCCTTGTCTCTATGATTCAAGTACTTGGCGATGGCGTGTCGTGGAGCATCCATTGTTTTGTTCCGTGTTGTCCCAGTTTGTCCAGCATCTCCGGCTAAATCACGGGGAGGTCCAATTCTGTGTATAAATTCTGTTCTGCATTTGTGTTTTAAGCCAAGTTCTTTTGGCAATTCCACCTCAAACACCTCTTCCAGTTGGTTTAAGGAGATAGTCTCAGGGAGACCACAATTTTAATATTGCTTCTGCGGGATCTATTTTCCAGATCATCTAACTTATTAAATGCAATTGAAGATTGTTTCTGGAGAGTTTGGAGTTGTTGTTCTAGCTCTATTATTCTGTCCTCCGCAACTGAGATTCTAGACTCTGCCTCCTGCAGCTGCCGGTCATGCTGCTCTATCTTGTTTTGCAGGTCTTGGGTACTTGTAGCCACCAAGTCATTGATTGCATGCTTGAAGTCCTCGACTAGGTGGACAGCCAGCTCTTTAGCCAGAAGTTTATAGTCTATTTTATGAGCTGCAGCTGCAGCTGCCACCATTGCCTCTGTGCTGCAATCCCCAGTGTAAGGCCAGTCTCCTACATGGCTTATTTGCTGCCTCTCCACCTCCGAACTATGGGGACCAGACCCTGTCTCCCCTCCAGTTTTCTCTCCTCTCCCCTGTATGCCTCGCTCCTCATTACCTTTCCCCTTCTCTTGTGTGGGCTGTATCTGCCTTGCTCCGGCTTCCGCAGGCGCCATCAGTGCTTTCGCGCCTTTTTCTCCGCCTCCGCCTTCAGCGCTATGTGTCCCGGTCTCCCCGCTCCTTGTCACATATTTGTCCATAGTGGACGTTACTCCAGTCTTTCCCACCAACATCTCCGGCTCTCAGGGCTCGCTGGGGCTTGGTGGTTTGCGTGGCTGGTGGGATGGGTGCCGTAGCCTCTTCACACCCGTCCGCACATGGAGGCGCCGGAACCGGAAGTCCTCATAATGTGCCCATTTTAAGGAAGTGGGTCTTTTGTAGTATTGCCCTTTGGCAGGGCAGCCAAAAATTGGGAGGCACCCCAATGCCCCTGGAAAGAGACGTGCATCTTTAAATATTGTGCCCATTTTAAGGAAGTTTGTCTTTTGTAGTATTGCCCTTTGTCAAGGCAGCCAAAAATTGTGTGGCACTCTGATGCCCCTGGATAGAGATGTGCATGAGGGCCTTTTTAAATAATGTGCCCATTTTAAGGAAGTGGGTCTTTTGTAGTATTGCCCTTTGACAGGGCAGCCAAAAATTGTGTGGAACTCTTATGCCCCTGGATAGAGACGTGCATGAGGGCCTCTTTAAATATTGTGCCCATTTTAAGTAAGTTTGTCTTTTGTAGTATTGTCCTTTGTCAGGGCAGCCAAAAATTGTGTGGCACTCTGATGCCCCTGGATAGAGACGTGCATGAGGGCCTCTTTAAAAATGTGCCCATTTTAAGGAAGTGGGTCTTTTATAGTATTGCTAGGGATGGGCGAATACCTTATTATGCGGAATCGCTATACCCGCAACGAGTAGGTAGTGGTACTCACTACTCGTTGCGAGTATAGCGATTCCGAATACTTTTGCAGTGTATCAATAGATACATTGCAAAAGTCCTGTAAAAGAGAGAAAAAGTGGTTAAAAAATAAAAAAACCGGATACTCACCTTGACCGACGGCTGTACCAGGACCGGCCGATGCACATCTATTAATGGAAAAGGACCTTTCCCTCTCTCAGCCAATCAGATGCCTCCACGTCACAATGACGTAATCGCTAGCGGCCACCTGATTGGCCAGATGGAAGTCCTCGTGTACCTGAGAGGACCTTTCCATTGCAATCAGGTGGCTGCTAGCGATCACGTGATTGTGACGTGGCGGCATCTGATTGGCCAGATCTCTCCCAGCCATCTGATTGGCTGAGAGAGGGAAAGGTCCTTTTCCATGAATAGATGTGCATCGGCCGGTCCTGATACAGCCGTCGGTTAAGGTGAGTATCCGATTTTTTTATTTTTTAACCACATTTTCTATCTTTTACAGGACTTTTGCAGTGTATCTACTGATACACTGCAAAGGTATTCGGTACTTGCTACTCCCGAGTAATCCTAATTTATTCGGCGAGTAGCGAGTACACGAATACCGCTATTATTCGGCGAGTGCCGAATAGTAACGAGTCTACTCGCCCATCTCTAAGTATTGCCCTTCGGCAGGGCAGCCAAAAAGTGGGAGGCACCCCAATGCCCCTGGAAAGAAACATGGAGGAGAACCTCTAAATATTGTTCCCATTACAAAGGAGCGGGTCTCCTGTACTTGTAATGCCCATTCTGTAAGCATGGATTAAAACATTTACCCCTGGGGGGTATACATGAAACTACTGCCTAACTTTTGAACGGTTAGGGTCATCATCATCATAAATATGATGTAAAAAAATTATGTTTTCATGGGATCATGAACCACGGTCGCACTGATCACATGATGGTGGCTGATGAGGAGAAGGAAGAGCAGTACAGCAAGTAGCCAAAGTCATGAAGTGTGTACCAATTTGTGGATGTGCGGAGGTGCATGGCAATTTACCGGCACAAAATTTAAATTTCGCTATCATTTGGTGGTGGTGTAGAGAAGTCAGGCCCAATCCAACCCTTCTTCATCTTGATCAGTCAGCCTGTCATCATTTTAAGTTGACAGGCGGGTGCATTTATTATTGATTCCACCTGCGGCACTAAAAACACGCTCTTACAAAACGCTAGCGGCAGGGCAGGCCAGGACTTCCAAGGCGTAAGGAGCCAATTCCTGCCACGTGTCCAGCTTGGATACCCAATAATTATAAGGCACAGAGGAATCTAGGAGCACTTTTGTACGATCGGCAAGGTACTCCCTCAGCATCTTCGCAAACTTTGCAGTCCTTGTGACACTATCCCGCACCTCAGGGCCTGTGCTACGGGAGGTGCTGAGAAAACTGTCCCAGATCTTTGAGAGTGTTCCCTACCTCTGCTGGATTGGACTTGTAGTTAACAAAACCTGTATTGGCGTCATAATCAAATAAACAACCGACTTTATAGGTATATTAACCTAGGGGCGATATTAAGCTAGACATACTCCAGAAGCATGTTGTACAACAATTAAACTGAGTACCAAGCAAGCAAATTTAGGTAAGTGCCACTGGCGGTTTTCGGCGGTTTACCTGTGTAAACCGCCGTTTTGTTTACATTAGTTTTATTAAAATTTATGTTAATCCAAAGGGGTTGGATTACATTAAAACTAATGTACACCAACCAAAGCAGTGCACACACGGCGGTTACACAGCGTCATCCGTTGCTAACCGCAGTTCCAGCGGGTTAGCAAAGAATGATTATGTTCTAAAAAACGGCGGTTCTGCAGCGCTGCAAGCAGATATGTGCTGCTTCAGCGCTGCAGATTCGCCGCCGAGAAAACGCTGTGCCCGCGGCTCCCCGGCTCCCGCGCACATACCCGCCAGGAAGCCTTGTGGAACGCGCCGGAGTTCCTGCGGGTTCGCAGCTGCGCCGAGCAAACCGCGGTAAGTGTGAACTTACCCTTTAGCTCTTAATATAAAACTTGAAAGAAAGGATGGTACAGAAAATGAAAGAGAATCATATAGAACATATACAAACATTTTAGGCAAACCTTTCATACAGTAGTTATTACAGTGCAAGATTACAAGGTAAAACAAAAAGGAGTTATCCTATAGAGATCCGTCATTACAGTTGTGCACAGTAAAATGACATCTAATATATAAAGCAGAATGTGTGTGTGTGTATGTATGTGTTTATGTATGTCGGATTGGCATCTACACCGTCGCAACTACAGCCACAAAAGTTTTTCACAGTCACACGTCTGGACCCCGGGAGCGTCATAGGCTATGTTGTGAGGTGAAATTTTAACCCCGCGCATTCCAATTCACCAAACAATTTTGCCCCTATCTACATAATGGGGAAAAAGTGACCGTTACCAGTTGACAGTTGTGAATGAGAGGGGCTTAATGATAGCGCCAAAGACTAACAGCACATACCAGCATATAGTCACTAAGGTGGGGCCCCAACATGAGATATTCACCACGCTTGGGGACATGTATACACACACCACACGCACACAAAGAGTAACAGCAAGTGTATAGTCGCTACGGTGCAGCCCCAATATTGGATACTCGCCACGCCCCCGAACAAAACACACCACAAAGAGACACACACAACACAGAGACACACCCCCACGGTGACACACACCCTATCACGACACATGCACTCACCCCACATGGACAGACACACACACACACAACACAGACACACACACCACACAGACTCCCCCCCCCCCCACCCCCCCCCGCCACAGGGACACACACACATAGCCACCCTATAGGGACACATGCACTCACCCCACAGGGACACACATACACACACACGCACACACCACACAGACCCCCCCCACAGGGACACACACACATACACACCCAATAGGGACACATGCACTCACCCCACAGGGACACACACACCACAAAGAGACACACACAACACAGAGACACACATACCCCACACAGACACCCCCCCACAGGGACACACATATGCACACCCTATAGGGACACATGCACTCACCTCACAGGGACACACACACATACACACACACACCACAAAGAGACACACACAACACAGATACACACACACACCACACCGACCCCCCCACAGGGACACACACGCATACACACCCTAAAGGGACATATGCACTCACCCCACAGGGACACACACACACCACAAAGAGACACACACAACAGAAACACACACCACACAGACCCCCCCACAGGGACATACACACCCTATAGGGACACATGCACTCACCCCACAGACACACACACACACCCCAGGGACACACACACCACAGACAGACACAGATGTGCACAAATCACCTCACACAACTCGCCTCATACGTGTGCTATCTTTAATTTCCAAACTTAAACATCTGATTGAAAACAGCCAATGTGCAACACATGTGCCATATAGGGAATTAAGGCAGATGTCAGTCACATGAGCTGTCTATTATGTGTATGTGTGAGGTAACATATACTGCCCAGCCAGGGGGAGGGTTTACTGTTGGCTGGAGATTTATTAGGCTGCCTATAGCAACCAATCACAGCTCAGCTTCTATTTTCTTACAGGTCATTAATATGACATATTCAAATTCTATTTTGTTATAGCTAACATCAGTAATTTATTAACCTGAGCGTAGCCAGGTACTACAGCTAGTACGGTATATAGTACAAGAGGCTATATGGCCTTGTACAAAGTGACCAGTGCACAAGAGGTATAATAGGTTACAGTTACCCAGCCCGCAGTCTCAAAGTGCAAGTATCAATGATTTCTGTAAACATTATCAGTAATGAGACAAATTAACAGGCTGAGAACAGCACATTCAGAGGTTAAAGCCCAACAGTTGGATCATAGGGAGGGACCAGGAACATGCCTATGCATTTCTCCTGCGCAGTGCAGGTTTCATCAGGGGAGAGTGAGGATCCCAGTGTGCCTACCGCCACAGAAATGGGCCTTTTTATATCCCCCTTAGCCCCTGTAATGAGCTCTCTGCTGGGCGTTGGCGTTCATACGGTGGTCTGCGCATGCGCGGGAGCCATGGTGACGCGTCCCGCTTATACGCATGCGCAATAGCCGCCGGACGCTGACATCAGCGGTATGGGACGTGGCTTCCGGCTGTGTGCGCCGTCAATGATGGCAGGTGCACACACTTTATCCGCTCGTTACAGGGGCTATGGGGGATATAAAAAGGCCTAGTTGATGCTGGTTCTCAACAACTGCCCTCTTCTGCTCCCAAATCCTGACCAACATGTGCAGTGTGGGATTCCAATGCTTGGGGAGATTACACACCAGTCTGTGAGCCGGATGCTGGAAACGCCGCTGAAAGCCAGAAGCAGTAGGTGACTTTCTAAAATGGGCACACAGGCAGCGTACTTTGACGAGCAGATCTGATAGCTCCAGGTAGGATTTAAGAAACCACTGAATTGGATAATAAATTAACACACATAAACCTATCCAGTAGGTAGTGGGGCACCACCTGAAGCTATGTCCCACTCCCGGGAAGCTACTCAAACTGATTAGAATAACATAAAGAACGAGTAATGGCTCCATTTAGCATGATCAAAAATTAATTTATTCAAGTGACAAGGATTAAGAACAAGGAGGAGGGAAATGTCACCAAAAATACACCGCCTGGAGATCTAGTATCACATCAGTCAATGCTTAAGTTACTTTAAGCCATCAGAACATCCTACAAGTATATCTATAATTGTATGTACCATCCCATACAAATCCTGAGGTCTTTAGATAAATAGCAATTGACAGTGGACAGAGGGAGAAATTTATAGGACTTCAGTCAGGTACATTATACCCATCACACAATAAAACACCTTCCAATGGAAGAGATAAGATATACCAATATGTGGGGCCAAAGTACCCTTCATTACAGTGCCTAGTGCCTGTTGTAAATTGCCACTTGCCCGTGTAAATAACTCAGAATCCACACTTCAAAGGTTAAGGTGCTACAAGATAAATCAATAGGATTGAAAATTCAGCATCTAGTAAGTTACATATTACCTGGTCCGTCCGCGACCATATCTCTGGTGACAAGCAGGGGGTGAGGTAGCGTCAGCCTTATCCCCAACGCGTTTCGTGACCCTTCCCTTATGGGTCACTTCCTCAGGGGGATTAGGAATGATCCCCACATGCCGGCGTTCTTATGCACGAGGTCCCTGCGCGTCACCGGGAGTGACGTGATGCTATCAGCGTCACGGGACCGGAAATGACGTTCCCCGCCCTCTGCTTGTCATTGCGGCACCTCCCCTCACCAATGCAGCGTCGCAGGGAAATGCACGGAGGCCAGGACGTGTGTCCATGGCAACCTGTGTGCCCTGACAGCGTGCACATAGTAGAGAGGCACCGCAACCTGACAGGGAGATTGTACGAACGTCTGATCCAGACCCTAATGGCAATGTGAGACCCGGCCACACCAGAATGAGTCGGCGCCACGCCTAAAGGCGCACGAGCGGACACCAGGACGCGCAACCATGGCACCCGCTTGTGCACCGCAGCACGAGCACCAACCCCATCAGTGCCCCGATGTCCAACAAGCCAGGGGTTCAAGTTTACACATGCCCACATATATATCATAAGTGTAAGCAAGAATATCGTCCCGACAAAAAGTCTAGAAAAGGATGGAGGCAAAATAAATCAATGAATTTATCAAAGTCCAGGCAGGGTATATTCCAGTGTATGGTAATTGTCCAAAGATGTGATGCAATGGACAACTTGTCCGTTGTTCTTCACTATCCATATCCGACTTGGTCTTCGGTGAAGAAAATCTTTTTGCCTTCCATTAATCCAATACGGGAAGATATCAAAAAGTCGGATCCTCATAATATGGAAAACCACGTCACCCCATGACGCGCATAAATAATGGACCTCGCAGTCAATAGTGCCGGAAAACAAGATCTAGAAATGCTTAAAGATAAAAAATCAGTTAGAGGGATATGATACCCCGGGGATTACGTGTACAAGTTTTCCCCTCCTTCCCTATAGAAGATGAGACTTTCAGAAAGGAATGGGAGGATTTTGCTAGTGAATGCTCTAAGGGATTCCTAGGCCTCCTCGTTGACCTAAATACGGCCTCAATTGAGGTAATGGAAGGGGAAATGGAGACAATACTGAGACAGATTAAAGAGCAGATGACCAGCGAGGCCCTGACTAAATTCAACTCGCACAATGAAACTGAACTCCAGCAGCTTGAGAAAGATATAAGGGGTTTCAAAATTAAAAAATTCCAGAGAAACCAATCTGACTACAATACAGGGAGAGTATATAAATGGAAGGTGGGCGGTAAACCAAGAACAAACCTAGTACCAAGGGGAAACCCAAGAATGGTGCACGTCCAAAACCACAGCCAAGACAGGAACCTACTATTCCCGGTCCAAGTAGTACAGATGAATCTGATGTGGAATCCCTCCCAGGTGATGGAGTTCTGACTCGCTTCAGAGCCCGTCACCAACTGGGAATGAATTCTGCAGGCAGAGCTTTGTAGGTAATCAATCTGTCTCAGCATCCTCTTTCATTGACTCAAATTGAGGTTTTGTCTCTGGGGTTGTCCTTCTCACCTGTGAGTAATTTTCATTTTTTCACAGCTCTAAAGGATGTCCAGCTTTTCTCAAGGAAGATCATCTTGAGAAAGCTACATAGTAAAAATCAAAGGCATCCGGAGGAGCTCAACCAGGGAGAGAGGGAGGTTCTTGAGAACTTGGAGGACCTGGCCAATGAGGTTGAACCTAGTCAAACAGGTAGGTTCCCCCCATCGTCTTTCCCCAGGTCTGCGAGGTTCCCGCCCTTCTCCGTCTGTCCAGCCGTTGAAATTTTTACAAACTTAGTTGTTGATGATTTAAAACGACTCCTGGTTCAATCCAGATCGGATAATTTATGGTTAATTTCTTTTTATTAAATATAGAAGAAAAAACAAGAAAAAAACAAAATATTACAGGTCATACAAATAAGTATAAATCAAAACATCAAATGAGGAATACTGTCAGTGTTCCAGGTTTTCCGGCCTGCCGTTTGACCATTTTGCCCTCAGTCAGCATGGAGATCATTGTTTTGTTTGCCCTTCTTCCTGTCTCGTTTACATAAAGACCTGGCTCAGGTGAGCATTCATTGCTTGAGTATACTGCTTCCTGGTTGCTCCTGCTCACCTGTTCTCCTTATTCCACTCACTTCTTTGGAGCTCTGTGAGATCCTGGTTCACCTTACAGCTTCCTGCATCGTGCTTCTGGTGCCGCTGCTTCTACCTTCAGGCTCGGACATTCAAGTGTGTAAGCAACTACTCGGTCTTACTCTATGTACTGTGTGCTTTTGGAACTTGTGTTACTTTATCTCCTTGGAACTTTGTTTGGACTTGTTACCCGGTCATCTGGGTGTGGGGACCTTTTGCCACGGACTATATCTTCCGGTCGTTCCAGTACCAGGACCCGTGCTACGGACTGCAGGCATCCGGTTTTGCTTGCTTTGGACTATTGGTTTTTTGGACTGTTTCCTTAAAGGACTGTGCTCAACGATACATATATATATTGGGGTCGTGTTATGTTATGTGCTTTGGCTGTGTACTGCATTCACATTGTTTTGCTGTGTATATATAAATACCTTGCACCTAAGAACCCGTCTCTGCTCTTCATTGCCCTTAAGCGATCAGACTCCTCAAACCCTATACAATAGTATTACAAATACACAATAGGACCATCAAAACAAAGTGACATTCAGTGTACACTCACTTAGTGATATGCCCTCTTCAGGGATAAAGTGATCTGCTTCCCCATCATAAACCACAAAAAGGGGAACGAAAGACCCCTTTCTCAATCAATGAACCTCCGCAATAAAGGGAGTTGGTATTCTCTTGTAAGACAAAATAGTATCTAACTCTTTTTTATCGAATTGAACAATAGTAAACAAGCAACTGTTGGTGTAACACTTAATGTTTCCTAACTAATATCAAAGCATCAGTGAAAGTTTGGCCTCACTGAGTCATCAAGAAATTCCAGATCGGATAATTTGACACACAAACAGCGGTTTGCATTGTCCGATCTGGAAAAGATGAAAGATGTTATCATAAAACCGGCGGACAAGGGCGGGAATATTGTGATATGACCGATTGACCAGTATGAACGTGAAGCATTTAAGCAACTCCGAGATAAGGATACATATCGTAAGCTGGCTTGTAACCCTGAATCCTCGTTCTCGAATCTGCTACAGGCCATTCTCGGCCGGGCATGTGATAAAGGGATTATCCCAAAAAAAGTTGTGGAGGGACTCACCATCAAATATCCGAAAATACCAACATTGTATTTATTACCAAAGATCCACAAAGATGCCATCACTCCACCGGGACGTCCGATCGTCTCCGGCATAGGGGGGCTCTGCAATCCTATTTGCAAGTTTATTGATTACTATCTAAAACCATTACTGGAAACATTGCCCTCCTATGTCCGTGATATGACGGACGTCCTGATGAGGATTGACGGCATCTCTGTGGATACCAGCACTGTACTGGTAACAGCTGACGTGGAGTCCCTCTACACATGCATACGGCACGAGGATTGTCTGAAATCTGTACAATTTTTTCTACAGACTAGTGGAAGGGATGGTGCGACGTGCGAACTGATCCTCGAGCTGCTCCACTTTGCCTTAACCCACAACTTCTTTGTCTTTAAAGACAATTATTATTTACAGACCCGGGGCACTGCCTTGGGCGCGGCCTGCGCGCCCTCGTACGCAAACCTCTTTCTTGGGTACTGGGAGAGGGGTCTCCTTTGAGATGGGGGCGGGACAGCCGACTCCCATGTGCAGTGCTGCCTTAGGTATATTGACGACCTATTCATTTTGTGGCAAGGCAAGGTGGAGCAGCTTGACGAGTTCGTGTGACGACTAGCGGTGAATGATTTAAATATCAGACTGACACACAAATACGACACTCACAAGATCGACTTGCTGGACATCTGTGTGGAGATTGGTGCTGACCGCATCATATAGACAGATGTCTACAGGAAGTCAACTTCAGTCAATTCCCTTCTTCATGCGTCTTCGTCCCATGAACGTTCGACTGTTCGTGCTATCCCAACGGGCCAATTCCTCCGTATGAGAAGAATATGTTCATCTGACAAATCATTTGAGAGGCAGGCCCATCATCTGAGTGTACGGTTTCGAGAGCGGGGACACAGCAAGAGGTCAGTGAAATGAGCGTATCTGCGGGCCAAGAATACTCCCTGTGAGGACCTCCTCTATGGATCTAATATAAAGGACAATGGGAAAAGTGTCAAACTGATTAGGTTTATATCATCATTCAACCATGGATGGGACAGAATGAGGAAAATATTGAAGAGACACTGGCCAATACTCCTGTCCGATCTGTTTCTGAAAGGGTCAATCTCTGACCGTCCACTAATGATGGCAAGACGGGCCAGGAATCTTAGAGATGTGCTAGTCCATAGCCATTATGTAACTGTTACGCCAGGCTTGTTCGGTTCTAAACGCCCTCTAAAGGGGACCTTCCCCTGTGGTCGCCTCCTCCGATGGTTCCCACACATACCTATGTGTCCTGTGGCACGAGCAATGTGGTGTATTACGCCACGTGCTCGTGTCCACGGATATACGTGGGAAGAACATGCAGGGAGCTGAGGAGGAGAGTGAGGGAGCATGTGAATGGCATTTCTGCAGCTCCCACAGTGAAAGATAAATCCACGTTGAAAACATTGCCACAACATTTTCTTATACACCATAATAGTGACCCATCATCCCTGTTGTTTCGGGGCATTGATGTGGTCCATGGTGGTATCAGAGGTGGTGATGTTCGGAAGACCCTATCACAACGTGAAATTAAATGGATAGTGACATTAGATACAATGTCACCACATGGGTTGGATGAAAACTTAAGCTTTGCGCCCTTCCTCTAACCGCTGCCGCTCTGTAGTTTCGGTCTTAATTGCATTCCTATACTGAATATTGAATTTTCCAACATGTGATTTTAACTGATTTTTTTATCTTTAAGCATGTTTTCCGGCACTATTGAACCCCTGGCTTGTTGGACATCGGGGCACTGATGGGGTTGGTGCCTGTGCTGCGGTGCACGAGCGGGTGCCATGGTTGCGCGTCCTGGTGTCCGCTCATGCGCCTTTAAGCGTGGCGCCGACTCATTCTGGTGTGGCCGGGTCTCACATTGCCATTAGGGTCTGGATCCGACGTTCGTACAATCTGCCTGTCAGGTTGCGGTGCCTCTCTACTATGTGCACGCTGTCAGGGCGCGCAGGTTGCCATGGACACGCGTCCTGGCAGCCGTGCGCTTCCCTGCGACGCTGCACTGGTGAGGGGAGATGCCGCAATGACGAGCAGAGGGCACGGAACATCATTTCCGGTCACTTGACGCTGATAGCGTCACGTCACTCCCGGTGACGCGCAGGGACCTCGTGCATAAGAACGCCGGCATGTGGGGATCATTCCTAATCCCCCTGAGGAAGTGACCCATAAGAGAAGGGTCACGAAACGCGTTGGGGCTAAGGATGACGCTACTTCCCTTCCCTGCTTGTCATCAGAGATATGGCCGCGGATGGACCAGGTAATATGTAACTTACTGGATGCTGAATTTTCAATCCTATTGATTTATCTTGTAGCACCTTAACCTTTGAAGTGTGGATTCTGAGTTATTTACACGGGCAAGTGGCAATTTACAACAGGCACTAGGCACTTTAGTGAAGGGTACTTTGGCCCCACATATTGGTATATCTTATCTCTTCCATTGGAAGGTGTTTTATTGTGTGATGGGTATAATGTATCTGACTGAAGTCCTATAAATTTCTCCCTCTGTCCACTGTCAATTGCTATTTATCTAAAGACCTCAGGATTTGTATGGGATGGTACATACAATTATAGATATACTTGTAGGATGTTCTGATGGCTTACAGTAACTTAAGCATTGACTGATGTGATACCAGATCTCCAGGCGGTGTATTTTTGGTGACATTTCCCTCTGTCAGTATTCCAGGTTTTCCGGCTTGCCGTGTGACCATTTTGCCCTCAGTCAGCATGGAGATCATTGTTTTGTTTTGCCCTTCTTCCTGTCTCGTTTACATAAAGACCTGGCTCAGCTGAGCATTCATTGCTTGAGTATACTGGTTCTGGTTTGCTCTTGCTCAGCTGTTCTCCTGGATTCACTCACTTCCCTGGAGCTCTGTGAGATCTCGGTTCACTTTACAGCTTCCTGCATTGTGCTTCTGGTGCCGCTGCTTATACCTTCAGGCTCGGACATTCATGTTGGTGAGCAACTTCCCGGTTACTACCGTATGTACTGTGTGCTTTGTGGAACTTGTGTTTTCATCACCTACTCGGAACTGTGTTTAAACTTGTTACCCGGTCATCCGGGTGTGGGGACCTTTTGCCACGGACTAGATCTTCCGGTCGCTCCGGTACCAGGACTTGTGCTATGGACTACATGCATCCGGATTTACCGGTTTTGGACTATTGGTTTTTCGGACTGCTTCCATAAGGACTGTGCTCGACGTTATATATATTGGGGTTGTGTTATGTTGTGTGCTTTTGCTGTATACTAAGTTCACCTTGTTTGCTGTGTGTTTATAAATACTTTGCACCCAAGAACCCGTCTCTGCTCTTCATTGCCCTTAAGCGATCAGACTCCTCAAAACCTATACAATAGTATTACACCCTCCTCCTTGTTCTCAAAATTGGATAATGCCTCGAACACTTCAGCCAGGTGCTTCAGATGGTCTTCGTACATCTTCGAGTAGACAATTACGTCATCCATGTACAGTAACACGGTTTAAAAGTATCTATGCCCAAGCAACACTCCATCAATCTCTGGAACATTCCCGGTACATTGCAGAGTCCAAACAGCATGCAGTTAAATTCACAGAGGCCCATCGGTGTCATGAACGCGGTCTTTTCTCTGTCCGCCTCTGCCACGGGAACCTGCCAATACCCACTGGTGAGATCTAAGGTGGAAAAATAGTTAGCAGTTCTCAGTGCAGCTAATGACTCTTCAATTCTGGATAACGGGTATGCATCCTTATGTGTAATGCAATTAATCTGCCTGTAGTCAATACATATTATTATTATTATTTATTTACATAGCACCATTGGTTCCATGGCACTTTACATATGTAAGGGCAGAACAAGGACGAGAACATAAATAACGACGAATAAATCATACAGGTACATTAGGGCAGATATCCTGTCCACAAGGGCTCACAGTCTATAAGGGATGGGTGGGAGACAGTAGGAGGGGGAGAGGTGAGACGGTGCAGCGGATTATGGTTCAGTGTGGGTTATAGGCTTGAAGGAAGAGATGGGTCTTCAGGTTTTTCTTGAAGGTTCCCAGGGTAGGGGAGTGTCTGATGTGGTGTGGAAGAGAGTTCCAGAGTATGGCGGATGCACGAGAGAAGTCTTGTATGCGGTTGTGGGAGGTGGAGATGTGGGGGGAGAAGAGAAGGAGTTCTTGAGAGGAGCGCAGATTGCGTGAGGGGTGGTATCGGGAGACCAAGTCGGAGATGTATGGAGGGGACAGGTTGTGGATGGCCTTGTATGTCAGGGTTAGGGTTTTGAATTGAGAACTCTGGGAAGTAGGGAGCCAGTGGAGGGCTTGGCAGAGGGGGGAGACGGGGGAGTAACAGGGCGACAGGTGGATGAGTCGGGCAGCAGAATTGAGGGTGGTTCGGAGGGGTACAAGCAAGGAAGTGGGGAGGCCGGCGAACAGAAGGTTGCAGTAGTCAAGGCGGGAGATAATGAGGGCGTGGACAATCGTTTTGGCAGTGTCATGGTCAAGGAAGGAGCGGATCCGTGAGATATTTTTAAGCTGGAGGTGGCAGGAGGTGGCGAGGGTCTGGATGTGTGGCTTGAAGGAGAGGGCAGAGTCGAGGATTACACCGAGGCACTTGGCGTAGGGGACGGGTAAGAGTGTGCAGTTGTTGACAGTGATGGTTAAGTTGGGTAGTGCGGAAGAGCGACTTGGGGGGAAAGACGATGAACTCAGTTTTTTTTTTTTGAACCATCATTTTTATTGGGTTTTAGTCATATAAACACTTGTACAGAATTCAGAAAAATATACCGTACAGTTAAAACATCCATACAAGAAAACTGTATAAAACAATAAAGTATAAGTACAAGCGATCATCTTTTACATTATATTTTCCCTATATCCCTCCCTCCCCCAACCCCAAAAAATTATCCACAAGTATTAACAAATATCATTATGAATAAAGAAAATATTTAAGTTATTATTAACAGGGTACCAAGAGTTATTGCATCTCCTATACCTAACATCTCAGCCTACCCAATGTACCTTCTAACTCTTCCAATGCATACCATGTTGATGATCGGAAGGGTAACATGAAATTGTTTATTTCCACATCTGTGAGTTCTTTTTCAATAAAACGTCTCCACTTGAAGAAGAATTTTTTGGCTAATTTACTTGGATTGCGGAGCGTGTCTATAGATTCGAGTGTCAGTGTGTGGCGTAACGTCATTTTCACTTGAGACAAGTCCGGGGGTCTGTCATTGAGCCAGTGTTGAAGTAAAAGTCTCTTTGCTACCAGCGCAATGTAGTGCCATAGTATATGGGGTTGTCTTCTAGCATTAGAAAGTGGGTGATAATGAAAAAGCCAGCGTACCGGATCTAAATCTCCTGTATCTCCACAAATCTCTCTAACCCATGTATCCACTGCTCTCCAATATTTCTGAGTCTCAGAACAGGACCACAGACCATGCTCCAGATCCGTCATGGGTGACTTACACTTTGGGCAATGGACCCATCTCTCTTGATTAGCCTTAGAGGGAGGTATGTTGAAGCCCTGAATGGTTCCGTGCATGATCCTAAATTGTGAATCTTTCCATCTCTCATTAATAACATGTTGTCTTACCATGCCCCACCCTTCAAGGATCTTCTGAGGAAGTTCCGGGTCTGTAAAATGCAGGGGCGTAACTAGAACTGGCAGGGCCCCATAGCAAACTTTTGAACGGGGCCCCCTCCAAGACACACCCCCAATGACACGCCCCTCCAAGACACGCCCTCAATGACACGCCCCTTCAAGACACACACCCCATACAGGCCCCAGCAGTATATACAGCAGCCCCAGTGGTGTACAGCAGCCTCCCAGTGGTATATACAGGCCCCAGCTGTATTACAGCAGCCCCAGTGTATACAGCAGCCTCCCCAGTGGTATATACAGGCCCCAGCCGTATTACAGCAGCCCCAGTGGTATACAGCAGCCTCCCCAGTGGTATATACAGGCCCCAGCAGTATTACAGCAGCCCCCCAGTGGTATATACAGGCCCCAGCAGTATTACAGCAGCCCCAGTGGTATACAGCAGCCTCCCCAGTGGTATATACAGGCCCCAGCCGTATTACAGCAGCCCCAGTGGTATACAGCAGCCTCCCCAGTGGTATATACAGGCCCCAGCAGTATTACAGCAGCCTCCCCAGTGGTATATACAGGCCCCAGCAGTATTACAGCAGCCCCAGTGGTATACAGCAGCCTCCCCAGTGGTATATACAGGCCCCAGCAGTATTACAGCAGCCTCCCCAGTGGTATATACAGGCCCCAGCAGTATTACAGCAGCCCCAGTGGTATACAGCAGCCTCCCCAGTGGTATATACAGGCCCCAGCCGTATTACAGCAGCCCCAGTGGTATACAGCAGCCTCCCCAGTGGTATATACAGGCCCCATCAGTATTACAGCAGCCTCCCCAGTGGTATATACAGGCCCCAGCAGTATTACAGCAGCCCCAGTGGTATACAGCAGCCTCCCCAGTGGTATATACAGGCCCCAGCAGTATTACAGCAGCCTCCCCAGTGGTATATACAGGCCCCAGCAGTATTACAGCAGCCCCAGTGGTATACAGCAGCCTCCCCAGTGGTATATACAGGGCCCAGCAGTATTACAGCAGCCCCAGTGGTATATACAGGCCCCAGCAGTATTACAGCAGCCCCAGTGGTATATAGCAGCTTCCCCAGTGGTATATACAGGCCCCAGCAGTATTACAGCAGCCCCAGTGGTATATACAGGCCCCTGGTGGTGGTATATACAGGCCCCTGGTGGTGGTATATACAGGCCCCTGGTGGTGGTATACAGGGCCCCTGGTGGTGGTATATACAGGCCCCTGGTGGTGGTATACACAGGCCCCTGGTGGTGGTATATACAGGCCCCTGGTGGTGGTATATACAGGCCCCTGGTGGTGGTATATACAGGCCCCTGGTGTGGTATATACAGGCCCCTGGTGGTGGTATACAGGGCCCCTGGTGGTGGTATATACAGGCCCCTGGGGCCCTGGTGGTGGTATATACAGGCCCCTGGTGGTGGTATACAGGGTCCCTGGTGGTGGTATATACAGGCCCCCTCACAGTGTCCCAGCAGCACACACAGACACAGGGTATATACAGCCCCCCCCATGCTGCCGGCTGCTCACTGACACTGTCAATAAATATTGTTATTAGCGGCGCCTCTCACCTCCGGGCTCAGTGCAGCAGCAGCTCCTGCTCCTTCCAATCCTGGCTTGTTGTCTGCTCTGTGTGCTGTAAAGTGACCGGTCACTCGGTCAGTAAGTTAGCAGGACAAGTCAAGGAGGACTCGGAGCGAAGTCACAGGCCGGCCAGGGGGCGGAGATCTGCAGAGAACAAACACACAACGTCAGGCAGGCAGCCCCTTGATCTCTGTGTGCGGCGCCTGCGGCCGCTTTGAATAGGAGCGGCTGCGGCATCCACCTCGCCAGGGGGGGCCCGTCGGGCGCGGCCGTCCCCGGCCGGGCCCCCACCCCCACACCTGACACACAATGACAGGTATCGCAGGCACAGCTGCCGGTATAGCAGCGGCTGCGTAGCAGGCGCTGGGTCCGGGCCCCTCACAAGCGCCGGGCCCCAAAGCGACTGCTACGGCTGCTATGCCGGTAGTTACGCCACTGGTAAAATGTTTACGCCATTTTTTTAAAAAATCCTCTCCTTCTTTGTGGTCTCAGAACCTGTTTTAATTTGATGTATAATGAAGTAATAGATACATCATCTTCATTTATAGATATCAGTTCAGACCACAAAGAATTCTCAATTTCCCCAGAGATGTCCCGCAAATGTGATAGGAGATGATATTTCAACTGACGATACTGTATAGCGTGGAATTGAGGTAAATTATATGTATTCAAGACCTCTTTCTCAGTCATCCACCTTTTTTCTTCTAGATTTATGAGATCTCCCAACGTATTAATTCCCTTATCTCTCCATGTTTTAAACAAAGAGTTTTCACACCCTAAAGGAAAAGACGGACAACCCCAGGGGTTAAGTAATTTCGAGACCCTCCATGCTAATTTGAGTTTTTTCCTAACCTCCTTCCACGTCATTATAGTATCTTTATATATCACCGTATTTTTCAAAGTGGGGGGCAGACAAGTCATCGGCGAGTGTAGTAAGGCTGCTAGATCCCAGGGTCTGGCCCACTCCCCCTCCAAAGTTACATCTGAAAATCTATTAGTGCCTCTGATCCAATCAAGGACATTATGTAAGATACATGCTAAATTGTATCCCCGAATATCTGGAAGCTGAAGTCCTCTCTCCTGTTTGGACTGGATCAAGGTTGTATAGGCTAAACGGGGCCTCCTTCCTCCCCACAAAAACTTAGAAAAAGCTTTATTAAGTCTCTTTATGTCAATATGTCTCAACAGCATGGGGATACCGTGTTTCCCCGATAGTAAGGCCCCCCCGATTGTAAGGCCGCCTAGGGGTAAAGGGGGGGCCTGCTAATGTAAGGCCTCCCCCGATTATAAGGCCTTACAACCGGGGGGGCCAATGTAAGGCCCCTAGCGGAGGGGGAGGGAGCGGGAGCGGGTCGCATGTCACGTGCGCCCGCTCATTACATATGCACTGCATCCCCCTGTCAATCAGCGACAGGGGGAGCAGTGCATTATACTGTATATATGGGCCCCCTATTGCTGGCACACTACCCCCCTGTTCTGAGGCCCCACACCGCTGCTGCTGCTGCAGAGATCTTACCCTCTAGGGTCTTCTTGCAGCAGCCAGCGCGTCCGTCCTCTGTCCTCGGCTGTCTTCCGGATCATGTGACCGGCCGGTCGCAGTCGCGATGACGTCATGCGCTGCGACGGGTCACATGATCCGGGAGACAGCCGAGGACAGAGGACGGACGCGCTGGCTGCTGCAAGAAGACCCTGGAGGGTAAGATCTCTGCAGCAGCAGCAGCGGTGGGGGCCTCAGAACAGGGGGGTAGTGTGCCAGCAATAGGGGGCCCATATATACAGTATAATGCACTGCTCCCTCTGGCGCTGATTGACAGGGGGATGCAGTGCATATGTAATGAGCGGGCGCACGTGACGTGCGACCCGCTCCCTCAGTGTCCCAGCAGTAGGGGGCCTGTAGGCCACACTGCTGGGGCACCCATTGTAAGGCCCCCCCCGAAAGTAAGACCGGGGGCCACTTTTGGCCCCCAAAAAAATGTAAGACAGGGTCTTACTTTCGGGGAAACACGGTAGTTTGAAGGGGATAAAGTAATCTTGCAAAGCTAACCATTTTTAGTAAATGGCAGCGTCCCATCAGAGAGAGTGGCAATCCCACCCATTTTGACAGTTCTTGTTCTATCTGCTGAATAATCGGTAAAAAATTAAGTTTATATGTCAATCCAGGTGATCTGGCCAATTGTATTCCCAAATATTTAATACTATCTTTCATTATTGGCAGGCCACAAAGATGTTTTTTTCCCTGTGTCCCATTCCCAGGATTTATAAAAAGAATTTCGCATTTACTTTTATTTAGGGAGAATCCAGTTTGTTTGCCAATCGTCTCTATATCTGTCAGGATATTTGGAAGGTCTCTTTCTGGATTTTGAACGTATAGGATGACATCATCCGCGAACAATGAGAGTTTAATCTCTTTGGCTCCTACTTTAAAGCCTGCTTAGGGATTACACTCCTCCAAATATAGTGCCAGAGGCTCTATGGCTAAATTAAAGAGAAGGGGGGACAATGGGCATCCCTGTCTCGTTCCTTTCTGGAGGGTAAAGGAGTCGGACAGGAAGCCTGGTATACTCACGCAAGCCCTAGGATTACTATAGAGAGTCTGTATATAGTGCCGAAAAGGACCCGTGAGTCCTATAGTATCTAAAACTTTGCCCAGCCACGACCACCTGACATTATCAAATGCTTTTTCAGCGTCCAAGGTGATCATGGCTGGGTTTCCTCCCTCTAGTTTCACTTTCTTCCCCATAATATCCATCAAAAGCATCGCTTTTCGAATGTTTGTAGTCGTCGATCGTCCCTTGATGAATCCTGCCTGGTGTGTAGATATTATTTTGGGTAAAACCATTGCCAATCTATCAGCCAGTATTTTAGATAGAAGTTTCAGATCCTGATTTATCAAGGAGATCGGTCTGTAACTTGCCGGGTCGGTGGGTATCTTACCTGGTTTAGGGATCAATTTAATGTAAGCCAAATTCATTCTTTCTGGTATAGGCGATCCCCGTAATATCTCATTATATAAATCACAGAGAACCGGGGAGATCTGTTCTCTCATAGCTTTGAAAAAGGCACCATTATAGCCATCTGGTCCTGGGGCCTTACTTGGGTTTAAATTTTTTATAGCCGCTTCAATTTCTCCAGTCGTAACCGGGTTGTTTAAAATTTGGATGTCGTCTTGGGAGATAGATGGCAATTTGATTTTCTTAGCCAGGAAGGCTTTTCTGGGTCGTTAGTTGTGTTCTCTTTATATAGAGAAGCATAAAACCTGTCCAAAGTTTTCACAATATTCTTAGGATCATTCCAGGTATTGCCCTGTCTATCTTTTATCGATTGAATAGGGGAAGAGGTGTGTCTACCTCGGGCTAATCTTGCCAGCAGTCGTCCTGCCTTATCTCCAAATTTATCTAGTTCTAACTCTAATCTGTTTTTAAATATATTCTCCCGTTTCCCTGCCCACTCATCAAATTCTTTCTTAGCTTGCAGCCATGTCTCTTTGTCAGGAATCTCCATTGTGTTTTTGTACTGTAAATAAGCATTTCTCACTTTCAAACTAGTTTCCACAAATTTTTCTTTAGCCCTTCTTTTGATCCCGATGCTGTATGCCATAATATGTCCTCTCATGACTGCTTTTGCCGTCTCCCAGAATAAACCCGGATCAGATCTATGGTCCAAATTATCTATGGTATAGTGCGTCCACCACTCCCCAAGTAGTTTGAAGTTTTCCTCTTTGGTGAATGTGTCAGGAAACCTCCATAAATAGTCGGTTCCTTTTTCATAATTGTCTTTAATCTCTAAGACCAGTGGACTATGATCCGAAATCACCATATCTTCAATTTTGATGTCTATCATTCTTTGTAATATCTTAGGGGACACAAAAGACATATCTATTCTGGACCACGATCCATGGGGATGTGAGAAGTGGGTAAATTCTCTGCCCAAAGGGTTAGCTAGTCTCCACGTGTCCGACAGACCCACCATTCTAGTCAAGGATTCTAAGGTGCTCTCTACCCACGGGCCCCCTCCGTCCTGACTTCCCCTTCGCGGATTGTTGAGGAACGTCTATCCTCTTCTACTCTCATTACCGTATTGAAGTCACCTCCCATTATTTTATTAACCCCTGTATCCTGAAGTAAGTTGTTCTGTAGTTGTTGGAAGAATCTGATTTGCGTTAGGGGCATATACATTATAAATATTAAAGATATCATTTTGTATTTGGATCGTCATTTGAAACAATCTACCCTCACCATCACTTGAGGTAGAGATAATTGAGTGAGCCAATGACCTGTGAATCAAAACCAGGACTCCCGCCTTCTTCTCCACCGCACTAGACCCGAAGACCTCCCCCACCCACAGCTTTTTAAGTCGGAAGAAGTCCTCCGAGGTCAGGTGAGTCTCCTGAAGCAGAGCGATATCTATACGTAGTTTTTTAAGATGGCGAAGAACCATCATGCGCTTTGCTGGGGAGCGCAACCCCTTGACATTCCAGGAGACCCACCTAACATCAGAATCCTCCCCATACAGGGCCCCAAATTTTTTCTTAGTCAACGTCCACACACATGTAGTATGGTCAGGTGTAGACCAAAGTAAGAAGAATAAGGTACAGGAGATGCACAATTTGTCAAACCTAGGCTTGAAGACATTTCCCAATCGTTTGCCCTTACTTTTCCCTCCCCCCCCCCCCTCCCTAACACACCAACTCCATACATCTTTCCAAGTGGATCACCTCGCTTCTTCCCTCAAGTGCAGCCAACAAATGTAGCCCCGCCCCGCCTCAGCCTCCATCCTAACCTATTAAACATATTAGAATAATAACAAATGTATTCTCCAACCTTTCGCTCCCTAATGGTACCTTTACACGCCGCGACGGCAGGCTGGATACATCCCGCTACAGGCTACAAATGTAGCTTGTATGGTACCTTTACACGCCGCCACAACAGGATGGATACAACCCGCTACAGGCTACAAATGTAGCTTGTCGAGCCAATATCGCCCGTAGTAGCGGCGTCTGAAGACGGGACGACACAGCCGGCTACAGATACCTCTGTATCCGTGCACTGCCCATAAACATATGGCAACATCGCCGATTGTAGCGAGCTGTATCGGCGTGTAAAGAAGCTACAGAAGGGAACTCTGGACACCCGGCGATGTAGCTGCAATGTGGCTAAGGCGTCACCCATGCTGCGTGATACCGCGCCCCTTCAGCGATCATTGGTGGAAGATGCTGCGTTACGATTGGCCCTTGCCTCACAGCCCTCCATCTTGGATGAGCTGTCCCTTCAGCACTACACATACGCGCCGTATGCACGATCAGATAGTAGTACAATTACGCGGACACACACTTGAACGTAAAATCATAAATGGCCCATGATGTACATACAGTGTGCACATCATATCAACATGAAAACGAATAATGCGGGACACAGCGCACAAGTGTGTGTTACGTACCGCTCTGGCTTATTGCACAGCAGCTGCCGTAGAAGTGTTCCGGGTCTGGCAGTGCGCGCAGCGCGCACACAGATGCACACAATCCCATACCACATCGGAGGAGATTACCCAGTAGACAGATCGGAGCCGTGTTGTACGGACTGCACTGTGGGTCTGCTGCAGTAGGGGCCGCATAAGTGTGTCGGCCGAGTCTGCGTGTTGGCCTACTTATAAAGGTGCGTCACCCCCACAGCGGTCGTAATGACGTCATGACGTTGGTTTCATTTTCACTCTGCCTGCAAGGTGCCAGCCCCGCCTCTGCACACACCATAGCAGTCATGGCAGCCGTGCACCGCGCCGCAACATGGGGGATGGCGGAGCTGATCATCCTCATTGATCATTGTGACCGTCGGGACTATTGGGGCCACCATCACCACCGCCACCCCAGGCTGCGCAATCGGTGCACCGTGCGGCGGATCCAGCGGGCCCTGCTCTGCAAACTGGGGGTACAGAGGACAGTAAAAGCGATCCAAAAAAAGATCGCTGACTTGAAGCACAAATGCCCAGGTCGCATACTGGACATCCGTGCCAGGATTGGCAGGCTGCGTGGTGAGTAATTGTTGCCCCAAAACACACACCGCCACATGTGCATGTCCCACAATACACAAAAAATGATGGAAACATATGACAAGGGACAGTGTGGCCTACACAATCAAACACATCTTCACAGTGTTGTGCTCATCCAGTCAGCCCTAAAAATGGCTCACACGCACAGTACATGCATACAACATGAGTGTATGCATCCAGCATCACCTGGTTGATGCTAAGTAAGGCTGGGGTCACACACACAGATATCTGCCCACATATTGTTTGCACATCTCTGTTTGCAGTCAAATCATGGTCACATGTTGACATTTGGAGACAGCCTCAAAATGGAACAATGTGTCCATGCTTTCACTGCAACCAGAGATCTGTCAACAATATCTGGCCACATATCTGTGTGTGTGTGACCCCAGCCATAGCCGTCAAATAAATACCCACACAAGCTCTTTGTAGGACAACAATGTGTAGGCATGATCTTATTACGTCTTTTATGTTCAAATTTCAAACTAGATGCTGAATCCTCATCAGAAGAAGGGCCCCATGCCCCACCCCCAGGTGGCCCATCAAGAACCCCACCACATCAGCCTCAAGTGGCACCCTTGTCCCCAGGGGCAACACCTTCCCCCGGGCCTCAGGAGCCAGACGTCCCGTCAACCACCGGGACAGAGGACGTGGAGGACCAGTCCGCACCTGACAGCCCGCTGGAGTGTGACCAGCTGTCCCCATCTGCCTGGCTGCTGGAGGAACACATCAACTCCCCACAGGAGGGCGAGGAGCAGCAAGTACCTGGCGACCCAGAGGAGTCTTTGCCCCGTAGCCCAGGACCACTGTTACCCCTGAACCACATAATGTGGCCACGGAGCCCCAGCCCGGGAGTAACACCAGCTCCCACTGTCTCCAGCTCAGTGGCGAGTCCTGGGGTGACCATGTCCCCACACAGTGACTATGGTGGTAAGTGTGTTATGTTGCCACACACACCCTGCACACTGTTGCTTCAATTTCATCTGGGGCCAAACAATTTATGTAAACAAAGTAAACCATGTTGGTTCTCCCTTTTTCCAGATGGTGAACGTGCGGGCTCATATGGATGGAGCTTGACCCCATCTCCCTCCCCGTCTGATGGTGAACTGGATTTGGAGGAACAGGGTAAGTGGATGGTTGCGGCCAGTCATGACTAACCATCAGCAGTGACGAGTGTGTACTAAAGTTTGTGTTTACTCCCAATACAGGTGCCCCTACCATGGAGGAATTCATCCAGGCCCATCAGGCATTTGTGGCCCGTTTGACCACGGCTCTACAGCGTGGCCTGCAGGACCTTGGCCGCCTGGCTCAAATGCTGGCGGACCTACACCCACACCATGGTTCACACCCATGAATTTGAGGGATGCATTGTATCCTGGCCAAACATGGCCCCACAAACAGTTGTCCTTGTTGGACCCTAAAATTTTCACACGTTGGCTTGTTGCCTTGCAAAAGTGAAAATATTGGTTTGTATTTTTTTTTGCCCCCGTTGGGCTCTTTTCTTATAGTGTCCCACATTGGGACCATCACAAGTGTGGACCGGCTAGCCCCATCTGGCCTACAATCCCTATACTGTCCCACATTGGGACCATCACAAGTGTGGACCGGCTAGCCCCATCTGGCCTACAATCCCTATACTGTCCCACATTGGGACCATCACAAGTGTGGACCGGCTAGCCCCATCTGGCCTACAATCCCTATACTGTCCCACATTGGGACCATCACAAGTGTGGACCGGCTAGCCCCATCTGGCCTACAATCCCTATACTGTCCCACATTGGGACCATCACAAGTGTGGACTGGCTAGCCCCATCTGGCCTAAGCCTTCCTTGTATGATGGCAAATGTCTGTGACACATGTATGTTTACAATAAAATGCTGTTCTAACTTTGTTATACGCTCCTTCATGTGACCTTACTAATATTTGGTGACCAAACCTCACCATAACCTAACTATGTGAGGCACATCACAACATCCCTTTGTGAATGTGCTAAGACATTCCAAATGAACCGATGGTGATCCTGCTGAGCGAGCACTGGCCCATATTGTGTGGCTTGGGGAAACCTATTATTGGCCACAATTCCATTCACCCCCAAAAACCCACACAATCCTTATTCTGAAATGAATACACAATTGTGTTAATAAATAAAATTTATTCCAGCCTGGAATTTAAAATAAATTACAAATAATAGAATTTAAGTGGAAAAAAAAAATTTAAAAAAAACCACTAATTTTGGCCAAAAATCAATAAACAAAATATACATATAAAACCAAATTCCTGAAATTATAAAGTCCAGACTGCCAATTCTGTGCATTGGCTACTAGTGTCCAAATTACTCCTCTTCTGTCGGCTCTGACAATGCCGCATCCCCCCTCCTCTGAGGGCAGCCCCGACCTGCCCCAGAACGTCTGGTTGAACGACGATGTGTTGAGGGGGGATGGGGTGACTGTGGCGGGGCCGGTCTTCTCACGGGCCGAGATGGGGCAGCTGGTGAAAGGGGCCACAAGGTGTGTTGCATGGGGGAGGGGACGTGGCAGCCCCATTGAAGGGCCCCATCCTCGGCAGCATCAGCGGCATTGTGGAACACCCTCAGAAGGATCTTCTTCTGGAGCGGCTCCATCCCTCGCATTCTGTTGCTCATGCAGAGGGCGTCGGGGTCAATGTGGGTCCGTTGTTCATCCAACAACACGCGTCGGGCCCAGGTCGCCAGCTCCGTCTCAGGTGGTGCAGGACGTCGGCGGCGACGGATCCCGGAGCTGGGACCTGGGCCTGGACCCACATCACTTGCCGCGCCCTCCTGCTCAGCCCCAGATGTCATGGGCTGAGCATCATCAGCAACAGAATCCTCGGCAATGGAGCCGTCCTCTTCTGGGGCCTGTGGGTGGGGAAAAAATAAAAAAAAACAACCATTAGTGGAGGCAATATCAACTGTATACATTCACAACAGGACTCTATATACCACTCCCACACACAGCAAGCCCAACTACCAGAATGGAAAATGAGGAATAACACAGTAAAGCAAATAAGGTTCAAGACCCCAACACCAGTGGTTCTCCTGTACACTCACCTCGACCATTCCAGGAGCTCAGCTAAATACATAATTAGTTGTTTGTCACGTAGCCGTAATCCAATATTAGGACATGTCACCACAACACCTTGATACTGGGGGCTGTGCTGGCCAATGACACATATTGGGCACCTTCCCATTAGGACTCCTTTATGGTGAGAATCCACCCCTCACTCAATTACCTTTAACCCACTGGCAACAAAGCCAACACACATGTGAGACAGCACCATTTACTACATGGTACTATGTGGCTGTTTGAGAACAAACCACCTGCTATCTTGAAACCCTTAAATAACTAACCTAAACATACCAAGATGTTGTGGAAGAAGCAACATTGCAATACGGCTGGAAGCATAGAATAGAAAAGTCTGGTAAGTCATGGAAGGAGGGCAGATAGATTGACACCCCAAGGTGTGCCGCAGCAAGGAGGTAAATATGGCAACACATTTGGGTGAAGGATTTATCGAAACACACATGTGAAGGAAACATTGTGGCCCACCACTGTCACACAATTACCCACCTCCTGTGGCGCAGGTGGTGATGCAGCCGGGCCTACATGGGACGCAGCAACGGGGCAGTTGGTGGTCGTTCGATGCGGGCGAACCTCGCCCAGGATGAAGGTGAAGAGGGGATAGTACCATAGGGTAGGTGATGGTACCTCCTCTGCTCCAGCCCCTGAGCGACGACGCTGGTACTGAATGTGAGCCCGCATGAACGCCGACCTCATGTTTTTGATCTTAAGTGCCACCATAGGCTGGTCCCACGTCTTGCCTACCCTTGGCTCCAAGCGATTTGCCAGAGCCACAAGACTCCTGTAGGCCTCGGCCCTCGCTGCCCGATTTTTATATTCGGGCAGCGAGCTGCGCCACAAACATTCGTGCCGCTGATACTCCGTGAGAAGCTGGGATTCCAATTCCACAGTACCCCTCGGCATCTGCCGATGAAAAATTAAAACCAAAAGAACACAGTCACAACACAAGGCATACCGACATTTCAAAACTTGCCACAATCATACACATAATCATTAACTTTCTACAGTGATCATCTATGCAGCTATTTTGTGGAGTGAAACTGGCCATGAGTGTGCCATTTTCTCAATCTCAGACCGCTACTAACTCAAACACATGTATGCAGCCAATCTCAAGCACCGGATATCGGTGTCCACCTACAGATGTTTCAAACATGATTTCTGTCCCCAATGTACCTATTGCAACACACCTGGACACGGTGTGTGCGTACATACCTGTAGAGGGCAACATGTGACCTAACACGTTGTGTGCTAACTAGTACCTGGCCAGTGTCCACAATGGTAAGGGGTCACTATATCAGAAAGGCGGCCTGGGTGTGTGCCAACACTGCACATACTACATGTAATGTGCACCCAGATGATCATGTAGGTGTTCCTCCAGACGTGGAAGTCCCATTTTAACACATGTACCCAACATCCCTGGAATGTCCGCCACAATTCTACCACCCCTGAAATGTTGATGTGAAGTACCAGCCAAAGAAATAACAGCGTGCTCTTTTACCATTGCCAAAAAGCAGAAGGTGCAATACATACTTACACTATATAAGTAGAGGCACTACCTGGCTACTGGGCGACACAGAATAAGGTTCACATATTTAATATTACGTGTTCAATATTTGCATGCCGCTTCAAACATGGCCATACACACATCGCCTAAGCTGCCTGTGCCAGAACCAGCTGCGTTCATTACATTTTCTTACAAACCGCTAAAGAGGCTTACCGTCAGAGCAACAGAAGTCAAACAGGACACTAGTAGCTCAATGCACATCGACGTCTGGACACGGAGCAGTGGCCATTGACCTGCCTTTATAGTCCGGGACACCAATCACAGCGGACACAATAATGCACATCCTGAAGGGGCACCTGGGTGCGGATTTGCCTTCCGCTAATTGGTGGAGATCGCTGAATCGTGATAGGTTGGCGGCCCTTTAAAAGTTGCCCATCCCGCCAAACATTACGCTTGCTGGCCAGACCCATTAGGTAAGTTTTTGTGGACACACATGGAATTGGCGCAGGGTGGGGTGCATATGTTGATGTTCTTGGAGAGCGCCGGAGACTGGTGTAGCGGCCGATATAGGGGTTTGTATTGTAGGGGACGACATATAGTGTAGTGTGTGGGTTAGGATACGGCATTTTGTGTGGGCCTTGACACTTTTGTTGAGATACATTGCTGTGTTTGTTTGCAGACAACATACAGGAGAATGGATGCATGACTGTAGACGGAACTGTGTCACTCATGTCGACTGGATCGATTTCTGCATACTGGTTGTGGCCAATGGAGACTGTGTTCAACGGGAATGGGATGACCCAGGGCTTTGAGGTGTTGGGCGCCAGACATGGCATACATGTGTATTTAAAATGACACCTTCAAAAACCAATTACACCATGGGTAACCATCCGCAGTCATGTGCAATGTTGTTTGGTTCATGTAGCCTTCCTCAACCTTCCATATCGGGGTACGTCACATTCGTTATTCTTCTCATTTTTACTGTAATCAATTGACATTATGGGCTGTGTCATGGATTATGGGACCTGTTTGACCAACATTATTGGTGACACATGTCCCTTTCTAACTCACCTAGGTGCAGATGTGTGAATTTTGGGAGCTCCCATTGACGTTGATGTAGAGGAGGCCACTCTCAATCGCCGTGTGCCATGTTGTTTGGGGTGACTACTGGGTGTTTGCCGTCCTTGCTTCAGGGTTGTGTTTTGGGCCCACACAAGAGATCCATCCTCTTGGCTATAGTGTGTAATGGAAAAGAGGTGTGGGTTGCTGAACCTGCTGACTTGCACACATTTTGGTCTATGTACTCATGTTGTGCTTTCACATCTACAGGTGCTGATATTGAGGATGCAGAATATCCATGACCGCAATGTTATCGTGGCTCTTGCGTTGGTGGAAGAGCAAATGTGGTATCAGGATCGGTATGAAAGGTTGATGAGGCGCAGACAGCGGCGGATGTGGACCCGTGATTGGCTTCTGAGGCGGGAAACCCGGGGCCACATGCAGCTGTTGCGGGAGCTGGAGCTTAACTGTCCTGATGATTACCGAAACTATCTCCGTATGCCCGAGGACTGTTTCACCTTCCTATTGGAGCGTGTAGGGCCAATGATAGCGCGTCAGGACACTATAATGCGACCATCAGTATCAGCTGCTGAGCGGTTGGCGATCACTTTGCGGTTCCTGGCTACAGGGCAGTCCATGACATCCCTCACATACGTGTCACGTGTCTCCCTGCCCCTGCTGAGCCGCCTGATCCCTGAAACGTGTTGGGCCATCTGGAGAGCTCTGCAGCCAGCCTACATGAAAATGCCATTAACCGCTGCAGAATGGCTGGAAGTGGCCCAAGGGTTTGAAACCCGGTGGAACTTCCCCAACTGTGGCGGGGCATTGGATGGTAAGCACGTGAGGATTACCAAACCTGCCCACTCTGGCTCTTTGTATTACAATTACAAAGGGTATTGTAGTATAATCCTCATGGCTGTAGTAGATGCCAACTATGAGTTCCTCTACGTGGATGTTGGAATGCCTGGTCGCAACTCAGATGGGGGGTGTTTGCCCTAAGCTCCTTGGCAACACTACTAGGGAATGGTGGGCTAAACTTACCCTCAAATGAGCACACGACCGAACATCTCAACTTTGCGTTTGTGGCGGATGAAGCATTCCCACTTCAGGAACACCTACTGCGGCCATATCCCCAGAGGGCCCTTACTTCTGTGAGACGCATTTTCAACTACCGGCTATCCCGGGCCCGCCGTGTAGTTGAAAATGCGTTTGGGATAATGGCCAATAGATTCCGGATTTTTCATACACCTATACATATGAAACCGGAGTCTATTGAGGCGGTAGTGGTGGCCTGCTGTGTGCTACATAACTTCCTGCGTCGTAGGGATAGGGCATCATACACGCCAGGAGGTTATGTAGATCATGCAGACGCTACAACAGGGGAGCTCCGTCCAGGGTCTTGGCGTGATGAGGCCCATGTGATTGTGCCACTCCAGCCGCAGAGCCATGGCCGCACTCGGCAGGAGGCCAGGGACAGTAGAGAAGCTTACTGCTCCTACTTCAATGGGTCTGGTGCAGTGAGCTGGCAGGACCAGGCCATATAATGTGGCTGGCTCTGGGAGTTGCTTTTTGTGTTTTCAATGGAGGTGACAGCAGGTTAGCTGCACCCCTTTAATGTTTGGTTGACCTTTTCCATTCTCTTTGTTTGCATTATGTGCATGAGTTTTCATTATGTAGTTATTTAGTTAGTTAGTTTAGGTTATTTTAGTATTTTTTCCATGCACAGTTTGCAATGTGTGGTGATTTGCTTATCCATTGAATTTGCCTGATTAATGTCACCTGCTCTTGAATTCTACAATGTTTTTACTTCATGTATATTTTGTTTGCACAAGACAAGGTCAAGATTCATGCAATATATTAAACCTTTTTCTGTTGGATCCAACATCATCTGTGTGAGCCTGATTACTTGGTGGAGGAGGGCAATGTGATGCAGGGTTGGGTGTGGGGCCTGGGATGTCATAGCCACCTATTGGCTGGGATTGTGCACACAATATGTGTGGGTAGCCATGTTTTTCTGAAAGTCTTTTGCCCAACAGTGTTTGTGGCCATTGTGCGTACATGATCCTTTATTTTGTTGTAGGCAGAGGGTCCCCTGCACACAGCACATTGATGCAGGACATATTCTTGTCAGGTGTTTGCTAATACACTGTCACACAGATCTTTGACTTGGTGCCTTGGAAGCTGTTCCACTACATTCACATCTGTCAGCACATATATTAAACCCCATTCAGCCTGTATACATACACATACTTCGCCACAGTTGTCACAGATTTTTGACAGAAAACGCACATACTGTCTTTTGTAAGACGCTAATGTGTGGCACACAAACGCACCTCAGTTCAATCTGCACACGCGGCTGTCACAAGCGCTGATCGTGCGTGACACGGCAAACACTTGTACTACGCACACATAGCCCCGGACCGCTACTTTAATACACACGGGATATGTGACTGGCCACCGCTCTAGCGTGACACATTACCATCGATTTGGATGCATTCGCCAGGCTCCGCCATGTCACAAGCGCTTATTCCGTGCCACACTCCGTTCACTAGTACGGCACGTCTCGGCCATCCGCCCTTTCCGTCGTGCCCAATCACAACTCCGTAGTGTTGGCCAATGGTTGTGGTTTGGGCGCGGCGTACAGGTCTGTGGCACGCCTATTTGTTTTACGTCCTGCCTTTGTTGCTCCCAGATCACTCTGTGGTGGCTGTGTGTAAAGCTGGTACGCTGAGCTACAGACGGCTACTTGCGACACCCGGCGATGTATGTAGCTGTAGATGTAGCGTAGCGTAGCGCACCTTGTGGCGGCGTGTATAGAGGGTGCGGTTCCCGTTGGTAACCGTTCGGCCGTGCTCGTGCACGTCAAGTTGCCGTTGGTATCCATCCTGTTGTGGCGGCGTGTAAAGGTACCAGTAGCGCCAATGTAGCCCGTCGTAGCGGCGTCTGAAGACGTGACGATACAGCCGGCAACAGATACATCTGTTTCCTAGGTCTGCTCGAAAACTGATGGCTACAACGCCGATGGTAGCGAGCTGTATCGGCGTGTAAAGAAGCAACGGAAGGGAACACGGGACAGCCTGCGATGTAGCTAAGGCGTGACCCTGGCTCCGTGTTACCGCCCCATGTGCGATCGTTGGTGGAAGATGGTGCGTTGTGATTGGTTGTCGGCGCACAGGGCGGCATATTTAAGGAGCTGACGAGTCACACTACACAATTGCTCGAGCGTCAAGTATCAATCAGCCTCCTGCGATGCCTGGCCAATCATGGTATTATTGCTTTGTCCTATCAGCGTACGGACGTCTCGTAATCCACAATTGTAGCACGCCTATGTGCTGTCCCTGCTGCACCACGTACGCCCATAGTAGCTGGTTGTAGCGGTGTGTAAATGAGCTACAGCTGGCTACTTGAGACACCCGGCGATGTAGCTAGCTATAGATGTAGCGTGGCGTAGCGCATCTTGTTGCGGCGTGTAAAGGTGATGCGTTGAGCGTTTGTAGCCGTTTGAGCGTGCTCGTGCACGTGAAGTAGCGGGATGTATCCAGCCTGCCGTCGCGGCGTGTAAAGGTACCATAAGGAACTCCAATTCCCCATCTTCGCCCAGAGCTTTCTCCCCGCCGCAACAGAGATAAAGTGGGACCATAGTCAAAAACTTACATTAGCATCATTTCCACCATATTAAGAATGCATTTGGCATTCAACCATCGGCGTTCTTATATTCATCTCTCATATTATTTGATGTTTAAAATTCTATTTAAGACTCTATAGTGACTTTTTATGCTTTCAGCAACTTATCAATAAAAACAAGGAGTTTAAGGGCAATAGAAAGAGAAGCGGAATGGGAAAGGGTGAAGGAGAAGAAGAAGAAGAAGAAGGAGAAGAAGGGGAAAAAAAAAAAAAAAAAAAAAGGGGGGGGGCAGGAACTGGAGTAAACAAAACACATATGCATAACTCTCCCCACTTCGCCTGTATATCCCTCCTCTCTTTACGTATTAAGCGAATTTATGAGAGTTTTGCCCAGCAAAAGGGTATCACAGTTGCATTTCAATTTCAATTTCCTCTCACTCTCTCCTCATCTCTTCCTCTGCCAACGGGATCCTGCCTGTCTCTGTTGTCTTGGAGTTTCCAATGGCGGCTTCCTCCCCGCTCCTTCATCTAACAGGGAGTTTGATCTTAGTCTGTAGGATCTTACAGAGTCTCTATCAGTCTCGGATTCCAGATCTAAAGCAGAATTGGGTTTCGTAGGTGATCCAGTGTCATGGTGGGGTGATGACGGTGACACCGTTGCTCTTGGGGAACTCGTGTTGTCACGGATAGCTGCCATTGCTTCCTCGGGATCAGAGAAGGTCAACATGACTCCCTCTCTAGACCTGAATCTTAATATCGCTGAAAATTCAACTGGAAACGAATATTTCTTCTATGAAGTAATGAGCACACTTCGCTGAAGGACCTCCTGCGGCGCGTGACCTCTATAGAGTAATCCGCGAATACCAGAGCTTTGTGTCCATGTATTAATAGAGGATGCTTTTTGGCCTTGTAAGCGCAAGGATCTCCTCCTTGTCTCGGTGGTTAAGAAATTTCGCTATAGCGTGTCTGGATTTAATAGACTCCTTGGAGGTCGAGGCGGAGGATCCTGAAGTCGCCGTCCTCTCCTGTGACTCCCTCATCTGGAAAATTCTGTGGGTACGCTCCGTCTTGCATCTATGGGTAAGACCTAAGGCTTTGGGTAGGTCTACCTCAAAAATTTCCACCAATTGGTTCACAGGGATAGATTCAGGGAGTCCCACTATTTTAAGATTACTCCTCCTTGCTCTGTTTTCAATGTCCTCTAATTTTGCATGTGCATATTCAGAGTGTTGTTGCAAAGACATTATCTGTTCCTCCAGCTCTTGTATTCTGTCCTCTGCTGCACTAATTCTTGATTCAGCCTCAGTGAGTTGCTGATCATGTGTCTCAACTTTGGCACTCAGGTCTTTTGTTGTGGCTGTTACCATCTCAGCCACTGCTGTTTTAAAGTCATCATCAAGGTGGATGGCTAACTCTTTTGCCAGTGCTTTGTAGTCAAAATGTGGGGCTCCCCATCTGCCTTCCATGTCCTCTCTCCGTTCGCCTGGTCCCTGTCCCTCTCCTATATTCTCCTTATCTGCAGGGGGACAGCTCTGGGGTTGTTTGCCCATGGCGGCTGCTGCACTCCGTAGCTGTTCTGGGGATATTCCCTGTGGGTTCACTGCGGCTTTCTTTGCATTTCCCCTCTCCTCTTCCACTCCAGCCTCCCCATCTCCGGTCCCGGGCTTCCTCGCTACTCCTCCTTCTAGTATCGCTGTATGTGCGCTGAGCACGCCATTCCCTCCCTGCCCGCCATTACCGGTCTCCTCATGCAGTGTCGCAGACTTCTCTCCCTCCCGGCTCCTCATTACATAGCGATCCATCGTGGTCATGATGGACGCTCCCAGGGTTACTGCAGCCGCCGCTGTGTTTGTGGATGTCAGGGGCCGAGTTGGAGGCCAGATGTCGGTGGATTGCTGAGGCGGGGAGCGGAGCAGCCCTTAGAAGCGGCTGCACATGGAGGCGCCGGAACCGGAAGTTTATGAACTCAGTTTTATCCATGTTGAGTTTGAGGAAACGAGCGGAGAAGAAGGATGAGATGGCGGACAGGATTTTAGATAGCAGGGAAGTGATGTCAGGGCCGGAGAGGTAGAGCTGGGTGTCGTCGGCGTAGAGGTGATATTGGAGGCCGTGGGACTCGATGAGTTGGCCTAGGCCGAGGGTGCAGATGGAGAAGAGTAAGGATCCCAGGACTGAGCCTTGGGGAACTCCAACAGATAGGGGGTAGGTGAGGAGGAGGTGTGGGAGTGGGTGAAGCTCAAGGTCCGGTCTGTTAGGTACGAGGAGATCCAGGAGAGGGCTAGGTCAGTGATGCTAAGGGATTCTAGAATTTGAAGCAGGAGGGAGTGGTCGACTGTGTCAAAGGCAGCAGAGAGGTCGAGGAGGAGAAGGATGGAGTAGTGTCGCTTGCTCTTGGTGGTCAGTAGGTCGTTGGTGACTTTGGTTAGGGCTGTTTCGGTGGAGTGGTGGGCTCAGAAACCAGATTGCAGGCGGTCAAAGAGGGAGCACGAAGAGAGATGGGAAAACAGTTCGGAGAAGACATGTTGCTCAAGCAATTTTGAGGCGAAGGGGAGGAGAGATATGGGACGATAGTTGGAGATTGTTGCGGGGTCGAGGGAGGGTTTGTTGAGGATGGGTGTGATGAGGGCATGTTTGAAGGATGAGGGGAAGACGCCGGTAGTAAGAGATATGTTGAAGAGATGGGTTAGGGTGGGGATAATGACAGTGGTGAGGTTAGGGATGAGATGGGAGGGGAGAGGGTTCGAGGGCAGAAGTGGTTAGGCGTGATCGTGCTAGAAAGGAGGAGAGGCGCACTTCAGTCATGGAGGAGAAGTTACTTTTGATCGAGGGGGGTTGGGTGATAGAGAGGAGGGCCGAGTGGATTGGGAATTGAAGCTTTCTCTAATTTTGTCGATCTTCTGTTTAAAGAAGCTGGCAAAGTTGTCGGCGGAGATGAGGGGAGAGGGAGGGGGGACGAAGTAGGGCATTAAAGGTTATGAAAAGTTGCTTGGGATTGTGGGAGGGGGAGCTAATGAGAGACAAGAAGAAAGCTTGTTTTGCGGTGGTCAGTGCTGTCTTGAACTCGATGAGGGACTGTTTGTGCAAGGCGAGGTGCGTTGCGGAGTTCGATTTCTTCCATTTCTGTTCAGCTACCCTGGACGTCCGTTGAAGTTTTTTGGTGCTGGTGGTGAGCCAGGATTGTCTCTGTGCACAGGTTTTGTTGTATGAGAGAGGGGCGGCCAGGTCGAGGGCTGTGGCGAGAGTGGTGTTGTAGAGGGTGGCGTCAGCGTCATGAGAGGAGGCTAAGTCAGAGAGAGGGAGGAGGGAGGAGGGACTCGGCGAGTGAGTGGAAGTAATGAGCTTGAGGTTTCTTCAGGGGTGAGGGAGTTTCCAGAGGGGTGGGGAGCGTGGCGGGGGAGAGGGCGGAGAAGGTCAGCAGGTTGTGGTCGGATAGGAGGGGGACTGAGTTTGCGAGGTCGGTAAGGGAACAGAGGCGGGTGAAGACGAGGTCTAGTGTGTAATTGTTGTTGTGTGTGGCTGAGGAGGTCCATTGGGAGAGGCCGATGGAGGAGGTTAGAGAGAGGAGTCTTGAGGCAGCAGCGTGGGGTTTATCAATGGGGATGTTGAAGTCGCCCATGATAATAGAGGGGATGTCGGAGGAGAGGAGGTGGAGGAGCCAGGTTGTGAAGTGGTCGAAAAAAGTGGACGAGGATCCTGGAGAGCGGTAGACGACAGCCAGTTGGAGGTTGCAGGGGGAGAAGATACGCACAGAGTGTGCCTCGAAGGAGGGGGGGGAGGCAGAGGGGGGTGGTGTAATTGGGGTGAAGGAGCAGCTGTTGGCCAGGAGTAGGCCAACACCTCCACCACGGGAGTTGCTGGGGCGGATGGTGTGGGAGAGGGTTAGTCTGCCATAGGAGAGGGCGGCGGGGGAGGTTGTGTCGGAGGGGATGAGCCATGTTTCGGTGATGCCAAGGAAAGAGAGTTTTTTGGTGATGAAGAGGTCATGGATGAAGGTGAGTTTATTGCGTACTGAGCGGGCATTCCAGAGCGCACCAGAAAGGGAGATTGGGGGAGGAGCGGCTTGGGGGATGGGTTTAAGGTTACAGGGGTTGCGGATGTAAATGGTGGGGAGGGGTGTGGGCTGGGGGTTATTGCGGGGATGTGTTGGGGGGGACCGGGATTAGGGGAGATGTAGCCAGCAAGTAGGAGGAGGAGTGAGAGGGTCAGGAGGTGGAGGCATGAGAGCTTGCGTGGCGGGGAGGGCGTGTTTGGAGCTAAAGGCTTGGGTGTGGAGGAAGAGTTCAGAGGAGTGGGTGAGATGGCTAGGTAGGATGGAGGGGAAGAGTGTTATTGTGTTGTCTGGAGGAGGGACAGAGGGCGATTGTAGGAAGTGGAGTAGGATAGGAGTGAGTGTGAAGAGAAGGGAAAACATTGCATGGGGGTATAGGACTCAGTGGGAGTGAGAGGTGGAGCAGGGGGTGAGGTGCAGATGGGGAGTGGTGGTGGCAGGGGCAACAGCAGCTGAGAGGAGGAGGTGCAGCTGGGGTTGTGATGGAGGCAGGGGACAGGAGGACAGGAGCAACAGGAGGGGGTGAGATAGAGACAGGGGTCTGGGGTGACAGGGGACAGGTGCAGCAGGAAGGGTGTGCAAAGCTGATGAGTGCCAATCAAGGCCAGGCAATCGCAAAGCAAATGGAGGCGTACAGAGTCCAGCAGGTGAAGCAGGATGATGCGGTGCAGTCTGAGAACAGAAGTAGGTACAATAGTGGGGATGAGATGCAGCCAGGAATGAGATGTAGCCAGTGATGAGATGCAGCCAGGGATGAGATGCAGCCGTGGATGGGATACAGCCGTGGATGAGATGCAGCCGTGGATGAGATGCAGATGCAGCCGTGGGTGAGATGCAGCCAAGGATGAGACGTAGCCAGAAATGAGATGCAGCCAGGGATGAAATGCAGCCAGAGACATGATGAAACCACGGATGAGATGCAGTCCGGGATGAGGTGCAGCCGTGGATGAGATGCGGTCCGGGATGAGGTGAAGGCAGGGGTGAAATGGAGCCAGGGATGTAATGCTGCATGGAGGGAGAAGTTAATGGAGCAATGTTGGGGAGACTTGAGTTGGGGGCTGCCGGCGTGATGGGGCAGTGTCAGGCTTGTACGGTTGTGGCACGTGGCGGTGACAGCGGGGCCGCTGAAGGGGCGCATGGTGGAGTGGTGCTGGGACCACTCGGCTGGTGGACCCGCTGTGAGATCCAGCGGCAGGTATGAGTGACAGTCACGGCATCACTGCTGTAGGGTGAGATGATGTTGTGGGAGCCATGGCCCCGGCGGCAGGATTGGTGCTGGGGACCGCTAGGCAGCTGGACCTGCCGGGTGTCCCAGGAGCGGGCTTGGGGTGATCACCAGGGGATTGATGGGGGTCGCGGTGGTAGGAATGGGACCACACAGGCAGGCTCAGGGAGTGGTGCTGTGGGCCACTTGGCAGTTGGAGTTGCCGGAAGTCTTTGGAGTGGCTCGTAGGAGGGGAGGTTGTGTAATGGTAGAGAGCCGTGGTCACAGGCCCCACACGTGGTGCACAGGGGCAGCCACAGGGTCTGAGAAGACCTTCACAGTGAGCTGGGCTGGGGCCTCTTACTTGCTGGACCCGCCGTGGGTCGCAGGAGCGCGGGAGCGGGCAGCCGCAGGACCGTCGCAGCAAGGGAGCCAGGGCCTGGGGGGCAGTCGGCAGGGAAGCGCCGGTGTTGGGAGTGTGTGGTCTCTGCTTCCGACCGTGACACTCGTGCCGGGCGCCTCAGGAGGAAGTCTTGGTGGAGCGACAGTAAGTTGCCGGGCTCAGGTGCCGGCGAGGTTGGGGGCGCAGACCCAGGTGGAGGGTCCGCGGTCCGCACAGTGGGAGCCAGGACCTGGGGTACCGTCAGCAGGGAAGCGTCGGCGTTGGGTGTGTGCGGTCTCTGCTCCCGACCATGACACTTGTGCTGGGTGCTGTAGGAGGAAATCCAGGTGGCAGGGGGGGTCTTCCGGGTGAGTTGCGGGCTCGGGTGCCGCTGGTGGGCCCGGGTGCTGGCGAGGTCAGGGCCTCAGGTCCAGGTGGAGGGGCCACGGGACGCAGCTACTGGCTGCACAGTGCGAGAAGGTGGCCCAGGTGGATGGTGGGGTGCTCAGGGGTGACAGTGGTGGGAATGAGTGTATAGTGGGAGGACAGGCTGGCTTGGATGGGGTGGATTGTGTCCAAGTGCCTGGAGCCTCTCTACACTCGTCCGCCACCCCCGGTGGCTATCTTGCTATGCATGTTCTGATTGTACCATCTTTTTTCTTTACCAGTACTAATGGAGCTGCCCAGGGGCTACAACCATCTCTAATCATCCCAGCCTCCTTCATTTCAGTAACATCTCTTTGGTTGATAGTGACATTGATAGTGAGCTGGTGCTACAGGCTGGTACCTCTCTTTAATGGGCGGATGGTCTCCAGTGGGGATGTGATGTTGTACCCCTTTTACCTGCCCAAAGTCTAAAGGATGTTTACTAAAGACCTGTTCAAATTCTTGAACTACCCGGTAAACTCCATGCTTTTGGTGTGAAGGGGGAGAGTCAGTGCCTACATGTAGCTTCTGACACCAATCCTCCAGCTGCCCCTCGGAGCAGCCATTGTCCTCCGACTCAAAGTCAGGCCGACTCAAAGGTTCCACTGCCTTTGTTGCATTGTTAGTGGCAGTGAACAGCTTAGCAGTGGTAGCATACCAAGGAAATTTGACGTCTTCTTCTCCACAGTTCAAGATACGTACAAGTACCCTCCCCGTGTGGACATCCACTACCCCCCTGGCTGATAGGATATTGGGCCTACTATCTGAGTGTCGAGCCCCAGGGTGTGGGGTACTCGGGTATCAGACGACAGAGGGTTAATTTTGTCACGGGGGATCGCGGCGGCGCCTGATCCCGTGTCCTGAGTGACACTTCAAAAGGGGGATTTATATACAGGGGATTATGTACAAGTTTATAGTTGTCGTGACGCCACCTGCAGTATCTGGTGATGTGCACCAGCGCCTCCACAGTCCTCCGGAGGTTGATGGTATGGCGGCTGAGGTGTTGTAGTCCTCCACAGGCAGGACTGGCCCTCCGGGGCAGCGTAGTGGAAAGGGAATAGGTTGGAGTGGAGCTGGGATCGTGTGGGGAGCGTTGGTAGGGTCTATGAGGGGTGTTTGGAGTGGAGAGTAAAGATACACGCACACAGCCAAGTCTCTTTTAACTTTTACTGGTGTTGAGCAGGTAAACGGTCCAGGGCACTGACGGGTGAATGGGCAGCACAGTGGGTATAGGGCCTCCTCCGCTTTGTGTAGTTTCTGAAGCACAGCCTGCTGCAGCCTGACTTGCCTCCACTCTCTTCCTTTGCCTGTCTCTCTCTCCTCCTGTGCGGTCTCCGGTATGACCCTCTCTGGACACTGCGGCTGGCCTGCCGTGTCTGGCTCCCTCTCATGACCCACCTGGGAGACCTGGTAGCTGAAGCTTCCACAGTGCAACATGGTTTTCTGTAGGCCTATAGTCCCCCACAGGTGCGGATCCCCAATATCCGGCGTTTGTCCTGGAACGAACTCTCTCAAGCTCCTCGCTCCATTTTCTGTTCTGAGCTCCCTGCCTTCAGTCCCACTTAGGCTTGTGGGACGCAGAAGGGCCACTCCAGGTTACTGGCTCGGGCCTAATCACAGCACCAACCACTAGGACGTCCTTGCAGCTCTCCTAGCGTCTGCACACTCTGACTAGCTCCTACAGCAGCAGCAGTATATATAGGGGATCTTGCCTAAAGTCGGCAAGTGGGGCTCCCCTACTGTGCCGGGGTGGAAGGTGTTGTATGTAGTAGGTACCTGCTGTGGAAACCCAACTGTGCATTAGAGAATCTGTGGTTACCTGTGTGGGCAGGGTGCCACATGAGTACACAGGCTCCACTAGGGCCTGATAATCCTGACTCCTAAGGCCTATTGCTGCCCGACTCCAGATTAACATTTCACTTCTCGGGGGTATTGCAATGGGGAACGGGTCACTTACTCTTACACTGCCGACTTCTACACCAGACAGTTCCACCTGCTGCCTCTGCATTAGGGCCTTTATCTCTTTCTGCAGGACTCTCTGCTGCCTGGTGCTGGTAGTTTCGGCTACCTGTTGTAACACAGCAATAATTTCTCCTAGACAATCCTCAATTACATTAGTGCCTAGAGTAATCATTGGGTTACAGTCTCGCCGGTCAACATCAACTATTATCATTCCCTGGATGTTTAGTTCTACATGCCCCACCTTAATGGTCACTTCTTTGAACCCTACTTGTGGCAGAGGTTGACCATTTTCAGAATCGGCCCAGTACCGTTTATAAAGGATATAAGGCACCATCGTCACCTGCGAACCGGTGTCCAGTAAAGTACTCGTGGAGTTGCCATCCAGCATGACAGGCAGGACCTGTCGCCCTCCCACATACCTGTCGTGCCAGTTCTGTGAGTCAGGTCGTCTCATACCTGGGGGTGGCCTGCTGCCCCAGGGGTTTCTCGTTTATAGTACAAAATCTTGCTATTTGGCCTGCCTCTTTGCAGCGGTGGCAAATGGGTTGTCCTGCAGAATCATAGCGATTGCTGGTTCGTCCTCTGGTGGATTCCTCCTTTGGCGTAGCCACCGGACGTCATCAGGGCTGGAGGCTAACTGTATCTTCTCCGATAGTTTGGGCCCCTGCATGGACTGTACAGCCTTTGTTAGTTCAGCCATACCCTTGGTTAGCTGTTGGACCTGCAATCGTAAGTCATCAGGGGTAACAGTTTCTAGACTCTGTGCACTGGCCCCCACTGTGGCCGGGAAGTGGGCGCCATCTCCGGGTAGTACGTTAGAGCCAGTCCCTGTGAGGGTGCTGTGCTACTGGCAGTTGGATCTCGCAGCACTTGAATGGCTCGGTCTTTATAGTGTACAAAGTCCAGGTCAGGGTTTTGCAGGGCCAATATACGTAGTTGTGTCAGGTGGGCATGAGACCAGAGCCCTTGAATAAACTGCTCAGTCAACAGCTTGTTTTCATCTCGTGCACTGTCGGGGTCTACCTGCTTCATGGCCCTCAGTGCCTCTTGGAGATTTAATGCATAATCTTTTGTCTGGGGGCCTGCAATTGGGGCAGTCAAGCATACGGGGGGGATTTCGGGGTAAAGGGCCCTTCCGGGGGCCCGCTTTCGGGAATAAAAGGGGTCAAAGGGAAGGTTTCTCCCCCCCTTTTTAAAAGGGGAACCCCCACAAGGGAAACAAAAAACCCCCCCCCCTAAAATCCCCCGCCTTTGAAAAATTTTTTTTGGTATGGTATTTCCCAAAAAAAGGGTTTAGAAACAAGCCCTGTCAAATAAAGGAACAAAACCTGTTTGGGGGAAGCCAGGGAGGACACTCCCCCAAAAGGGGGTTTTTGGGCGGGGGGGGGAAAAATGGGTACATTACTGCCCTGGGTGAGTAAAAAGGTTTAAAAAGGAAGGGCGGGCTTCTTTGACTTTTCCCTTTTTTAAATAAAAATTTAAAGGGAAAAAAATTTTGGGGGTTAAAAAGGTAAAACCATTTCTGGTTTTGCGGCTTTTGTTTCCCAAATGCTGGGGGGTTTGGGGGGGGGGAACCTTTGGGAGGGGATGGGGAAATCGGAAAAAGTTAAGGGGGGATTTGTAAAAGCTTGGTTGGGGTAGTTAAAGCGGGGTTGGGCCCAAGGGAAACGGGTTTTTTTATGGCAAAGTAACCTTTTGGGGGTTAAACCAGGAAAGGGAGGGCTTTTGGGGGGTGGGGGGGAAGGGGAAGGGGCGTAAAAAAAAGGGTATTTGGGGGTTTTTAAATTTTGGGAAAATTTTAAACCAGGGGGGTTGGACCTTTTTTGGGTTAATTTTGGGGGACACCCCCTTTGGGGGAAGGGGAAAAAACCTAAAACAGAGGGGAAAAATCGGGGGGGTTTGGGGGGGGAAAGTTGTTAGGGATATTTGATGGGAGAACCCCGGAAAATATTACAAACAGAAGGAGGTTAGATAATTTGGGGAACAGGAGAAATTGATTTGGGGGGGAGAAGGGAGGGTGGGGGTGAAAAAATACCCTTGAAAGGGGGGGAAAAAAAGGTGGGAATTTTTAGAACCTAGGGTTTAAAAGGGATTGGGATTAAACAGGGGGTTTCCCAAAAGATTGAATTTTACAGCCGGTTCATGGTAGGGAAAAAATTGGAGATTCCCCTTTGGGGCTAACAAAACCCCAAGAACGTGGGGGTGGGGGGAAGGTTTTACAGGGGGGAAAAAGGAATTTGGGGGGTTAAAAAGGGTTTTTGGTTTACCCAGAGGGGAACCCGGTTTTTAAAAATAGGAAAGTACATAATGGTGAAAAGGGGCTTTTTTTTGAAAGTTGGTTAGTTTGGGGTTAAGGGGTTTTTGGGAATTTTGGGTTTTAATTTTGTTTGTTTGGAGGCCTTGGGGAAAAATTTTTAGGGAAAATAGGGGTGAGGGGGTTGGTAAAAAGTAAAAAAAAATAATTTTACAAATTTCCGGGGTTTAGTAAAGATTTGAGAGTACTTTTTATGGGTTTTAAAAAACCCGGTCCGTTTTTGGCTAAAGGAAAACCTAGTTCCCGGGAAAAACACTTAAAAAGCAGTGGGTTTCCAGGGGAAATCAGTTAGTTTGGGGAAAGGGCCCATTTTGGGGGTTACCCCCGGGGGTTGAGGTGTTATTTTTTTAAAAAAATTTTAAGGGGCTTAGGAAAAATTTAAAAAAACCCCCCCGGGTAAAAGGGGGTAACCTAAAAAGGGGGACACCCTTTCAACACTTTTGGGGATTGAAAACAGGAGCCCCAAAGGAAAGGGGGGGGGGTTTTGGGGCGGGGTTAGGGTGAAGGGGGGGAGGGGGAAAGGGATCGGGTTAAAGAGTGGGGGAGGGTGAGTACAAAAATTAAAATTTAAAAAGGGGAAAGTACGAGTTCCTTTACTGTTATTTAAAGGGGGTTTGGGAAAAAGGATAGGAAAAAGGTGATGTTATGGGGCCCTGGGCCCCTGGAAGGGGAAGGGGGGAATTTTTTGATAAAAGGTTTTGAGGTTTGTTCACCTTTTGGGGATTTGGGGTTAGCAAAGCTTTTACCCTTTCTTTTGGCGGGTTTTTAATTTTTCCCCCGGGTTTTAATGGCTAGGGCAGGGGGGGTTTGGGGGGTTAATTTGTGCTGTTGAGTTTAGAGCGCGGGGCCCCCAAGGTGTTGGTGGGGCCGGGGGAAGGAACAGGGACTTGGGGTTTCCTTGGTTTTACTGGTATGGGGTTTTCCCCCACGAACAACCTTGATTGGGGGGGTAAATTTTGGGTTTGGGTGGGGTAAAGCCGGGTATCGGGGGTTTAAAAACCGTGGGCCCGGCGCCGCCCGGGGGACCCAATGGGGTCTTTCTTTTCCTAATATTCTAGGGGGAAGGGGTTTTAAATTTTTGGGGGGGTTGGTTTGGTCTCTTATTTCCCGGGGGGACGGGGCCCTGGAAAATGTCCAGGCCCACAACGTTTAAGTAAAAATCCTTAAGGGAAAGAACTGGTTAACCCCCGGGGCCAGAATTAATAGGGGGGTGCCCCCGGGTCTGGGGTTTTTAGGCCCTAAAAAGTTAGGAAAGGTTTTGAAAAATTGTTTGGGTGTAGGCCGGGGGTGGAAAAAACCCTTTTTCTTTGGTTTTCCAAAAGGGAAATTAATTAAAGGGGGTGAGGGGTAATTGGGGAATTTTTTTTGGGGGAAAAATTTGGGGGGAAAAAATGAAAATTTTTGGGGGGGGTTTCGGGGGAAACAGTTTTTGGGGGGTTTTTACAAAATTGGAGGGGAAGGGGAAAAGGGGGGGAAGGGGGAAAGATGGGGGGGATTATTTAAATTAATGTATTTTTTGTGAAAAAAAAAGGGTAAAACAAAAAGGGGAGTTTTGAAAAAGGGGTTAGGGGGGGGGAGAATTTTTAGGAAGGGGTTTTAAGGGGACCAAGGATATTTATTTTTTTGGGAATTGGGGAAAAAGAAATGGGGGAGTTTGGGGTTATTTTATGGAATTGGGAAAAGTTAATTTTAAAGGGGGGAAAGCTGGGACAAAGGGGACTGCAAAAATTTAATGTTGGGGGGATTCCTTTAAATTTAAAATTTTGTAACACCTATGGGGTTAGTGAATTAAAGGGTAATTACAAAATGCTTTATTTAATAATTGGGTGTAACTTTTTGGAAGTAAAATCTTAGTAAAATTTTGGTTAAAATTTTTTGTTAAAAGGGTTTGATATCTTACAGGGTTTTGCCTATAATTTAAAATTGGAAAACCCAAATTTCCAACAAAGCACCCCAAAAATCCCCCTTTTTTTGATATTAGGGGGTAAGGTAAGTTTATGGTTAATAAAAAAGACCTAATTTGGGTTAATAGGATTTAAATTTGGAAAAACCATTATAAGTAATTTAATAAAAGGGGGAAAATTATTGTAATAGGAAAGATTTTTTAGGGATTTTCCTTATTGAAGGAAATTTGCGCGTTTAAGTTATCAAAAAGGGGTTTTTAAAAACAATTCCCAAGAAATACTTGAAAAATTGGGAAAAGGGGCCCAAGGTGACACCTCAAGGTAAAAACCAAAAAATTGTTTTTTTTTTTAATCCCGGGGGTTTGGTTTTTGTTTTAAAAGGGGGGGGCCACTTGGGTGTAAATAAATTTTGGGGGGGGCCAAATACTTTTGGGAATTTTTTTTTTAAAAAGCCCCCTTTTAAATGGGGGATAAGGAAAAATTGCCTATTAAAAAATTGTGGTTAAGGGGAATTTAAATTGGGGTCCCTTTCCAAAAACCCCCCTCCTTTTGGCTACCCCAAAATTTTGGAAAATATTTTTGGGCCAAAAATGCACCCTTAATGTTTTTAAAATATCTTTTACAAGGTAAAAAGGGGTTAAAGAAAAATTTTCTTAAATTTTCCCTTAGGGAAACAAAGGGAATTTTAAAATTTCCCATTCGGACCCAGGGGTTTGGCAAACCCCAATTTTTAATTTTGTTTTTGGGGGTTTCCTTCTTTTCCCCTCCCCCCTTTTGGGGATTTGGATTTTAGGGGGTTTCCCCCAAAAACACAGGGGGTTCAACAAGAGAAAATTTTCTAATGGGGGTTAAGGGGTATTAAACCGGGATGGGGGAGGCGCCCCGAATTGGGCCCCGGGACCGCCCCAAACTGAAAAAAAAAAAGGGGTTTTAAAATTGGGGGGTTTTGGAAAAAGGGGGGGGAAACCAAAACAAAAAGATATAATAGTGAGGGGTTTTGTCGGGTGGTTTCAAAAATTTTTTACAGCAAAAGTTTGTGGAAATTAACAAGCCTTGAGGAGAAGTGGAGGGGGGAAAAGGAAGAAAGGGAAAAAAAGGTATGAAAGAAAGGGTAGGGGGGAATTGTGGGGGGGGTTCCTTCTTGGGGGAGGTTTTCAAATAACCATAAGAAATAATTGGGAAAATTGAAATTTTTAGAAACAAAAGGGGGGGAAAAATTTACTTTTGGGAGAATTTTGGGGGGAAATTGGGAAATTGGTTGGGATTAACCATTTTTGGGGGGAAATTTTAAAAAATTTTTGGGGGGAAAAATTGTTATTCTGAGGGGGGTTTTTTTGAAGAATATGGAAAAGGGACAAGGTATGGGTTTTTTGCCCTTTGGTTTGGTTTTGGGGTTTATCAATAGAATGGGGGGACTTAAGGGTAAAATTTTTGTTTTTAAATTTTTTTATTTGGGAAACTGGGGGGGAGGGGATATAGGGGAAAATTTGGGATGGGGGATGAATTAAATTAAAGGGTTTGGGGGGTTTTTGGGAGGGTGCTGAGGATGGGGGTTGGAATTTTAATTTAAAATTATTTTTTTCTGGAAAAGGGTTTGATTTAAATGGGAGGGTTTTTAAATGGGGGTGGTTTGAATGATTTTTTGGGGGGAATTAAAGGGGGGAATTTAAAGGATTTTTTTTTGGGGGGGGTTTTTTATTTGGAAATTTTTTAAAGGTTTAATTTTATTTTTTTTTTAAAAAGGGGTTATTAATTTTTTTAATGATTTTTATTGTTTTGGGAACTAAATTGGGGCCAGCAATAACCCCCTGGGTTTGAAATTATTCCCTTTAAAGGCTTTTCTAACTAAAAAGGGGTTTTTAAATTTAAATATCTAACTTATATAATGGCTTTCAAAAAGGGAAAGGTAGAGGAATTAACTGTTGGGTGCATTTCAAACCTAAATCTTTTCATTTATATACTGAAATTATTTATCGAAAGAACCCCGGGGCAACTCCCCTTTCGGGAACGTAACTAAACCAGCCCCTCCCAAAAACTGTCCTCCTTCCGGGTATAAAAAAAAATCAGGGGATCCGGGTTTGCAATATTTGGGTTTTGTAAAAATTTATCAGGGGTCCCCCATTTATCGGATGAAGCATGTAACAATCTCTAACACTCAAAGGGCCCCTGATGACCCTTTTTAAGAAAATTAAAGGCAAAAAACGCGTGGGGTAGAGTTGCCCGAAACCTTTCCCAAGGGGTTTATTATTTGTTTTTTTCCCAACTCATTCACTTTTACTTAGGACAAACTGACTGGGGGTTTCGGGGCTCTGAAAAAACAGAAAAAAATGCGAGAAGGCACACACCATCGAAAACCCCAAAACTAAATTTTATCGTATCGGGTGGGGGTTTTTCCCCTTTTAAGATAATGACCGGGAGACAAAATTGCCCTAGGAGAAACCCCTACATGACCCTCACCTTTATGATCCCAAAGGACTGACCTTTCAATATAAAAACCAAAAGAAACAAGCAGGTTCTTAGAGGGGGGTGGATTTACGGGTTTTTTCTGTTTTTTTTAGTACATAGGGGGGGGTTTCTTTTTTTGGTAATCACGATTCACGGGTATCACCTATCCACATTTGGTTTTTTTTAAAATTTTGAAAAAATTTAATCAGAAAGAATTTTACCCTTTAATAGGGGTGGAGCTCAGTGAGGCAAAACAGGGGGAAGGGAGGCAAAGCCCGGGTTCATAGAGGCACAGTCAGGCTCAAGGAGGCAGGAGAAGCACACACAGGCTCAGGGTGGCACAGACAGGCTCAGGAAGACACAGGCTCAATGAGGCACAGACAGGTGGGGGAAGGCACAGAAAGGCTCATGCAGACACAGACAGGCTCAGGGAGATGTGGGGAGGCACAGACAGGCTTAAGGAGGCACAGACAGGCTAATGGAGGAGGGAGGCACAGACAGGTGGGAGGAAGCACACACATGCTCAGGGAGGCACAGACAGATGGGGGAGGCACAGACCGGCTCAAGGAGGCATGGGGAAACACAGACAGGCTCAGGGAGGCACAGACAAGCTGAGGCAGGAGGGGGGCACAAACAGGCTCACGGAGACACAGTCAGGCAGGGGTGCCACAGACAGGCTCAGGGAGGTACAGACAGGTGGGGCGAGGCAAAGACAGGCTCAAAGAGGGAGTGGGAGCACAGACAGGTGCCGGGAGGCAAAGACAGGCTCAAGAAGGCAGTGGGAGCACAGACAGGAGGGGGGAGTTTGACGCCCCACTGGTCAGTGCACCACGGAGGGGTACTGCACCCAGACCAGCGTGTGTAGTATCCCTGTGACCAGGGGACTGGAATGTTAATCTGAGACCCTCGTAACACGCATTCAAACACCTAGAGCCAGGGGAACAATTGGTTAGCCTGTAAATAGTGAAGAGCGGGAAGAAGTGGGAGAGCAATTCGTCAGGTGAGAGAGAAGAAGAGGGAAGGCACCTAAAAGACGGTGACCCATACTGAGGGGGATCCTTGGGTGTTAGCTAACTTCCTAATCTGGACCGGAACGACACCCAGCCGGAGGGACCCAGTCCAACACCGGAGGACAGGCTTCGAGGTGGTGTGAGCGGGTGGGTGGGTATATACCGCCTGAGGAAGACTGTCAGAGTACAGTTGAAACATGTTGTGGAGCTAAGGGGAAATAAAGTTGCCTGCTAAAGAAAATCCGTAGGTACCTGTCATTTAAGCGCTCCCACAAAGACTGCTCATCATCCTTGCAACATATATCTATCCCCAGTCCTGGGGGCGAGCGGCAGGAGCAGCAAAATAGAGGCACGGAGAGAAAAAAAAGAAAAAGGACCTAGCGTTACTAGGTAACCAGAGAATGCGGTGACGTAGTTCCAGAACTCGGGAGACCACGTGACCGGAAAGGTCCTGTCGGAGCATCCGGGAATGAGTGAGGAAGGAGGAAGGAACGAACGGTCGCTGCTTCAAAGGGGACACCTAACGGATGCTTAAAAAAACTGCCTTTGCCCCATGCAACTAATAGGAGTCTGAGGATTCTACCCATTGCCGCCCCATATCTCTCTTTTGTTTTTATAGGAGGCAAAGACAGGCTCAGGGAGGCAGACAGGCTCAGAGAGGCACAGACAGCTGTAGGGGAGGCACAGACAGTGTTAAAGACGAAATCATAGGTACTGTGTAGCTGCCGCCATATTGTATCTAAAGAAGCCATATTTGATTAGTTTATCATGTCTATTATGACCAACTAGCTATGTAACAGTTTGTTCAGTGAAGATGAGCACAACTCAGCACATTCTTGCCTTTGTCCTTGTTTTCTAGATAAGATCACCAAGCTATATGTAAGCCGAGTGTACCGTTCTTATCATCTGTAACTCTCTTAAAGGTCACTAATTAATCATCTCAAAACTGTCTATACTGCATATTCATCATATTTGTCATTGTATGATGTAATCTATTTTTTCTAAACTTCTGTAACGCATATAAGCTCGTACAACAATAAACGTTTTAGCTATTCTCTTGAAGACCGAGTCTGTGTCATCAATTGAGTTATAGCCATTACCAGGTATACCTGTGTAGAGCTCTTTATCAAATCAGTCTACTCTGGTTAGTTGTAATCTTTACATCTCTCACAACAGGCTCACAGAGGCAGGGGGTGCCACAGGGAGGCAGGGAGGCTCAGGGGGGGGCAGACAGAACACCCAGCAGGGAGGTAGGAGTAGAGAGAGCATGCACAGCAGGGAGGGAGGGGCTCAGGGAGGTGAGGGAGAGTCACAGACAGGCACAGGGAAGTGGGAGGGGCCACAGGGAGGCGGGGAGGTTCAGGGGGGACAGACAGAACGCACAGCAAGGAGGTAGGGGCAGAGAGAGAGTACACAGGGGGGCAGACAGTGCATGGGGGGCACAGAGAGCGCATGCACTTATTTATTGGCCACCATCTTTGGGCATTTGGATATAAAAAGATGGCGGCTGTGTGATTCATCACATGCCCCACAGTTTCCACCACAAGATTACAGTAACTACAGTATTATGTCGGAGGGGAATTTGGTGGGAGCTAATAAAGTGGATAATGAGATGTCTCTGTCTATTTTGTATACAATAAAGGTTTTTTTTCTTTGTGTGTGTTTTTTTTCTTTTTACTGAAAGTATTGCTAATGCCTGTCTGTCATTATGATAGCTGACATTAGCAATAGTGCTTGACATTAGCTGCCAAAATAAGCTGACATCATCCCCTTTATTAGCTAGTCTGTCACTACTACACAGCAGCTGGAAGAGTGGGGTAACTGCCAGTTTTGGTGTCTCTCATGGAGGCGCCAATTCTGGGGTGGCTGCTGGCTGCTTTTTTTAGTGTAGGAGGGCTTCACCAAGCTGAGAATTCAAGCCCCCAGCTGCCTGGTTTACCTTAGCTGGCATTACAAAATGGGAAAAGAAAAAATAATTCCGGTGCCACCGATGCGGTTTATATCCTTTAAAAAAAACACTAGACGCGTTTCAGAGTAAAAACTCCTTAATTGTTAAGGAGATTAAGGAGTTTTTACTCTGAAACGCATCTAGTGGTTTTCCCCCTTGGGGACACCTGTATAACATTTTTTATTAAATAAAGATATAAACCGCATCGGTGGCACCGGATTTATGTTTTCTTTTACTATTGTCTGAGTGGTTGCCTTCCATCTATCCGGAAGCCTGAGATCTGGAGGTATTGGGTAGTGGAGCAGAACTTCATTATGCATTACAAAATAGGGCCAACTGCATGCCAATTTTTTTTAATTGTTTAGTTAAATAATTGAAAAAAAATAATGGTATTTTTCATTGCCAGTGAAGGTAACACAAGGCAGCGGGGGTTAGCATTTTTTATTATTAATAAAAGGAAAAAAAACGAAACAGGTTTTTAAGGAAAGATGAATTTATTTACATAAATTGGAAGAGCGCATGGGGGGGGGAGAAAGACAGAGGAGAGAAAGCCAGTGCCCCCAGCGCCACAGAGCCCATCCCCATTGTGATGTCACTGCCCTCCCGAAGCGATAGCATTAGACTCACATCTAGTATTTAATAAAGGCTAAGTTTTAATGCTTACTCCAATTGGATTAGTCAGTTTTAAACATCTAAGGAGCACTGTGCAAGCGATCATATTGAAATGGAAGGAATATCAGACCACTGCAAATCTACCAAGACCTGGCCGTCCCTCTAAACTTTCATCTCGAACAAGGAAAAGACTGATCAAAGATGCAGCCAAAAGGCCCATGATCACTCTGGATGAACTGCAGAGATCTACAGCTGAGGTGGGAGAGTCTGTCCATAGGATAACAATCAGTCGTACACTGCACAAATCTGGCCTTTATGGAAGAGTGGCAAGAAGAAAGCCATTTCTCAAAGATATCCATAAAAAGTCTTGTTTGAAGTTCACACAAGCCACCTGGGAGACATACCAAACATGTGGAATAAGGTGCTCTGGGTCAGATGAAACAAAAATCTAACTTTTTGGGCACAATCCAAAATGATATGTTTGGAGTAAAAGCAACACAGCTCATCAATCTCAAAACACCATCCCCACTGTCAAACATGGTGGTGGCAGCATCATGGTTTGGACCTGCTTTTCTTCAGCAGGGACAGGGAACATGGTTAAAATTAATGGGAAGCCAAATAAAGGACCATTCTGGAAGAAAACCTGTTGGAAGTATGTAAAAGACCTGAGACTGGGACGGAGATTTATTTCCAACAAGACAATGATCCCAAACAGAAAGCAAAATCTACAATGGAATGGTTAAAAAATAAACCTATCCAGGTACCCAGGGCCAAGTCAAAGTCCAGAAATACTCATAAAAGGCAGTATCAGAAAAAATTTACCATCAATAGCCAGATACAAAACCAACACTGCACTTGGCAGGATGCAGTCAGACCCCCTTATGTAGAGCAAACCCACGTGCAGGCAGATAAAATCACCTCCTCTACCTTCAATACATGTGGGAGGTGACTTGCCATTAGGCTTGCATAGGAAGCTATTCACACTGATACACATGATGCGGAGTGTCTGATAGCTACCCATTGGTCCTGTCACCTGATGAAACGGGCCGCCCAGCACAATGCATCCGCACCACTGTATGAACAGTGCCCCAAGGGGCCCAACCGCACCCCACAGACGATGAAAAAATATAAATTACTTACCGGTAATGTGTTTTTCATGAGCCACGACAGCACCACCTGAGAGATAGGACCGCCCATCCAAGACAGGAAACCTCTGAGATAAAAAGGCGGGACCTCTCCTGAACCTCAGTTTCGGTTACAGAGACCGGAGAGAGGAACCCAACAAGCATTAGTACACAACCAAAAGAACTCAACAAATCACACACCCCCCTCCAAACGGGACCAACACCAACAGGCAATAGGGAGGGATGCGGTGGTGCTGTCGTGGCTCATGAAAAACACATTACCGGTAAGTAATTTAGATTTTTCCCTATCGCCACGACAGCACCACCTGAGAGATTTCAGAGAAAAGAATAGGGAGGGACCACCGCTAGCAGAACTCGTCTACCAAAGGTCACCACCATAGCGGCAGCAAGATCAAGCCTGACATGCTCGAAGAAAAGAGAAGGAGCAGCCCCACAGATCAAGTCTAAGGGGACAACAGCCACCCCCGCCCAGGAAGCAGCTACTGCCCTGGTGGAAGTGCACAAAGGCCCCCCCGGGACCCACACCAGACCGGAAGAAGCAAGAGCGAAGGCTTCCCGCAACCACCAAGTAAGGGCACCCACGGACACTGCCTCACCCCAAGAGGCTCCCCGAAATAAAAAACAAGAGGGACAGAGCCAGACGCCAGGCCGTGGCCCGATGAAGCAGGCAAGCAACTCCCACCAGACCACGAACGTGTGGAGAACCATGTCCTTCAGAATTGTACGAAGACCACAGAAGGAAGGGAGAACAAGCTCCCGCAGTCCGCGGAACATGAGAGCCACCTTGGAAGAAGGAAGGAACCAGGTAGGGGATGACCCTGTCCAGCCGAACCGGAGAACAAGGCCCCACCACCGACAAGGCCAGGAGGACACAAAAAAAAAAAGCTGGCGGACGGCAAGCCACCGCCCAACAGGACCAACTGCAGAGGCAGGACCCTAGGCAAAGCACAAGAAGAAAAGCCCAAAGGGAGGCGTGGTTAAGGCATCCAGAACTAAAATGAGACCTCAAGGAACCACTTTTGGACAGGGAACAGGAGTGGCCCCCCTGGCAGGACCGGAAAACCCACGACACCCAAGAAGACCCATCAAGGGAACAAAGGCACAGGCCCCCAAAGCCGAAAATCAGAGCTCCAGGGAATCGACCGAGACCAATCCGCCACCCACTGGAGGAAGTCGAAGATTGCCTGGCACAGGAGCCCACCGTCCGGACTCGTCCCTGAAGAAGACAGAAAAGGTAAACCACTCGGTACCAGAAAAAAAACGGTGGCAACCGGCGTCCACCGGACCTCAGCACACGAACAAGGCCCCCAGAGAATCCCCCACGTGACCGGAGCCCTGGTCAAGTCCCATGCCGTCAGCCGGAGACCAGCGGAAGGGGGACCGGCCACCGCAGGAGAGACTGGAAGAGGGGGAGAGTCCAGGGAGCCTGGATGGACAGGCGACTGAGCCAAAAGAACCAAGCTCCCCGGGGCCAGAAGGGCGCCATCACGACGACCCTCGCCCTGTCCGTCCTGACCTTCCGAAGCACTGCAGGAACCTAACCAAGGGAAGGAAGGGACACAGAAGGCCCAAGGACCAGGGGATCAGTACAGCGTCCCCAGCAACGGGCCGGACTCCGGGAATCAGCGAACTGAATCCACACACCAGACCGTGCTCTCGAGCGGCAAAGAAATCCATCTCCAGAAGGCCCAACCTGGCCACAATCTGAGCGAAAAATAAAAAAACACTCAAATCCAGGGCCCACTGCTCCCGTTGGAGCAGCACCCTGCAGAGAAAATCCGTCCAGGAAGTTGCCACTTCCCCGCATGCGAAGGGCAGAGAGGGAATCAGACGGGTGTTCCAACAGCTGACAACGCCCCGCGTAACTACCATGAGTGCCTGAGACCGGGTGTCCCCCTGACGGTGCCAGGAAGCCACCACACACTGTAGCCCGAGAGGACACTAAGATGGTGCCCCCGCAGGGAAGTAAGGAACGCAGAACTGCCTTCCAAACAGCCAGGAACTCCCGCATAAGGGAGGACAGCCTGGAGAGGCGATGAGTCTCAGGCCCCCCGAGCGGACAGGTCCCGAAGGAGCCAGGAACTGGCCTCCGTGGTAAGCATCGGAGACCGGACCACCCCACGGGACGCCCCTGGAGAGGCGCCCAGGGAGCAGCCCCCCTCCAGAGAATCTAAAGGCGGAGGGGACAGAACAATCTATGCGTCCAAGGCCGCCCCTAACCCGAGCTGACGCTGGGGAACCATCCACAGAAGGGCCCGAGAGCGCAACCGTGCCCAAGGAACAGCGAGGATACAGGACGAGAGGGAGCCCAAGAGGGACACAGCCCTCCGGAAAACCAACCGAGGAGAGCCCCTGTACTGCAGAAAAGGATGACCGAAGACGCAATGGCCTCGAGGTCAGCGGGGAGCTTCCCAACAGCATGCCCATGCGGGGTCTCTGGACTGCTTTCAGCCACGCCACGACCCCCGACGTCCAGAAGGAGGTAAAGCAGAGACTGGGAACCCAGCAATAACCCCAGAACCAGCTGACGCTTGGCGGGGAACAGCCTGGACCTTCCCAGATTAACAATCCAACTCAGCTGACCCAGGGAAGACTAAACCAGCCGCAGACGGGCACAAACCCCAGGGGTCCCCCACAAGCAGCAAACGTCCAGATATGGAATAATTAAACCCCGCGGACGTTGGAAGTGGCCTCACTACTGCCAGCAGCACCGTGAAAAGCCGAGGAACCATCGCCAGGCCGAAGGGGAGAGCCTGGCACAGCAAGGCAGAGGAAGCCCCCCAAACCGGGCGAACACCAGAACTGCCGGTGGTGACGGGGAACCGGAACATTGTGTTATGCGTCCCGCAGATCCAGCCCCACCCTGAAACAATATGGCAACCAACCCAGATTGTCGACTACCAAGTCCCCCTCAGAACGAACTCCGCACCAGAAAGCTGTTCCGGGGATTCAGGGGTATAAAAGTCTGGAACGAACCGACTGGCTGTGGCATGAGAAACCTCGGGGAACAGAACCCCTTGCCGCAGGCGGCTGGAGGAACCGGGGAACCCCCCTTAATCGCACAAGGGCCCGTACCCCTCTTATCAGAAAAGCGCCTTTTCCTGAACAGCGGACAGACACAATCACCATGGCCCCCAGGAGCCGAAGTGAACCCCAGTGTCAACCCGTCACTGAGAAGAGCGAGAGCTCCCTCGCAAGCCCCAACCCCGGAGCCGGCTGGGAGAGACGGTCAAGCCTTCCTCCTCCTGGAGCGAGCCGTCACTGATACTGGAACTACTCGCCAAACAAGGAACCCCCAAACCAAAAAAAAACTCCGACTACATGCTTCCCCCCTTGGCCCAAGAACTTCGGGTCCGACTAGGGGACCTCCGTTTAGCAAACAGAGGTTCACGAAGGGGAACGGCCCCGGAAGGCTGGAGCCGGAACCCCGGAGGGAAAAAACATCCACCTTGGCACAAGCCTCGGCCAAGATATCAGCCAGCGACGTACCAACCGGAAAAGCACCCGCACCAGGTAAAGAAAACCCAGAGTGGGCAACACCGGGCCAGGCCCCCACCATAAGGCATGATGAGCAGCATTAAAGAAAGACGTAGCCTTTGCCGCCAATTCCACGAGGAATCCGCCAGTAAAGCTGCCGCGGCAAGAGTCAAAAGGAGGAAGACAAGGTCTCCGCCGTAGGAGACCCGTCCCTCACTTGCCAACTGCTGCAACCAAAACACGAGGGACCAAAAAATGCTAGCAGTGGATTCCCAAGAATTACGCCAGTAGCCTAAAAGGAAGGAGAGCTCCTTCCGAACAGGCTTAGTCCAGGAGCTAAAATGTTTTCCTGGACCCTCAGATTTAAGGGAAAAGTCCGTCTCTGCGTGGAAGACAGACCACTGAACCCTAAATCCGCCACTGAAGAGGGGCCACAGCCATCCACCAACCCCACAGGCGAACGGGCCGCTGTAAGCAAAAAACAGTGTCATTACTTGGAACCCACGGCGTCCCCTCTCCGCTGTCCACAGAGGAGGAGGACCCGGAGGAGGAGGACGAGGCAGAGGATGAGCAAGACCTGCGGCTCCCCCCCAGTGTAAACAACGAGCGGCACGGTCAGTACCAGAGGAAGAGCCCAAAGCCGTCTGCCGCATATGTCCCCCATCCATCCCGGCCAGCTGCAGGGACGGAAAGGCCTCCCACACTAAAGCTGTAAGGCTAGAGGCCAGACTGGGAACCTCGCTCCGTACAGTGTCCGCAATACAAGGGACACACAAATCCTTAACATAATCCTTAACATAATCCTCTGGAAGAGGGACTTTGCAGAGAACACAGTCTTTATGTCGATGCTTAGACGCCTTCTTCTAGCCGTCCTTGAAACAAGCAAGAGGGTGTAGTAAATACCTACAGCACAGCCCGAAGGCACTCACCCAACCAGAGGCATACCGACTTCCGGGGGGCTTTCGGGTCCACATCCTGTCTGGACCCCTTCAGAGAGGACCTGTGGCTGCCAGCATGTAGTTGCTCCCTTGGGTCGGGAGGCGTCACGACTGTTCCTCCGTTGTGGCTGGCGCTGCCCTCCATACTCTGCCCCACACCACCGGCTGCAGCTGCGGCGTCTCCCAGCCGCCGAACGCTGGGCGCCGCCATCTTGGGCTGTACTGCCAGGCGCGGAGCGTCACTTCCGGTCCGCGCCACAGGCCCCTCACAGACCCAGGAACGCTGCGCCAGGCAGGGACTTACCCCTCCAGAGGAACCTGTTCACCCGGGGCATAATCATGCCGGACAGCCACCAATCCTGCAGCTGCGACGTCCGGGCGGCAACAAGGGTCGAGAACCGGCCGCTGGTGGCCCTCTCCAGACCCCGTGCCCTCCACCACCGCAGGGAATACCCCGTGGAGGAGCTTCTGCACCCAAGTCCGGAGCCACTGCCTAGGTAAGGACAGCTTCTTCCAGCTACCGCGTCAGGCCAGGAACAGCATGAGCTTCAGATGTCTCCCACCTCCAAGACAGGAAACCTAAACTGAGGTTCAGGAGAGGTCCCGCCTTTTTATCTCAGAGGTTTCCTGTCTTGGATGGGCGGTCCTATCTCTCAGGTGGTGCTGTCGTGGCGATAGGGAAAAAGTGCATGCTGCCAAGTGCAGTGTTGGTTTTGTATCTGGCTATTGATGGCAAGTTAAAGTCCAGACCTGAATCCAATTGAGAATCTGTGGAAAGAGCTGAAAATTGCTGTTCACAAACGCTCTCCATCCAACCTCACTGAGCTCGAGCTGTTTTGCAAGGAAAAATGGGCAAGAATTTCAGTCTGTCGATGTGCAAAACTGATAGGGTACCTTTACACGTCGCAACATTGCATGCAATTTCACTTGCAACTTGTTGCAGTGAAATCATGGACACATTGTTCCATTTTGTTGCCGTGTACAAATGGAACAATGTGTCCATAATTTCACTGCAACCAGTAAGTTGCAAGTGAAATTGCATGCAATGTTGCGACGTGTAAAGGTACCCATAGAGACATACCCCAAGCAACTTGCAGCTGTAATTGCAACAAAAGGTGGCTGCCTCATCTGATCCCCGGCTGCTTCATCTGTCCTCCAGCTGCTTCATCTGTCCCTCTGCTCCTTCACCTGACCCCGGCTGCCTCACCTGACCCCCGGCTGCCTCACCTGTCCTCCGGCTGCCTCACCTGCCCCTGGCTGCCTCACCTGCCCCCCGGCTGCCTCAGCTGACCCCGACTGCTCCATCTGCCCCCGACTGCTTCACCCGATCCCGCAACCGCCACAGCCAACCCCGACTGCCTCGACTGATCCCCCAATTGCCCCATTCGGCCCCTCCATCCGACCCCCTGCATTGCATCTCATCCCCGGACATCACCTCATCCCGGGACCGCTCCCCACTGACGACCATTCATCCACCACCACAACTTTCCCCCCTCTGCTTCTGACCCCTGCCGCCACACTCACTCCCTGCTCTCCATACACAATGTTCCCGCTACTCCTCACTCTCACTCCCATCCTTCTCCACTTCCTACTACCCCCACTTATCCTCCCTCCCAGCAACGAAATACTGCTTTCACCCTCCATCCTGCCTAACCACCTCACCCACTTCACCGACCTATTCATTCACTTTCAATCCTCAATCATCAAACAAGCACGCCCGCCATGTAAGCTCTCCTGCTCCCACCTGCTAACCCTCTGCCTACTCCTCCTCCTTGCCGGTGACATCCCCCCAATCCTGGCGCCCCCACCACATCCCCACAACACACTTCATCCCACACCCACGACCCATTACCAACCCTCGCAACCTCAGCACCACTAGCCCTCGCAACCCCACCAACCTCAGACCCATTCCCCCAACCCATGCCCCCCCCTATCGTTCTACCCGACACACTCTGGAATGCCCGCTCAGTGTGCAATAAACTCCCAGACATCCACAAACTCTTTATCTCCAAGAAACTATCATTCCTTGGCCTTACTGAGACCTGTCTCACCCCCTCCGACATGGCCTCCCCCGCTGCACCATCCTACAGCGGCCTCAGCCTGTCCTACATCCCCCGTCCCTCTGGCAAACACGGCGGTGGAGACGGCATACTCTTGTCCAACTCCTGCGCCTTCAGCCCTATCCCCCGCCCCCTTAGTCACTGTCCCCTCCTTCAAAGCCCACTCGGTCCGAATCTTTTCCCCCTGCAACCTCCAGCTAGCCATCATCTACCGCCCCCCTGGACCCATCGCCTCCTTCCTTGACCACTTCACCACCTGGCTACTTCACTTCCTCTCCACTGACATCCCCACCATCATCATGGGCGACTTCAATATCCCCATTGACACTCCCCGCCCAGCCGCCTCCAACCTTCTTTCCCTGACCACTTCCCTAGGGCTCTCCCAAAGGTCCTCCTCTCCCACCCACAAACAAGGCCACATGCTTGACCTCATCTTTACCCGCCTTTGCTCCCTCTCAAACCTCACAACCTCGGAACTCCCTCTGTCTGACCACCACCTCTTGACCTTCTCCACCCTCTCCTCCCCTGCCACGCTACCCCCTCTCAGCAAACTTGATCACCCTCTCTGAAACCTAAAAGACCTTGATCTTTCTTTATTCTCTGAATCCCTCCTCCCTCTCACTGACATACCCTCTGCTGGTGACATAGACATTGCCACCACCCTATACAACACCACAATAACGAACACCCTCGACCTAGCCGCCCCCCTCACACTCCACGCTCCAAGCATTAACAGGCAACTCTGGCACACCACCCTCACTAAAAACCTAAGACGGGCGTCCAGGGTCGCCGAGAGGAGATAGAAAAAGTCCCGCACCTCCGAGCACTTTGCCCTGTTCAAACAATCCCTGACTGACTTCAAGACGGCACTTGCCACTGCCAAGCAAGCCTTCTTCTCATCCCTAATAACCTCTCTGTCCCGCAACCCCAAACAGCTCTTCAAAACTTTCAACTCCTTACTTCGCCCACTCGCTCCTCCCCCTTCTCCCCTCATCACTGCTGAAGACTTTGCAACCTTCTTCAAGGAGAAGATCGACAAGATTAGAAACAGCTTCGGCCAACTATCCCCACAACTCCCACCTGCACTGCACACCTCCTCCATCAGCCACTTTTCCCCCTTAACTGAAGACCAACTCTCCTCCCTCCTGTCAAAATCACACCCCACCACCAGCGCCCACGACCCGCTCCCATTCCACCTCATTCCCAACCACACCTCCATTTTCATCCCAACCTTCACCCACCTCTCAACCTATCACTTACCACTGGCACCTTCCCCTCGGCCTTCAAACGCGCCCTAATCACGCCCATCCTTAAAAAACCCTCCCTCGACCCCACCTCTGTCTCTAACTATTGCCCCATATCTCTTCTCCCATTCGCCTCTAAGCTACTTGAACAGCACGTCCACTCCGAACTGTCCTCTCACCTCTCCTCCTGCTCCCACTTCGAACGCCTACAGTCCGGCTTCCGACTCCTCCATTCCACTGAAACAGCCCTGACCAAAGTCACCAACGACCTACTGCCCGCCAAGAACAAACGCCACTACTCCATCTTCCTCGACCTGTCTGCCGCCTTCGACACGGTTGACCACTCCCTTCTTCTCCGGATCCTGGAACCCCTCGGCATCACCCACCTTGCCCTCTCTTGGATCTCCTCATACCTAGCGGACCGGACCTTCAGCGTCTCCCACACCTCCTCCTCACCCTACCCCTTTTCTGTCAGAGTCCCCCAAGGTTCGGTCCTGGGACCGCTACTTTTCTCCATATACACTCTCGGCCTAGGGCAACTCATTGAGTCCCATGGCCTCCAGTACCACCTCTATGTCGATGACGCCCAAATCTACCTGTCCGGCCACGACATCACCTCCCTACTCTCCAAAATCCCACAATTCCTTTCTGCCATCTCATCCTGAATTCATAGTCTTCCCCCCAAGAAATTCCCCCCCACGTCCCAACCTATCCATCTGCGTCAATGACTGCGCCCTCTCCCCAGTCCCCCAAGCCAAGTGCCTCAGGGTAATCCTTGACTCCTCCCTATCCTTGAAGCCCCACATCGAGGCCCTCACCACATCCCTCCGGCTCCAGCTTAAGAACATCTCATGGATCCGCTCCTTCCTTACCCACGACACCGCTAAAACACTCATTCATGCTCTTATCATCTCCCGCCTTGACTACTGCAACCTCCTTCTCACTGGCCTCCTGGCTAACTCCCTCACACCTCTCCAATCTATCCTCAATTCCGCTGCACGACTAATCCACCTGTCCTCCCGCTACTCCCCTATCTCCTTCTGCCAAGCCCTTCACTGGCTCCCCACCTCCAAGAGATCCCAGTTCAAAACACTAACCATGGCATACAAAGCCATACCCAACCTGTCCCCACCATACATCTCCGACCTGGTCTCCCGATACCGACTCTCACGCAACCTCCGTTCCTCACAAGAACTCCTCCTCTGCTCCCCCCTCATCTCCTCTTCGCATAACCGCGTCCAGGACTTCTCCCGGGCATCTGCCATACTCTGGGACTCCCTGCCCCAACACGTCAGACACTCTCCGACCCTGAGAAGCTTCAAGTGTCACCTGAAGACTCACCTATTCCGTCAAGCCTACAACCTGCCATGAGACCCAGGCGACCGCCCCATACCTGACATTCCCCCATCCTACTACAGTATATCCCCACCCTCCCCTCGTAGACTGTGAACCCTTGTGGACAGGGTCCCCTCCTGTACCTGTACGTCCCGATCGTCTAGATTTAGTGTACTTGTGCTTGCCTCCCTTATCCTCATGTAAAGCGCCTTGGAACCTAATGGCGTTATATAAATAATAATAATAATAATAATACAAAGTATTACCTCAAGGGGGCCGAATAATATTGCACGCCCCACTTTTCAGTTTTTTGTTAAAAAAAGTAAATTTTGTTCCACTTCACGATTGTGTCTCACTTGTTGATTCTTCACAAAAAAATTAGAATTTATATCTTTATGTTTGAAGCTTGAAATGTGGCAAAAGGTTGAAAAATTCAAGGGGGCCGAATACTTTCACAATGCACTGTATATTAACACATTGACACTACTGTATGTACACAGGCTTAGGGAAAATATAAAAGTCCATGGGAGTGTTGTGGCACCCCGCAATGAGTGCGTCACAGGAGGGTATTGCAGCCAAAACAGTAGCAGCAATATTCTCTGACTAAGCAATGATACAGTTAACTCAGAGATCCATACCCTACATGCATCATCAGTATAGAGGGCCAATAAGGTCCTGGTGGGCGGAGTGTAGTGGTAGTGTGTAGTGGAAGTTGAGTGCAGGACAAGTCTGCAAGATGAAAAGAAGGAAAGAGAACTCTCCGAGACAACGTAGGAGAAGGAGCTAAACCAACGAGCTCTGCAACCTAGGAGAGGGGGCCTGTACAGTTCCGTGCGGCCCCCTTGCCGTCTCCATGGCCGACACCCCGGTTGAGCACCATTATTCCCGGTGCCTTAACAACCGATCAACAGGCATCTACATGCGGGTCCAAAAACATCCCGTGCCATTCTACAGCCGGTTTGCTGGTACCGAAGCTGGGAGTTGTTTATCACTTCTATATGCGAACTAGAGGAGTGGAGGGACCGCTTTACAGGAGCACCCCACCACTGCCACATACAGTCGTCTAGCCAGCGGTGTACCCACCAAAAGGACCCAAGGCTCTCCAAAGCACTCAGAACGTATACCCTGGGTAGGGCATTGAAGCAGCCTCCTTGTACCCCGATCTGGCATTCCTGGGTAACAACGGCAACACAACTTTAGTTAGAATGGAGGAACACCGCGGATCTCTGAGGAACACTGGTCATTGCTGAGTCCACCCGGTCCACTACCCTTCACTGTATGCCATGTACTGCCTGCTGGTTACAGTAAAGAACCCGTTACAGAGACTTCCGTGCTTTCTTATGAACTGTATCTATCCGCATACTAAAGGTAACCGCAGCTGCCTCAGAACATCTTGCGCAGCTCCTGGCTTCGGGGATCATCGCTTAGCCTGTGGGGAGCGTTCCATCTTGCTGCATTCCATCCCCCGGAGGCCCCGAAGCGCCGGTATAGTTACCGGAACACTCATAGGTGGCGTCACGAAACAAATTAACCCCTAATCTGTTCACCTAACGACGTCTCTCTTTTTGATCTGTACCACCGGGCCCCACTACCGGCAGGCGCAGTCCATCTGTGACAAGGAGGAAGAAGAAACGCCTGTCCCTCGGAGTCCCGGCCACGGTGAGTCAGAATTTGGCGTCACGAACAGGATACGAGCAGGCCCGTTCCTTAACGGGTATTATGTGCTTAAAATACTTTATTTTACTAAAAAAGGACTTTGTTCGGCCCAAAAAGAACTTTTCCTGCCTTTTCAGCGTTGGGCCAAGATGGCGTCCAAGATGGCGATGCCCGCCATGAGGATCACCACGTGCAAGCTCAGGGGTGAGCCACCGCCCCTCTTCGTGGGAGGGCCAAGGCAAGGGCGCCAAAAATCATTGTCCGTCCTGATTGCTCGAAACAACCATGGGGCGGACCAAAGACTTTTTCCCACAATTGGACCACAAAAGCCCCCACGGAAGTGGGAGTGTCAGACTCTTCTTCACCAGCTCTCGAACAGAACGGTTACCGGTTGAGACGGGTGTGGCTCCTCTACAAAGATGGCCAGCTTGAGACTCTGCGACCTTATGCAACAAGTGGAAGCCGAGGCCAGAGCAGCCATAGGCCATCCTGGTCCGGGTCCTGTCCTCACCATCGACGGCAGCCCCGACTTTTGGCAGGAGGCTCTACAAGACCTCAAGGTGCGGCTAATGGAAACAGTTGGACGATCCGCAGCTGGAGCGCGAGCTTGGCAGCAGACTACATCGAGCGATGCAGCAGAGCCATTCGGGTGTAACCACTCCAGGACCGGACGACATCTCCAGCTTCACCGCCTCACCAACGTCTACCACATGCCCTGCGTCCTGACCGGAGCCAATAGACTGTGTCATCCCAATGAGGACCCCCATTCACCCCGTTCAAGTGCTTGAGACCACTGCCGAACCGGTTCCAGAGCCGGAGCCTCCAACCAGCTCCCCTAAAGAAGCCAATACTCACCTGGTTCCTATTGAGGAACCCACAGACAGTTTCTATACCACTCCAGAGACTGACACCTGTTTCCCCCAAGAACCGGAGGCCTCCTCTGCAAATACGGAGGTCTACCTGATCACCGGGATGGAAACACCACTGCCAGCAGTAACAGATGAAGAGGCAGGCAGCCTGGAAGCCCTGCAGGACAACCCTGTGGAAGGATCCGCAGCACCACCGCCCCGTTGTCCGGAAGATCCCGTTCCAGCATCTCCAACAGCCGAGCAGCCCGATGTGATCGTCGAGGGAGAGGAGGATGATGACGACGACGAGACCCGCAGCATTGCTGAGGACCTCTACACAGGTTTTGCCTGGGGAGATATCGAGGAACCTCCGGCCGAGCAGGCAGCTCGGATACACTGGTCGGGTGCAGCTGCAAGCCCTTCCCCTGTGCCGTTTAACCGGGTGCCTATCCAGACTTCCCGCCAAGCACAAGCTTCTCAGCAGCCCACACGTCACAGGAGCTACATCCACACCCCATGCCGTACAGACGAAGATATACGTTTGCACCGCAGAGAGGACTGGCGAGCCCGTGAACGCGCCAACATGGAGGCCCGTGCGGCCCCCTTGCCGTCTCCCTGGCCGACACACCGGTTGAGCACCATTATTCCCGGTGCCTTAACAACCGATCAACGGGCATCTACATGCGGGTCCAAAAACATCCCGTGCCCATCTACAGCTGGTTTGCTGGTACCGAAGCTGGGAGTTGTTTATCACTTCTATGCGAATCAGAGGAGTGGAGGGACCGCTTTACAGGAGCACCCCACCACCGCCACATACAGTCGTCTAGCCAGCGGTGTACCCACCAAAAGGACCCAAGGCTACCCAAAGCACTCAGAACGTATACCCTGGGTAGGGCATTGAAGCAGTCTCCTTGTACCCGATCTGGCATTCCTGGGCGACAACGGCAACACAAGTTTAGTTAGAATGGAGGAACACCGCGGATCTCTGAGGAACACTGGTCATTGCTGAGTCCACCTGGTCCACTACCCTTCACTGTATGCCATGTACTGCCTGCTGGTTACAGTAAGAAGCCGTTACAGAGACTTCCAGTGTCCGTGCTTTCTTATGAACTGTATCTATCCGCATACTAAGGTAACCGCAGCTGCCTCAGAACATCTTGCGCAGCTCCTGGCTCCGGGGATCATCGCTTAGCCTGTGGGGAGCGTTCCATCTTGCTGCATTCCATCCCCCGGAGGCCCGCAGCGCCGGTATAGTTACCGGAACACTCATAGGTGGCGTCACAAAACAAATTAACCCCTAATCTGTTCACCTAATGACGTCTCTCTTTTTGATCTGTACCACCGGGCCCCACTACCGGCAGGCGCGGTCCATCTGTGACAAGGAGGAAGAAGAAACGCCTGTCCCTCGGAGTCCCGGCCACGGTGAGTCAGAATTTGGCGTCACGAACAGGATACGAGCAGGCCCGTTCCACGGTGAGTCAGTGTCTCTTTAACAGTATAAGGACCTGCATATGTATGAGGTGCCGTATTTTTTCTCCTATTTGTCTAGCATAATGTGTCATTCATGTTCTACCTGTATGACATCTGTGAAGCACACAGACAGCATGACTATATATACTTAACTGTCTCCAGCGCAACTTTCACACTTAATTCCAGGTCCGTTGAAATCAGTTCAGTGAATATTCAAGAGCTTAGGGTGCCTTCACATTTGCGTTTGTAGCGCAGCGCACCGAACGCAGCAAAATGCTTGCGCACATGCGTTCCTATGTTTAACATGGGAACGCATGTGCCTGTGTATGGCTGCATTTGCGCTCGGATGCGCATAAATTGTGCACTCTCCGAACGCATCATGTTGCATTTTTTGTGCATTCGCGGGCGCTTGTTTTATCTGCAAGCACACAAACAATGCATTGAAGTCAATGGATCCGCAGTGTCCTCTGCATGACAGCGCAGGAGAACGCTGCAAATCTCATTGAAATCTCTCCCGGTGGCTGCCGGCAGCGGCGAACTGGGGTGTCTTGGGCCCACCAGGAAAATTCACTCCAGGGGCCCACCCACCCGGGCCCACCCACCCGGGCCCACCCACCCGGGCCCACCCACTTTTCAGCTATATGCAAATACCTGTTATCCATTATACCTATTATAGTGTAGCGTGGACTGTAAAACACAGGCGGCTCCTGCACATCACTGTGCGCTCACCATTACTGCGATGTATCATAACTGTAGTTTGCATTAATTTGGATTTTTTGGTGAAAACAAGTTATCAGTGATGCACAGGCAGGGGCTGGCCGGCAGATCTTGCCCTGGCGGGCAGTAGACTTTTTCTAGCCGGTGGCCTACTGAAGAGTGGGAGATGGGTGCTAGCACTACAGAGACCAACTGAAGAACATGTGGGTGCTGGTGCTGCTTCACTAGCCTGCCAGCTGCCTGCTGCCGCCGCACCAATCCCGGGTCACAGTTAGCCTCCATGCTGACGCCCGCGTCCTGCCTGCTGCGTCCCGGGTCCCGTGTGGCCGCTCTCACTGAGGGGGCGGCTCTAAACTGGGACTAAACCACCGGCCTGATGGGCAAATGCCTCCCTGCCACCTGGGCCAGTCGCCCCTGTGCACAGGTTAGGAAGGTGATCACTTATTTATTGGTGGAATCCGCACCATCAGAAGAATGTGGAGCTTTGAGTATTTGGTGAGGGTTGTACCTCAGTATTTGTAAGGCCAACTTCACACAGAGCCTGCATCATTTTTGTGTCCGGGGCGAAAAATGTAAGCAAACCAGATCCTACCGGATTCTCCCGGTTCCAGCACGATCCGGCACCCCCTAACATGATCCAGCACCCCCTAACATGAGAGTCTATGGGGCGCCGGATCATGCTAGACCTGACAGAGAGTCTGTCAGGTTCCCGGACGCCGGCTGCTGCACTTCAGCGTGAGCTCTGCTGAACTTCAGCCCCAGGAGCCGTCCCCTGTGAAGAGGTTCAGCACCATTTCAGTAGGGGACAGCTCCTGAAGCTGCGCTCTGCAGAATCTGGCTACAAGCAGGACCAGAGGGCATACTAACCCTCCGCTTCTATTTTGTCCGGACCTGTCAGGCTGTGTCTGGTGCCTCCTGCAAAGCACCGGACACAGCCTCACAGGGGAAAAAACATGGTGTGAAGCCGACTTAAGACAAAACCAGGAGTAAAGCGATCAGAGGTAATTTTTTATGCATTTCTCACTCACTCCTGGTTTTGTCTTATAAATACTGAAGTCACCAAATGCTCAACTTGCTTTCTCTGGCAAACCTCTGAATCTCTGCTGCTGTGTCAGGACAGGGAGGGGTTAAACATCTAAGTATTTAATACCGTGTTTCCCCGAAAATAAGACCGTGTCTTATATTCTTTTGGGCGCCATAAGTGGCACCCTGTCTTATTTTCGGGGGGGGGGGGTTTATATTGGCAGCCCCAGCCACTGCAGCTTCCATCCACACACACCCACCCATACACATACAAACACACACACACACGCACACACACTTACACACACATACACACACACATATACACATACACACATGCACATATACATATACACACACATACACATATACACATACACACATATACACATACACATATACACATACACACACACACACATAGACACACACCGCTTCTTACCGGCTCCCTGGCCTTCGTTGTGGCTCCCGCTGTCCTTCGGTGTATCCAGGCTCCTCCAGTGTCCTCTGTATCCCTCAGGTGTAGCTGCGCTGGAGCAGATGGGGTTAATCACAGCCTAACTTGCTGTGTGCCCCTGCTCATCTCTGCCCAGCCTGATGTCACAACAGCCAAGCTCGAGCTCTAATAAATGGAGAGGAAGCGCATAATGAGATATAATAAATTAATCGCGAAAGGAAGGAAGGAGAATATTTTGGATAAAAATGAATTTGGTTTTTTGACCGTAAAAAATCCACTGGTAGTTTTCTTCTACCATCTCCCTAAAATTCATAAGGATCAAAAGAACCCCCCTGGGAGACCTATCATCTCCGGGATAGGATCGCTAACATCCAATCTGGCAGCATATGTTGATAACTTAATGTATATCCATGTGACTAAACTGAACAGTTTCTTGAGGGATTCAACACAATTAGTACAATTAATTAAAGAAATTCATTGGAAAACAACATACACTTTTATTACTGTTGATGTATCCTCACTTTACTCAAATATAAGACACGATTTGGGACTATGCAGCTTTGGTATATTTATAGATGAGGATACACGTATCCCCATCAAACAGAAAGAATTTGTGAAAGAATGCATGGAATTCATACTGAAAAGCAATTTTTTTGAATTTGAGGAGAAAATGTACCACCAGCAACTTGGCACCGCGATGGGCTCGAAGGTGGCACCAACTTATGCTAATCTATTCATGGCCACCTTCGAGTCCATCCATATTGATAATTCTGTGTACTCCAGTAATATTATAGTCTATAAAAGATATATAGATGATTTAATTATCATCTATAACAATGAATGTGAGAATGTACATGAATTCTTGGAAAATCTACAGAACAACAATTGGGGTCTTTCTTTCGCTTGGGAAGTCAATGCAAACCAGATTGATTACCTAGATCTGACCCTATTCCATTCCTTGGGAAGAATCTTCACCAAAACATTTTTCAAAAAACATACCAGCCAACCAGTACAAAAGAATAAGGGTACCTTTACACGCCGCTACGGCAGGATGGATGCATCCCGCTACTTCACGTGCACGAGCACGCTCAAACGGTTACAAACGCTCAACGCATCACCTTTACACGCCGCCATAAGGTGCGCTACGCTACGTGACATCTATAGCTAGATACATCGCCGGGTGTCTCAAGTAGCCATCTGTAGCTCATTTACACACCGCTATAACCAGCTACTATGGGCGTACCTGGTGCAGCAGGGCCAGCACATAGGCGTGCCACAATTGTGGATTACGAGCCGTCCGTACGCTGATAGGACAAAGCAATAACATCCTGATTGGGCAGGCAACGCAGGAGGCTGAGTAATACAGCACGCTCGAGCGATTGTGTAGTGTGACTCGTCAGCTCCTTAAATATGCCTCCCTATGCAGCGACTACCAATCGTCATGCAGCAGCTTCCACCAATGATCGCACATGGGGCGCGGTAACACGGAGCCAGGGTCACGCCTTAGCTACATTGCAGCTACATCACAGGGTGTCCAGAGTTCCCTTCCGTAACGTCTTTACACGCCGATGCATCTTGCTACCATCGGCTTTGTAGCTCTCTGTTTTCGAGCAGAGGTCGTAAACAGATGTATCTGTTGCCGGCTGTATCGTCACGTCTTCAGACGCCGCTACGACGGGCTATATTGGCGCTACAAGCTACATTTGTAGCCTGTAGCGGGATGCATCCATCCTGCCGTAGCGGCGTGTAAAGGTACCCTAAAACTGCAGTTTAGAGACTGATTTTAGGTTACAAACAGGGATGTTAAAAGAAAGGTTTTTGGAAAAAGACTATCCCAAAAAATAGCTACAAAAAGCTTATAATGATTGTGCAAATTTATGTCAGGAAGATTTGCTTGCTCCCAGGCCGAGGGTGGAGGGTGGAGGAAAGGATTTTTCTATCAATTTCCTCACCACATATACAAAACAGCACCAAAAAATCAGGAGTATTCTGCAGAGAAATTGGCTGATCCTTATGAATGATCCGATACTGGGAGACATCCTGCCAAATAATCCGGGAGTAACATTCAAAAGGGCTTCCTCCCTTAAAAACATGCTGGCACCAAGCCGCCTCAAGAAAGTTATAAAAAGCTCCGGAAAAGAACGATCAAATGGGAGTAAACTGGGATCTTTCAGGTGTAATGTGAATAGGTGTCTATGTTGTACTATGATAGGGCATAATGTCGATCATTTTAAATCAATCCAAAACAATATGACATTTGACATAAAGTTCTTTCTGACTTGCAAGACTTCATATGTTATCTATCTGATCCAATGTGAATGTGGACTACAGTATGTCGGGAAAACGATACAGGAGCTGCACAGTCGTTTAAATTCGCATAGACATAATATAAATGAAGGCTATTTGTTCCATAGCCTCTCTAAACACTGCTTGATCAAACACGATAAGAAACTGTGTATCACGGTGGTCCCAATTGATCATGTGCCAGACTGTGCTGCCAATAGGGACACTGCATTGATGAGGAAAGAGATCTATTGGATCCATAGGCTGCGGATATTGCAGCCTTATGGTCTAAATGAGGTCTTGGATCTCTTCAAATAGGAGTGCCAGTTCTCACAAAATTAAAACTGATCCAATCTCTAAGATGCTGATTTTAGAATCAATTGTGTCATTCTGGTATTTGAGCGAAAGGGAGGGTAAATGCAGGGGCGGAACTACCGTGGTGCAGCTGGTGCAGCTGCACCAGGGCCCCGACCGGCTAGTGGGCCCCTTCAAGACTGGAGGGTGCCCCCAGCCGACCCTCGTAAGCCGCCATCAAAGGAGAGGAGGATCAGGCAAGGGAAGCACTGATCCCGCCCCCTCCGGCTCCTACAAGCATCCGGAGCGGCTCTCCCAGCAGCACCAAGTAGGAGAGCGCGGCTCTCCCAGCAGCAGCGCGGCTTTCTCAGCAGCAGCGCGGCTCCTCCCAGCAGCACGAGGTAGGAGAGCGCGGCGCTCCCAGCAGAAACACCCCCCCCCCGCTGACGGCAGGTAGCAAGCCCCGCCCCCCCCGGGTCCTCACCTGCACCAGGGCCCCCGGGGGTGACGGTCCGCCCCTGGGTAAATGTATAAATGTATATCTATGTGAAAACGTTTTTTCAATTAAAAACAATATTCAAAATTCTGGATCCATTAGGATAGTTTTCAGCGATGTTTAAGCTCAAGAGAGCACTCTCTTGCCTGAGCAGCCCAGTGGTGCTGCAGCTAAATATAGGATTAATGGTGATATTGGGGATATCTGGATACCTGCATACAGGATCGAATACACTGACCAGCAAATATGAGTTAATAGGTAAAAACCAAAGGAGGTGTAATGGATAAATAGATAGGAAGTGGTAAATGATATGTGCCATTAATTGTTAGACAGAGATAGAATTTTATAACTTTTCTACCACTCTCCTATTCACCATGGAAGTGTAAGGGCCCCTTTACACACGGCTACATTTGTAGCTTGTCACCAGGTAACTTACTGGTTGCAGTGAAATCATGGATACATGATTCCATTTGTACACAGCAACAAGATAGAACCATGTATCCATGATTTCACTGCAACCAGTAAGTTACCTGGTGACAAGCTACAAATGTAGCCGTGTGTAAAGGTACCCTAAATGGTACCTTTACACGCCGCCTACAACAGGATGGATACAATCCGCTACAGGCTACAATGTAGCTTGTAGCGCCAATATAGCCCGTAGTAGCGGCGTGTGAAGACGGGACGTGCCCAGGCGGCAACAGATAATCTGTATCCGTGCACTGCTCGAAAACAGAATGGCTACAAGCCGATTGCAGCGAGCTGTATCGGCGTGTAAAGAAGCTACAGAAGGGAACTCGGGACACCCGGCGATGTAGCTGCAATGTAGCTAAGGCGTGACCCAGGCTCTCGTGATTACCGCGCCCCATTCTGCGGTCATTGGTGGAAGATGCTGCGTTACGATTGGCCCTTGCCTCACAGCCCTCCATCTTGGATGAGCTGTCCCTTCAGCACTACACATATGCGCCGTATGCACGATAATATAGTAGTACAATTACGCGGACACACAACTTGAAAGAAAATTAGCAAATGGCTCATGATCTTCATACAGTGTGCACATCTCTCAACACATGATAACGAATAATGCTGTACACAGCGCACAAGTGTGTGTTACGTACCGCTCTGGCTTATTGTACAGCAGCTGCCGTAGAAGTGTTCCGTGGTGTGGCACAGCGCGCAGCGACGCACACAGATGCACACAAACCCATACACATCGAAAGTTAGTACTCAGCACACAGATCATAGCCGTGTTGTACGGACTGCACTGTGGGTGTCTGTAGTATGGTGCCGCATAAGTGTGTCGGCCGTGTCAATGCGCGTTGGGGTATTTAAAAGGTGCGTGACCCCGACAGCGGCCGTAATGACGTCATGACGTTGGTTTCATTTTCACTCTGCCTGCAAGGTGCCAGCCCCGCCTCTGCACACACCATAGCAGTCATGGCAGCCGTTCACCGCGCTGCAACGTGGGGGATGGCGGAGCTGATCATCCTCATTGATCAGTGTGACCGTCAGGACTATTGGGGCCACCATCACCACCGGCACCCCAGGTTGCGCAATCGGGCACCGTTCGGCGGATCCAGCGGTTCCTGATCTGCCAACTGGGGGTAAGAGGACAGTCAAAGCGATCCAAAAAAGATTTGCGGACTTAAACAAAAGTGCCCGGGTCGCATACTGGACATCCGTGCCAGGATTGCCAGGCTGCGTGGTGAGTAATGTTGGCCCAAAACAGACCCCGCCACATGTGCATGTCCCAAATACACAAAAATTGATGGTAACATATGACAAGGACAGTGTGGCCTACACAATCAAACACATCTTCACAGTGTTGTGGTCCTCCAGTCAGCGCAAACAATGTTCTCCCACGCACAGTACATGCATACAACATGAGTGTATGCATCCAGCATCACCTGGTTGATGCTGAGTAGCCGTCAAATCATAAGCCACACAAGCTATATGTAGGGAGAACAATGTGTTTGGTTCACGAATTGTATAAACGTGTGTTTGTGTTTTTAAATGTAAAAAATAGAATGTCCTGAAATTCGTCATCTGAAGAAGGGCACCATGCCCCACCCCCAGGTGGCCCATCAAAACACCGCCACATCAGGCTGAAGTGCCACCCTTGGCCCCAAGCTCCACACCTTCCCCAGGGCCTCAGGGCCAGACTGCCCTCACCTACTGGGACAGAGGACCTGGAGGAGCTGTCATCACTTGCAGCCGCTGGATGTGACACCTGTCCTCATCTGCTTGGCTGAGGAGGACGACATCACCTCCCCACAGGAGGGTCGAGGAGCTGAAGCACCTGCCAGGCCAGAGGAGGGTTTTCCCCGTAGCCCAGGACCCCTTTGCCCCTGAACCACGTAATGTGGCCACGGAGCCCCAGCCCGGGAGTAACACCACCTCCCACTGTCTCCAGCTCAGTGGCGAGTCCTGGGGTACCATGTCCCCACTCAGTGACTATGGTGGTAAGTGTGTTATGTTGCCACCTACACCCTGCACACTGTTCCTTAAATTTTATCTTGGACAACAAGATTTCTCTAAACATAGTTAAGAATGTTCTTTAACCATTTCTGCAGATGGTGAACGTGCGGGTGCATCAGGATGGAGCTTGACCCCATCTCTCTCCCCGTCTGATGGTGATGTGGAGTTGGAGGAACAGGGTAAGGGGATGGTTGTGGCCAGTCCTGAGTAGCCATCACCAGTGACTGCTGTGTACTAAAGTGTGTGTTTACTCCCAATACAGGTGCCCCTACCATGGAGGCATTCATCCTTGCCCATCAGGCGTTTGTCCGCCGCATGACCAGGGCTTTACAGCGTGACCTGCAGGACCTTGCCCGGCTGGGTCAAATGCTGGAGGGCCTACGGCCAGAACATGGATCACAGCCATGAAGTTGATGGCTGCAATTTATTCTGGCCAAACATGGCCCCAAAAACTGTTGTCCTAGTTGGACCCTAAAATTTACACACCTTGCCTTGTTGGCTTGAAAATGTGATAATGTTTGTTTTTGTTTTTGCCCCGTTGGGCTCTTTTCTTACAGTGTCCCACATTGGGACAGTCACGAGTGTGGACTGGCTAGCCCTTTGCCTTCTTTACCTATACTGTCCCACATTGGGACCATCACGAGTGTGGACTGCCTAGCCCTATCAGGCCTAAGCATTCTGTGTATTGTGCCAAATGGCTGTGACACATGTATGTTTTCAATACAATGCTGGTGTAAGTGTTTTGTACGCTCCTTCATGTGACCTTACTAATATTTGGTGCCTAAACCTCACCATGAGGTAACTATGTTAGCCACATCACCACATCCCTTTGTCAAAGTGCAAACACATTACAAGGAACCGATGGTGGTCCTGCTCTGAGGGCATTGGCCCATATTGTGTGGTTTTGGTAAACCTATATTGGGCACACTACCATTCACCCACGCTAACCCCCACAATCCTTAATCCTAAATAAATACACAATTTTGTTCAAAAAAAATATTTATTCCAGCCGGAAAACATAACAAACATCCAAAAATAAAATGCTGTCATCCAGCCAACGTGATTTGGAACATTTAATAAAAAAAAAAAGAAAAGCCAAGCAACTAGGAGATAGCTCCAAATTAAAAAGTCCAGACTGCCAATTCTGTGCATTGGCTACTAGTGTCCTACTTCTTCATCCTCTGTCGGCTCTGACAATGCCGGCTCCCCCTCCTCTCATGGCAGCCCCGACCTGCCCGAGAGCGTCTTGATGTACGACGACGTGTTGGGGGGGGGGATGGGGTAACTGTGGCGGGGCCGGTCTTTCACGGGCCGGGATGGGGGCGGCTGGGGAAAGGGGCCACAAGTTATGTGGCATAGGGGGGGGATGTGGCATCCATACTGCTCCCCCCCCACCTCCATACTGCTCCCCCCTCCATCCTGCCCCCCAGCCTCCATCTTGCCCCCACCTCCATTCTGGCCCCCCTGCCTCCAACCTCCTTCCCCCTCCCTGGCTCCATCCTGCCCCCCCTTGGCTCCATCCTGCCCCCCCTCCATCCTGCCCGGCTCGCTCCATCCTGCCCCCCTGCTTAATCCTCCCCCCTGCTCCATCCTGCCGCCCCGGCAATTAGCGGTCATGTGACCGATCAGCTGATCGGTTTCCCAGGCAACGTCAGGTCCTAAAGGCCTGTAGGACCTAGAAGACGGAGGTGGAGCGAGCTGGTGGGCTGGTGAGTATCCTCACTGAGGTTTTTTTTATTTTTACTGTGGAGGAGCCAGGAAAAGCAGGGGGGCCGCGGGGAGTGGAGTATCGCCATATACCATAGTGCTGCTATACATGTACTGTAATGTACCACCATATACCATAGCGCTGCTATACATGTGCTGTAATGTACCGCCATATACTATAGTGCTGCTATGCATATACTGTAATGTACTGCCATATACTATAATGCTGCTATACATTTGCTGTAATGTACCTCCATATACTATAGCGCTGCTATACATGTGCTGTAATGTACCGCCATATACCATAGCGCTGCTATACATGTGCTGTAATGTACCGCCATATACTATACCGCTGCTATACATTTACTGTAATGTACCGCCATATACTATAGCGCTGCTATACATGTGCTGTAATATACCACCATATACCATAGCGCTGCTATACATGTACTGTAATGTACCGCCATATACTGTAGTGCTGCTATACATGTACTGTAATGTACCGCCATATACTGTAGTACTGCTATACATGTACTATATGTAACTATATTGCTGCTATGCATGTATTGTTATGTACCACCATGTACCATAGCGCTGCTATACATGTACTGTAATGTACGCTATATACTAAAGTGCTGCTATACATGTACTATAATGTACCGCCATATACTATAGTGCTGCTATACATGTACTGTAATTACGCCTAACTGTAGTACTGCTATACATGTATATAATTACCACTAATCTGTATGCAATATGTCACCATACATAGCGCTGCTATACATGTACTGTAATGTACCGCTATATACTAAAGTGCTGCTATACATGTACTATAATGTACCGCCATATACTATAGTGCTGCTATACATGTGCTGTAACTCACGTTAACTGAACACGTTCTGTCAGTCACAGTATGTCAACTTCATACATATTCTAGAATACCCGATGCGTTAGAATCGGGCCACCATCTAGTAGTATTATAAAGCTACAGGTACAGACAGTGATAGCTGGAGGGCATAAACCACGTGACAGGTTCCTTTAATGAGTGGAAGTGAATATGACTGGCACCATCGCTGGACACTATTGCTAATGAAAAATATTTGCTCCGTTCCGTTCACGCAGATGTCACATGGAAGACATCTGTGTGCAGGACGTTTTTGGCATGGACCCATTGACCTGAATGGGTCCATGTGGCTATGCTGCCACCCAAAAACGGGCATGTCGCCAAGTGGAGCACACGGACACGCGTCTGCTCCACACAGGACAAGTTCCGTTCAGAAGCTTGGACATGTGAAAATTACTAATGTTTGTGTACGTGTGTCTGTGTCTCCGGCATGTGACTATATGGACGGCACACGTACCAGAGACACGGTCATGTGAATGAGGCCTTACAGCAGGCAGCCACCATGCCAGCCTTTAAAACAAGTGTGCAGACCATTCTTCAGGCAGTTTCATGCTCTATACTTTACAATCCAAGCTAATTGGAATATTAAGATGGCAACTAGATGACGCAGGGTATCGTAAAGACAGTCGTTTATATTTTAAAAAAATAATAGTGGCTTAAAAAATAAAAGTGGGATTAAAAAGCGACAATGGCAAAACACTAGTACAAAAGACGCCTCACAAATGCTGGAAGACCACTCAACTAAGGGCAAAAAAGTGCTCGGGTAATGAATGGATGAGAAAATAATCACTAGAAAAAGATTCTTATGTAAAAAAGAAAGAAACAGTTTCTCAGAGATAAGCGAGAGCAAGCTTCTCTAATTATGAGTGCCCTCATCTCATGACACAATATGGCGTCACATGTATCCATTACACATTTCCTGTCAGAAGTGCTCTAGGATTTGCATCTTTTCCCTCCTCAGGCGGTGACATGTGTGAGTGCAGGCAGACACAGGAGGACACCACAGACTGCATTGTCCCTCACATTCTCCTCTGCAGCCGCACTGATTGGACGTGACGTCATTGCACACAGCGCCCACCGCCGTCCCTCAGAGCATACGGGCATTCCAGCCTGGAGCTCCACAGCGGCGGTTGGTCTGAGGCGCTCATTCCCCTTCACGCTCCCACAACTCAATTGGAGGCCCCTGCAATTGGCTCCGGACAGCCTCGTGTGCGGCGCTTGGGATTGGCTCGGGTTCGGGAGAAGGAGGCGTGGTGTGCAGGGGAAGACGCGCCATTTTACCAGCACAGTGCAGCGGCTGCCTCTTTGGACTAGGTGAGTACGATGATGCTCAGCCTGCATGTGGTCTGTGTATGGGGGACCATGTGTGACTAGTCAGTGCCTGCAGTGGAGCTGGCCACACATAATAGGTTTATAGCTGATAAGAGGTGACTGCTGTATGGATACAGGACCAGCTCTGCAGCCATCATTGTGTGTCTGTGCCCAGCTGCCATTAATGGTCCTTGTTCAGGATTCCTCTGTGTGGGATGGTGCTGACATCCTTGTGTTTGGACATCGCCACTTCTTGGCAATATTCTGTTCTTCTTTTTTTCCTCCCCTTCTTCCAAGAGCCATAACTTTTTTATTTTTTCTGTCAATATAGACATAGGCTTATAAAGGCATAAGGCGAGTTGTAGTTTTGAATGAAAACATTTATTTTACCAAGTAGTTGAGTGGAAAATGGGAAAATAATTCCAATTATATTGAAATTGCAAAAAAGTTTTAAGTACCCGTTTGTTTTTTGGGGGGTTTATTCACCATGATCACTATATGGTAAATCTGACATGTCGGTATGATGCCTCGGGTCGGTACGACTGTAGATACCAAACATGTTACTTCTGTTTCTAAATGAAAACTCTGAGGATTTACAACAAAAAGAATTGCACTTTTGGCACCATTTTCATTGACCACTAGTGTTCTCACATTTCGGGATCTGGGGCTGTGTGACGGCTTAGGGTGCTGTCACACGGATCAATTTTATGAACGATACTGTTAGCGCTCACATGCACGCGCGATCGCTAACAATATCGTTCAGATCGCTGGTGAACTGTCACACAGACTCACCAGCAATCAATTGACCAGAGACATCGTGGAAATATTTAAATATCGTTTCCACGATGTCTTGCTCCCGCTGCCAGCCTGCGGTAAGCGGGAGCAGGCTGGTCTCCAAGGTAAACTGCGGGTATCTAGGCAGCGTGCTCCCTAGTTACCCGCTGTGTACCTTAGATACCAGCCGGTGAGCGGAGAAGGCTGGTAACTAAGGTACACGTCGGGTATCTAGGCAGCGCGCGCTGCCTAGATACCCGCAGTTTACCTTGGATACCAGCTCCCAGCGCTTGTGAGAGGCGCTGGGAGCTGGCTTATCGGTCGTCTGCCGGTGTCACACACAGCGATGCTGCATGTCCACCGGCCACCCAACGACAGATTTGTGAACATGTTCACAAATCTGCGATCAAAACAAGCGATTTTTACATTGTAAAATCGCTTGATTACACGCAGCGAATCACAGACGATATCGCTTAAGCGATCAAAAAAGGAGATCGCTTAAGCGATATCGTTCTGAAAATTAAAGCGTGTAACGTGGCCCTTATTTTTTGCGTTTTGAGCTGATGTTTCTAATGATATCATTTCTGGGTAGATGGATGTTTGATCACCTTTTATTGCATTTTATTGCAATGTTGCAGTAACCAGAAACATGTAATTTTGGCGTGTGGACTTTATTCCATTACACAGTTTACATATCTGATAAATTGATTTTATATTTTCATCAGGCGTTTCTGAACGCAGCAATACAAAATGTGTGTGTGTATAATTTTTTTTAGTAGTTTTATTTTCAATAGGGCAAAATGGGGGTGATGTGAACTTTTTTTTTTTTTTTCACAATATTTTAAACATTTTTTTTCACTATTTCTTTCTGTTACCCCTTCAGGGCTCCTCAGAACTGCATAGGGCGAACACTTGTGCTTTGCAGACAGATTCTTCACAATTGATCACTTTCTCTTAGTGACACCACTTGGGCATCGCTGGAAAGAAGTGAGTCATGACTGCATCCGGGATCATTAGCTGACCCTGGGCTGTCATAACAATGCATCCAGGTCCCCTGATCGGATCGTGGGGCCGTCAATGTTATCCGGAATAAGCGCCGTCCTTGCCGTGATGCTTTACATCGTGCTGTCAGTGATTAACCGTGTAATGTAAAGGGTTAACAGTGCCGATCAGATCGCTGATCTGATCGGTCCGGTTAGTAGTACATGTCAGTTGATGAGATCAACTGACGTGTGAGGGAATAGGTGAGTTTAGTGCATAAGCTCACATCAAAGGTAGGAAACAAGACCATGGATGTACATATATGTCATTGGTTGTGAAGGGGTTAAAATATGCATTACCCTACTCATTTTTACCGGATAAATAAAAATCTGTATGAATAGTTGAGTAACTTTAGGTCTTTCCATGTCAACTGAACCATTGCATTTTCCCTCTATATTTTCAGTTCTTTTGCGATTTTGTTCTTCAGTAATGCTGTTTGATTATTTCAAATGTGAAGGAAAAGAAATCTATATGCTTTAGTTGTTAAAAAATGTATTTTAAAATTTTTAATTAAAAAAAATGGAAATTTCTTTGTTGCATACCTTTTACATTTGCCCTCATAAGTCTGATTTCATACCAGCAGAAATTCATTTTTTGTAATAAAAAATACATTAACTGGATACAGTTTTTGCCGTGAAAACGGATGCAGGTGAGATGGATTATACCGGATCCATTCGTCGGTTGTGGTATAATGGCTAGCTTTTGCACCAGGTTTATTGTTTGTTTTTTTTCTGGATCCTTGAGGATCCTCCAAGATAATGCTACCAGTCTCCTGCTGCTTGCGTCATGAATATTCACTGCACTGAACTGCAACCGCCCAACACAGATGCTCACAAGATTGATGGGTGGGCAACCACATGGTGCCCCCTGAAATCAATATTTACACATCAAACTGAGCTGCTAAACCAGGGGTCTTAAACTTGGCTCGTGGTTGTGGGCCGCACATAGAAAAAATATTCGGGGCACATCCTGTAGGATTAAGTGAATTTGTCATAATTTGTTGCTCAATGTAGTAAAGTACAAATCCTGATCCCCTTCTTGTAGCAATGTCCCCATCCTGTAGTAATGTCCGTGCCATATTGTAGTAATGTCCCCATCCTGGTCCTCATCGTGTAGTAATGTCCCCATCCTGGTCCTCATCGTGTAGTAATGTCCATCTGGTCCCCATCCTGGTCCTCATCGTGTAGTAATGTCCCCATCCTGGTCCTCATCGTGTAGTAATGTCCCCATCCTGGTCCTCATCGTGTAGTAATGTCCCCATCCTGGTCCTCTCGTGTAGTAATGTCCCCATCCTGGTCCTCATCGTGTAGTAATGTCCCCATCCTGGTCCTCATCGTGTAGTAATGTCCCCATCCTGGTCCTCATCGTGTAGTAATGTCCCCATCCTGGTCCTCATCGTGTAGTAATGTCCCCATCCTGGTCCTCATCGTGTAGTAATGTCCCCATCCTGGTCCTCATCGTGTAGTAATGTCCCCATCCTGGTCCTCCTCGTGTAGTAATGTCCCCATCCTGGTCCTCCTCGTGTAGTAATGTCCCCATTCCTGGTCCCCTTTTGTATTTGTCACCCACCCCGATCCCATTTAGTAGTGATGTCCCTCATCCTGGTTCCCTTTAGTAGTGATGTCCCGCATCCTGGTTTATCTTCTTTTTACACCCTCACACACACTCACACACACCCTCACATCCTCACATACAGTCTCACACACTCACACACACTTTCTTATACACTCATCCTCACACACTCCCACACACACTACATACACACACACCCTCTCACACGTTTCTTACTTTAAAAATGCATTGCTCCAGTGCAGGGTGCTGCCGTGGTCCCAGCTGTGATGATTTCCAGCCTCCACTGTGCTATGACTTCCTCCAGCCACCTCTCAGACAAGCTCTGTTGCTCAGCAAGATCAAAGTAATGGTCAGCCAGAGGCCAGCAGGTGATGTCATAGGCTGCTGTCAGCTGCGGGCCTCTCATTGGCTGGCGGCTTGCATTGATCTTGCTGTTGGTGCCACGGCTGGAAGTCATAACACAGCGGGGACTGCAGCAGCCCACTGCACTGGGGCAATGCATCAGTAAGTTGTCGAAGGTGCCGCGGGCTGCACAGTGAAGCCCCAGGGGCCGCGGCCCACGGGCCGCGTGTTTGAGACCCCTGTGCTAAACAGTGTTTGGTAAGGCTGCTTTCACATCACTATTTTTGGGCATCCGTCGCTATTCATTGTAAAGTGGATAGCCACAGATCCGATTTGGCCCCCATGTATCCCTATAGGCACGGATTGGTCCTGTATGGCCATCCGATTGTGTCCAAATTATCACAGGTCCTATTGTGCCTGATTTTTTGCTGTACCCAGAATCAGAGACTGCTCTGATTTTGGGCACAGCAGACCAAATCGGACAGAATCGATCCAACGTGGTCTGCGGCAAATAACATGGGGGCCTGTGGAGCGCGGGTGCAAGAAAAAAGCGGATCGTTTCCCGGACCCGATTTTAGCATGCTCAGTACACTAAAACTTCTCTGTTCCCGTGTTATTTCACTTTCGCAATGCAATGCTGATCGGTTTTGGCGGACGCACAATTTAAACCACTCAGCTAATGTGGTCATGTGACCAATCACTCAATGTGATCAGTTAATCAATCATAGTATTTGTGTATAAGATTCCCCAGACAAATATCAGAGTTCCCCATTGACTTGCATTATATTCTATTCAAGACGAATATTCAAATAGTAAAAAGTAATTGGTTAGACACGTGGTCAAAATTATTGGTACCCCTCGTTTAATGAAAGAAAAACCCACAATGGTCACAGAAATAGCTTGAATCTGACAATAATTATAATAAATATAAAGATATGAAAATGAGCAAATGAAAGTCAGACATTTCTTTTCAATCCTGCTTCCACAGAATTAAAAAAAACAAAAACAAAAAAAAAAACTCCTGAATGAAGCATGGTCAGAAATGATGGTACCCTTGACCCTGCTATTCTGGTTACCACTATACACTTGTTATCTTCCGGTCATTTTTGACCGGACCTAATAAAGTCTTGATTTTTAGCTAATTTAAGTGTTTTGATTGAATATTTTTGCAGTATTATATTGTATGTGAACCTGGTTGTTTGCAGCCCCACAGGTATATTGCAGCCCCACAGGTATAATGCAGCCCCACAGGTATATTGCAGCCCCACAGGTATAATGCAGCCCCACAGGTATAATGCAGCCCCACAGGTATAATGCAGCCGCACAGGTATATTGCAGCCCCACAGGTATATTGCAGCCCCACAGGTATATTGCAGCCCCACAGGTATATTGCAGCCCCACAGGTATATTGCAGCCCCACAGGTATATTGCAGCCCCACAGGTATAATGCAGCCCCACAGGTATAATGCAGCCCCACAGGTATAATGCAGCCCCACAGGTATATTGCAGCCCCACAGGTATATACAGCCCCAGCAGTGCGGTATACATGGCCTTCCCCCACCCGCATGCAGCGCTGCGCATATACATTACCAGGATATCAGCTGTCGCCCTCCGGTGGCGGATCGCGGCTCCTGGGCTCCGGGCTCCGGCTTCCATCTTCATCTCTGTCTTCCTGCTTTGTGGCCGCCGGGCTCATCGCGATGACGTCATCGCGACGCCGGCTGGTCATGTGACAAGCAGGAAGACAGAGTTGAAGATGGAGCCCGGAGCCCAGGAGCTGCAATCCGCCCCTGGAGGGTGACAGCTGATATCCTGGTAATGTATATGCGCAGCGCTGCATGCGGGGGGGGGGCCATCATGTGAGGTGGGGGCGCCAAACAGTGAGGGGGGCCTGTATGACTCGCGTATAAGCCGAGGGGGGGACTTTTCAGCCCAAATTTTGGGCTGAAAAACTCGGCTTATACGCGAGTATATACGGTATTCATCCAACTGTAAACTATAACTAATAACAATAAACTAAATGTACCGTATATACTCGTGTATAAGCTGAGTTTTTCAGCCCAAAATTTGGGCTGAAAAGTCCCCCCCCTCGGCTTATACACGGGTCTATACGGTAGACCCGTGTGGTGGGGGCTGTATGGTGGGGGCTGGAGGAGGCAGGGGGGGGCTGCTGTATGAGCGGCCCCGTCACGTGGGGCCGCTCATTAAATATGCACTGCATCCCCCTGTCAATCAGCGGCAGGGGGAAGCAGTGCATATGGCCCCCCCAAAAGCTGGCACTGTCCCCCCTTGTAAGGGCCCCCCCCCCGGTGCTTATACATTACCATCCCGGTGTTCTGATCGGCGCCGCTCCTCAGTGCTTCTTCATCCTCCCGCGCTGGCTCCATCCGTGATCTCCGGCTGTCGCAGCGATGTGACGTCATCGCGCGACCGCTGGAGAACTCAGAACCCGGATGCAGCCAGCGCGGGAGGATGAAGACGCAGCACGGAGGAGCGGCGCCGATCAGAACACCGGGATGGTAATGTATAAGCACCGGGGGGGGGGGGCACTTACAAGGGGGGACAGTGCCAGCTTGTGGGGGCTGTTGGTACCCCCTGGGGGCTGTTGGTACCCCCTGGGGGCTGCTGGGTACCCCCAGGGGGCTGCTGGGTACCCCCTGGGGGCTGCTGGGTACCCCCTGGGGGCTGCTGGGTACCCCCTGGGGGATGTTGATACCCCCAGGGGGCTGCTGGGTACCCCCTGGGGGCTGTTGGTACCCCCTGGGGGCTGCTGGGTACCCCCTGGGGGCTGTTGGTACCCCCAGGGGGATGTTGATACCCCAGGGGTATGTTGGTACCCCCAGGGGGCTGCTGGGTACCCCCTGGGGGCTGTTGGTACCCCCAGGGGTATGTTGGTACCCCCAGGGGGCTGCTGGGTACCCCCTGGGGGCTGTTGGTACCCCCAGGGGGATGTTGATACCCCCAGGGGGCGGCTGGGTACCCCCTGGGGGCTGTTGGTACCCCCAGGGGGCTGTTGGTACCCCCTGGGGGCTGCTGGGTACCCCCTGGGGGCTGTTGGTACCCCCAGTGGGATGTTGGTACCCCCAGGGGGCTGCTGGGTACCCCCAGGGGTATGTTGGTACCCCCAGGGGTATGTTGGTACCCCCAGGGGGCTGCTGGGTACCCCCTGGGGGCTGCTGGGTACCCCCAGGGGGCCGCTGGGTAACCCCTGGGGGGTGCTGTATAACCCCTGGGGGTGCTGTATAACCCCTGGGGGGTGCTGTATAACCTCTGGGGGCTGCTGTATATACTGCTGAGGCCTGTATACCACTGGGGCTGCTGTATATACCACTGGGGCTGCTGTGGCTCCTGTATACTACCACTGGGGCTGCTATATACTACCACTGGGGCTGCTGTATACTACCACTGGGGCTGCTATATACTACCACTGGGGCTGCTGTATACTACTGCTGGGGCTGCTGTATACTACTGCTGGGGCTGCTATATACTACCACTGGGGCTGCTATATACTACCACTGCGGCTGCTGTATACTACCACTGGGGCTGCTGGGGATGCTATATACTACCATTGGGGCTGCTGTATACTACCACTGGGGAGGCCTGTATACCACTGGGGGGGGACCTGTATACCACACTGCTGGGGGCTGTATACCTGTGCTGGGGTCCACCCTCGGCTTATACACGAGTCAATATGTTTTTCCAGATTTTTGGGGCAAAAGTAGGGGGGTCGGCTTATACACGGGTCGGCTTATACACGAGTATATACGGTAATTATATTATTTTTCAACAAAAAAAAAAAAACAACTAAAAAAATTAACAGTTCAGTTTTTTTATGTAAAATGATAAATAAGACACACGGTGCAAAATTTACTGTGTGCAATTGTCACAGGTATAATTGACATGTCTTTTGCATAAATATTTTTCACATCTGTAACATATCACATATGATTTGTGATTGCTTGATGTTGGACAGAAGTCGCATCGTTTCCGTTTTAGACTGGTTGCGTTGCAGGTGGCGAACGTGGGTATTGTAGCAGTGCTGGTGGAAGCTGTTGGTTCACTTTCTTTATCTTGCTGTTGGATCCTGTGGACAAAGGCTGCCGCTCCATCAGCTCTGGGTGTTACCTTTCGTTCTTCAATATATGGGCTAACTAGTGATTTTCCCAACTCCTCTATTAAAAGTCTTCTTTTATATAGTTTATTTTTGTTCCAATTTGGGTCTATTTCCTTCCATAGCACGAATGCATTGTATGCTGACACATCAAGCATATTGTAAAAAAATCACCATTGGCCACCGATTTGTTTTGCACTTACAGGTGTAAGTGCCTATCAGTTGATCTAGAGTATCAACAGCCCCTTTTGTAGCATTATATTCTAAAATGATGTTCGGTTTTCTGTCATCTCTTATTACTGATTTCACTATCATGATGCATTGTGCTCATCAGAATTACCTGCTTGTGTTTCGTTGGGACGTAAGAAACTACTGTGGTATCCTTAGTAGAATAATACATCTATTATATAAATACCGGAGGGATTTGTGACGTCACATCCGTCACTTTGTCCCAGCGTCCGGTCACTGCCCAGAGGTACACCCGCTCCCGTAAGCGGGAGCCGGGACGCATAGAGCCCGCTACGCTTACAGCCACCCCTAACACACACACACAGTCGGCTATACTTACCACCTCTCCTCCGTCTTCGCCGCCGCCGACATGTCGCCGCCCCTGGAGAACTGGACCCAATATGGCGTCCGGGAAGTCTCGCGAGACTTCACCTCTGTGTGTGCATAGTACCTGCAGCACCATTGTCCCCTCTGTGTGTATTGTACCAGCACCATTGTCACCTCTGTGTATAGCACCTGCAGCACCATTGTCACCTCTGTTTGTATAGCACCTGCAGCACCATTGTCACCTCTGTGTGTATAGTACCTGCAGCACCATTGTCACCTCTGTGTGTATTGTACTAACCGCACTATCATCTGTGTGTATACTACCACCAGCATCAGCACTGTCACCTGTGTGTATTGTACCAGCAGCACTGTCACCTGTGTGTATTGTACCAGCAGCACTGTCACCTGTGTGTATTGTACCAGCAGCACTGTCACCTGTGTGTATTGTACCAGCAGCACTGTCACTTTTGTGTATTGTACCAGCAGCATTGTCACCTGTGTGTATAGCACCTGCAGCACCATTCTCACCTCTGTGTGCATAGTACCTGCAGCACCATTCTCACCTCTGTGTGCATAGTACCTGCAGCACCATTGTCACCTCTGTGTGTATTGTACCAGCACCATTGTCACCTCTGTGTGTATAGTACCTGCAGCACCATTGTCACCTCTGTGTGCATAGTACCTGCAGGACTATTGTCACCTCTGTGTGCATAGTACCTGCAGCACCATTGTCACCTCTGTGTGCATAGTACCTGCAGGACTATTGTCACCTCTGTGTGTATTGTACCAGCACCATTGTCACCTCTGTGTGTATAGCACCTGCAGCACCATTCTCACCTCTGTGTGCATAGTACCTGCAGCACCATTCTCACCTCTGTGTGCATAGTACCTGCAGCACCATTCTCACCTCTGTGTGCATAGTACCTGCAGCACCATTGTCACCTCTGTGTGTATTGTACCAGCACCATTGTCACCTCTGTGTGTATTGTACCAGCACCATTGTCACCTCTGTGTGTATAGCACCTGCAGCACCATTGTCACCTCTGTGAGTATTGTACTAACCGCACTATCATCTGTGTGTATACTACCACCAGCATCAGCACTGTCACCTGTGTGTATTGTACCAGCAGCACTTTCGCCTGTGTGTATTGTACCAGCAGCACTGTCGCCTGTGTGTATAGTACCAGAGGAGTCTGGCCCCCTCCTGCCCGTACCCGCCTGCTCTTCCACAGCTTGCTCCTGCCCGCACACGTCCGCTGTGCCCTCCTGCAAGCAATCAAAGATATTGTCACAGGATTTAAACCCAGCTTCGCTTTGCATTATTCTTAAATCTTCATAAATAAACTACATACATAGTCTAGAATACCCGATTCTTTAGAATCGGGCCGCCATCTAGTAGAACTATAAAAGTCTCTCTTACTGAGAATAACTTATAGCAGCTCTGGCTTATTTTTTCTAATAGTACCCAACATGGTCATTTTTCTTTTCATCAACATCTGCCCTAATTGATATGATGTAAAAAAATTGTCGCATGTGACATTTTGTCCTTTGAGTCCCTGGGTCAAATCCAAGACTACTCGCATGCCTTGATTTTTTTTTTGGCTCTTTCTCCAGCTTGTTTTCCTATGTATACCTGTGCATTTAGAGGGTACGCACTTTTGCTGTCGCACAGAGTCCATGTTTTGATGCCATGCTTTGCAGGCTTACTTGGAATATACTGCCTGAACGGACACCTACCTCTGAACGAGACTAATTGCTCATCTATAGTCACATTGTCACCAGGATTATAAAATATTGGTAGATTTTTCTACCCATTTGTTCCACAAATCTCTACTAGGGGCAAGTTTGTCTGTGGCTCTCCTTTCAATTCGATTGCTTTTATTATCAAAACGAAGGACTCTTGAAATGTGATGAAATCTTTTCACAGACATTGTGGCCCTAAATATGTGGCGACCAGTTTCTGAATCCCATAAACTACTGGTTGACTCACCGTATGACCTGTAGACTCCTGTTAACAGTAGTAATCCTATGAAAGCATTTAGAGCTGTCAAATCTAAAGTCTTCCATTTCTCGCCATAAACTTGTCCCTCAATCTTGGACATTTGGATTATGATGTTTTGTATGGTAATATTTATAAACAATTTGAATGCAGATTGTATGTCCTCAATTCTTGATAAAGCATACCTGGTAGAAAATGTGTGTATGTGTAAATCTGCATGGACCAAAAGGACCTAAATAAATTGATAAATAGTAGTAGATATAATATATAGTCCAAAATGAGATTATAGCTCCTTTATTTTACTCCTAAAATGGCTGGAGATCACTATAAAAGGCTATCGGTCATTTTTGACCAAAGAGTACAAGTGTATAAAAAATTGTGGAGCAAAAAGTAAACATAAAAATATATACATAACAATACGCATAGTAAGAACCCCTCAAATGAGGATAACTCAATCAACCACAAGTTTCAGAACCGCATCTTGAATATTTTAAAAAATATTAAAGTTCAAAATCGCTCGTTTTTGACCGAAGACCACAGCATTAATGTTTTAATATTAATTAAAATAATTAATATTTTGTTGTCACAACCTTTTGAGGAAATAACTGCAATCAAACGATTCCTGTAATTCTCAATAAGGGTACGGACACAGTGGCGTGAAAGTCGGATGACTGCAATGCGAGTTTTTCTCGCATTGCAGTCGGACCATTGTTACTCAATGTCCGAGAGCACATTTGCGAGTGTCGGGCGTTTTTTTCTCGTCCAAGAGACGGACAAAAAAGCAGTCACAACATGCTGCAACAGTATGTGATTCACACGCTACGCTCGCGAGTGCAAGTCTATGGGTCCTACAAAATCACCGACCGCACATGGACCGCGATTTTTAGACTGACTTCACACCACGGCACAGTCCGGTCCGGGGCTGTCAGGTATGAACCTGCCAACCCCGGACCGGATCAGCACACAGAATTGGAGGGTCAAATGTGCCCTCCGGTCCTGTGTGCAGCCGGACGCAGCTGCTGCCGCTGATTAATCAGGACCGTGGCTCGCAGGGAGCTAGCCGCGGTCCTGAATGAACAGTGGCGTGCAGCCGCTGGTGTCCGGTTCCCGGATCCTCCCGGACCAGATCAATCCGGCCCCATAGGCTCCCATGTTATAGAGTGCCGGATTGCCCCGGATCCGGGCGAATCCGGGATACGGGTTTTTAAGGAGATTTTTCTCCCCGGACACACACGTTGCAAGCAACGTTTTTGTGTCCGGTGAGAATAATCTGAATTCTCCCGAATTCATGCGGAGAGATGGAAACCGGATGGCAGAGAGCTGCCATCCGGCTCTATCGGACCCCATAGGCTACTATGGGGCCAAAAACCGGTCCGGGGCTGTCTGGTTTACACCGGACAGCCCCGGACCGAACTGTGCCGTGGTGTGAAGCCAGCCTAACATGGTGTTTCTCGCTGGAAAAAGAATAGACCGGATAGAATAGGTAGATCGGGTTCACCTGTCTCCCGCTGCTACTTCTGTGGCCGCCTATTAAGCTAATTACATATTCACTGCACTGTCAGACAAACAGCCAATTGGAGAGACTTACACTGTTTGAGAGCCTCTGCGATTTGGCTGTTTTAGTCAGACTGGATTTCCTCAATCTGGACATTGAATCTGCTTGGTTGCCATACACATTAGGGTACCTTTACACGTCGCAACATTGCATGCAATTTCACTTGCAACTTACTGGTTGCAGTGAAATCATGGACACATTGTTCTATTTTGTTGCTGTGTGCAAATGGAACAATGTGTCCATGATTTCACTGCAACCAGTAAGTTGCAAGTGAAATTGCATGCAATGTTGCGACATGTAAAGGTACCCTTAGTGTAGGGCAACCAACCTGGCGCTATAGGATGTGAAATAAATGTAAAAAAAAACCAAAAAAAACATTTGCAGCAATTATAAGTCTAGCCCGATGAAAGCAGACAGCTGTGAGCTGCCACCCTCAGCTGCCTAATTTTCCCTTGGCTGGCAAAAAAAAAAAGCGTGGGCTCGGTTCTATTTTTCATTGCCAGCCAAGGTAAAACTAGGCAGCTGAGGGCTGGTATTCCCAGTGGGGTGAGGGACCATTGTTATAAGCCTCCCCACACTAAAGAATAGCCCACAGCCACTCCTGAAAATGGCACATTAATAATAGGCGCCATTTCATGCCGCCTTACCAGGCTCTTCCAGCAGCCCTGGTGGTGGCACGCTGGGTAATAAAGGGGTTAATGCCAGCTTTGTGATACAAGCTGGTATTAAGCCCGAGATTCTGAATGTCAGGCCAAGTTAGGCTTAGCCATTAATGATCTCCAATAAAGGGTTAAAAAAGACAACACACAGAGAAAAATTATTTATTAGAAATAAAGACACAGACACCCTTAGGGAATCCATTTTTATTACTCCTCTTACAGCCCTCCAGGATCCTGGTCTTCTCTCTTCTTTCTTCTCTCTTTTCTTCTCTCTTTCCTTCTTCTCTGTTCTCCTCCTTCTTCTCTTTCTCTTTCTCTCTGTCTCTCCTTTCTTCTCTGTTCCTCCTCCGTCCCTTCTTCTCTGTTCTCCTCCTTTCTTCTCTGTTCTCCTCCTTTCTTCTCTGTTCTCCTCCTTTCTTCTCTGTTCTCCTCCTTTCTTCTCTGTTCTCCTCCTTTCTTCTCTGTTCTCCTCCTTTCTTCTCTGTTCTCCTCCTTTCTTCTCTGTTCTCCTCCTTTCTTCTCTGTTCTCCTCCTTTCTTCTCTGTTCTCCTCCTTTCTTCTCTGTTCTCCTCCTTTCTTCTCTGTTCTCCTCCTTTCTTCTCTGTTCTCCTCCCTTCTTCTCTGTTCTCCTCCCTTCTTCTCTGTTCTCCTCCCTTCTTCTCTGTTCTCCTCCCTTCTTCTCTGTTCTCCTCCCTTCTTCTCTGTTCTCCTCCCTTCTTCTCTGTTTCCTCCCTTCTTCTCTGTTCTCCTCCCTTCTTCCCTGTTGTCCTCCCTTCTTCCTGTTGTCCTCCCTTCTTCCCTGTTGTCCTCCTCTTCTTTCTCTCCCTTCTTCTGTTTCCTCCCTTCTTCCCTGTTGTCCTCCCTTCTTCCCTGTTGTCCTCCCCATGCTCCGTGATTAGTGAATGAGCAGAGGCAGTTTTGGGTGAGCGGTGATGTCATCACCGACACCGTTGCCATAGTAACCAAATAAGCGGTTACTATAGCAACGATGCCTGTGGCGAGATCACAGCGGCTCATGAATGAGCAGCTCATAGAGGAGCCACAGGAGAGAAAGCCTTGCTTACTGATAACAGCAGCATTGGCAAGCAGGGAGTTAACTCTGTCACCACTGCTCCAGTATAAGCGGCACATAGAGCAGCGGTGACAGCAGAGTTAACTCCTTGCTTGCCAGCGCTGCTGTTATCGGTAAGCAGGGCCTTCTCTCCTGTGGCTCCTGTATGAGCCGCTTATTCAGGAGTCGGTGATCTCGCCGCTGGCATCGTTGCTATAGTAACCGCTTATTTGGTTACTATGGCAACAGTGTCAGCGATGACATCACCGCTTACCTGTCGCTGCCTCTGCTCATTCAGTCATCGCAGAGCAGGGGGTGGAAGCTTTCTTCCTCCTGCTTTATGATGTAGCAGAGCTGAACATTTGTAGAAGAAAGAAGACCAGGTTCCTGGAGGGCTGCAAAGGGGAGTAATAAAGATAGAGTCCCTTAGGGTGTCTGTGTCTTTATTTCTAATAAATAATTTTTTCTGTGTGGTGTCTTTTTTTTTTTTTCCCTTTATTGGAGATTCTTAATGGCTGGGTGTAACTTGGTCTGACATTAAAGGCCCCGTTACACCTGGTGACATCGCCACCGATTACATGGGCGACGTGACCTATCAGCGGCGACATCACCCCTACGTCGCCTAATGTAAAGGGGCGATGTCGGCGCCTCCGAGAGGTCGCCTGGTTTCACATCATTGATCCATAGGCTCCCATTGTGCTGCATCGCCGCTGAGGTTTTGAGACACCCCGGCAGCGATGCCGCCTGTCAGCTCGCCGGGGCATTGCCGGAGGTGTGTCCCCGTGTAAACGGGGGGCGGCGAAGCTGGCGGGGCGCCAAAAGCGTGCGCGCTCCCGCCCGTCGCCGACAACATCTCACAGCTGTCTGCTTTCATTGGGCTAGACTTAAAATTGCTGCAAAGCCCCAAGCATTTTTTTTTTACAATTATTTCACACCCTAAGACGCCAGGTTGGTTGCCCATGAATATGGCAAACAAGCAGAATCGCTGTCCAGATTGAGGAAATCCAGTCTGACTACAACTGCCAATCACAGAAGCTCTCGAACAGTGTGAGCTTCTCTGATTGGTTGTTTGTCTGACAGTGCAGTGAATATGTAATTGGCTTAATAGGCGGCCACGGAAGTAGCAGTGGGAGACAGGTGAACCCAATCTACCTGTTGTAGATTGTAAGCTCTTTTGAGCAGGGTCACCTTCATTTCTTGCTTTATTTATTGTATTTTCTTTATTATATTGATTCTATGCCTATTGTTTTGTATCCAATTATTCTACTGTATTTGTTCTCTACTGTAATTACTTACTGTATTTTCTGTACCCTACATTGTAAAGCGCTGCGGAATATGTTGGCGCTATATAAATAAAGCTTTATTATTATTATTATTATTATTATTATTACCTATTCTATCCTATCTACCCTGTCTATTGTATTCACTCTATTCTGTCAACTCTTTTCTCACTTTATACAGCATGAGAAATGCAATGTTAATATTGCATTACACATGGACAACACTCGTATGTGATCCAAGAAAATGTTGGACACTCTCTTAGCAGTAGGATGCAAAACGGCGCAAAAATCGCAGTTCACTCATCCGACTCTCCTGGACGACAATCGGACTGTTTCTTTCACGCCAATGTGTTTCCACCTTAAAGAGGACCTGTCACCAACCAACATGGTGATCTAATTACAGCACTGAATGCAGCATGTCTGCTGCATTCAGGCAAGGGGTCCCTCAGCCCTTGAGCCCCCCTGCTCCCCGAGATAATACACTTTGAAAACTTATAGTGGAGCCAAATAGAAGGTGGCTTGTGGCTGGAGCCAAAGGGCAGTTTTACACCCCCTGTATATTTAATCCGCCCACCCCGCCTCCCTGATGCCAATCATTGTCTCCCTCGCCTGCTGCATAGTACACAGAGCTTATTGCAGTGCTGACCGCTTTGCCCCGCGTCCTGCAGTGACGTCACGCTTATACCCGCTTTGCTTGGTCATCTCCCATGAAGTCCACTTTGGCTCAAACAATGACGGATAGTGGGATCTGACACTGATTTTCCTTGAGCTTGAAGTTCACCTTTAATCTCAGTAGAAGTTTTTCTGGGTTCTTGTGTTACCATTCATACTATCAGTTTCTTTGCTTTGTCATCAATTTGTCTCCTGCGACCATATCCAGGGAGGATTGGCTACAGTCCCATGGATCTTAAATTTCTGAATAATATGAGCAATTGTAGACACAGGAACATGAAGCTGCTTGAAGAGGGTCTTATACCCATTACCTTTAACATGCTTGTCTATAACTTTTTTTTCTCATCTCATGAGAACTTTCTTTTGCTTCCTCTGGTCCATGTTGAGTGCTATATACACCATGTTAGCAAACAGCACAGTGAGTATCTGTAGCCCTATATACAGGCCTGCTGACTGATTATAAGATTGTAGACACTTGTGATTCTAATAGGTGGACACAGCTTGATTTAACATGTCCCTTTTGTCCCATTATTTCAGGGGTACCATAATTTCTATCCAGACCTATTTGATAAGTTTAATTTTTTTTTTAATTCACTAGAAGCAGGGTTAAAAAGCAATGTCTGACTTTCATTTGTTCATTTTCATAGATTTTTTATTTAGTATTACTTTTGTCAGATTCAAGTTATTTCTGTGACCATTGTTGGCTTTACTTTTATTAAAGGGATCCTGTCACCTCCAAAAAGCACCTAAGCTACAAAATCCATGTCCCTGCTGCATCCTATCACCATTCTCACACTCCTTTTGTCTCCTAAAAGCATCCTGTCAAACTACATAAAAATTATTTTATACTCACTCATTAGGCATTATAGTTGGTAGGGGCTATATTCTTAAGCCCTCAGGGCGTGTTTGCTGGTACCCTGTTCGTCAGAAGATCACGCCCTAATGGGTGTGATCTTTTATTCATTTTCTAGGCAGGCCCTCTCAGCTCTCCACCAGGCATGAATGACGCGAATCGTGTCATGTTCGGCAGACGTCAGTACACCCACGCCGCTCTTTCGGCTTCAAGCACCGCATGCGCAGTGCAGTTCTTTAAGCTGAACGAGTGGCGTGGGTGTCATTTGGTTTACTTTCAATTGTAAGAGTAAGTTCACACGGACGCAAAAAAGCATCACAAATGCATTATCCGTTTTGTGCTGCTTTTTTTTTTACTTTGTTCTTGAGGGAGACAGACGCGCTTTCTTACCCTCATTGCGATCCCACAGCGGTCCCCAGCAATGTCTTCCTCCCAGGCACCGTGGTACCTGTTTGTGAGTAGTACAAGTACTGCTACCACCACCACAGGAGCTGCCGCCCCACCGCCGCCGGAGCTGCCGACCCACCACCACCTAATCTGCTGCACCCTTGACCTACTCTCTCCTCCCCAATAACCTGCAGACTGTAAGCCCGCAAGGGCAGGGTCCTCTCTCCTCTGTTCCAGTCTGTCATTGTTAATTTGTTTACCATACACTGTATCTATAATTTTGTATGTAATCCCTTCTCATGTACAGCACCATGGAATTAATGGTGCTATATAAATGAATAATAATAATAAAAGTACTTGCAGGACCTTGCACCATTTGACTGAGTCACATGGGTAGGACCTGGAAGTACCGTACTACTCACAGGCAGGTCCTGCGGTGTCCAGGAGGAAGATATCAGCGTTGGATCATGGAGAGGCTAAGTAACTGGATGTTGGTGCCAGGGCTGTGCAGTCAAAGTTGGAGCCCATTTTGATGGAGTCACAGTTGGAGCTGATAGAAAATGGACCAACTCCTAAAATATATAATTGGGTACAGTAGCTCAATGCAGAATGTGCTGAGTATTTTTGTTATGAATTATGTTCTATCTAAATATCTTGATTATTGTATTATAATCATTAAAAACCTGATGTTACCATGCAGTACAATAAATGTATCACTTAAACATGAGCCAGGTATGAAGGAGTCGTGGAGTCTGTCGGTGGTTTGGCTTACCAATTCCTTAGCCCTGGTTAGTGGTGCAGAAAGCGCACCAAAAAAACGAAGCACAAATTGGCACTCATTTTCTGGATGTTCTCTCTGCACCACTAACACAGCAGTCAAAAAACAGCGTCTGTACAGCAAATTGAAAATTAAATTCACTTACCCTTTGCTGGCAGACATTTTGACTGATCCACATTTAGTGCAGATTAAAAACAAAACAAAAACGCAGCACCAAAATGGATCAAAAACGTCTAGTGTGAACTTGGCCTAAAGGATCTGTTTTCTTTTACAGGATTCATTACAAATGGAAGATAAATAGCAATCACTTAACTGATCCCTTTTCCATAGACTCCAATGTTAAAGAAAAGCGGATTCTACTCAACTCTTTTTCAAACAGATCCTTTCAGGAGCAATTTTAAGGGCAGAAATACTATGTGAGATGCATGTGAGGTACTCACATGCCTCACCCGGAACGACCCCTGCCTCTCCAAAGGCTACATAGAAGCAGCTGACGCGCTCCCGTTCAGAGAGGCAAGGGCCTTTCCGGGTGAGGCATGCGAGATGTTTGCAAGTATCTCGCATAGTGTGTGTCTGCCCTAACTGATGCTCACTGGACATGTGAACTCAGCCCCCGGCATTCCCATCCCCTCTTCTTTTTAGCTCATGAGTGGTGGAGTCTGGGGTAGTTGGACTAGATTGATCGATAAATTGTCATCCTCTCTATTGCTATAGAAGAGTTTAAAGGGGTTATTCTCAACTTGAGCATTTACAGAATATCCCAACATCATGAGCCCTATAATTTTGCAAAAGTCCCATAGAATGGGGAGGCGTGTGACCATCTCTCTATTCTTTGGTTTTAAAAGCTGATGGTTATTTAAAGGGAATCTTTCACAAGGGTTTCCATACTCATGAGCTCTGTAGAACGTTGTCCCACCACTGATGGGCAGGTTTCTACTCATGCACAGTGTATGCAGAAAGCTTCCTATCAGTGGTCTGGGTGAGGTAATATAGCTATCAGCATTCAGACAGCTGCTAGAACTTCAAATAAAACTGATTTTTCTAAAAACTGTAACAGCAGCCCAGCTACTAAAACATTGATGGTGTCACGCGCTTAGATTGCGATGACATTGCTGGATGCTGCTGTATGTTCTTTTTCTTTAAGAGCTGCAGGAGGTATAGATGTGAAGGTCTTGACTTGCCTCCTGTGTTGTGCTCCAGAGCTGCACTCACTATTATGTTCAGCTGCTGGTTGAGGGGTTGAGGTGTAAGTCACCTGGAATACCCTCCCCCTGTCTTTAAATAGTTTTCCCTCTCCACTGTCAGATGCTGCTGATAGTTATTTGCAGTAGGCATTGGTGCTGGCTGAATTATTTTCTTGGGAGTAGCTGTGATTCCGGATCCGTGGATGGAAGTAGGGGCCCTCAGCCTAGTGCTAATTCAGAAGCTAGGAATAGGGAGGAGACTCAGACCTCCTCACCATCAGAGGTACCTCCGAAAGCAGGGCGAGCTAGGGACAGCCAGGGTAAGGGTCAGATTAGCTCCTCCTGATCCCTTTGCCCATTACACCTATCTCTTACCTGATTCCCTTACCTCCCAAGCGTGACAGATGGATTCAGGGTCTCTGTCCCTCAGATAGCATAAGGAATGCTGTGGATATAATGAAACACTTACTCGAGTAATAGGATTAGGTAAAATCAGGATAGCTTGCTTACCTTATGTGGTTGTGTGAGACAGTGAAAAAAGCATCAAACAGCAGCTGCAAAATGCACGTGCCAATGGCAGATACATAGACTGGATACAATAGTAAAAAAATACACGCTGCTGTAGGATAGATGGAGTTGAATAGTATTTTAAATGCAGGTGGCTTTATTCTATGCGATTGAAAGTGTATTCTTAATATCTTCTTCAGGTAGTATTCTTAAGGAAGAAGTGAGGAATACACATTGAAAAGCGTATAATAAAACCACCTGCATTGAAACTACTATTTGAGTCCTTCATCTATTCTACAGCACTATTGTATCCAGTTCCAGATAACATAGCAAAGACCTGGTGACAGATTCCTTTTTTGTTCAGAACAAGTGGCGCATTGTACAGTTAAGCATATAAGCATATGGTTATACATGCAACAGATTTTTTTGGGTAGAAAATTTGCTGCATGTTACAATACTAGAAGAATGGAACAGTATTGCAATTTGTATATCCAGAGAACCTCAAGTTATGCTGTATATTTCCTCCTTTCCAATGTAAAGAGTGAAGACTGAAATAAATATCCAAAATTTCTGTGACAGAATCCTCAGCAAGATCTGTGCAAATGCGAAGCTGCAACTGGCTATCCAGTAAAAACACTGGTATGTTTAACCTCTTAATTTTGTTTGCCTCTGTCCCTTTGATGCGAGCACACGTGCTGAGCTCACATCATTCCCTGTACATGTCAGTTGACGTGTAGCTAACGGCACCGATCGGATCAGCGATCCGATTGGCACTGTTAGCACTTTAGATCGCGCTGTAAATCACTGACAGCGCGATCTAAAGCACTGTAGTGGGGATCGAGCTGTTTGCCGACTGCATCGGTAGCCCTGTGATGCGATCATGGGGCCTTGATGTATTGCAGTGGCAGCGTGGGGTCAGCTGATGACCCTGGAAGCTGTCGTGACTCTCTGCCAATGATGCTGAGTGATGTCGCCAGCAGAAAGTGATCACTTGTGCTGTGCAGAGGGATGCTGACGAATCCATAACAAAATCCATCGCACTGTGCAGTGCTGAGGCGCCCTAAGGGCAAAGTAAAAAGTGAAAAATAAAAGTTTTAAAAAAAATAAACATGTTCAAATCATCCCCTTTGCCCATTGAAAATAAAACTATAACAAATGCACATATTTGGTATTTCCGCATTCAGAAATGCCCAGTCTAACAAAATACAGTATAATATAAATTAATCAGATCTGTGAGGCTACATTCACACGGGACGCTAGTACTCCGCTAGTGTCCCGTTTTGTACGGATCCGCTATTTGCAGTGAAATGCAGGGACGTTGAATGTCCCAGCCAGGTCATTGTATTTCACAATTCTGCATTCACACGATCCATTTTGTGCAGATCCGCTTTTGGGCTCAAAAGCGGATCTGCACAAAGAATGATCATGTCAATTATTGGGTGTTTTTCGCCTGCGCTTTTCACTCACCTTGCCATGCTTCCCCGGTGATCTTTAGCAATGTCCCCTCAGACGAGGCTCCAAGACCTGCGGTAGGAACTGCCACTGCACCATGTGACTAAGTGTCACCAAGGCCCGCGGGATCCTAGAAGCACAGATCACTGTGGCCTCCGGGGATGAGGGGACATCGCTGGAGAATTTCGAGGGAGCATATCGAGGTGAGTGAAAAGCGCAGCAGCATTCAGATACGACTGCGTTTTTTGAGGATCAGTTCTTAGTGCAGTTTCTGTACCAAAAAGGGATCCTCCCAAAACGCAGCAAAAACACTGTGAATATAGCCTAAATGCGTCGTGGGAAAAAAGTCCAAACGCCAAAATTACATTTTTTTGGGTCACCACAACATTGCAATGAAATGCAATAACAGGCGATCAAAACATTGCATCTACCCAAAAAATAAGCCATCACACAGCCCCAGATCCCAAAGAGTAAGACCGCTACAGGTCTTGGAAAATGCTGCCAAAAGTGCAATTCTTTTAAAACCTCAGAATTTTTTATTTTCATCACTAGGTAAAAGTATACATGTTTGGTACCTACAAACTTGTACACCTGAAGCATCATACTGAACATACATCACCAAAAAGATCGATCAGATCAGACAAGTCTTTGCTACCCAACCACCGAAATCCCCATGTATACCGGACCGCTCCTCTCCCCCACTAACCCTTCTCCCCTCCATCACCGAAGGCGAACTTGCACACCTTCTCTCCAGATCGCACCTCCCCACTGATGCACTGGACCCCATCCCATCCCACTTGATGAAACTCAGATCTACCTCTCAGGCCCAGACGTCAACCTCTATCCTGTCCAGAGACCCAGAGTGTTTATCAGCCATATGCCCCTTCTCTCGCTTCCTAAAACTCAATGTAGACAAAACTGAACTCCTCATCTTTCCCCAATCTTGCGCACCTCCGTAAGTAGACCTATCTATCACAATAAATGAAATGATATCACACTTTGTCCTGTACCTAAAGTCCGCTGCCTCGGAGTAACCCTTGACTCTGCCTTGTCCTTCAAACTGCACATCCAAGCCCTTGCCACCTCCTGTCGCCTCCAACTCAAAAATATTTCCAGAATCTGCCCCTCCCTCAACCCTCACTCTTGCACCTCTCCAATCTGTCCTTCATTCTGCTGCCTGACTAATCCACCTCTCTCCTCACTATTCCTCCACTTCTCCCCTCTGCAAATCCCTCCACTGGCTCCCAATTCACCAGCTTATTCAATTCAAACTACTAACATTGACTTACAAAGCCATCCACATTCTGTCCCCCCAATATATCTCTGAACTAATCTCCCGATATCATCCAACTCCTAATCTTCAATCCTCCCAAGACCTCCTTCTTTCCTCCACACTTCACCCGAGCATCCCCCGTTTTCTGGAATTCTGCACACCAAAACGTCCGACTGTCCTCCACACTTGGAACCTTCAAGCGGAACCTGAAAACCAATCTCTTCAGAACAGCGTATAACATGCAATGACCACATTTCCACCTCACCACTACTGGACCTGGCGCTCCACCCCCACTAGAGCAGACCCAACCTACTGTTTCTCTCCCCATTGCCCTATAGAATGTAAGCCCGCCAGGGCAGGGTCTTCTCTCCCCTCTGTATTGGTATGTCATTATTAAGGATATCATAGCATGTAACGGTACCTTAACGATATTGCTCAAACGTCACGGGTTTGGAGTAGTTCAAACAACATCGTTAGTACGTCATTGCATGTGGCACCGAGATATGACCACAATAAATTGTTGGATCGCTGATCACAGATTTATGAACATGTACATAAATCTGTCGTTCATTCAACCTGCGCTATCGTTGTGTGTGACACCGCGATAACTATCTAGTTAACGACTTCGCCTATTCACAACATCGAACAAGTATCATTTGCTAGGTTGTGTGAATATAGCTGCTCGCCACATTGTTGGTGCACCATGAACGACATCTCACCAACGATCAATTACCGATGTCACGAGATCGTTGGTGAAATCGTTGTGACATTGAAGAGTGTAACGGTACCTTTAGTTTGTTCTTTTAAATTTTTAACTTGTTTGTATGTAACCCTTTCTCATGTACAGCACCATGGAATCAGTGGTGCTCTATAAATAAATATGTCAGTTTTACCATATAGTGAACATAGTGAATAAAAAAACCTGGAAACAATTGTGTAATTGCACTTTTTTAAAAATTTTTTTGCAATTTCACTGTACTTGGAATTTTTTTCCCCATTTTCCTGTCTCTATATAGTAAAATAAATTGTCTTTCAAAAATCCAACTTGTCTCGCAAAACAGAAGCCTTCACATGTCCTATATTGATGTAAAAATAAAAATGTTATGGCTCTTGAAAGACGGGGAGGGAAAAATGGAAAATGGCCCCCGGATGAACAGGGTGGATTGATTTAAATCACGCCGATTTAAATCATGATTTAAATCACGATTTAAATCAAAAGTTTTTTTTCTATTTAAATCGGATCGATTTAAATCATGATTTTAATCATGATTTAAATCACTGATTTAAATCAAAAGGTTTTTTTTTAATATAAATCACGATTAAAATGAGAAGTGAGAGCAGTGTGCATGTGCGCCCATAGTTACACGGACGAAACTAGGGGCAACGATCTAACGCCAGGGTGAGGGGGGACCCCAAAGTAAGTAAAAATCTTTTTTGTTTTACTATATGGCAATAGGTAGGTGTTTAAAAGCAGCATGTCTTAATTGTATAAACTATTAATAGCCTCCACATTTTGTTCATACTGCCCCTTTAATTCCACACTTCTAGCTTGGTTTCAGTTTTGGTTTAGTTTCTTTTTCCCTGCATTCAGTTGACATGCCCAAACTTGTTGGATAGTCAGCAGTACTTGGCTCAGGCTGTAGTAACATCAGCAGTGCTTGGCTCAGGCTGTAGTAACAATCAAACTTCATAAGTGATCTGTGTGAGCCATGGCAGCAGGTCGTAAGAGAGACCCTATTTGGGTTCATTTTGTTGAGATGCCAGCAGCAGATCTTGGAAAGAAAGGTTTTGTGCACACAACAGTCCGAAACCGCTTAGTAACTGCTAAAGCAGGACAACTGGTTTTCCTATTAAAAGTCCTAAATAAACAGTAGGCTTAAAGGACTGATGTATTCACTGAAGATGTTTGCTTACTTTAAACGTTAGAGATAGGCTATTGTTAAAAAGTACTTACTCTCTGTAGTTCAATTCTGAGTGTTTAATAGTGCAAATAAAAATTATTAGGTTTCATAATCAACTGTTTTAATATTTTTATTTGTGTAAAACAATTAGATTTGCAAAAAGACAAAGTTTTGCTTGTGTACAACTTGATTAAAAAATCTGATTTAAATTAAATGATTTAAATCAAAAAAATCTGATTTAAATCAAAAAAATCTGATTTTTTTGATTTTTTTAAAAAAATCAAGATTTTTATCCACCCTGCGGATGAATGGGTTAACTAAGCTTGTTTTAGTCCTAGTTCAGATGTTTTATACATCAAGGATCATAATTGACCCCTGTGTGAACCAAGGATGGTGACCTGCCATGACCTCACTGAGATCATGACCTGTCATTCCATGGGTAGACAGAGCAGAGACTAACAGAAACGAAAGGCAGGGGCCGGAAGGAGCAGCTGGAACCGAGGGTCACAGGGATTGATGGTAAGTATCGGGGGATGACCGGGGTGGGGGGTGGAACGACCAGGCACGGGGGCAGGGCAGTGGAGAACTGCTAATCTCCCTCCCATCTGACCTGTCAGATGGGAGGGAGATGATGATGGCAGTGATGACAGCGGGGGCGCGGTGAGGACCGGAGCTGCAGACTGGGGGACCGAGGGGAGCGTGGAGACGGGGGCTGCTTCTCTCCGATGTGACGTGTGATCATATCACATCGGAGAGAAATCCACAGGAGGCAGCTGCAGGCAGCAATTTCTTGTGCGCTCCGGCGCCATGTTAGGGTGGGAGGGGGTGGGGGCTTTGTACCGGTACTGGGGCCGTGTGCTGGTACTGGGGATCGGGGCAGACATTTCTGTCATGCTACAGGTTTGACCTTGTGGCATGACAGAGAAATCTTTTTTTTTAACCGGCGATTTTGTATATATGCATGTGAATACGTAACCGTGAGCCCATAGGTGGTGCTGGTAAAAACTGGCCCGATTCATAATCTGCAAGGTCTTAGCTGCCCCCGGTAGCTGAAACCCCAGAGATTTTCGGTTACCGGGGGGCGCTACAGGCTTATTCCTGGCATAATTACCCTAATTTTCCGATGTCTAAAGTCATAAGACCGTCGCTATGAGGTTCAGTGATCATTCATTGTGATTAATAGATGGAATGAATCTCTTTATTTGCAGTTTACAGAGGATGGGGGTGGGGGGGAGGGGAGTATAAATAAAAGAAATACATCATTAGAAAGGGCTTCACCAGCGGAATTACAAAACATCAGTTACATATGGATTTTTGACCTGATATATTATTTTTAAACTGGAATGTAAAGAAGCCCGTATGTTTGGTAGATCGCTCAAGAAAGCAGCACCACCTATAGGACATCTGTGACGGGGGTTAAACACGCTGCGCTGGACACTCGCTGCAGTGCAAGCATTCGTTATCGCCTGTGCCTCGGTCCGCTCGTCATACCATTGGGGATCACTCATCCTGCTGCTGTACTTCCTCCCATTTGCGTTCCTCTCTGGTAGGCATGCTGGCGCCAAGGATCCTCAGTGTACAGGGAAAAAGAGACATCACGCAGAGATGAGTGAGACAGCACAAAGGAACAGCAAGTACACAGGAAGAAGAGCGAGTGCAGAGGTGGGAGAGAGCTCACGGGAAGACTAGCATGGGGGCAGAGTGCACAGGGGTGAGAGAGCACACTGGGATGGTGAGCAGTAGCAGCCCCTGCCAAGCCATGGCTACCCTGTGCTGCAGCTGGCTCCCTCCACCTTTCGTAGTGGCGCTGCGATTAGTAGCGAGGCTAGTTTGGCTACTATACACTACTGTTCAAAAGTTTGGGGTCATTTAGAAATTTCTTTATTTTTTAACGAAAAGCGCTTTTTTTTTTTTTCAATGAAGCCATCATTAAATGATTCAGAAATACACTCTATACATTGCAGCTAGAATAGTCATTTAGTACATTAACAAACGTCTGGTTTTTAATGCAATATATCTACTTACAGTTGGTGTATAGAGGTTCATTTCCAACAGCCACCACTCAAGTGTTTTAATGGTACATTGTGTTTGCTAACTGTATAAGAAGGCTAATGGATGTTTAGAAAACCCTAGAAACCATAGAAACCACTTGCACAAGTATGTTAGCACAGCTGAAAACAGTTAGGCTGATTAGAGAAGCTATAAAATTGACTTTCCTTTGAGCTACAGTAGTTGAGAATTGGAGCATTACATTTGTTTGTTCTATGAAACTCTCAAAATGGCCAGAAAGAGAACTTTCATGTGAAACTCGACAGTCTATTCTTGTTCTTGGAAATTAAGGCTATTTCATGCGAGAAGTTGCCAAGAAACTGAAGATTTCCTACAATATTGTGTCCTACTCCCATCAGAGGAGAACACAAACAGGCTCTAACCCGAGTAGAAAGAGAAGTGAGAGGTGCCGCTGCACAACTGAGCAACAAGACAAGTACATTAGAGTCTCTAGTTTGAGAAATTGACACCTCTCAGCTCCTCATATGGCAGCTTCATTAAATAGTAGCTGCCAAAGATCTGTCATGCTGTAATTGCTGCAAAGGGAGCATTCTTTAATGAAAGCAAAGTTTGAAGGAGAGAATTGTTATTTAAAAAAAAAAATTATTCTATTCATTACAGTATCATTGGAGAGTCATCAGCGCTGCTGACCGGGTTTTTTTTCACTGCCGCACTTGCCTCAAGCCCCATAGCATGGGGCTTTCTGCAAGTGCGTCCGTTAGGCGGCAAAACTGCCGGATCTGCAGCAATTTGAAAAAAAAACGCTGATGTGAAAGGGGCCTTAATTTTTTTTTTTTTTTTTTTTTCCCAGTTGATTCATTTGAGCACCTGCAAACTGCACACACTGTACTGCCTTTCTATATGGGAAATTCGGTAAAGTTAACAGGTCTCCAATATGGTTGCCCCATAGAAACTATTCTAAAATAAAAATAAATACATGATTTATCAACTGTATACTTATATACAAAATTAATCTAAACGTATATGATTATCTCAGGTTCCTGCTTGTTCATCTCCAACTTCTGCTTAAAGAAGTTGCCCTGTCTAAATCCATAAATCTACAGTCACTCTATATGACTGCAGATTTGTAATCCTCACATAGCACGCACGGTGTCAGTGCTGGTAATGTTGGTCACAAGTTAAAATATGTATATTCCCAGCAAGAATCCGATTAGATGGGTACGGCCTTGCTCAGCGCAATGTTTTAATACCGGCGACTTCTTACATTTCAGCTCGTGTAATATGATTCTCAAGTGTACAGTCACAGAATGACTGCAGACTAGTGGATTTAGATTGGATAGTTCCTTTAACACATGTGAGAACTTTCTATGTTGACATGTGATCAATGATTCATGTAAAGGAGAGTTACTGACTAGCTGATTTCCTTAGCTAAGCAAGCTGGTGAATGTATAGACTTTTAAAAGGCCTGGCTAAACTATATGGTTAGTTGGCCTGTTCTGTTCACACACAGTATGGCCCTGTGCACACAGTATGTTATTGCAATTTTTTAATGCGTTTTTGAGAGCATTTTTGTCACTAAACTGCAAGGAACGATGTATATAATGGTACTTCCTTGCATCAGATGCTCAAGTAGGTTCCAACGCCTTAAGACATTTAGAAAAAATACCTGAAACTCAAATATATTTTATATTGCTGTGTTTATTTGGTGAAAATTCAGAACAATCAAACGTTTTGGTCCGGTAACATTACAAGTTCAAGGTCCTTCAAGAATAGGTGTCTCTTGTCCTTCCTCCTAGCATGGAAATCGGAATAAGTTTCATTATAAATAATGTAAGAATAAAGGGCTTATACATCAAGCATATTTGAAAAAAAATGACTACAGACCAACGTTTTGTTTGCCTCTTGCATAAATATTCTCCAACCATTTCATCCATCTTGTCCACCCCTCCTTTAGTTTTATTATAGTGCAGGATGGTTTCTGGTTTGTTTCCTGTCTTTGCTTCTGATACTGGCATCATCATGCATGGTACTGCGTAATATAACGGATTTTTCCTTCTTAGCTTTGTAAGACACCCTTGTTGCTTTGAGCTGAAACCAAAGACACTATCATAAAGTGCTCGCTGTGGAATGTGCTTCATCTCCGGAGGAATATCTTGGTTCATTTGGCTTCACAGTACCAACAACTATAAGATATTTTTCCAGCAAAAAATTGCCCAGTTCAACATCTACTATATAATTGCCTAATCATGTCTGTCATGGAAATCGCACGCCAGCTCGCCAGCGCTTATTGGTCGCCGGCGGCCGTGGCGACCAATGAGCGCAGCCGATGCAAAAAAGCAGCACGCATTCAAAATAAGATAAGATAAACTTTATTGATCCTGGAGGAAATTACAGTATTACAGCAGCAGAACAAAGATCAAGAACATTTCACACTTTACAAAATAAGTCTATATGGACAGCAGATGCGGGTAGACTGGTACATGTACCTCACCTATTTCCCCCATACACATAGAACTTCACATAGTCTTGGGATGCTTTACACTTATACATTTGTTAAACATCCCCACAGCTGTCGGAACAAACGATTTTCTGTATCTTTCCTTTTTACACATTAGTTGGATTAGACGCTTGCTGAATGTGCTCTTCTGCTTCGTAAACAGTTAAGAGAGCGGGTGTGTATTGTTGCTCATTATAGCCTTGCATTTCTTATTAATTCTATCCTCTAATACCTCCTCGAAAGTCCTAAGTTGTAGACCCACCGCCGCACTAGCCTTCTTGATAAGTTTATTCAGCTTATTAGCGTCAGCTGTGCGCACACTACTACCCCAGCATATTATTGCAGCAAAGATTGCACTCGCCACAATAGATTGGTAGAACATTTCAAGCATTTTGCTACACACCTTAAACGACCTTAATTTCCTTAGGAAGTAAAGTCTACTCATCCCTTTCTTGCAAACCTTCTCCATATGGCACCTCCAATCAAGCTTGCTGTCCAGGTGAACCCCCAAATATTTGAAATTCTCCACCATCTCCACATCCTGACCATCAATAGTGATAGGTAAGCAATCCTTCCTGCACCTTCCATAACTCAACACCAACTCCCTGGTTTTCTTTACGTTGAGTTCTAAATGGTTAGCCTGGCACCAGTCAACAAAGTCCGAGACCACCCTTCTGTATTCCTCCTCCCCCCGGCTCTCTCAATACCTCCGACTATCACTGAGTCATCAGAGTACTTCTGAAGGTGACAAAGGTCTGATTTATACTGAAAATCAGCTGTGTATAACGTAAAAAGGAATGGCGACAGCACCGTTCCCTGAGGGGCTCCAACACTGCTCCGAACACTATCCGATACGGCCGCCCCCAACCTTACGAACTGTGGCCTGTCCGACAGGTAATCAATTATCCAATTCATCACTAGTCCCTCATCAACCGCCATTTCAACCAGCTTTTTACGTAATAATAGTGGCTGTAAGGTATTGAATGCACTGGAGAAATCGAAGAACATGGCACGCACAGTGGTTCCATCATTGTCCAAAAAGGAATGTACTGTTTGTAGCAGATACGCTACAGTATCGTCCACCCCCAGACTCTGCCGATACGCAAACTGCCGATCTGCGCCACCGCTCATGTACTGCCGGACAGAGGTCCACAGTGAGCCAGCCAGGAGATGACTGGCGTAGAGAAGTCGCGTGGCTTGGCGGGGGATTTGAATCCTGCGCCACTGATTGGTACATATTCTAGCATACCCCAATGCGTTAGAATCGGGCCACCATCTAGTTAGTAAAATAATTGTCCATGGTGATGTTTCTACCAGAATTGTAAATTCGTTTTTTACAACGTCAGAACTAAAGCCCCTGTCACACTAAGCGAGATCGCTGCTGAGTCACAAGTTTTGTGACGTAACAACGACCTCAACAGCGATCTCGCTATGTGTGACACGTAGCAGCGATCAGGCCCCTGCTGTGAGATTGCTTATCGTTAACAAACCGTTCTGGACCATTTTTTGGTCGTCGCGCTCCCGCTGGGCTGTGTGCATCGCTGTGTTTGACAGGGGCAACGACCAACGATCTCAACACTACACTCGAGAGTGACAGGGTGCCAACGACTGCTGTATTGTTGCTGCGTCGCTGGTGAGATCTGACTTTTGACATCTCGCCAGCGATCACGTAGCGATGCACCAGCGATCCCTACCAGGTCGGATTGTTTTCGGGATCGCTGGTGCATCGCCAAGTGTGACGGGGCCTTTAGGTCTCTCTACTCTGGAGTGCCAACTTATTTGCACAGTAGATACAAAGAAAGTTCACTTTCATCATTACTTTCAAACATGACTGCTTCAATCTCTTGCTCAGTCAAACTCTTGGAAGAAGATTGTTCCATTGTTGACTTAAATATCAGCAAACTTAAAGGAAAAACAATGAATGCAATCAGGGTTGTCCACTCTTTCCTAGTGTGTGACATGAGGATAAAGTGCTTCCCTCCCCCTTTTTCTCTCACCCTCAGCAGCTCTTACCTTTTAGGCTGCTTTCACATAACGATTTGCGGTCATCCGATTGTATCCGTTTCAAAACGGATACAATCGGATCCGAAATCGGACCCCATGTTCCCCTATGGGAATTGGATGGGATCGGATGTGCCACTATTGGCATCCGATTTTGGCACCATCCGATTTAATCAAGTGCACAAAATCGTAGCCTGCTACGATTTTGTGTCCGTGACTCACATCGGACAGCATCGGATCACAGCTGATCCGAGGCTGATCCGAGGGCCCACAGCATGGGAGCCTATGGACATCGGATCCGAGTTCACCTCGGATCCGATGTCGGCTCCGTATCCCCTGTCTTTCCCTGCTTCTGCTCCTCCATCTTCTTCCCTCTCCTATGCTATTCTGTGCCCTCGCTCCTCTATTTTGTGCCCTCGTCTTCTATTCTCATCTATCCCTATCCTGTCCCCTGTCCTCTCCCTGTGTGTAAAAAAATAAAAAAAACCTCCTCCCGAAGGATACATCACCTCTCTCAGGCTCCAACGCTGCAGCACCATCAGGGCAGAAGAGCCTGTGATGATGTAAGAGACCCGGTCAGCTGACGAGTCATGTGACTGGATCTGTGACATCATCACAGGTCCTTCAGTCCTGATGGTGCTGCAGCGTTGGAGCCGGTGAGAGGTGATGTATCCTCCGGGAGGAGGTTTTTTTTATTTTTTACACACAGGGAAGAGGATAGGGGACAGGATAGGGATAGAGGAGGATAGAGAAGCGGGGGCACAGCAAAGAATAGCGGGGGCACAGAATAGCATAGGAGAGGGAAGAAGATGGAGGAGCAGAAGAAGCAGGGAAGGATAGGGGACCGCAGGATCCACACGGATCCTGCACAGGATCGGATCGGATGGCTATTTGCCATCCGATTGCAGGGATCCGTGTGGATCCGTGCCTGTCCGTGGGATCCCCCTTCAAAGTCGGATCCCACGGACAGGCACAAAAACGTTATGTGAAACCAGCCTTAGACTTTCTTCTAAGTGATGCCCATTCATCCCATAATTTGTAGAATTACACATCCAGAATATTTTTATTCCATACTTGACTGGTTTACTAGGCATATATTGAATTAATTTGTAAAGTCCTCTGAAGGCTTCAAGTTGCTTATTCACTGTTACATTAGCCACTAGTATTGTAGAGCTCGGTACAATTTTTGATAAAAATATTCCGGATGTAACTGGCACATTGGCTCAAGTGGTTAGCACTGCAGCCTTTGCAGCACTGAGGTCCTGGGTTCAATTCCGATCAAGGACACTAAGGACCAAAAAAGTGTAATTAGGGGGCACAGTCAAATGATCCACCAGTCACATGCTTAAAAAGATACATGTATATAAGAAGAGCAAAGAACCATGTACACAAGACCGGGATCAGGGAAATAAGAGAATCTCCAATTAGAGATCAAAAAATCATTTATTGTACACCATGAAAAAAACAAGGACCAACAGATATTTAAAAACAATTAAAAAGGTGGAACACCCACCAACAGAGACAGCCGTCTTGTAATGTAAGTCAGATCAAACCACACATTGGTATAGTAGGCATATGAACCATTATAAATAAGAGGATGATGGGAGACCCGATTGTAAATAGAAGACAATGCTACTAGGTAAACCTTATCTCATAAAAAGACACTGCACAAAGGAACCAGTATTCAGAACATGAATGAACAGATCTGTCAGCAATAATACAAAAGAGAGCGCACCTAAATAATGAATAAGGCCAATGAGTGTGTAGGTCAAGATGATGACCAGTAAGGTCACAAGATGTGATGCCAAAGCTTGCCCAGCAGATGGCTACTATATAAGGTGCAAAAAAATGCTGATGTAACTATCAATTCCTCTGTATCCACTTCATCTTCAGAAGAATCAGTGGACAAGGAAACAGAGTGATTAGCTGGTGGCAGGTACTCTTCATCAGACAAAGAAAGTTCACATTCAAATATGATTGCTTCAATTTCTTGGTCAGTCAAACTCCTGGAAGAAGACTGTGCCATTGTTGACTTAGATGTCAGCAAACTAAATAGAAAACAATGATAAAATCAGTTGTCATTTTTCTAATGTGTGACATAAAGGTAAAGTGTTTCCCTCTCCCCTTCTTCTCTCACTCTCAGCAGCTCTTACCTTTTAGACTTTTTTTCTAGGTGATGTACAATATTTTGGATTTTTGTGGCTTACAAGATGTACACTTCGCAAGGTTCTTCTAAAAACAAAGAGACTGATTCCTTCCTCCCAACATCACATGGCATCTTCACAGATTCTTCAGCAATTAGCTCACAGTGTATGCTGTCCTCCTGATGAATAATACTGTGTTAAGAAGGCTCTGCGATGATGTAATGGCCTTATGACATTGAGAAGGAGGAGTCATTCTCCCCCAAACTGCCCCCCAAAGATCACATGTCTTACACCCCCCCCATCCTCCCCAGCCACCCTGTCTACAATAACACAGTAACTTGAGACACAAACACTGATGCATACATGATAAACACAGTACGGGCCTAAAAGACACAGGTTCTGTAAATATGGCATTTCCCCCAAAAAACATTGTTATACAAAAATGCCAATCACATAAAATTATATGAACAACTGGATATTGCCAACAGTGAAAACCTTGAGGAATACCTACTGTTCCAAAATTCTAAGTAAAGTAATTTTGCAGAAAGCCGGAAAAACGTAAGTTACTGGGCTTAATAGGCCCGGGTTACACATTCTAGGCTTAAAGTAAAGGCATGGCCATAATTGCGCTGGTTTTGCTAATTAAATTGATAGAAAACTGATGAACTCTGCACACAAAGAACTGTGTGAACACGCTCACGCTGCAAACAATCTAATACAAAAAACCTTGTCCATAAAACGTGCAAGTACTCTGCAGTAAAAAGTTTAAAATGCAAGTGCAGTAAAAAATATATAAATAACAGGGTACTTGGTCCATACGTTTTTTGCGCATAAAATGTACTTCAAGCTGCTTCACCTCATCACGGTGTACCCATATCGAAGCAGTCCTATCTGTTGTATTAAAAGTATTCTACTTGATCAGGTTTTTAATACAACAGATAGGACTGCTTCGATATGGGTACACCGTGATGAGGTGAAGCAGTTTGAAGTACATTTTATGCGCAAAAAATGTATGGACCAAGTACCCTGTTTATTTATATATTTTTTTTACTGCACTTGCATTTTTTTTTTTAACAAATATTTTATTTGGTTTACAACTTTCCATTAAAACGTAAATATACATAATAATTGAGACTAGCAAGATTACAGCCAACATACAAAAATTTCCCTGTCCCCCCTGATCCCTCCCCCATCCCGACAGTGCTCTTGTACCAGCTGAAACAGAAGAAAAAAAAAATAAAAATACATGAGAATAAATGTAAAAAGATATTCAAACATCTATTTAATGACCCCGATCACGCAACCATCTACGTAGTTCAAGAAATCGCCAATCTCCCCAGGCTACCCTGTAGTTGCTCCAACAAATACCAAGTGGAGTCCCGAAATGGTGACACCACAGATATAATTTCCTCGTCCAACAGGTAATGTAATATAAATTCTCTCCATTTCTTAAAAAATGTCTCTGTTAGTTCATCTTTGTTCGACTCCGCATCTATGCTTTCGATCCTCATTGCTCTTTTGATATCAGAGACAATCAAGTCTCTCGACGGCGGCCTGGCGCCAACCAGTGACGCAGTATCGCCCTCTTAGCTAATATTGCCACGACGTGTAATATACGTTGTTCATGTCTTGTACCGTGTGAGTCAGTGATGTAGTGGAACACCCACCCGTCTCTGCCAAGATCTTTTGAACATCCAGTAATCTCCCCTGCCATGGTATTCATGAAGGACCATAAAGGGCGTAATGTCTTGCATTCCCAGATCCCATGTAGGTGATCGGTGTTCTGTGTCTGACATTTTGGGCAAGCCCGCAGCCTGTCTACAGTGGTTGTGTTGGAGTAAGATCTAAAACCATAAATCGCCCTGTGTATTAAGCGAAACTGGGAGTCACGCCACTGCTCATTAATGAAATTTTTTCTAAAGGACTTCCACCCCACCAAAATCCGGTCTCCCAGGGTTGCATCCCCCAGCCTCGACTCCCATCCCTTGAAGATCCGCTGCTGTGTGCACGGTAAAAGTTGGGGACCCAGCTCTTTGTATAAAGTAGAAACACTTGTGTTAGTTATGCCTCTAGAGAGTAGATCATCCCACACGTTCACTATACATTCTGACTGGACATTCACCAGTTTTTTCATGATGTAATGTTCAAGTTGTTTGAACTGTATCATGTGATGATCCGGCAAGGCCAGGGTGTTCAGCAGTTCGCTGCCACTCAACCATCTAGATTCCGAGTGGCATAGGAGATCTCCCGCCGTCTGAATCCCCCTTTCCCTCCAGTGTTGAAAAAGTACATTTTCCTTCCCCAGCGGGTACTCCGGTTGGGTCCAGAGGGAGACAAACTTGGACATACGCCACGACAGACCCAATTTTCTCCGGATTAACTTCCAGACAGCTATAGTGTCTCTGGCGCCTATGGAGTGTTTCATCATCTGGGGGAGATTAGACCTCGACATGTGTAACACCGATGCTAAGCTCCAAGGTCTGCAAAGCTCCGATTCTAGTTCAAAATCGGAGAACTTGCTTGACCCGCCCAGCCAGTCCAAGACATGTCTCACCAGGCACACCAGGCCTCCCCCTTCCTTTGGCAACATCAGGGTTTTGAGTCGAATTCTCGGGCGTTTGTTCTGCCACAAAAATCCAGTAAAAGCCCTGTTTACTCTGGAGACGTCTTTGCTACGAAGCAACAAAGGCAGCACCTGGAGTGGGTATAGAAGCTTAGAGAAACTCATCATCCTAACTAAGTGACTGCGGCCCAGCAGAGGAAGCGGCAAACTTTCCCATCTACGAAGATCCTTTTCCAGTTTATCCAGAATAGGTTCATAATTCAGCCGGTATATCAAATCAGTCGAGCTGGCCAGCTGTATTCCCAAATACTTTATCGACTTTTTGGCCACCGAAATGTCTAAGATCTGGGTGGGTCTCCCCTCAACACCCCGTGAGGATCGATGTTGGTTGGTTAAATAAAGCAGCTCGCATTTACTTTTATTCAATTTAAAACCTGAGAAAGAGCCAAATCTTTCTATGTGGGGCAGTATCAGTGGTAGATCTGTCACTGGATCTCTCAGGTATAGTATCACATCATCTGCAAAGAAATTTGAGCGTATAAGGCATTTACCCACTGAGATCCCCGAGAAACTATACCACTAATCAAATATTTGGCAAGGGGCTCAATCACCAGGTCGAATAAAGGCGGTGATAACGGGCATCCCTGGCGGGTCCCCCTATGCAATGTGAGCGTACTGGATAGAAATCCCGGCATTCGAACCCTCGCCCTTGGATTCGCATAAAGGGAACTCGGGTAGGATCGGAATGGTCCCGTCAAACCCACAGCTTCCAGCACTTTTTCCAGCCATGGCCACCTGACATTGTCGAACGCTTTTTCTGCGTCTAGGGTAACCATGGCTGGATCTCCCCCAGTCCGCAACTTCTCGCCCCAGGTGACCGAGTCAATCGTCAACAGTGCCCTCCGCACATTTCCTGTCGCCGAACGCCCCTTGACGAACCCAGCCTGATGACTGCCTATCAAGCTCGGAAGATATACTGCCAATCTCTTAGCCATCAATTTGGACAGGATCTTCAGATCCACATTAATGAGCGAGATCGGCCTATAATTGGCCGGATCTTCCCGGTTTTTATCTCCCTTAGGGATTAGTGTATATGTGCGGTATTCATCTGATCAGATATCGATCCCCCCTGTAAGATGTTATAGAGGGCCGTCAGGGTAGGGGCTATCAATGGACATATCGCCTTGTAAAATCCCCCTCCAAAACCGTCTGATCCCGGTGCCTTGTGAGAGCCCAGGTCCTTTATCGTCTCTGTGACCTCCGTTACCGTCACTGGTCTGTTAAGGTCCCCAAGGTCTAGTTCACCCAAACGCTTCATAGGATAAGACTGCATCCACTTGTCTCCCCCCTCCCCCTCCGATGCTGGTGTACTATAAATTTTCGCGTAATAACGCCCCAATTCGTCTACTATTTGTTTTGGGTCTCTCGTGATGATCCCTCCTTTCTTCCGAATTGCCGCTATCATGGTATATTGCCGCTTTCCCCTCGCCAGGCCCTCCAACAATTTGCCCGCCTTGTTACCATAACGATGCAGTTTTGCCTCCCAGTGCTGCCTGAGCATGCCCTCTTTCTGCCGCGTCCATTCATTAAAGGTTTCCCTCTGATGTTGCCAAGCGGATTTGTTGTCTGCTGTTGGATTCTCAATGAATTCTCTGTAAGCGGTTCTCACTGCCTCACTACTGCTCAGGAAAGATTGATCTATCAAGCGCATCTTGGCTCTAGTGAAGGCTATAATCCTGCCCCTCAACACTGCTTTGGCAGTTTCCCAAAACAAAGTGCTATCTTCTGCATGTTGTTCATTATCCAACGAGTATGTGGACCACCATTCTCCCAATAGTTTCTTAAAATCAGGACTGTCTTGAAGTGCCGTGGGAAAGCGCCAAATGATATCTGTTCCCCTTGGATAGACGTCTGTCAGAGATAAGCTTACTGGGCTGTGGTCTGAGATCACTAAATTCTCAATCGTCATATCCATTATTTTAGGTAATAGGTGCTCCCCGACCAACAACACATCTAACCTGGACCAGGAGTCATGGCGGTGGGAAAAGTGAGAAAACTCTCTCTCTTGGGAATTTCTCATCCTCCATGCGTCCCAAAGGCGCAGGCCATGCGCAAATTTCGCTAAAACAGACGTATTTTGTCGCCCTCCGTTACTGTTTGCCCCCGAAGCCGACCTTCCCATATCTGTAGTATTTTTCCTATCTTCCATAGTGTTCATAACTAAGTTAAAGTCCCCACCCAGAACAATGTTATGTTCAGTATCTTGTAGAATATGGGGCTGAAGGCCCTCCAGAAACACGTCTTGTCCCGCATTAGGGGCGTAAATATTGTGTATACTCAAAGTGATGCCCGAACATTCAATCAGTAACTGTATGTGACGTCCTGCCGCTAAACTCTTATGGGAGATTATCTTATACGCTAGTGATTTATTGATCAGAATGATGACTCCGGCTTTGCGTCCTAACGCACCCGATCCAATTACCTCCCCCACCCAGAGTTTCTTTAGTCTAAAGAAGTCTTCCTCACCCAGGTGTGTTTCCTGTAATAGCACAATGTCTCCTCGCAGCTTCTTTAGGTGTCTGAGAATGATTGAGCGTTTACCTGGTGATCGGAGCCCCTTCACATTCCACGATAGTATCTGTACCATGGAGAGCTATTACATAGTGGTGTGTGACATAATGGGGTTTGAGAAGCATCCCCCAATCTCTGGTGACCAGCACTGCCATTGAACATATCAAAATCCCCTAGCATAAGAGCAATTTCAAACAGTTCCCAACCCCCAACATGGGAATAAATCAATAAAAGTCCCCCCACCCCCCACCCCATTCAACTCTCGCAAAGCATGTTGTTGCTTCCGTTACCCTGAGTGACAAACTCCCCCACTACGCTCCCACCCTCCTGCCTCTATGACATTGAGACAAGAAAAATGTCTATGAAAACGTTCACCCCGTGCCTAAAAGGCAAAACAACCAGCGTCTCACCGTCCTCTACCCTTCATCATGGTCACGAACTCTCCGTCACTTTCCAAATAATTTTGGACCTCCGATTTTCCCGCTCCTGGATTTGTAAAAAAAAAAAAATTTTTACGCGACAGACGAAAGAGAGATAGTCACCCCGTTGTGTCGCGTATGCACGGCTTTTCCATATTTCTCACTTTTCCAACTCTCTCTCAGGGAAAAAAAAAACCAGGGTCTTATCCGTCCCGGACGTATGACTTCACAACCCATGTCTGTGTTCCTTTCCATGTTCCTGCACATGTCTATGGTCAAAAGATACAGACGATCAGACGGATTCCAACAAGTCGTCCACAGCATTGTCTCGTGAGGTGCGCCTCCTTGGTGACTGTTTTGCGTCGCGGGAGTCGTTCAGCACTGGACTTGCCCGTTCAGAGGACCTATTCCTGGGTGATCCGGAGTTAGAGCTCCTCCGTTGGTTTCTGATGCTGTGGACCGTCTTCCTCCCTCATCGTCAGCTTGCGTCGCACCTCCCTCGCGTCTGTAAAAAATCTCGGTCTGCCGTCGCGTCCTGCTACTTTAAGCGTGGCGGGATAAAGTAACTGGAAAGGGGTACCCCATTTAAGCAACATAGAGCAGACATCATTAAATAGCCTCCTTTTTCTGACCACCTCTGGAGAGTAATCGCCAAACACGAGCACCTTGTGTCCTCTCAACAGCAGGGGTTGGCGCATCTTTTTAAAAGCCATCAGCAATTTGTCCTTATCTTTGTAGTCCAAGTACCTCATTATGACCTGTCTGGGCTTTGATGCATCAGGACGTTTATCCCCTTCCCTGTTCCCCCATTACAGGGGGGTGGCTGGGGGCCTATGCGGTGTGCCCTTTCCACTTTGCAACGGTTATCAATACCCAGGGCTCGGGGGAGCTCCATCTCACATATTTCATCAAGATGCGTGTATGGGACAGACTCCGTTAGCCCCACAATCCTCAAATTATTGCGCCGTAGTCTGTTTTCCATGTCATCTAATTTGGATTTCATCCATACTGAGTCTTTACATACAGCACCCAGTTCCTGCTCAAGAGCTAGCACTCTATCCTCATATTCTGCAATGCATTGCTCTGCCTCTGAGATCCTGGTTTCATGTTGCTGTGTTGTGGTGTGTAACTCTGCTAATGCTGATTGCACAGTATCTTTAATCGTTCTGCTCAATTCTGCAGTGAGATGTGCTTTTAATTCCTCAGCTAACACTGAAAGCGATGGGGGGAGGGTGGTATCATTTACCTCCATGCGGTCCCCGTTACTTGCAGCCTTTTTCTCTCACTGCCGGGCTTTCAGGGCCGCTCTCCTCAGTCTGACGTCTCCCATCTGTGTGCAGCCTGTCCTTCCTTCTCCCGCTCGCCGCCATCTTGCCCCCACCTTCTGCAGCCGTGCTGATTCTTCTAGTACGCACAGTGGTGCCGGTGCTGCGCAGCCATCTCTCCATACACCTCCGGGATGTGCCGTGGAGTCTCCCCTCACAACCTCCGGTGGAATCTGGGTCACCTGCGGGGCTTTATGCGGGTTATCGGCAGTGGGTGCCTGGAGCTGCGTGTCCGCCGTGTGTTCACATCAGGAGCCGGAACCGGAAATTGCACTTGCATTTTAAACTTTTTTACTGCAGAGTACTTTACACGTTTTATGGACAAGGTTTTTTGTATTTAAGAAATCTGCTTTGTAGTTTTTAAATCTGCATCTTGACGTTTTTGGGTTATAAGATTTAGGTGCACAGGTCAGGACCGTAAACTTGACTTCTCCTTTCCAGGCCCCTCCACCTCAGTGAATCACTGCTTTGTGAGTGATCTGCCTACCGTTTGAAATGTTGCCCCTTGCGGCTGGGAATCTGTGCATGCTCTGCCACCAGCACCATTTTATTGAAAATGCTCAGGAAATTTATGGACGACACTGGCACAACCCTTCTGAACAGTAGGGTTCAACTGGCACACTAGTTTAACCCCTTCAGTGAACACTGTAACAAAATAAATTTAAAGTAGCAAAAATTATTTATTTTCATCATACAGCTGACAAAGAAGTGATATAAAACGCTATCAAAAAGTCATTTCTAAATAAAAATAGTACTGCTGAAAACATCATCTTGTCCCGCAAAAACAAGCCACTGCACCGCTACAGCAGTGAAAAAATTAAAAAGCTACAGCTCTCAGAGTACAACAATGCAAAAACTTTTTCTACTATAAAATAGTATTTATGGTGTAAAAGCAGCAAAATTAAAAAAAAAAAATACAATTGTGGTAGCGCTTTAATCGTACTGACCCAGAAAATAAAGCTGTCTTCTCACATGATTAGTTGAACATTGTAAAAAACAAAATCTGAAATCTGTTTCTTCTTGATTCTGCCTCACAAAAAGCAAAATAGAAAGTGATGAAAAAAAATATTGTGGCTCAAAATGGCATAAAAAAAAAAACTGTCATCCTGCAGAACACACGCCCTCACATGACTGTCGGCAGAAAAATAAGATATAGCCTTCAAAATGCTGTGATGCAAAAATAAAAAAAAATGATGTTGAAGAAAAGCGTTAGCAGGACTGTTGATTATGAGTCGGTACCCATTTTGGTGGAGTATGCATAAAATGGACCAACTCCTGAAATCTGATACATTAAGTACAGTAGTTCAATGCAGAATGTGCTGAAAAGTATTATGAATTATGTTGTATCTAAATATATTGTTAATTGTATTGTAATAATGATTAAAAGACTGATGTTCAAATTGTACTAAAATAAACATGAGCCATGTATGAAGGAGGTGAAGTCGGAAATTGAGGCGTCTGAGTTGTTGGTTTGGTTTACCGACTCCACAGCCCTTGTTTTTAGTGTGATAGTAGTCAAACCTGGAAAAGAAAAATATCTAAATCTGGTATTCCTGTAATCATACCAATCTTACAAACCCGCCTAATCACCTATACTGAAAGGTAAACAACGTAAAAATAGTAAATTCTTCTTAGTTTATTCTGCCTCTGAAACGTTTCAGTCAGGCTTTGCTCACATTTATCCTGTGCTCTACACTGAGCGCTCACTTGGCGATTGCGTGTAAATTTCTGCAAAACTGGACCAATTGGGCAAAGTGCTGGTGATCCTTGCAGCAGAAATGACCGGACCCACAAGGTCTTTGGCAATGATGTATCTTTATTTCTCCTACGCATTTCGGAGTGCACCTTGCTCCTTCCTCAGGGATTACATACATGTTCTCTGTCATAAAGGCTCCTCAAAGTGACTTCAAATGTGATGTGGTCCCTAAAAAATGGTTTTGTAAATTTTGATGTAAAAATGAGAAATTGCTGGTGAACCTTGAACCCTTCTAACTTCCTAACATAAAATAATTGCGCTAATGTAAAGTAGACATGTGGGAAATGTTATTTATTAACTGTTTTGAATTAATAATTCAAATTTTAAAAATGTTAAGTTTGAAAATTGTGAAACTTTTGCTATATATCCAATTTTTTCACAATTCCAAAAAATATCATGCTAAGTTTACCATTTACATGAAGTCCAATATGTTATGAAAAATAATAATCTCGGAATTACTGGAATCCGTTAAAGCGTTCCAGAGTTACTATATATAGTGACACTGGTCAGATTAGCAAAAAATGGCCAGGTCATTAAGGTCAAAACAGGCTGGGGGTGAAGGGGTTAAAGGGGTTGTGCCACAAACGATTGTACGTTTTAATTAACACATCTTAGATTAAACATAAATACCACATATTGGATGTGTTTAAAATAAAATGTTCCTGTCCTGAGATTTTTATAAATGTGCCCCTGTGTAATGTACATGTCCGACCATACAGGAACATGTTGGATATACCACAGCTCCTGGGCAGGCGAGAAAATATAAGAGTATACAGACATTACTGCCGGGGATCATGGCTGATTATTTCTGTGATGTAAAACAAGTTTTCGAACAGGCAATGAAATGTTTTTAATCACAGAATCAGCTGTGATCCACGGCTGTAATGTCTGTATACTCTTACTTCTTTACTTCCTCCCCTGCCCAGAAGCTGTGGTATATCTGACCTGTACCTGCATGGTCAGACGAACACATTACACAGGGGCACATTTATAAGATTCCGCCCTCCATACAGACGCCCCACACAGACGGACACAGGAGAGAGCCACAGGCCTGCAATAACAAAACTACCTGAAGGACCTTTGGGACATATCCTACTAATAATAATATACCCCCAATCAGGGTGGATTTGATTTAAATCTAACTGATTTAAAGCGAACCTGTCACCCCCCCTGGACATCAAAAGCTATAATAGCCACCTTCTGCAGCACTAAGGCTGCATTCAGGGAAGGTGGCTATAAGCTTTTGATGCCCTTTATACTATTAAATATGAACTTATATAAAGGCTTACTCTTAAGAAGACCTAAGACCGGGAGGCGGGGTTTCGCACTCCTCCGACCCGCCTCCTCTTGTCAGTCATGGTGCTCGCCTGCTGCTGCCTCCCCTCATGAACGCGCGCCTCCGTTCTCATCTATGGTGCCGCGCATGCGCTGTGCGCCGGGTGTCCAGGAAGTCGTCGGGCTGCGCGCGGCTCCGTAGACGAGAACGGAGGCGCGCGTTCATGAGGGGAGGCAGCAGCAGGCGAGCACCATGACTGACAAGAGGAGGCGGGTCGGAGGAGCGCGAAACCCCGCCTCCCGGTCTTAGGTCTTCTTAAGAGTAAGCCTTTATATAAGTTCATATTTAATAGTATAAAGGGCATCAAAAGCTTATAGCCACCTTCCCTGAATGCAGCCTTAGTGCTGCAGAAGGTGGCTATTATAGCTTTTGATGTCCAGGGGGGGTGACAGGTTCGCTTTAAATCACGATTTAAATCATGATTTAAATCACTAGTCAGTAAGGCTTGATTTAAATCTGTGATTTAAATCAAAGTTTCTACCTAAACTAGTTCTTGCTACTTTAACATGCAAGTAGATGAAGATTTTTAGAATCACTTTTTATATTACTTTTTTCTCCCCAGTTTAATGGGTTAATCATTCACATTTGGACACCACTGTTCTGTTGTACTTAGGAAGGAGAAAAATAATCCTGACCATTATAACAATTTAAATAATTTATTCAACTGAAACAATAACAACATTACAGAATAAGTTATTTGCTTAAACAAACATCCATGTTTGTTAACTAATTTGGCTAAACAAAATATATATATATTTTAAGAAACTTAGACTGTCAGCCCAGCCGACACATGAAAAACGTAAATACTACTGTCCCTGCTGTCCTCTGTAGCTCACTTGTCGTCATCTTCATCATCATCTTCTTCTTTGTTCCTATTCATAATCTGGAAAAGAAAAACAAGCTTTCCTGCTTTATTGGGTCCCAACCGATTTCTCAATTTAGAATGAATGAGTCCAAAGGAAGAGAATATTCTTTCAACGCCTGCAGAAGAAGCTGCTGCTGTTAAAAGTGAAATCATTACTTGAACAGTCTCTAAATCCAAGTGCTTAAGTGACTTCCACCAGTTTACTGGTGTGACCTTCCTTAAAATATCTTCAGCAAACATATAATTCTTGAATGGTTCCCCCTTAGCTCTGAAGTTTATTATAGTTGGCATTAAAGATGGATGATTGCTGGATACCCATTTCATAGCTAGCTCCTCTTCCTCAGCACTTAGGTTTTGACCCTGATATTGGATATTGACAATATTTGCCAAAAAATTAGCTGGAGTCAGTGCTTGTCCCATTCGTTTGTTTACTGCTTGTAATTTAATTCTGTCCATGTGTAGTTCTGTTTTTAAGTGTTCACTCAGTTCCTTCCAAATTTCAACAGCATCCGCAATAAAACAGCTATTTTTCTGTATTTTGTTTAAAGCTTGAGAGATGGGTTTCAGGAAGCTCAGCATATGTTCAACATTTCTCTTAAGCCCAATGTTGAAGATTTTGGCCGTGACAGTGCCATCTATTTTATCTATTTTTGATATACTGCTCAAAACAGTCCACCACAGAGTTCCATCTAACATCTTGTGGGAGCGTTAGCTTGGTTCCACCCATCCTTTTCAGAGCTGCTGCAGCAAAATGATTATTACGGAAGTATTTAGCAATTTCAACAACATTAGCCTTTATTTCTGGAACACTTAAGTCTTTGGCTAAGAGGTGCAGCAAATGAGCACTGCAACCATATGTTATTAGCAGCTTTGTATTCCCTCCCTGCTCTTCTAAATCTCTTCTTATCTTGGATACGTTTGCAGCATTGTCAGTGACCAAACTGCGTACTAGACATTTGAATTTTTGTTCACATGTCGTTATAGCTTTTAGGCTGCCTTCACATTAGCGTTTGTGTCTGCATGCTGATGGCATGCAGACACAAACGCTGTCAAAAGCAGTGTTGAAATGATGTGTCCGCAGCGGATAATGTCCGCCTGCGGACACATCACTAGGGAGCCCGGCAGCCAATCGGCGCTGTCCGGGGGCGGGCCGGAGGAGTAGTTCAGCGCCGGAGATCTCCTCCTCCCCGCCGCCGGTAAGCACCGGGACCTGTCGGCGGGGAGTACAGCTGATGTGACAGCTGTTTGAATCTTCCCGTGCCGACACCGAGAGGAGATGTCGGCGCGGGAAGATTCAAACAGCTGTCAAATCAGCTGTACTCCCTGCCGACAGGTCCCGGTGCTTACCGGCGGCGGGGAGGAGGAGGACAGCAGTGGCTCAGCTGATCTCCCGGTGGCCGTCGGTGAGCTCCTGTGACATCACCGGCGGCCACCGGGAAATTTTTCAATGGGTCCGCAGCGTTCTCCCGCGCTGTCAAGCGCTGAACACTGCGGACCCATTGAAGACAATGCATGTTTTGTGCGCTTGGGGACGCTTGCCGATTTTCCAAGCTCCCCGAGCGCACAAAAAATGCAACATGCTGCGTCCCGGGTGCGGATGCTGGACACCGGAAGGAGCAGATATCGTCCGCATCCGCACCCGAACGCAGCAAACGCAGGCACTATGCGTTCCTATGTTAAACATAGGAACCGCAGTGCGCATGCGTTTGACTGCGTATGGGAACGCAGCATACGCTGCTTTCCCATACGCAAATGTGAAGGCACCCTAACTGCCACTTCTTGTAAGTATTCTGCTGTGTGTGCATTTCCAGACGTATCAGTTGTTTGTGCAAGGAAGACTTTACCTTCTTCTGTTGTTATACAAGCACATACAATAGGATCATTGTGGACATTACTCCACCCATCAATACTTAGGTTAACAATTTTACCCTCCAGAGCTGTTGCACATTGCTCCATTTCTCTGTCATACACTTGATCTAGCAGTTTCCCTGCAACACCAGCTCTGCTGGGTGGACTGTATCCTGGTCTCAGTGACTGAACCATATTAATGAAATGTGGGTTCTCAGTCAGACGGAAAGAAGAGTTTGTTGCATAAATAAACTGGGCAATTTTTTCATCAATCAACTCTTTTTCTAATCTCCTAGTTCTTATCACAAACCTATCTATGGTGGTTCCAGGAGGTAAAGGTTTTTTCTTCCTTTTGGGTGATGGTAATATGTGGCTGTGGGTGTCTGATGATGATGCTGCTGCTAATGAAGCACTATCCTGGATGGATAACTCTGAAACTGTAGAACAGGATGATGGTGATCTTGGAGGTGGATAGTTTCAAGAATCCATGAATTCCCCTAAACAAAAAAAGTCAATGCTGTTATTTTATTGTTTATTATACAATTTCTGCTTATTGTACACAACACATCACTGCCCCTGCCCCAAAAGGAATATTTGTTTTTCTTCATAACTGTACCAAATGACAGTAACATGCAGTAATAATAAGAAATATAATTTTTCTCACACATGACAGTTCAGTCTTTAGAAATAGGATTCAATAAAAATGTTTACCAACCTGAAGATCCTGCCTGTTCAGAAGTGTTTCTTTGGTCATCTTCATCACCGCACTTCTCATGATGTTGCCTCATTCGCGCCACCAGGCCTTGCATCTCTTTGTTGCATCGTTTGCATTTTGCACGCATGCCTGCTTTACCGATAGGCGAAGGAGCTTCATTAAAATATTCCCAAACTGGGTCTCTTTTACGGCCTGCTGCCATTGTAAAGAAAGAATGTAATAAACCTCAGATCGTACACGCAAACAGATCCAGACTTGTCTGTCTTTGGCTATGCTGCAGTATTGTGCTCAAAGTTTCACTTTCATTTTCTTGTCTGCTTGCCCTTCCTCCTCCTCATACTTAGATTCACATTCTTCTTGTGTTGTGCAGATCTATTCCACTCCAAACAATCAGAAACATATTGTCTAACTTCTTGGACTTGGCACTGAAGGGGTTGATTCTGTATTCATAGGTTTGTAGAACAATAGGATTAAGGTCTTTTTCTCAACCCTGTTCATGTTGTAACATTTTTGCCGTGAAGAAGAGGCTGGGACTTCTGCGGAGTCAAATTCAGTTTTGAGAACTGCGTAAGTAAAGCGAGCGTCTGATAATATAGGAGAGAAACTGCCCACTAATCCTACAGAGACCTCTGGAAGAGCATGGCATTGTGAATGTTACACATATACAGCCTTTATTCTACTGAGTTAAACAACTCAGCTTTATCTCATGATGGAAGAACCTTTGGATGGTAAAATATTTTCCTCAAAAAGCAGTTTATTGAAAAAAATCTGATTTAAATAAAAAAAATCAGATTTTTTTGATTTTTTTTTTTAAAAAAACCATTGATTTTTATCCACCCTGCCCCCAATAGTACCTGCCTACATTTACGGCTACCAGGCAATCCTCATGTTCTACCTGAACAGGAATTCCTTTTCTTCCTTGCGCCTGGCAACCCGAGTGTACAGTTCCAGCTACATATGAAAAATAGGTCTCATCCCCTTAAAGTCAATCTGGCAATCTGTATAACAAGGCACATAGTATATCCCAGAATCTGTTTCCAAACATAACGAAGGGGCTGTGATTACTACAGCACCAAAGCGACAGGATTCATCCTATACCATTATTGAATCTCATCCCTCTTCATTTTGCCTTCCTATTGTCTTCCTGACGAAGGCTCGTGCCTGAGCCGAAACGTTGTTTTTTTGGAAACTGCACTCTTTGCACTGAAAATTAAAAACCTGAAAAGCAACTACCATTTTCCTCTTTCTTTTTTAACGCGATGTGTGCCAGGGCTAAAACTTTATACATGGTGCTTAAAGATCCTAGAGGCCGCACTCCCTGCGGCCTGGCGGGGATAAGGATGGAGAGTCTGATGTTTGGCTTATGGACTCCACAGTCCTGGTTGTAACCTTCACAAAATTTAGTTTTAAACTCTTAGGGTACCTTTACACGCCGCTACTGGCGGGTGGATACAACCAGCTACAGGCTACAAATGTAGCTTGTAGCGTCAATATAGCCCGTAGTAGCGGCGTGTGAAGACGGTAGGAGGCAGCCGGCAACAGATACATCTCTTTCCGAGCACTGCTCGAAAACAGATGGCTACAAAGCCGATTGCAGCGAGCTGCATCGGCGTGTAAAGAAGCTACAGAAGGGATGTCTATACACCAGGCGATGTACCTGGTATGTAGCTGGGGCGTGACACAGGCTCCGGGATACCGCACCCTTCAGCGATCATTGGAGGAAGCTCCTGCATGACGATTGGTAGTCGCTGCATAGGGAGGCATATTTAAGGAGCTGCCCAGTCACACTACACAATTGCTCGAGCGTCAAGTATTAATCAGCCTCCTGCGATGCCTGCCCAATCATGATGTTATTGCTTTGTCCTATCAGCGTACGGACGTCTCGTAATCCACAATTGTGGCACGCCTATGTGCTGTCCCTACTGCACCAGGTCCTCCCATATTAGCTGTTTGTAGCGGTGTGTAAATGAGGTACGGTGAGCTACAGATGGCTACTTGAGACACCCGGCGATGTATCTAGCTGTAGATGTAGCGTAGCGTAGCGCACCTTGTGGCGGCATGTAAAGGTGGTGCGTTTCCCGTTTGTAACCGTTTGGGCGTGCTCTTGCACGTGAAGTAGCGGGTTGTATCCATCCTCCAGTAGCGGCGTGTAAAGGTACCCTTACCGTTCTACAGTCATTGCTGTTTTCTAATAATGATCATCACGTTTTGTGTAAAATAAAGGTTTCACATTGATAAACTTTGGTCATTTTGGAAAGCACTGTTCTTAGTGGCATGGTGTACCCCTTACACAAAAGCATTGATCAATGTAGATTACTTGATTTTTTTTCAGACAGAATATAATCATACGTTGTTCTTTAATTTTGATCGCCGGGGTATTAAGAGGATAAAAATTTTGATGGGAATGCTACTTTTTTTTTTTTTTGTTCTTTTGAGTTTTCATTAGAATTCCAAAACTGCTGAATAACATGAACATGAAACATCAAAAAGCAACTTGACAATATTCAGAGACTGCAAGAATTTCAAAGAGGGGGTGTTTGCCAAACCTAACCTATTTTTTTCCCTATCTGCAGTATAAAGCATAGGTTAGAAGGGTAAAGACTAAGAAATTGGGGACCCTGAGGCATGAGCAGCCCACCATGACCAGTTCTTAGGAACCCTATCCCTAGAGGATGGGTCCAGGGAAAGTAAATACCGTATATACTCGTGTATAAGCCGACCCGTGTATAAGCCGACCCCCCTACTTTTGCCCCCAAAACCTGGGAAAACCTATTGACTCGTGTATAAGCCGAGGGTGGACCCCAGCACAGGTATACAGCCCCCAGCAGTGTTGTATACAGCAGCCCCAGAGGTATATATAGCAGCCCCAGTGGTATATACAGCAGCAGCTCCAGTAGTTAGTATACTGCAGCCCCAGAGGTATATACAGCAGCCCCAGTGGTATATACAGCAGCCCCAGAGGTAGTATACAGCAGCCCCAGAGGTAGTATACAGCAGCCCCAGAGGTAGTATACAGCAGCCCCAGAGGTAGTATACAGCAGCCCCAGAGGTAGTATACAGCAGCCCCAGAGGTAGTATACAGAAGCCCCAGAGGTAGTATACAGCAGCCCCAGAGGTAGTATACAGCCCCAGTGGTAGTATCCAGCAGCCCTAGAGGTATATACAGCCCCAGTGGTAGTATCCAGCAGCCCCAGAGGTATATACAGCCCCAGTGGTAGTATCCAGCAGCCCCAGTGGTATACAGCAGCCCCAGTGGTAGTATACAGCAGCCCCAGTGGTAGTATCCAGCAGCCCCAGAGGTATATACAGCCCCAGTGGTAGTATCCAGCAGCCCAGAGGTATATACAGCCCCAGTGGTAGTATCCAGCAGCCCCAGTGGTATATACAGCCCCAGTGGTAGTATACAGCAGCCCCAGAGGTATATACAGCCCCAGTGGTAGTATCCAGCAGCCCCAGTGGTATATACAGCCCCAGTGGTAGTATACAGCAGCCCCAGAGGTATATACAGCCCCAGTGGTAGTATCCAGCAGCCCCAGAGGTATATACAGCCCCAGTGGTAGTATCCAGCAGCCCCAGAGGTATATACAGCCCCAGTGGTAGTATCCAGCAGCCCCAGAGGTATATACAGCCCCAGTGGTAGTATCCAGCAGCCCCGAGGTATATACAGCCCCAGTGGTAGTATCCAGCAGCCCCAGAGGTATATACAGCCCCAGTGGTAGTATCCAGCAGCCCCTGAGGTATATACAGCCCCAGTGGTAGTATCCAGCAGCCCCAGAGGTATATACAGCCCCAGTGGTAGTATCCAGCAGCCCCAGAGGTATATACAGCCCCAGTGGTAGTATCCAGCAGCCCCAGAGGTATATACAGCCCCAGTGGTAGTATCCAGCAGCCCCAGAGGTATATACAGCCCCAGTGGTAGTATACAGCAGCCCCAGAGGTATATACAGCCCCAGTGGTATATACAGCCCCAGAGGTAGTATACAGCAGCCCCAGTGGTATATACAGCCCCAGTGGTAGTATACAGCAGCCCCAGTGGTATATACAGCCCCAGTGGTAGTATACAGCAGCCCCAGTGGTATATACAGCCCAGTGGTAGTATACAGCAGCCCCAGAGGTATATACAGCCCCAGTGGTAGTATACAGCAGCCCCAGTGGTATATACAGCCCCAGTGGTAGTATACAGCAGCCCCAGAGGTATATACAGCCCCAGTGGTAGTATATACAGCAGCCCCAGTGGTAGTATACAGCAGCCCCAGTGGTAGTATACAGCAGCCCCAGAGGTATATACAGCCCCAGTGGTAGTATACAGCAGCCCCAGTGGTAGTATCCAGCAGCCCAGAGGTTATACAGCCCAGTGGTAGTAAACAGGCCCCCCAGTGGTATATACAGCCCCAGTGGTAGTAAACAGGCCCCCCAGTGGTGGTATACTGGCCCCCACCAGTAACACACAGCCCCCCCTCCTTAGTATGTTACCCCCCAGGCTGCGGCAGCTGTCAAAATAACAAACACTTTATACATCACCTTCCGGCGCAGCTCCTCCGCTCCTCTGGTCCTCCGCTCGCCGGCTTCTTCCTTCTTGTGCCGGCTTCTGTGACCGTGCGCAGGAAATGACGTCATCTCCTGCGCCCGGTCACATGACACCGGCACAAGCAGGAAGAAGAAGCCGAGGAGTGGAGGAGCTGCGCCGGAAGGTGATGTATAAAGTGTTTATTTTGACAGCTGCCGCAGCCTGGGGGAGATATGATAAGGAGGGGGGGCTGTTTATTACTGCACAGGGGGACCCATAATAAGGAGGGGGGGGCTGTGTAGTGCAATATGCACGGCATCCCCCCGCCGCTGATGGACGGGGGGATGCCATGCATATTCATTGCACTAATGAGGCGGCCCCACGTGACCGCCTGCGGTCACCGCGGACCCCTCCTGCCTCCTCCAGCCACCGGTGCAGCCCCCCCCCCCCCACAGCATACCGTATGACCCGTGTATAAGCCGAGGGGGGACTTTTCAGCCCAATTTTTGGGCTGAAAAACTCGGCTTATACACGAGTATATACGGTATGCCTAAAGCCTACAATAACACTCGATCTCTGCACCATCACATGATCGGCGCTTTTCCCTCCTACTGCCTCCTCGCCTGCCACTGTAGACTGTGAGCCTTTGTGGACTATCCCCACCTGTACCTGTAATGACTTGACTGTCCATATTTACTGTATTTGTCCATGTTATCCCCTCTTCATATGTAAAGCGCAATAGAATCTAATGGCACTATAAATAATAATAATTACATTGAGTCTGTCCACCACGTCGTTCAGGGTTGGTTTGAAGTGGAATCACCACTTAGTAGCAAGGCTGATTCTGGATGCTGTAAGGATGTTTGAAGTTATCACTATGAAGTTGTGGGGCAGCGACTCTTTTTCTACATTTAGAATCTCAAGTTGGGGGGATAGTGGTATTATAATTCCCATGATGGTGTTCATTAAACTACCTATGACCACCCAAAAGACAGCTATTTTGGGACAGGACCACCACATGTGAGCCAGCAAACCTTTACTGCTGGATTGTTTCCAGCAGAGGGAAGATTGTCCAGGACAAAAACGGGCAAGATAATGTTGGGGGGGGGGAAAGTAGTTCCACCGCAAATGGATTTTTTTCATTGACTAGGTGATTAATAGACTTGGATGATTGTTGTGTAGCTCTCAGGCCCGCTCTCCAGTCCTCGTCCGAGGAGTTGAAAGACAGGTCTTCCTCCCAGCGGAACATGTAACTAGGTCTGGAAGGGGAAAGGAGGTTGTTGATCACTCTGTAAATACCAGACGCCTTTAAGCAACCGAGAATCGGATAAAATTAATTTTTGATAGGAGTGACATGGAGGAGCTAATGGAAAAGATAGGAGATTGACTGAAGTGAGAAAGTGTTTAAGTAGTACCTTCTTTCAATACATTCAAATAATCAAAAGAATTTGGTACAAAGAGAGGAAAAAGCAACCAGAGAACCCTCCCAAAACACAGTTCCTCAGAGTAGAAATGCCAGACTCAGCCCACAGGCGTAAATTTAGGTATGGAATATGAAGGGAGAACTGTTACACTGATTGCTTCCGCAGGCAGAGAAATCCAGGTACCAACCACTTGTCGCCAACACGCAAGTGTGGCTTGCATAGTTAGAAACGGTGGTCGAAACTTTGAAGGATGAAGGGACTTTGCCTCCAAAAGGAGACGACGTGAGTTTCCCTTGGCAAAGGGAGATTCATAATAATAATAATATTTATTCATTTATATAGCGCTATTAATTCCATAGCACTTTACATACATCAGTAATGCTGTCCCTTTTGAGGCTCACAATCTAAACATCCTATCAGTATGTCTTTGCAGTGTGGGAGGAAACTGGAGTGCCCGGAGGAAACCCACGCAAGCACGGGGCCTGTCGCCTATTAATGAAGGCCCACAGGAGGAAGGGAGCTAATGTAGAAGAAAACCGTCTAGTAATCATGGCATCCGTCAGGACCAGGGACTGAGTGGAATTTGATATATTCAATAGAAAAGACAGCGCCTCTCACACAGGTGGTTGAATTAATGCATCCTCTTTATTCCATCTCTCATGCGACGTTTCGAACCCATCTGGTTCTTTATCAAGTACAATGACATGTAAAGCAACATCCTTAAATAGTGTAAAACCCACCCCTGATTAGCAAAAACCAATCACTATACAAATTAACAAATACTAAAAATTCACATAAATCCATAATGTTAAAACATCCCCTGGACCACTGTACCTAAATGTATCAATTCGCCGTCCATATCAAATAAACCGATCACTCATCAAGATGTAATTTATGTTGTAATTCCCACATCGCCATATATGCTGCTCTAATCACAACAAAGTCCTCCACCAATTACCATTCTTGTATACTTGTTGCCATGGCGATCTTCAATGTTATGTGATGTATACCGCGCCTCTCGGTATTCAGCCACCAACCACCAATATCTGCGCACTGCGCATGTCCCGAATTCCTGTCTCTCATTGGTGAACTCAGCGGGGACACTGCGCATGCGCCAGCGTCCTCCAATTGGTCTCCCCTCTATTGCGCAGTAGTGAAGTCCACAACATGGTCATATTCTATAATCCCTCCCTCCTAGCGAGACGCTACACAAGCATTAACCCTAGACAACGCTGACTGCATAAACATGATTAACCATGGTTTATTATTGTGACAATTGCTCAGGATGCATAGCTGAATGTGACAGCTCCCACAACACCTCATCATATATGGTTGTGGGAACAAATCCGTCATATTAAGAGTTCTCCATAAATGACAACCATATTACAATATATCTAGAGGGTTGAGAATGCGCACATAGGGTCTTATCCTTTATAGGCAGGTAAATGTGAAAAATCAGATTTGCTCACCTGGTCAGGTTGTGTAGCACACAACCAGCGTAATCGCTCGAACAATGCAGCTGCTGCAGGGACTGTACTTCCACGAGGTGCGGTGCTGTGATCAGGTATTTTGGACGAAGTACCTTAATGTCCGCGCTGCTGCCAGAGAGGAACATACACCAACGACACTGGGACGTCTGAGTACTGGTAGTAGAGGTTTATTTCCAACGCGTTTCGGAGCCACGTACCGAGCTCCTTCCTCAGGGAACAGATGTTCCCTGAGGAAGGAGCTCGGTACGTGGCTCCGAAACGCGTTGGAAATAAACCTCTACTACCAGTACTCAGACGTCCCAGTGTCGTTGGTGTATGTTCCTCTCTGGCAGCAGCGCGGACATTAAGGTACTTCGTCCAAAATACCTAACCATATTACAATAACCCAGTTAACACAGAACTCATCGAAGAATTGACCCTTCACCATAACTATAGATAATATTTTTATTCCTCCAATTTTTTTACTGTCACTTCAACCATGCATCCCAGCTGCCACTTACAATATATACAGTGTTGGCCAAAAGTATTGACACCCCTGCAATTCTGTCAGATAATACTCAGTTTCTTCCTGAAAATGATTGCAATCACAAATTCTTTGGTATTATCTTCATTTAATTTGTCTTCAATGAAAAAAACACAAAAAGAATTGTCCTAAAGCCAAATTGGATATAGTTCCACACCTAACATAAAAAAGGGGGTGGACAAAAGTATTGGCACTGTTAGAAAAATCATGTGATGCTTCTCTAATTTGTGTTAACAGCACCTGTAACTTACCTGTGGCACCTAACAGGTGATGGCAATAACTAAATCACACTTGCAGCCAGTTGACATGGATTAAAGTTGACTCAACCTCTGTCCTTGTGTGTACCACATTGAGCATGGAGAAAAGAAAGAAGACCAAAGAACTGTCTGAGAACTTGGGAAACCAAATTGTGAGGAAGCATGAGCAATCTCAAGGCTACAAGTCCATCTCCAAAGACCTGACTGTTCCTATGTCTACCGTGCGCAGTGTCATCAAGAACTTTAAAGCCCATGGCACTGTGGCTAACCTCCCTAAATGTCCATTTTTTTTTTCCCGTCCACAAGAGATTTCAACGCAAGATTGTGCGGATGGTGGATAAAGAACCTCCACTAACATCCGAACAAGTTCAAGCTGCCCTGCAGTCCGAGGGTACAACAGTGTCAACCCGTACTATCTGTCGGCGTCTGAATGAAAAGGGACTGTATGGTAGGAGACCCAGGAAGACCCCACTTCTTAACCCGAGACATAAAAAAGCCAGGCTGGAGTTTGCCAAAATTTACCTGAGAAAGCCTAAAACGTTTTAGAAGAATGTTCTCTCTTTTTGGGCAAAGGCATCAACATAGAGTTTACAGGAGAAAAAAAGAGACGTTCAAAGAAAAGAACACGATCCCTACAGTCAAACATGGCGGAGGTTCCCTGATGTTTTGGGGTTGCTTTGCTGCCTCTGGCACTGGACTGCTTGACCGTGTGCATGACATTATGAAGTCTAAAGACTACCAACAAATTTTGCAGCATAATGTAGGGCCCAGTGTGAGAAAGCTGGGTCTCCCTCAGAGGTCATGGGTCTTCCTGCAGGACAATGACCCAAAACACTTCAAAAAGCACTAGAAAATGGTTTGAGAGAAAGCACTGGAGACTTCTAAGGTGGCCAGCAATGAGTCCAGACCCGAATCCCATAGAACACCTGTGGAGAGATCTAAAAATGGCAGTTTGGAGAAGGCACCCTTCAAATATCAGGGACCTGGAGCAGTTTGCCAAAGAAGAATGGTCTAAAATTCCAGCAGAGCATTGTAAGAAACTCATTGATGGTTACCGGAAGCGCTTGATCGTAGTTATTTTGGCTAAAGGTTGTGCAACCAAGTATTAGGCTGAGGGTGCCAATACTATTGTCTGGCCCATTTTTGGAGTTGTGTGTGAAATGATCAATGTTTTGCTTTTTGGTTCATTCTCTTTTGTGTTTTTTCATTGAAGACAAATTAAATGAAGATAATAATACCAAAGAATTTGTGATTGCAATCATTTTCAGGAAGAAACTGAGTATTACCTGACAGAATTGCAGGGGTGTCAATACTTTTGGCCAACACTGTACCCCAAAGGGAAAAAAACAGGGATGTCAAACAACATCAATGTCACAAATTTTCATAAAAATCATATTGCACTTATTAATACACTAGATGGTGGCCCTATTCTAATGCATCGGGTGTTTTAGAGTATGTATGTAGTTTATTCATAAATAATGCAAAGCGAAGCTGGGTTTAAATCATGCGCCAATATCGCTGATTGGTTGCGCCCGGCCGGTTGCCAGCAATCAGCGAAGCGTGGTTAAAATCCTGCACCAATTTACGGGCGGACTGTCCCTGTTGCTGATTGGTCGTGGGCGGCCACCCACGACCAATCGGCAACGCAGGATTTGCGTTACAGACAAACAGACAGAAGTAAACAATTTTATAGTAGATACCTACAGCAGTACCGGTGTGCAGCGGTGCCAGAGTCCAGGGGGGGACAGCGGCTGGGTGCGTGCAGGAGGGGGCCGGGTAAGAGCGGCCGGGTGCGTGCAGTAGGGGGCCGGTTAAGAGCGGCCGGGTGCGTGCAGGAGGGGGCCGGGTAAGAGCGGCCGGGTGCATGCAGGAGGGGGCCGGGGAAGAGCGGCCGGGTGCTGGCAGGAGGGGGCCCGGGAAGAGCTGCCGGGTGCGGGCAGGATGGGGCCCGGGAAGAGCGGCCGGGTGCAGGCAGGAGGGGGCCGGGGAAGAGCTGCCGCAATGCTCCGCTGGGAAATATGCAAATTGTCAATTCAGTGAGAAAGTGAAAAACTGTAATGCCACTCAATAAGTGTAGCAAGCCTAGCAGTCCTAATCGACTCTTTAACAAGCCTTTTAATATGACTTAAGATACACGCTTCAATGTTGTTAAGATCTCATGGGAGCGCGGTTGTTAGGACATTTTTTTTTAGATCGTTGGTGAGATGTTACACGTTTAGTTAACGACGCACCAACGATGTGGCGAGCAGCTATCGTACGCACAACCCGGGGAACGATACTTGTTCACTGTTGTGAATAGGAAAAGTCGTTAACAACATCCTTATCGCGGTGTCACACACAATGATGCAGCAGGTTGGCTGAACGATGATCGTCTGATTTAAGAAAATGTTCTCAAATTTGCGATCAGCGATCAAACAATTTATCTTGGTCGTATCTCCATGTCACACGCAACGACATACTAACGATTTCATTTGAACAACTCCAAACCCATGAATTTTGAGCGATATCGTTCACGATATCTTACCGTGTAACTGTATCTTTAGGATTTGTGCCAGACCAGAACCCCAGGCTGCACATGGTGCACTTCGGGGTGAGTGCCCATCATCCTTGCAGTGTATGCGAACTTTGACCTGGTTGTATGAGAGGCTGAGACGAGTCATATTAAAAGGCTTGTAAAGAGACTATTATGACTACAAGGATTTCTATCCTTATTGGTGGCATTCAAGTTTTTCACTTCCTCACTGACGTGACAATTTGACTAAAAGGGTAGCCAATCGTGGAGTAGCATTTATGCCTATCGGAAAAGAAGTAGTCTTTTTCTGCGGCATGCAGGTATCTCCAGACATCATGGGGGTGCTTTTCTCTGCATAAGGGACTGAGTTTCCTCCCACCCCGCAACCGATCTCGAGGAGCAATCCAACATTTTTGACGAAGTGATTTTAAAGTCTCCACATAGGATAGTCTCGCCCCTCGAAACCTCCACAGATTTCAACGCAGACCTCAAAAAATTCACTGGGGAGTGATTAGGCGCATAGACGTTGACAATTGTTTGCAAAGAGCCCGCCAATAAACAAAAAAGTATAATAAAATGCCACCCTGGATCTGCAATCATATTAATAATTTCGAAGGAAATATTGTTATTGACTAAATTGCATACTCCAGCCCTCTTCGAAATGTGATTAGGAAAGAAAGCAGTGGAAAAAAGGCGGTGATGAACCCGGAGATTGTCCTCCTTTAGGAGATGGAACGCCTGCACGCACAAAATGTCTGCTTTAGTCCTGCAGGCTTCAGACCACATCAGAGAACGTTTTCAGGAATATTCAGTCCATTAACATTTAAAGTGACTATCTCTACACTCATAGAGGGAACAAGAAGTAATGGAAAAATAAGCAGACCTCACCAGGGTGATTAAAGGGTGGGTGGGGGTGAAAAAAGAAACGAAAAAACATTAAACAGTTATGTAAACAAAACAGGCAGATCTAAGTCTTCAGCGGGGGACACATGTCAGCACTGGGAAAAGATGGAAACTCGCGCAAAGCGTAAATAGAAACATCACCAACACTGTAGCGGGGTTGTTCTGCCACCCGCGGGAACAGACTCCCAATATTTCAGGGCCAGACAGTAGCACCTCATCCTCCTGTCTTCCAGTCAGCCGTCATCCTCCTTTTGTTAGATGCCTGTCGAGGAGAAGGACTCTGTCTTGCGGACGGGGGCGACAGATTCCAAGCTTTAAGGACCCAATCAAGTTGTTTAGGAGAATGAAAAACGTGGCGGGTGCCCTCATATGAGAATTGGACCTTCACAGGAAAACCCCAGGTATATGGGACATCATTATTCCTTAGGATTTTGCACATAGGGGTGAACTCCCTGCATCTGGAAGAGTGCCCCAGACAGGTCAGGGAAAACTGCAAGCTTAGAAAATGTCTGTTAGGGCCAGGCATTTTTTTAATGATTGCAGAAAGTTGTCCTTTGCCCTGGCCTATAGGAATTCATACAGGCCAGCACATCCCTGGTGAGGGCTTGGTTGATGTGAAGGGGCTTAGGGACACAGTGGATATGATTAATTCCAAGGGATCCTGGGGAGGTGTCTGGGAGAACTTTCTTAATAAAAGCTGCGAGGAAATTAGCCAGGTCAGGATCCTCCACACAGACTCCCCTCAGTCTTATGTTACATCTTCTAGATCTGTCTTCTAAGTCCCAAAGTTCTTAAGCTGGGTGGAAGACATCTTTTCTCCAAAGCAGCATAATCCCTGCAGGCAAGAGGCAATTGTGTGTGCAAGGCTGCATGATATTCGCAATTTACTTCATTTTGATTGATCTGTCGCTGTTCACCTCAAATTGTTGATGCCATTCCTTATGCCCCCAATCATATCATGCTGGCGTGCAGAGCAATTACCTAAGGTGAAGGACATACCTTCTACTGCAGTCCCCCTGGTCAGGGGCATATATGTCTGCTCCATTCCTGCCGCGTCTCCCTCCGCGAACGCCTTTGAGAGGAATGGTGGGAGAATTTCCAAGCAGCTAAGAGCAAGGCTAGGGCAGCCATATTCGGATTTTCTCTCTAGTCTGTGCGTTCGTCCAAATGGAGTCCCCTCTGTCAATTTATCTGGAGTCTTGCAGGCTTTACTAGGGGATACCCTTTGATTGCTGGTGGTCCGGGTTGTCTCCCATCGCTGCGTGGGCCATGGGCGCGTTGTTGATCCCCGGCTCTTGTCAGGCGAGTGTGAGCCGGCTACCCGAAGTTCGTGGTTGTGAGGGGGTCCCTGGGCTTCCAAGTGACTGGTGCCATAAGCTTCCAGGCCACGCCCCCCAGGAGTGCTTTTTAAAAGGTATATTCAGTATAGGCAACACTGTGGCTCAGTGGTTAGCACTGTAGTCTTACAACGCTGGGGTTCTGGTTTCAAATCCCACCAAGGAAAGCAAGGAGTTTGTATGTTCTCCCTGTGGTTGCGTGTGTTTTCTCCAAATACTTCATTTTCCTCCCATACTCCAAATACTGATAGGCAGGGCTATGGAGTCGGTAAGCCAAACTTCCGACTCCTCAATTTCCCTTACACCGTCTCTGACTCAGACTCCCACATATATTGCTTATATTTAAGTGATAAATTTATTGTAGCACAATGTGAACATCAGACATTTTAATTTTTTTTCTGATACAATAATCAAGATATTTAAATAGAACATAAAATATATTTATTGGAATACAACCTTAGAACACAAAGAACTGTAATAAATTGTAAATATGTAACATAGTTTTTAAGGTTGAAGGAAGACTTTAACCCCTTCATGACCTTGCCATTTTTTGCAATTCTGACCAGTGTCCCTTTATGAGGTTATAACTCGGGAACGCTTCAACGGATCCTAGATTGTTTTTTCGTGACATATTGGGCTTCATGTTAGTATTAAATTTAGGTCGATAATTTTTGCGTTTATTTGTGAAAAAATCAAAAATATGGCAAAAATGTTGAAAATTTTGCAATTTTCAAATTTTGAATTTTTCTTCTGGTAAACCAGAGAGTTATGTGACACAAAATAGTTATGAAATAATATTTCCCACATGTCTACTTTACATCAGCACAATTTTGGAAAAAAAAAAAAATTTGTTAGGAAGCTATAAGGGTTCAAAGTTCATCAGCAATTTTTCATTTCTCCACCAAAATTTACAAAACCATTTTTTTTTAGTGACCACATCACATTTGAAGTCCTTTTGAGGGGTGTACATGACAGAAAACATCCAATAGTGACACCATTCCAAAAACTGCACCTCTCAAGCTACTCAAAACTACATTCAAGAAGATTATTAACCCTTCAGGTGCTTCACAGGAACTAAGCAAATTGGAAACAAAAAAATGGATATTTTAATTTTTCTAACACAAATGTTCTTTTATCCTCAATTTTTTCATTTTCACATGGGCAAAAAGATAAAATGGATCCTAAAATTTGTTGGGCAATTTCTCCTGAGTATATCGATACCTCATATGTGATCATAAACCACGGTTTGGGCGCACGGCAGGGCTCTGAAGGGAAAGAGAGCAATTTGACTTTTGGAGCTAATTTTCCATTCAAAAAGTGATATGGCGCTCCTTCACTTCTGAGCCCTGCCGCGCGTCAAAACAGTGGTTTATGACCACATATGAGGTATAAGTGTACTCAGGAGAAATTGCCCAACAAATTTTAGGATGAATTTTATCCTGTTACCCATGTGAAAATGAAAGAATTGAGGCTAAAAGAACATTTTTGTGAAAAAAAAGTACTTTTTCCATATTCACAGATCAATTTGTAAAGCATGTGGGGGTTCAATATGCTCACCACCCATCTAGATATGTTCCCTGGGGGGTCTAGTTTCCAAAATGGGGTCACTTGTGGGGGAGCTCCAAAGTTTAGGCACACAGGGGCTCTCCAAACGCGACATGGTGTCCGCTAACAATTTGAATGGAAAATCACCTCAAATTGTTAACGGACACCATATCGCATTTGGAGAGCCCCTGTGTGCCTAAACATTGGGGCTCCACCACAAGTGACCCCATTTTGGAAACTAGACCCCCTAGGGAACATATCTAGAAGCATAGTGAGCACTTTGAACCCCCAGGTGCTTCACAAATTGATCCGTACAAATTAAAAAAGAAAATTTGTGTGAAAAAAAAAGTATTTTTACCTTATTATGGATCAGTTTGTGAAGCACTTGGGGATTCAAAGTGCTCACTATGCATCTAGATAGGTTCCTTGGGGGGGTCTAGTTTCCAAAATGGGGTCACTTGTGGGGGAGCTCCAATGTTTAGGCACACAGGGGCTCTCCATACACAACCTGGTGTTTGTCAACAATTGGAATTGTTAGCGGACACCAGGTTGCATATGGAGAGCCCCTGTGTGCCTAAACATTTGAGCTCCCCCACAAGTGACCCCATTTTGGAAACTAGACCCCCAGGGAACATATCTAGATGCACAGTGAGCACTTTGAACGCCCATGTGCTTCACAAATTGAGACGTAAAAATGAATAAAGAAACTTTTTGTGAAAAAACATACTAGTCTAGTAGTTACAATTCGCAGCATAGGGGACCCTATACATTTGGGTCTCTCCATGCTGAGGATTCCAGCCCCCTAGCTGCCAAGTTGTACCTGGCTGGCAACCAAAAATACGACAAAGCTCCATGTCATTTTATTTGTAGAATTTAAAAAAAAAATGACATGGGGCTCTGCCCTATTTTTGGTCCAGCCAGGTACAACTTGGCAGCTACGGACTGCCACCAGCCCCCAGCTGCCTCATTGTACCTGACTGGAACCAAAAATACAGCGAAGCCCTTTTTTAATTTCTAGAACTAATTCTAGAAAAAAAATTATGTGGGGCTCCGCCATATTTTTGGTCCAGCCAGGTACAACTAGGCAGCTGGGGGCTGGAATCCTCAGCATAGAGAGGCCCAAGCGTTCTGGGCCCCCCATGCTGCGAATTGCAGCCCGCAGCCGCCCCAGAAAATGGCGCATTCATTGAAGTGCCATTTTCTGGCGCTGTACCCACGCTCTTCCAGTTGCCCTGGTGCCTGTGGCTAACTGGGTAATAAAGGGGTTAATGCCAGCTTTTTATTGGCAGCTGGCACTAAGCCCGAGATTCATAATATAGGGCCAATGTTAGACCCGCCATTAGGAATCTCTAGTACGGTAAATAGTCAATAAATACACACAGAGAAAAATCTTTTTATTTGAAAAAAAAAACACAGACACAATTCGGACTCCATCTTTATTATGAAAAGATCCGACGTAGTCCACAACGAAGGACCCACGACGCTCGATCGCTCCGACGTAGTCCATAACGAAGGTCCCACGATCACTTCCTGCAGCTAGATCCTCAGGATCCAGCTGTAGAAAGTGATCTGACAGATACAGCACAGTGATCACATAATGGTCACTGTGGATCACTGTGCTGGAGCTGTCAGATCATTTCCTGCAGCTAGATCCTCAGGATCCAGCTGTAGAAAGTGATCTGACAGATCCAGCACAGTGATCCACAGTGATCACATAATGGTCACTGTGAATCACTGTGCTGGAGCTGTCAGATCACTTCCTGCAGCTCAGGATCCAGCTGTAGAAAGTGATCTGACAGATCCAGCACAGTGATCCACAGTGATCACATAATGGTCACTGTGGATCACTATGCTGGAGCTGTCAGATCACTTTCTACAGCTGGATCCTCAGGATCTAGCTGTAGAAAGTGATCTGGCAGCTCCAGCACAGAGCTGTCAGATCCGGAGGCGGTGAAGAGGAGGAGGAGGAGCGAGACGTAGTGGAGACAGAGCGGCCGCCGGAGGGGTGAGTGGGAGAGGCGATCGCCGCTCCGGTGATCGGGGGGGCAGGAAGGGGGAAGAGGGGGGGTGACAGGAGAAGTAGGGGGGCACTTAGGAGGAAGCGGGGGCAGGCAGGAGGAAGCGGGCAGCAGGAAGAGGAAGCGGGCGGCAGGGACAGGAAGCAGGTGGCAGGAAAAGGAAGCGGGGGGGTAAGAAAGATGAAGAGGGGGCAGGAAAGAGAGGTGTGGGACAGGGGGGCAGTTAGAGGATGACAGGGGAGAAGATTGGAGGGTAGGGATAGCAGCGGCAGGCAGGGAAGCATTACAGGCGCGGTGATTTTCACTTTCACTTTTGAGTGCCAATCACCGCGCCTGTAGCCGGGGGGGTGGGGGTGGGGGCAAATCAACCCCCCCTGGGGTGTTGTACAACTCCCCATGTACCTGCAGGCCGAGTGACAGGTCAGTGACACCCTCACTCGACCTGCAGGAGCCTGATCATTCCATGGCCCAGGGGGTGGGCCAAGGGTCTGGAAGGGGTTAAGTCCATCTAGTTCAACCCCTAGCCTAAAATGTTGATCCAGCGGAAGGCAAAAAAAAAAAAACCCATGTGGCAACACTATGCTCCACATTGGGGAAAAAAACACTTTTTTGACTCCACATACGGCAATAAGACTAGTTCCCTGGATCAACGCCCATGTAATACACTATGTAATATAGATATATCGTTTGTGTGTGTATATATGTATCAAAGTGCCAGGAGTTAAATCCTCAGCTTGTAATTTTTTTTAGTGACGGTAAATGGGCGATTAAAGTGAACCTGTCACCTAGATAAAGCACCCCAGGCTTTAACTACCTGTCCCTGCACCTTCCTATTACTATTCTTACTATCCCTCTCTGTCCTAAATGTGTGGTGTGACTGTTTTATAAAATGTTTTTATATCTTACTGGCTCGTATGTTAATGAAGCGGGGGTTAGGGTTACTAGCCCTCCTAGTCATCCTCTTTCTCTCCCTCTCGCCGCCTCCTGCAGTCTTTATCACGCCCCAATGGGCATGATATTAAAATTCCAATTCGCACCCCCAGCCTGCCTCGGAGCACTCTGTAGCGTTCCAGGTATGGTGCCGAACGCGTCATTTCCGGAACTGCGGGGTTGATACACCTTTTAGGTGTATCGCCTGACTTCAAGCTGCGCATTGCGCATGCTCTGAGAAGCACATTGCTTCAGCTCATCTGTGATCTCAGATGAGCTAACCTAATGTGCTCCACAGAGAATGTGCAATGCGCAGCTTGAAGTCGGCTGATACACCTAAAAGGTGTATCAACCCCGCATTTCCGGAAATGACGCATTTCGTTGCACTTCACGATTGTGTCCCACTTGTTGATTCTACACAAAAAATTTTGAATTTATCTTTGTTTGAAGCCTGAAATGTGGCAAAAGGTTGAAAAGTTCAAGGGGTCAAATACATTCACAACGCACTGTATCTGTTTGTTCCTCAGTTACATGAACAGCACTGTGGTCTTCCATCTCAAACATAGTCCTAAATTTTCTTCTAGCTGTTGTTCAAGCGTTGTCCGTTACAATAGCAAGAACCTCTTCTTTGAGTTCGTAATCTTGAGAACTCTCTGATAGCTCCAATGCGTTCCGGCCCCAATTCCAGGGATGAGAACAATGAAATTAAAGATACATGAACTCAGTGGTCATATTAGGAGCACTAGGTAGCAAGGAAATCTCAAAAGGGAATTTTCTTACATACCTGTTTATTATGATTGATTTTCCACTACGCGTTTCGACAACAGCCTGTTGTCTTCCTCAGGTGGGGTTTTCCCTACCTGAAGAAGACAACAGGCTATTGTCAAAACGCGTAGTGGAAAATCATAATTAACAGGTCTGTAAGAAAATTCCCTTTTGAGATTTCCTTGCTACCTAGCGCTCCTAATATGACCACTGAGTTCATTTATCTTTAAAGACACCGACCGAGAGACAGTCAGAGAGCAAAAGACAGACAGTCAGAGAGAGAGACGGAGTATACTCGCCAGCAGGCAGCAGCTCTGTGACTTCAGTCCTGTCCGTCTTGCATTCTACCGGTGCCTGAGGCTGGGCTGCAGCTGCTGAAGAGGTGAGGAGATCAGGGCCCGCCCCCTCACCTCTCCTCCAGGCCATGTAACTTCTGGTGATGCGGTGATGGACAGCCTTCTCAGGAAGTGAAGGGGCTGGGACAGGCGGTGATCGACGAGGGGGAGCCCGTGCAAGACATGAGGGTGGGACCTGGTGGAGATCAGGGCCTGCCCCCTCACATCTTGCACGGGCCCAGCAAAGCACCTTCAGCCAGCGCGGGGAAAGCGGCAGCCCCCCTGCCCCATATCCAATGGCCACGCCCCCAGCAGTCAGGCCCTGGGCCCCTTAGTCAGTATGACTTTTAACCCCCTATTGGCCCTGTGTGCAGGCTTACATTTTAAGAAACATGAAACGTCTTTTTAAGATCTTCCTTTTGTGTTAAGGGCTTCTTCAATCACTAATTTTCTAATACTACCTCTTTCCAGAGAAACACAGAGTTTGCGGGCAATTTCTCCTTAGCATCATTGGGGACACCGGACCATGGGTGTATGCTTTCCTGCCACTACTGATAGGAGGCGACACTAAGTAGAGTTAAAACTTAAGTCCTTTTCCCTGCAGTATACAAACATCAGTAGGAGTAGTTAATCTGTTTTAGCTTAGTGTCGTAAGGAGGCATATGTGCTCTGTTTACTCAGACATTTACCCTTTTTATTTTAATTATCTTATATTTTTTACTTTTTCTTTTGTTTTTACAACAGGCGACGTCTCCATTAAGGCAGCTGTTCTCCTTTAACAAGGGGATCGTGCAAGGCATCCCCTATAGGGACGACGGATCCCTTAAAGGGTCCGCTCTCCCCACTCGGCTACAGGACCAGCCCTGCAGCATTTTTTTTCTCCCTGCTGCACAGCAGTCTGCCACATCCTCGGGGACTCGAGCCCAGAAGGATCCACAGACATTTAGCTGGCAGCCACACACATCCCTCTGCATCTCCCTGCATTATAGCAGCGATGCAAGGAGTGTAACCTAACCCTCTCACCTCCTCCATTTAAGGAGCAAGTGATTGAGGGCACATCTCATAGCACCACACGGTGCCCAACAACAGCATGCTGCCTCAGGCAAACTCCATCCCCTCAGGGTCCCGTGTCCCGTCCTGCTGCGGTGTCTCCATGTTGGTAAGCACACCGCTGGTAAGTTTGGGGTGCGTGTCGGCCCTGGGGCAGAAGGGATGGAGCACAGGATCAGCACAACCCCTGCTAGTATCGCGGGTCTCCCCACACATCAGGGCCCATGATAATCCAGGCCTTGGTCTGGCCCTTCAACCTAAGCTCCGCCCAGCCTACGGTTGGCAGCTGAAGCTACCAATCACGGTCGCGTCACCGACCTCACTCCCAACCACCCCCTATGATGCGTGGCAATGGGCGTCACACTAAGAGTGCCCCCTAATGACGCAGATTACCGACATGCCTCTCGACGCGAGTCACATCACACACTGACCAATAATCAATAATCACAGGGGCACATGGCTAAGCCATGCCTCCGAAACGGCGCAAATTCTTAAAAAGTACACAAAGAACTAATGTGGTGCTATGAAGCAACCCCCCACAAAGGGGGGGGGGAATAGTCTAAAGCTCTGTTATCTGTTGGCCCTCTGCTTCCCTCCCTTTTCCCACCCACGAAGCCTAGCACAGTGGGCTGGCACCACAGAGCCCTTTCTCCATGCTCCTCTGAAGAGAGAGCTCCTCTGCCCAGCACCTCAGCAGAAATAAAGGGGACACAGGACCTGGGTAAGCTCCATTAGGAGACACTTCTCCCTGCAGCTTCCCCCCCCCCCCCCACAGAACAGTGCCTGCCTTTGCCTTTTAATAGCAATTGCTTAATACACTGCAGTACCGCAGTATTGCTTGTAATTTTGTAATTTGGTACACTAGGGCAGATCCCAAACCATCCAAAAGAAAAGAGGTCAACGCATCATGTACCAACTGCCAGACTGTGCTCCCACGGGGACATGCTTCGCAACTCTTCCTAAATTGCGAACCCCAATGCCCAATGGAGCCTACCATTGACGCAGCACCCAGTACGTCTGACACTCCTGTGTGGGCCCTGACACTGACTCCATCAGTGGACTCATTAGCCAAATTAATGCTGACTTTCCCTGTCCCCCAGACAGCCAGGGCCACCAACCGAGACCGCTCTCACTCTCCCCCGTCAGGCGCCGCACAAGGAGATTGGCCAACAAACAGGGAACGTCCCCTGTCTAGGGTTCCCCGGATAATCAGAAGACTTTCCCTGGGACGAGCTTGTATGGGTCAGTCTCCCACCGCGTCACCCATACATGACACATCTCGCTCTGTCACCCGAAGACCTGCCCAAGTTACTCTCCGAAGGGGAACTCTCAAAGCCAGAATCGTCCCAGAACCTGGAGATGACAGATACCCAGGCAATGGTTGACAGCCTCATTGAGGCCATTAACAAAACACTAACAGTCAATGATGACCCTACCACCACCTCGGAACACAGTGTCCTTTAAAAAGGCAAAACGCTTCTGTTGAATCTTCTTAAATCACCCTGTGTTTAGAGACCTAATCCGACGACATTGGGAGCGCCCAGACAAGCACTTTGCAGGTTACAGACTTATCGAAGCTAAATACCCCTTCACATCATACCAACATAAAGAATGGGCTGAATCGCCAGCCGTCGCCCCCACCCCCCAGTATTGCGCCTAGCTAGCAGAACCCTCATAACATTCTGACAGCTCATCTATCAAAGACCCTAACGACTGCCAAATAGATAACCTAGTGCGCTCGGTTTTGAAGCTCAGGAGCAGCCCTTTTACCCTTGTTCGCGACGGCGTGGGTCGCAAAGGCCACAGTATATCGGATAGATGCCCTACGCGCAATCTTACAAGACCATGACCACTCACAAGAGGCAACTGAACTATTCGACTGCCTCTCAATGGCCGGGGAGTACTTCTTGCTCGCGTTCTTGGACACAGCTAACTGCTCCGCGTTGGCAGCGGCGAACGCCATCTCCATTCGCCAAACTCTCTGGCTCAGAGGATGGCACGTGGACTTCGCATCTAAGAGATCTTTCATAACCCTACCCTATCAGGGTGGTCACCTATTCGAGGAAAAGCTTGACCAACTCATCTCTGAAGCCACGGAAGAAAAAAGTAAATTTCTCTCCCAGCAAAAGCTCAAGCGGTCCTTTCACAGCCACAATCACGATTTCGCATCTCCCACAGGCCATCAGGATGGCCCACCTCAACTGCTAACACAGGTGCAGGGCGGCCTACCCATGGGGACAGAAATGCCGTGTTCTTATTTAACACCAATTCCACCTGGAAAAGCCGCCCGAAACAAACCTGCCCTAAAGGCACTAGACTATCCCCTCCCCAACCCCCCACCCGCTCGACACCAACACAATAGGCGGATGTCTCCAACACTTCCGCCACTCATGGCTCACTGTCGTATACGACAATTGGGTCAGAGAACTGGTGTCGTCAGGTTACAAGTTGGAATTCTCATCCCGGCCCCCAACTTGTTTTTTTCCTCTCGCGTTCCCCCAAACAAAATGTGCACCCGTTCTTCAAAGCCATCAATTCACTACTCAAAACCAGTGTCATAGCACCAGTACCAGAGATCGAAAAATTCAAAGGATACTACTCAAGCCTGTTCGTCATCCCGAAAAAAGATGGAACCTTACACCCCATCCTAGACCTCAAACTCCTCAACAAATTCGAAAAAGTCCGACCATTCAGAATGGAATCCCTACGCTCTGTAAATCATGTCAATGGAAAAAGGGGAGTTCCTAGCAACCATCGACATCCAGAACTCGACCTCGCAACCGCACCCAGAGTCTTCATGAAACTCATGGCGGCCGTCATGACTCTTCTCCATTCTCGGGCAGTGGTCTTCCTCCCTTACCTAGATGATCTTCTAATCAAGGGACCATCCTTTAGAATAACATCGGACACGCTAAGTCGCCTAGTTTGGCTCATAAACTTAGACAAATCTTCCCCAACGCCGGCCCAAAGAATAGACTTTCTAGTGATGACCTTCGACACACCGCACGAGGGCTAGTCATTCTCCCTCAAGACAAGGCCACGGCGATTCACAAAAGAGTTTGCACTCTTTGTGGCCGACACCTCAATCTATCTACTTCGGCATGGGGGTCCTAGGAAAAATGGTAGCGCCAATGGAAGCAGTTCCCTTCGCTCAGCTACATTTCCGACCCTTGCAGCTTGCCATCCTTTCGTCTTGGGACAAAAATTCCTTCAGCCTCGACCACAAGTACTGCCTATCCCTGCAAGTCAAAAAGGCACTCAACTGGTGGATGTGGCCATCTTCACTCACACAGGGAAAATCCTTTCCCAGTCCAATGGCTAGTTGTCACCCCCGACGCCAGTCTACTCGGCTGGGTGGCTGTCTATCGCCAACAAACGGCCGATGGCCGCTGGGCGCCTCAGGAGTCACACCTCCCAATCAACATTCTGGAGCTACGGGCGATCCAACACTTTCACCACCTTTTAGACGGTCGCCCCATCCGCATTCAATAAGACAACGCAACAGCAGTGGCGTACATCAGTCACCAGGGCGGCACACGCCGCAAATCCGCAATGTGCGAAGTGGAACATTATCCTCCGGTGGACTGAAACAACTCAGTCAGTCATATCAGCAGTCCACATCCTGGGAATGGACAACTGGGTGGCCGACTTTCTAAGCCGCCATGGACTGGCCTCAGGAAAACGGTGTCTCCATCCAGAAGTTTTTCTACAGATCTGTCGGTGCTGGGGAACTCCCGATGTGGACCTAATGGCATCAAGGCTGAACGCAAAAGTCCCTGCCTTCGTAGCCAGGTCCCGGGACCCTCTAGCGCTAGGGGTGAACTGGCTGGTCCTCTCTTGGCGCCAATTGCAACTCCCATACATCTTTTCCCCACTGCTGTTGATCTTGCGAGTATCGTAAAGATCAAAGCAGAAAGAGTCCAAGTAATACTCATTGCCCCAGAATGGCCACGACGAGCGTGGTACGCAGAGCTTATACAGCTTCGCGTCAATGTACCCTAGCTACTCCCAAACCGACCGGACCTCCTGACCCAGGGCCCCATTTGCCACCAGAACTCGGGGGCCCTGTTTTTAATGGCGTGGCTGTTGAATTCTGAGTCCTAACCCAGGCAGGTTTTTCACCAGAGGTTATAACTACCATGCTTAATGCTCGCAAACCGACATCCTCGCGCATCTATCACCGCACCTGAAAAGACCTTCCAGTGGTGCAAGGACCGCAACCGTAATCCACTCCTATTTTCCATCCCTACAATCCTGGAGTTCTTTCAAACCGGCCTTAACTCAGGCCTGTCACTCAGCTCCATCAAGAGCCAAATCTCCGCCCTACCTGTATTATTTGAACACAGGATTGCTACCAAACCACAGGTCAAAACATTCATCCAAGGGGTCTCGCACACGCGGCCCCCCTACAAGACAGCCATAGCCGTCTGGGACCTAAACTTAGTTTCTGGGCTCCCTACAAGAGCCTCCGTTTGAACCACTGCAAGAAATATCTCTATCACACCTTTCATGGAAAGTCGCCTTCTTAGTCGCAAACACATCAATCAGGCGTGTATCAGAACTAGCCGCCCTATCCTGTCCCCCCCTTCTATCCTTCCACAAAGATAAGGTAGTTCTCCGTCCATTACCGTCATTCTTGCCCAAGATAGTGTCCCACTTCCACCTCAATGAGGACATTGTTCTTCCATCTTTTTGCCCAGCACCAGTGCACCGCTTCGAAAAAGAACTTCATACCTTCGACCTAGTAAGGGCCCTCAGATGCTACATCTCCAAAACAGCCCCATTCCATGAAACAAAAATGCTGTTCGTCATCCCTAAAGGATCTAGGAAAGGAATGGCGGCTTCTAAATCCACATTGGCAAGGTGGATCTGCTTAGCAATCCAAGAGTCCTACTGCGTCAAAAACAGGCCAATCCCAGCAGGAATCAAGGCTTACTCAACTCGATCAGTGGCCGCCTCATGGGCCATTCGACACCAGGCCTTGGCAGCTCAAGTTTGCAAAGCCTCAACTTGGTACAGCCTGCACACCTTCACCAAACATTACAACATTCACACCCAGGCCTCTGTGGAAGCAAGCCTAGAGAGAAAAATTTTGGAAGCAGCAGTCGCACATCTGTAAGTGGCTGGCGCATATTGCTCGACCGCTACTCAGCTAATTCCCACCCAGGGAATGCATTTGGATGTCCCATGGTCCTGTGTCCCCCAATGATGCGAAGGAGAAACCTGGATTTTTGTGTACTCATCGTAAAATCCTTTTCTCCGTGCTCATCATTGGGGGATACAGCACGCGCCCTAACAGCCTTCAATGGCCTAAACATAACCTTGGCTTACGCCTCTTGTACCTTATGTTAATGTTCTCCTACAGCTTTAATACTAAACTGATTACTCCTACTGATGGGTGTATACTGCAGGGAGGACTTACGTTTTATCTCTTAATGTCTCCTCTTAGTGGCGGAAAGCTGATTTCAGTGCAGGAGTAGTTGGGTGTTAAGTTAATGGTGGGGTGAAATTGATTAAAGTGTTCATGAAATGTCTTCAGCTGTTGCTCAGACTCCGTCCAGATGATCAAAATGTCATCAATATAACGGTAGTAGGCCAGAGTCCTGATAGGTCAAGAGGATAAAAAGTCACCTTCAAACTTGGCCATGATAAGGTTTGCATATTGTGGTGCCATTTTGCTTTCCATTGCTGTGCCAGTCTCCTGTAAATATATGTTATCTTGAAATGTAAAGTAATTGTGTGTGAGGATGAATTTTGAGAGTTCTACCACAAAGTCAACATCAATCCCTGTGTTTTCCAGGAAGGTTTTGCAGGCATTTAATCCATCCTGGTGTGGGATGTTGCTGTACAGAGATTCCACATCCATGGTGGCGAGGATGGTTCCTTCTGGTAGAGGACCTATTGCTGACAGTTTATTTAATAGGTCAGTTGTGTCCTGAATGTAGCTGGGTTTGAAAACACCCTCTACCCACCCAGAAATTTGTTCGGTGAGGGTGCCCACACATGAAATGATTGGTCTCCCTGGATTTCCTGATTTGTGAATTTTGGGAAGCATGTAGAATGTGCCTGTTCTTGGACTTGCTGGTATTAGGGCATCAGCTCTTACGGATATGTCAGGTAGACAAGAAACCAGCCTTCTTAATTCCTTGTAATAGTCCTGTGTGAGGTCAGACTGCAACTTCTTGTAGTAGTGTGTGCCGTCAGTTGTCTGTTTGCTTCCTTCAGGTAGTCAGATTTGTTCTCATGACTATTGCACCACCCTTGTCTGCAGGTTTAATGATTTCTTTGTTGGTTTTCAAGGACCGTATGGCCCTTCTCTCCCAGGCATTGACGTTGGATGGTTGACTCTTGTGTGTATCTAAAATAGTGGATTTTACCAAATGTCTGAAATTGTCTATATAGTTGTTCAAATGGGAGTTACGCTTAGGATCAGGTGTCCAGTCTGACCTTTTCTTCTTGGTTGTCAGGATCCTTGTTCCTTTGGCCCAGTTGGGTTCGGAATCCTCTTTGTCGCTGAAATATTCCCTTAGGCGTAGTTTCCTGAAGTAATTCTCCATGTCGCTGCACAGTTCAATTTTATCCAGAGCTTTAGTAGGACAAAATGAGAGTCCCCTAGAAAGCACGGAAAGTTCCAACTTGTTGGGTTTGTAATCCGAAAGGTTGATGACACAATTAGATGCTTTCTGACAGGAGTAGTTGTCCAAGTTGTCAGGATTTGTCTTTGTTTTGTTTGTATTGAGCCCTGAATTGATTCGCAGTCTGTGTAATTTCTTTTCCTTGTTCTGAATCAGACGAGTTTGTAATTTATGGTAAAATTGATGTAGATTATGTTCCATGGCTTCTGTAAGTGTGTTCCTCCGTGTTTCCAATTCCCCCTGGATGTAAGGCTGCCTTCTCATTTGCGTATGGGAAGGCAGCGTATGCTGCGTTCCCATACGCAGGCAAGCGCATGCGCACTGTGGTTCCTATGTTTCACATAGGAACGCATAGTGCTTGCGTTTGCTGCGTTCGGGTGCGGATGCGGACGATATCTGCTGCTTCCGGTGTCCAGCGTCCGCACCCGGGACGCAGCATGTTGCATTTTTTGGGCGCTCGGGGACCTTGGAAAATCAGCAAGCGTCGCCAAGTGCACAAAAAAAGCATTGGTGTCAATGGGTCCGCAGTGTTCTGTGCTTGACAGCGCATGAGAACGCTGCGGACCCATTGAAAAATCTCCCGGTGGCCGCCGGTGATATCACAGGAGATCACCGACGGCCACCGGGAGATCAGCTCAGCCTCTAATAATCTCCTCCTTCCCGCCGCCGGTAATCTCCTAGCGGTGTCGGCGGGGAGAAACAGCTGATGTGACAGCTGTTTGAACCTTCCCGCTCCGACATCTCCTCTCGGTGTCGGTGCGGGAGATTCAAACAGCTGTCACATCAGCTGTTTAACCCGCTGACACGTCCCGGAGCTTACCGGCGGCGGGGAGGAGGAGATCTCCGGCGCTGATCTCCGCCTCCGGCCGCCCCCGGACACACGTCCGATTGGCTGGCCGGGCTCCACAGTGATGTGTCCGCAGGCGGACATTATCCGCTGCGGACACATCAAATGACATTGCTTTTGACTGCGTTTGTGTCTGCATGCCATCAGCATGCCGACACAAACGCTAATGTGAAGGCAGCCTTACTTTTGATCTTGTAGTAGACATGCAAAAGGTGGTTCCTTAGTCTCTCTGAGGTCCTGTGGCAAAGGTTTCGTGCATACTGAGTGTTATAGGTGTGCAGAAGTGGATTTGTAATCCAGAGTCCTTTGGGAATCAGATTATCCTTCTTACATTTGGAAAGGAAGAATATGTCACTGTCCAGTTGTGCATGTTTCTTCAGAAGAGTCTTTAAATCCATAAAGATTCGGTACATTCCGGTATCCTCCATTTTGATAAGGCAAAGAATATTAATATCGTTTTTTAGCCAGTAGATAGAAAAATATATTGCAATCTTAGAGTCCTCAGTGGTTGATACCTTTTAATGGCTAATTGAAAAGATGGTAAACATAGCAAGCTTTTGGGACACTAGGGTCCCTTCTTCAGGCTGGTAATGACAGAAATTCTGAAGACACATACATATATACAGTATTTATCTGCTATTTTTTAACATATATACATAAGCAATTGAAAGAAAAAAGAAAAGGAAAAACAGTGTTATATGCTCTGGTGGATATGACAGGTGACGCAAAGCAGAGAGGGGTTAGGGTGGGGTGGAGGAGCAGGGACAGAGAAACCAGATTTCTAAGATAAGTGGAGCCAATTGTATTAGGTAGTTGGTTAGGAACCTATGGAGACCTGAAAATACGTAGTTAAGGGCCCTTTCACATCAGCGTTTTTCGTAATTCGCGGCAGATGCGGTGAAAAAACCGCATCTGCCGCGTTTGCCGCATAACGGTTCCACTTGCGGCACGGTTGCGGTTTTTTCCATAGGAAGTATAGGGGGACTTGCGGCAGATGCGGCAAGTGCGGTATTGCACTTGCGGCAGGTGCGGCAGAGAAAAAAACCGCGGCTTACTGCGGTTTTTTTCTCTGCCGCACCTGCCGCAAGTGCAATACCGCACTTGCCGCATCTGCCGCAAGTCCCCCTATACTTCCTATGGAAAAAAACGCAACCGTGCCGCAAGTGGAACCGTTATGCGGCAGTTGCGGCAGATGCGGTTTTTTCACCGCATCTGCCGCAAATTTAAAAAAACGCTGATGTGAAAGGGCCCTAAGTTGTGGAGAGCAGAGTTCTATGTGTTTTAGACAACCTCCGAATCTAAAAAAACATCATTCTCAGAAGCGCCCTGTCATCTCCAGCAACAACAGGAACCTTTCCCTGCAACCAGAACAGGTGCAAAACCTGTCCATCTATGACAACGGACAAGATAAAGAATCCTGGGACAGATGAGGACTACAAGATCCCAGGTAACTTCAGCTGCACCACAAGCAATGTGGTGTATTTAATTATATGTACCAAATGCCCAACAGGCAGCTTGTACATAGCGGAGACCGGAATGAATTCTCATCGCCACTCAATAAAAGAAAAGCATATGGATCTACCTGTAGCAAACCATTTTTGCAGCTCTGACCACAACACTGAATCCAATATGGGTCTGCTCATTTTAAAAAGTAACTTCAAATCTCAGAGAGAGAGAAGAATTTAGGAATACAAATCGATAACAACCTTTGACACATTCAAAACAGGATTAAATATTTCACATGGATTTATGGGAGTTTATGTAAAACTAGCTGTGAGCCCGATGCGATTGCATCGGGATTCTAGAATCTGTGTATAGGGCATTGCTCGGGCTGCTGCAACGACTCGCAACGCCCCTTCGCGGGCATTGCGAGTGAGTCGCGTGGGTGATGCGCGTCCACGAACAAAGCCACGGAGGTAGCGGCGTGTGCGAGGGAAGTCGCTACAGCAATTATATAATAGATTATCAGTATGTAATATATAATTTCCCTAACGCACTTCCGTAAGTTTCGGCGCTGTTTCCGTTGTTGTGGGCGTGAAGCATTGCCGGCGCCACTGATTCGCAAAGCCTCACTCGCAATGGCCGCCACGCGGCCATTGCGAGTCCTTGCAGAATAGGCGCGCCTCACTAATTTATACATAATCACATACATAATACTGATAATTCCTATATAATCACATATATATATATATATATATATATATATATATATATATATATATATATATATAGATGGCGGGCCGATTCGAAAGAATCGGGTAGTCTAGAATCCATATATAGTATATTTACTAATAGTTAGGGGAGTGGGGTGAAATGAATTGTGTGTATACAGGTGGCTCAGTGGTTAGCAGTGAGTGGGGTGGCTCAGTGGTTAGCAGTGAGCGCGGTGGCTCAGTGGTTAGCAGCGAGTGCGGTGGCTCAGTGGTTAGCAGCGAGTGCGGTGGCTCAGTGGTTAGCAGCGAGTGCGGTGGCTCAGTGGTTAGCAGTGAGTGCGGTGGCTCAGTGGTTAGCAGTGAGTGCGGTGAGATTGGTGAGCACAGTGGCGTGGGTAGAGTGCTGAGTACAGCGCTGTGGGCAGAGTGGTCAGCACACACATACATACATACACACACACACACAGACACTGCGCTATAGTTAACACCGACCCTACGTCTTCCCTGCCGGCTGGATCCTGAGTTGACATGTCGGCGCCCGCGGACGACTGGATCAAATATGGGGTCCGGGAAGTTTGGCGAGACTTATTGGACGCGATATTTGATCGAGTAGTTCGGGGGCGGCGACATGTCGGTGATGCAGGGCCGGTGGTAAGTATAGCGGAGTGTGTGTGTGTGTGTGTGTGTGTGTGTATGTGTGCGGAGAAAGTGATTGAAGTGCGGAGAAAATGAGGTGTGGTGATGTGGCCCCTGGCCGGGTGCATCACACGGGTTATCAATGCAGGTCTGTGTTCACATGGGCCGGTTTTCCTGATTGTGTGTGGTGTGTGAAACCTGTCCGATGTACAGGGGGTTAACAGCTGAAGGGTTTTCATGAGCTGAGTAAAACAGCTGAGTGTGAGTGCTGAAGATCCGATACATTCATGAGCCTAATGAGCGGCTGAACCTGTGGGGATGAGTGCTTTGCTGGGCTAAACCTGAATGGTGCACAGGGGGTTAATCACATCTCAGGTCTGTGTGTGAGTAAAGATGTGCTGATTGACTCACTGGGTTGCAGCTGTGAGTGAGCAGGCTGGATAGGAACCTGCCAGGTGTCTGAGTGAGGAGAGGACGATGGGATTCAGAAGTCCAGAGCACTGCCATGTGAGGAGGTGCTGTAAGTGAACCGTCCCCAGTGGGTAAGTGATGGGAGCCTGCCAGCTCCATGCTAGTGCACCTGATGTGTGCATGGCAGCCAGTGTCCAAGGGCCAGGCGGTCAGATGTGCGGTGTGAGAGAGCGAGTACGGCTCCAGGGCCAGGTGGTCACAGCTGACTTTGGGACTGACTGTATTCTTATTACTATGTGATGTCTTATGTAAACATGCGTGGTGGTGGTGGTGGTGGTTGTTTGCACGTTCACTGCTCGCAATGCCCGCTTTGCGGGCATTGCTTCGCGTGCCCGGACAGAGTCCTGGAGAAAGTTCCGAGCTACGCGAACAAAGCCACAGGAAGTAGCGCCGGTCAGACGGAAGTCAGCTACGGCAATTATATAATAGATGAACGGACATTTGGGGATAGCAGATTCATGCATTTTTATATAAAACTAGCTGGGTGCCCGATGCAGATGCATCGGGATTCTAGAAGAGCGAGTCTCTGACTCGCAATGGCCGCTTCGCGGCCAATGCTTCGCGCTGCTAAGGCGACTCGCCATGTCGGCTGCGCGGGCATAGCGAGTCGCCTTAGAACTGCTCGCAATGGCCGCTGCGCGGGCAATGCTTCGGTCGTATCCACATGACGACACTGACTCGCAGCGCGAGCGGACTCAAAAGGGGCAAAAAACCCATTCGTGATTATATAATAGATGAAAGTGCCTTTGGAGACAGCTTGCTACACACTGAAATTATAGGACTATGAACTCTTGACACTTCTGTGAACTGTCTCACTTAGGCTACCTTCACATTTGCGGACCCCTCCACATCATTCTGCGCAGGGGATCAGCAATGTGACCGCAGCACCGCAAGCTCCTATGTTTATAATGGGAGTGCACGGTGCTGCGCTTGACTGCGCATGACCGTGCGCACCCATTCACTGCAATATGCCATATGCAACACTGTTCTCTTCTTTCTTTCAATTGCTTATGTATTTATGTGACTTCAGAATTTGTGTCATTACCAGCCTGAAGAAGGGACCCCAGTGTCCCGAAAGCTTGCTATGTTTACCATCTTTTCAGTTAGCCATTAAAAGGTATCAACCACTGAGGACTCTCAGATTGCAATATAGTTTTCTATTGTATATTATAATTCCTGCAAGAACAGGGAGCCATGTACAGTGGGGAAAATAAGTATTTGATACACTGACATTTTTGCAAGTTTTCACACCTACAAAGAATGGAGAGGTCTGTAATTGTAATTATGGGTACACTTCACCTGTGAGAGACAGAATCTAAAAAAAATCTAGAAAATCACATTGTATGATTTAAAGGGAACCTGACCCCTAAAAATCAGCCCCCAGCCTAATAATACTTGTCCCTGCACCATCATTAATGTATTCTAGCCATCACTTTGTATAAAAAATGGGTATTTATAAAGTTTATAAAAGTGATTTTAGTACATGCTGAACTGCGGCTTCTCAGTGCTTGAGAAGTCACACAGGGCATTCCCTGTGTTTTCTCATCGCCACCTATAATTCAGTTATTCACACCCGATGGGCGTGCCAATCAATAGTGATCCTCCTCGTCCTCTTACATGGGCGGTATAGCCGGTATGATGCTAATCTCGTCATATCCGGCTATACTGACGTCAGTACACCCATTTGGGTGTAGATTACCTTGCGATGTTGCTTTACGGCAGCTCATCTGTGATGCGGCGATGAGAAGCCACAGGGAATGCCCTGTGTGACTTCTCAAGCACTGAGAAGCCGCAGTTCAGCATGTACTAAAATCACTTTTGTAAACACCCATTTTTTATACAAAGGGATGGCTAGAATACATTAATGATGGTGCAGGGACAAGTATTAATAGGCTGGAGGCTGATTTTTAGGGGTCAGGTTCCCTTTAAGTAATTTGCATGAAATAAGTATTTCATACAATGGAAAAACAGAACTTAATATTTGGTACAGAAACCTTTGTTTGCAATTACAGAGGTTAGACGTTTATTGTAGATTCTGTCTTTCTCAGTTGAAGTGTACCTATGATAGAAATTACAGACCTCTCCATTCTTTGTAGGTGGGAAAACTTGCAGAATTGACAGTGTATCAAATACTTATTTTCCCCACTGCATAATTTTAGATAGAAATAAAACAACCTTTGCATAAATCAGTAGTACAGATGGGAAATATAAAGTTTGCAAAATATGTTATTAGATAGCTTTGCTTTGAATTTCCAATCTCAAGCTTTTCTTAGGTACAGCTCACTAAATGTTTCACATCAGATTGCTTCACTGTCTATGAAGAATGGAGGCGGGAGGGAGCAAGTTTGTTGTGTATCATATTCCAGAAACAACGAAACTGATAAAACATAGCTAATAACTTGATGTTTTGGCTTCTATACCTATACAAGTCCTCATATAAGTCCCCATCAATCCCTTTTGCTGCATTTTCCCTGTATATTGTATGTATATTATATAGAATCTAGCCTCCCAAATGTACATGAGCTCAGAGAAAAAACAAACATCAAGCATACAGAGAGAACATACAGTATACTTGGACTATTGATTTATGCACAGTTTATTGAAAGTTTAAATATGCTTTATGAAGTAATTACCTTCATCTTGTTATCCTGTTCACTCTAGCAATTGAGATGAGTGCAGGCCTTCCTTCTTTCTGAGTGTGTTTACCTTTACCCTTGCCTGTAGAGGAGGAGCTTCACTGGTGCTGAAGTGCAGTACAGACTTATTTCAGCTAAGACATATCCTAGAATCTCCTTAGGCAACATTCATACAGCGTTTTTGCTGCATTTTATGCGGATCTGTTTTTTGCAGTGGAATGCAATGACTGGGCATCCCAGCAAAGTCAGTGGGTTTCAAGATATGACATTTAGACACAACGTTTTGTGAGGATCCATTTTTGGGCTCAAAAACAGATCCTCACAAAGAATGAGCATGTCGGTTTGTGTGGTGTTTTTCTAATCTGCTTTTGCTATTGAAACCATTATATATGAGATAAAAAAACGCAAGTGTGTAAAGAAAGCAGAAAAAACCTTTTAGGTGATGCGTTTTTTTTTTTTAAAGATGATCTGCTTTTGCAGCTGAAAAACATACCCTCAAAATAGCAGCAAAAACGCTGTGTGTGAATGTAGTAGCCTTAGATCAGAAATCGAACAGCCATTTATAGGACTTTTCATAACTTTCCCAAATTCCTATGAAAAAAATATTCAGCACATTCTGCATTGAACTACTGTACCCAATTTCTTATATATTTTAGGAGTCGGTCCATTTTATACTGACTCCAGCTCCACCAAAATGGACATAGACTTCACGACTTCGGCTCCACGGCACTGCTGATAGGGACTTTAGATTGTGAGCCCCAATGGGAACAGAGATGATCATGTCTCTAAGGCTGGCTTCACACTTGCAGATGGATCTGCAGCGTTTTGCAGATGCATCTGCAAGTGTGAGCATGCTGACCGCGGCCCCTATGTTTATAATAGGGCGCACGCGGTGTGAAAGCTCTCATTCACTCCTGTATGTGTACTGTCAGCAGGCGTATGCCTGCTGACAGATCACACACTCCCGTCCGCACTGTGGACGCGAGATGTAGCGTCCATGCTGCGGGCGGGAGAGTGTGATCTGTAAGCAGGCATACGCCTGCTGACAGTACACATACAGGAGTGAATGAGAGCTTTCACACCGCGTGCGCCCTATTATAAACATAGGGGCCGCGGTCAGCATGCTCACACTTGCAGATGCATCTGCAAAACGCTGCAGATCCATCTGCAAGTGTGAAGGCAGCCTAAAGCACTGTTGAATTGATAACACTATCTATATAAGTGATTAAAATGAACAAATAACTACCCAGCTCTATGCTACTCAGAAAAGTCGGCTCACTCTGGAAACAAAAGAGTACAGCTAGCAGTGGAGCCAGTATTATAAGAGAAACGATGCCAGCATCCGAAATAGAGAAACATCAAGGGTGTTTATTTATATCTTCTCAAAATAGCAGAAAGCTTTATCAAAAATGGAGGGTAAAAAGAGAATCGTCTGAATACCCATTTTGAGCCATTGTGGATTGTTGGAATAAAAATTAATAATGGTCTTCTATTTTAGATGTTTGCGTTGTTTCTCTTCCTATTGTCTGTGAGTTAGAGGAAATGTTATCCCATTTCATTTTGCTGAGAACTGTGAGTAATTCAGTCTCCTCTCTATTTCAGAACTAGAACTCCTGTTTTACTGGAGTCATGAAAACCTATAGACAGAGGGAGAAGCAGGGAAACAAGACCCAAGAGAGCATCAAGGCTCCAGATGAAGTAAAGATCAAGGTAAATATGCTTATATGTAATACAGTACCTTGTGGAAATATTTGGCCCCCTTGAACTTTTCAACCTTTTGCCACATTTCAGGCTTCAAACATAAAGATATAAATTCAGTTTTTTTTTGTGAAGAATCAACAACAAGTGGGACGAAATTTATTGCATACTAGCTGTACTACCCGGCTACGCCCGGGTTAATACATAACTGATGTTAGCTATAACAAAATAAAATTTGAATATGTAATATTACTGAACTGTAAGAAAATAGAAGCTGAGCTGTGATTGGTTGCTATAGACAGCCTAATAAATCTCCAGCCAACAGAAAACCCTCCCCCCGGCCGGGCAGTATATGTTACCTCACACATACACATAATGGACAGCTGTGACTGACATCTGTCTTAATTCCCTATATGGCACGTGTTGCACATTGGCTGTTTTTGTTTTTTTTTTGAAAATTGTTTTTATTGAAATTTCAGTATTAATCCCCTCAATTTCCATACATTAATCATGTCAACATCAACAAAATCATTAACCCATACAGCGTTATGCAGTAACACAATCAAATACAAATATATTGCATAGCAAAAAAAGACAGAGAAAGAGAGGCCCCTCCTCCCCCAACCCTTCCCCCCCCCCCCCACCCTCTCGGTAAACAAACAATACTAAACAACAAATCTGCTAGTAACTATCTTCCGTCATACGTGGAAGTAAAGTGTTAACCTTTAATCCTCCCAGGGTGCTCCCCAAATCCTCCAAGCAGTACCATTGACTGTTACAGAAGGGCCTCACCAGTTGATCAATTTCTGGTCTAGATAAATTATGCAGGATAAACTCTCTCCATACAGAGAAAAGTTTCTTCACCTTATTTTCCTTGTCCGTTTCTACCTCCAATTTTTCAAGCCCCAATGTACGTTTCAAGTCTAAGATTAGATTAGGTAAACTCGGCAAGGAAGCCTCCAGCCAATGGTGTAGTATAAGTCTTTTGTATGAGAGTATGGCTATATGTAGGAAGGCTCGTCCCCCCCCTAGTCACTGGATAGTCTGAGAAGTTGTGAAACACCCATAGCATTTTATCCATCGGCAAGTCCACACCCAAGATTTCCCTAATCCACCCCTTGACATCTTTCCATTTTGCTTGTATCTGTGTGCAATCCCAAATCCCATGAAACATATCAGGTCTGCTTACCCCGCACTTTGGGCACGTCGTCCGTCTGTCTGGTGTAGTAGATGTAGTTGGGATATTAAACCCTAAGATTGCTCTATGAATTAATCTATAATGGGTGTCTCTCCATCTCTCATTCAACACATGTCTACGTAAAGCATTCCAACCCTCCAGTATCACTTCTCCTACCCCCTCTTCCGACAATCTCCTCTCCCAACCTTTAAATAGACACATGGGCCCTGAAGGAAGTAGCCAACGCCTCAACGCCAGGTAAAGAGAGGATATAGTGGCAGGAAGCGCTTGTTGAGATATAAAATCATCCAACACCGAGGGTTGGCACTCTCCCCTAACGTCTCGCAATCTCACCAACACATGATGTTTTATCTGGGCATACTGCAAGACGTGAGATGAGTCCAGATGCCAAGTCTCCAGCACCTCCCCGACCGTCATCCACCTCCTGTCTGAGGACTTTATCAGATCTTGGAGCGTAGTAATCCCCTGTTCTCTCCATTTTTGGAATAGGGCATTATCCATCCCCTGGGGAAAATCTGGGTGATCCCACAGTGGTGTGTATTTCGTTGTTCTCCAAGCTACCCCAGTTTACACCTAACCGCCTTCCAGGCTGCCCTAGTGTCTCTAAATAAAACAGATTGTTTAATATGTGGGTCCAGAACCCCCCCCCGGAGCCTGCAAGACTGCCCCCAATCTCCACGGCGCACAACATTGCCCCTCCAATTCGAAGTCGGAGTGTGTACTCGTGCCCCTCAACCAGTCTATCACATGTCGGAAGACACAAGCCAGATTGTACCCACGTACATTGGGGAAGGCTAAACCCCCCTCGTCTTTAGAGAACATCAGCGTGCGCAACTTGATTCGGCTCCTCCTCCCCCTCCACAAAAACCTGGAAAAAGCCCTATTGAGTCTTTCTATATCCGTATGTCTCAATAAAAGTGGAATCGTCTGCAGGGGGTACAGTAGGCGTGGGAAACTAACCATCTTAATAAGGTGGACTCTACCCAGCAGAGACAGTGGAAGGGTTCTCCATCTCTCCAGCTCTCGTTCAATCTTCATTATAATAGGGGGAAAATTCTTACGATAAATTTCTGTGGCATCTGCGCCCATCACTATTCCCAAATATTTAATCTCTTTAGTTGCCACTTTTATACCTTGGTATGTGCCCCGTCGCCACTCATCTTGCAAAACTCGTCTACCATTCTCAGTTAGAGGCAGAATCTCACACTTTGCTAAGTTCAGGTGAAACCCCGAGATCCTGTGGAACGTCTCGAATCTCTCCAGCACCCTCCCCAGGTCCCCAGCCGGGTTTGCCATATATAATATGATGTCATCGGCAAAGAAATTTGATTTTAAAATTGTGTTTCCCACTTTAATTCCTGAGAAGCTATCAGGCACATTGAGGTACCTGGAGAGAGGCTCGACGGCCAGGTTAAACAAAAGCGGCGACAGAGGACATCCCTGGCGCGTCCCTCTTTCAAGTTTGATTGAATCTGACAGAAAACCCGGAGTATGTACGCGGGCCCTAGGGTTGTCATATAGTACCCCCAAAAACCTCCTAAAGCTTCCCGTAAATCCCATTCTATCGAGGACCTCTCCAGCCATGGCCATCCCACACTATCAAAAGCCTTTTCCGCGTCCAGAATGACCATGGCTGGAGCCTCCCCCCCCGTCTGTCCACCCAAGCGGACCGCCTCCAGTACCATTATGGCTCTTCTCACATTACTGACAGCCGCTTTCCCCCTAAAAAAACCAGTCTGTTCTTTCCCCAACCATCGCGGCATCAAGACAGCCAGACGATCCGCCATTATCTTAGATAGTATCTTTAAATCCTGATTGATCAAGGAAATTGGGCGAAACGCAGCTGGGTCATCCGACACCTTCTCTCCTTTTGGGAGGAGCTTAATATAAGCCGTATTCAAGTGCTCGGGAATCCCTTTGCCCTTCAAGAAATCATTATACATGACTTTCAAATGCGGGGTAACTTGGTCACTCAGGATTTTGTACAAACTGGCCCCAAACCCATCTGGACCCGGAGCTTTATGTATATTTAACCCCTTGATAACACTTTTCACCACGTCCTCTGAGATATCTCTATTTAATTCTTCCATTTCCTCCTCCGTGACAGATGTCATCCCACCTCCTCCAACCATTGTTGACCCAATGTCGAGTCATTTGTGCGTCTCCATATAGAGTCTTATAATAGTTGCCCAAAATGGTGTTAATCTCTTTGGGATTGGAGGTGGGAACCCCATCCGTATTTTTAATAGATGCTATCTGGGACGTAGAACTCCTGCCCTTAGCCAAATGAGCCAGTAATCTCCCGGCTTTGCCCCATATTTATGTAGCTCCGCATCCAGTGCCGATTTACCCATGACTTCCCTCCTCCGAGCCCACGCATCAAACTGACCCTTCGCCTCTAACCAACCCCGTTTGTTAGTTTCAGTCGGATTTTGTTGGTATTTCTTGTACTCCTCCCTCACCTGCCTGCTAGACAATAAATAATAGCATTGAGCTTTTTTCTTGAGTGCCGCTGCATGTGCTGTTACCCTCCCCCTTAGTACCGCCTTGGCCGTCTCCCAGAACAATGTAGAGTCCAAGGTGTCCGGCGGGTTGCAGGTTACGTAGTCAGTCCACCATTCCCCCATAAGCCTGGCGAAGTCTTTATCTGTCTGCAAATAGTGGGGAGTCGCCAAATCAGGTCAGAACCCCTCTGGAATGCTTCACCCAGTGTCACTGCCACCGGGCTGTGGTCAGAGATTACTAGATCCAAAATGTCAGTGTCCGTGACCTTTGTCAGTAAATCACAGCTGACCATCAAGCAAATCAATTCTAGACCACGAGCCGTGTGGATGTGAGAAGTGGGTATATTGGCGATCCAATGGATGTGGAGTCGCCAAATGTCATGAAGACCCAAGTCCTCCACCAATTCCCGGAGAGGTCCCGCCCTCATCCCCCGGCCCCACTCCAGTCTCTCTTGAGCCCGATCTATCCTCTGACACCTCCAGAACCTCATTCATGTCCCCTCCCATGATTAGAGTATTTAGACTAGTTCCCATCAACTTCTCTCCTATGGTACCAAAGAAGGTATTTCTGTCAGTATTGGGTGCATATATATTGTGTATATCTAATGTCCCACTGGGAGTCTCGAGAACCACCTGCACATGTCTCCCCTCATCATCATGTTGGCAATGAATCAATTTATGAGGAAAGCCTTTACTCACCAGGGTGAGAACCCCTGCCTGTCGACCCTTTGCCCCAGACCCATAAACCTCCCCTACCCATAATCTGTTCATCCTAAATATATCCTGTTGGGGTAGGTGCGTTTCCTGCAAGAGCGCTATGTCAGCCCTCAACCTCTTGAGGTGTCGAGCACCATCATCCGTTTCTCTGGGGATTTTAGTCCCTTAATGTTCCAGGAAACAATCTTAACCATTATCTAGAAAGGAAAACATTTCAATATTGGACAAGCACCCCGCAGGCAACACACCCCATAGTAAACACAAGATATTTCAATACAAGTCAAGTAGCAGAATTGACATTTCAACATTCCCAACTCATCCCCCAGCGGCCAACTTATCTGACCACAAAAACGTAGTCCCCCCCATTCCAATAACTTTAACCTTAAAGTAACTGCTAAGTCCCCCCTCCCTCCCCTGCCCCGTCTCATCCCCCCCTCCCCCTTTTCCCATCAGAGTACCAAAACATCTTGCGACTCCCTTTTTTTCCAACGCAGATACCTCCTCCGCCCACCAGCCTAGCCCTTGCTAGTATATTATATTATATAACATTCCCCCTTAAACTCGATTAATCTCAACTCTAGATGACTTTGTAACAACCAGACAGTTAGCCACCTCGCTCCCCACGGGCAATAGATGTAAATGTATACATCCAGTGCCTAGAGAAAACAAACACAATCAACATTTCCCCTTCCCTCAAGCAGGGGCTTCGGTCAAGTTCGACGACTCTCCTCTCGGGGAGCCTCCTCCGTCCCTCCGACCTGATGGCGAAAGACGAGGCGATCTCATGAATGCCCGCATCGCCTCATCTGGGTCCCGCCATCTTCGAAAAGAGCCGTCATCTCTTGTTCTAAGTACGGCTGGGTACTGGAGCTGAAACTGGACACCCCTCCGATACAGCATGGCACAGACATCACTGAAGGCTCTCCGTTGTCGTGCCACTAGGGCTGAGAAGTCCTCATGCAGGACCACTTTGTGCCCCAGTATCTCCAGAGGGCGTCTCCTGGCCCTGAATGCCCGCAAAAGCCTGTCTTTGTCTTTGTAATTAAGATACTTGGCTATAGCCTGTCTCGGGCCTCTGGACAATTGACCATTCCGGGTGTCCCTCTCGCCGGTAGAGTCTCCCTGGGCAGGTCCTCTCGGGGGTCCCAGCCTGTGTGCTCTTTCCACTTTATACAACCCCTCAATGCCCAAGGCTGCAGGAATATCTGTCTCAAAAATGGTGTCCAGTTGCTGGAGTGGTACAGATTCAGGCAATCCAGTAAGACGCAGATTATTTCTTCTTGATCTATTTTCTAGATCTTCTAGCTTGTCAGACATCCATCCATTTCTTTTCTGCATCTCCTCCAGCTCCTGCTCCTTTACATTCAGCCTGTCCTCCAGGTCTGATACCCTCTGTTCGAGGTGGTCAAGCCTGCTTGCATGTCTGGCAGTAGTCTCTCTGATATCCTCCAGTGCATCTCTCACTGCCTCCCTCACCGCTGCTGTTATGTCAGCTCTGAGGGATTCAAATGCCTCTTTGGCCCCCATAATGCTGTCCTGTGGCTGGCCGAATTTCACTGCACCGCCGCTGGCTGCTCCTGTGCTCCCTCCTTTAGGCTGCCCCTGTGTACCTTTGCTGCCATTCTCCTTGCGGTCCATTCTCTGGGGCTGTGGGTATTCCTGGGAGCCGCGGTCCTTCCTCTTTCCCGCCGCTGTCTGTGCGGCCGCCGCCATCTTGCCTTTGCCCGCCTGCTGAGATGGTGGTCGTGGAGCAGAACGCTGGCCGCCTCCCCCGCTGCGCAGCCAGTGATCCACGGTGCCAAAACACTACGGGGACCTCAGTGCACCGTCCAGGGCTCGCAGCACACGCGCTGGGGGACTATATCTGCCAGTCTAGGGCTGGCTTGCGCCGGGAGCTCCTCACCCCCGTGTATCCACGATGGCGCCGGAACCGGAAGTACATTGGCTGTTTTTAATCAGATGTTTATATTTGGAAATGAAAGATAGCATACATATGAGGCGAGTTGTGTGAGGTGATTTGTGCACATCTGTATCTGTCTGTGAGGTGTGTGTGTCCCTGGGGTGTGTGTATGTGTGTGTCCCTGTGGGGTGAGTGCATGTGTCCCTATAGGGTGTGTGTGTATGTGTGTGTGTCCCTGTGGAGGGGGTGGTCTGTGTGGTGTGTGTGTCTCTGTGTTGTGTGTGTCTCTTTGTGGTGTGTGTGTCTCTTTGTGGTGTGTGTGTCTCTTTGTGGTGTGTGTGTCTCTTTGTGGTGTGTGTGTGTGTCCCTGTGGGGTAAGTGCATGTGTCCCTATAGGGTGTGTGTGTATGTGTGTGTGTCCCTGTGGGGGAGGGGTCTGTGTGGGGTGTGTGTGTCTCTATGTTGTGTGTGTGTCTTTGTGGTGTGTGTCCCTGTGGGGTGAGTGCATGTGTCCCTATAGGGTGTGTATGTGTCCCTGTGAGGGGGGTCTGTGTGGTGTGTGTGTGTGTCCCTGTGGGGTGAGTGCATGTGTCGCCATAGGGTGTGTGTGTGTGTCCCCGTGGGGGGGGGTGTCTCTGTGTTGTGTGTGTCTCTTGTGGTGTGTGTGTGATTGTTCGGGTGCGTGGTGAGTATCCAATGTTGGGGCTGCACTTTAGAGACTATACACTTGCTGTTACTCTTTACTCTTTGTGTGCGTGTGGTGTGTATACATGTCCCTGTGCGTGGTGAATATCCCATGTTGGGGCCCCACCTTAGTGACTATATGCTGGTATATGCTGTTAGCTTTGGTGCTGTCATTCAGCCCCTCTCATTCACAACTGTCAACTGGTAACTGTCACTTTTTCCCCATTATGTAGATAGGGGCAAAATTGTTTGGTGAATTGGAATGCGCGGGGTTAAAATTTCGCCTCACAACATAGCCTATGACGCCCCCGGGGTCCAGACGTGTGACTGAAAAATTTTGTGGCTGTGTAGATACCAATCCCGGATACACACACACATACACACACACACAGCTTTATATATTAGATTTTAAAAATTAAAAAACTGAAAAGTGGGGCGTGCAATATTATTCGGCCCCTTTACTTTCAGTGCTGTAAACTCACTCCAGACGTTCAGTGAGGATCTCTGAATGATCCAATGTTGTCCTAAATGACTGGTAATGATAAATGGAATCCATCTGCGTGTAATCAAGTCTCCATATAAATGCACCTGCTCTGTGGTAGTCTCAGGGTTTTGTTTCAAGTGCAGAGAGCATCATGAAGCCCAAGGAACACACCAGGCAGGTCCGAGATACTGTTGTGGCGAAGTTTAAAGCCAGATTTGGATACAAAAAGATTTCCCAAGTTTTAAACATCACTGTGCAAGCGATCATATTGAAAGGGAAGGAGTATCAGACCACTGCAAATCTACCAAGACCCAGTTGTCCCTCTAAACTTTCATCTCGAACAAGGAGAAGACTGATCAGAGATGCAGCCAAAAGGCCCATGATCACTCTGGATGAACTGCAGAGATCTTCAGCTTAGGTGGGAAAGTCTGTCCATAGGACCACAATCAGTCGTACACTGCACAAATCTGGCCTTTATGGAAGAGTGGCAAGAAGAAAGCCATTTCTCAAAAATATCCATAAATAGTCTCGTTTGAAGTTTGCCACAAGCCACCTGGGAGACACACCAAACATGTGGAATAAGGTGCACTGGTCAGATGAAAACAAAATCGAACTTTTTAGCCACAATGCGAAACGATATGTTTGGTGTAAAAGCTACACTGCTCATCACTCTCAAAACACCATCCCCACTGTCAAACGTGGTGGCAGCATCATGGTTTTGGCCTGCTTTTCTTCAGCAGGGACAGGGAAGATGGTTAAAATTTATGGGAACTGTTGGAGGGAGTCAAAAAGGCCAACCATGGGTCAGGCTGCATCTTTGCTCTCGGGCTTCTCCACGGTGGGGGCCCTGCGGAGAGGATTGGAAAGGGACTCTCTGTTTTGGATAGAGTTCTCCCAACTAAAATCTTACCTTGCTTCCTTAAGATCTGAGCACCCCACTGCCCGGGAGTTCTTGTTGGGTTCTACTGAGGGCCCCCTTCACTCGGTGTCTTCAATGTACAATATACTGACGGGTGGTCACAGTGGACCCTCCTCCTTATATAGAGGCCTGGCAGAAGGACTTACAGACCACCTTTTCCGCCCTGGATCTTCAAAAGATTTTCACCTTGACTCATAGGCTATCTGTGTCCTGTGCGTCTCAGGAGAAAAGTTACAAGATATTAATCAGGTGTTATAGGTGTCCGGACTTCCTTCATAGGATATACCCTGCTGTACCAGAATCGTGCTGGAGATGCGGGGGGAGGTGGGTACGCTACTACATATTTGGTGGTCCTGCGGGCCCTTGCAACAATTTTGGCGAAAAATCTTTGCAATATTTGTTGCTGTCACGGGAGTGTCTCGAGACCTATCGCCTCAAGTAGCGCTCCTTTCCCTGATTTCGGGCTCTTTGGCAGCTAATAAAAATGGCCTATTTAGATTTTGTCTAATAGCAGCCAGAACGATAATCCCTAGACACTGGAGATCTACGGAGACCCCGACGGTCAGAGAGTGGATAACTGAAATGAATAGACTTGAACTAATGGAATCCCTCATTGCCCAGGACACGTATAGATGGGATAAGCATTAAGCACCAAGGAACGTGGTGCGCTTGGCACCTTTTCAGAGAGGGCCCGGATATTTCCTCCTGGTTAGGGGACGGTTAAACTGGACTTAATGTCCGATGACGTTTTTTGGGAGGCTCGGTAGGATTGTTGCGCGCGCTTCACCTTTTCTTAACCAGATTTTTAGCTATAAGTTATGTGGCAGGCTGTTTCCCCCCCACCCCCCCCTCTCTCTCTCCTTCCCCCATATACCCTCGTTCTTTCTCCCCCTTCCCTTTATCTTCTTTATCTCTTGTTTCTCCTAACTTTCTCTTTCTCTTTTTATTCTTTTATATCGTCCTATATAATGGTTTGATATAGATGCATAAAGTAATATAGATATTATACTTTTCTCGAGCTTAACAATAACCACTATGGAGGATATATACTCATTTATGATGGTTATTTGAGTCTCATTCACATTCCTATATCTGTGCAAGATGTTGTCTTATGTGATTGTTCATATTTCCTTTTCTCCTTAATAAACATATTTAAAAAAAAAAAAAAAAAATTGATTTGAAGATGGACGGAGCCAAATACAGGACCATTCTGGAAGAAAATCTGTTGGAGTCTGCGAAAGACCTGAGACTGGGACGGAGATTTATCTTCCAACAAGACAATAATCCCAATCATAAAGCAAAATCTACAATGGAATGTTTAAAAAATAAACGTATCCAGGTGTTAGAATGGCCAAGTCACAGTCCAGACCTGAATCCAATCGAGAATCTGTGGAAAGAACTGAAAACTGCTGTTCACAAACGCTCTCCATCCAACCTCACTGAGCTCGAGCTGTTTTGCAAGGAAGAATAGGCAAGAATTTCAGGCTCTCGATGTGCAAAACTGATAGAGACATACCCCAAGTGACTTGCAGCTGTAATCTCAGCAAAAGGTGGTGCTACAAAAAACTCAAGTGGGCTGATTAATATTGCACGCCCCAAATTTCATTTTTTTAAATTTTTTTAAAAAAGTTTAAAATATCCAATAACTTTCATTCCACTTCATGATTGTGTCCCACTTGTTGTTGATTCTTCACAAAAAAATTAGAATTTATATCTTTATGTTTTGAGCCTGAAATGTGGCAAAAAGTTGAAAAGTTCAAGGGGGCCGAATACTTTCACAAGGCACTGTATGTATATTTGTACCTGTACATTTATCAGCCGTTATGTTAGATCAACTGACAGGTTATGTGCAGTGGCACCTGTCAAGGAGTGAAATATTATGAAGTAAGTGAACAGTCAGTTCTTTGAGTTGGTGCAGTGCAAGAAGAAAAATACTCTTACTATCTTTGATACAGCATCTGCAAAGGAACAGATCTTCTGTGGTGTTCCTGGCATGCTTGGTTAGGACCTACCAAAAGTAGCAGTTCTATGCTATGCAACTCTTTGGGCATTAATGTGCATGCTACTTTGACATGTATTACCTACATCTACATTGTTGCAGATCAAATGTTTTTTTTTCACCCCTTGAGAACCTGTCACTTGCTCAAAAAATTAAGTTAATTGCATTGTAAAAATTCATGTGCTCAACTGAGTTTGCCCCTTCCATTTTTTATCTATCCATTACAATAATGTTCACATTTATTGCTCTTAATTGTAGTTCACTAGGACATTTGTTTATTTTTCAGTGGGGACATGCGCATTTACCCATCCTTTCCAGATGCTGTCAGCAGCTAATCTAGCAGTTTGATATCTCTGATAGCATCTTTGTGGGAGGAAGGGGTGAAATCTTATGCTCCTGAAGAAAACTTTTAAGAAACACCCAGATGAACTACAAGCAGAGATTTCACACATTGCACTCTTATGGCATTAAATGTGATTTTCTGCAATGGAGCAACACTGCAGTAAATGGAAAAAAGTGGCAGAATTTAAGGTGTTTCCGGTCTGGTTTATTTATTTATTTATTTTTTTGATGGGTCCTTCATAAAAGGAGCCTGTTGCATTGAATAATGCCATTTATCTACAATAAAGATAAAATAAAAGTAGCTCACTTTTACATTCCATGTTGGGTCTCGTCTATAGCACAATACAGCACTTGTAAGTATGGAATTCTTCTTTTGGAATAATTCACACATTTCAGTAAATTAGAATTCTATACTTTTAAGTGCTGCCTTGTGTATTTTAATAGATTCCTTTACATCTTACACATTTCTCTTCATGTACCTGCAATATAGAGGTAAATCTGCAATCAAAAGTGCGCAGCTGCTGTACAGCCGGAAGAATGTTGAGAAAAAGGGGTTTGTAATATTAAACTTCAAAGAAAAGAAAGAGGAATTAGTCCTACCAGCGATTGTATTTCCAGGAGTCCATCATGACAGCACTCCTTAACTTCCCTACCTTGAATAGGCACATCAGAAGGCGGTCTTATATAGGGACAGGAAAACACACGAGGTTGAAAAACCCATCCCACCTCCAACGATCAGTGTCTATTCAAGGTAGGGAAATTAAGGAGTGCTGTCATGATGGCCTCCTGGAAATACAATTACTGGTAGGACTAATTCCTCCTTTCCAGCCTATTCCTTTCTATAACAAATCTGGCTCACGGTGGCTCTTGCTCTTTGCCAAGGAAGAGGAGACAGCTCTTGGAGGATGTGCTCTGACAACTTCTGGAGGTGTCTTTCCTTCTGAAGAATATGCCAGACAGATTGTAAATTTGATCCATCCAGCTAGAGTCGTCTTTAACGCTATCTCCCTGTGTTCCCGCTTTCAAACTGAATGAAGAAGAAGTTATAGCTTTTTTGCTTTATTGGAGGACACAGGAAACTGGGTGTATGCTCCTGCTACCAGGAGGCTGACACTAGGCAAGTTAAAAATGTAACTCCTCCTCAGCAGGGTACACCCCCTGACTGGACAAAATGTTAATCAGTTTTAGCTTTGTACCGGTCGGAGGCAGACATTTGTTTTCCTTAGAGCTTCATCTACACCACAATCTTTATAATACAATACAGTTTTCTCCCCTTTTTTCTTTCAGGCTGTGTGCTCACGATCCGGAGCCACTGCGTCTTGGATGCAGTGGCACCGGACCTGCAAGAACCCGCCAGTGCCTGCAGGGAGACCACAGCCGCCCTGTACCCACCATCTGCTGTGGGTGTAGGGCAGCTTCTCACTGCATGCAGCCGATGGGGACTGCTTCCGACTCCTTAGCATGAAATGAACATGCTGCGGAGTAGCCAACATCGACTGCGGCACCGCAGCTGAAAGGATGCTGTGGTCGGGAGCAGCATTGTGAAAATGGGCTTTCTACAATTCCCATCCACTATCCTGCTATTGTACTACACAGCAGCAAAACGCTGTGTCTAAAACGCTGTGTAGACTGATTGTAAGCACAAAGCCTCAGATTTCACACGTCTTGTGAGGGCAACAGAGTGAAAATTGATCACTCTGTCATCCCACTTGGAGACCGGGAGTACAGAGCTGGAAGCTCACACTGTTGTCTCTCAAGTTGGAACAGCAATATCATTACAGTAGCCACCATCGCAAGGAAGCCACAGGACAGAGGCCATGGGTAGATCCTAGTCAACAATCTACAGCCCGCTCGCCCACCAAGGCGATGCGTAGCAAGGAGACACAACATGAAAGGGAAAGAGGAGACTAGCTGCACAGCATCCGGACATTGACTTACGAAACTTAAGTGTTCCCATTTCTCTGCTGGATTCGGAGCATAGGGCTCCTGAGCACCCAAACTTCAACCCGCCAACCCCGTACGGAAGTAATAATAAATTGCATTCACGGCTAAATCCTCAATCGGGATCCTCCTCAGCACTACATAAAGTCAAAAAGACTGCACATGTGTCACTATGCTTGTTCACATCTGGACGACAAAATACCGGAGGGCTCTCCCGCCATCGTTGGTACCAAGACAAGACTACTCAGTCTCAGGCACAAAAGTGTCCTTTGTTCCTCTACACGTGTATGGTAGAAGAAAATTTAAATAGTCCCGCCATTCCTTCAGCACACACTTCAGCATGCATGGAGGAGTACACTCCCTAACATAAGTTATGTTGCTTATCCTGTTATGTAAATAAAAGCTTATAACCTCACGTTAAATTCATCCATTGGTTATATAAATTACTCTTTTGAAAGCTGAAACCCTCTGAAATGTGGTTTAGGTTAAAAAAAAATTGGCATCAATGCTGAAATATTGATCATTTAATGAACACTGAATGGTCAGATTTTGGCAAGACAAAAGTTTTGTCGCCCACAGAAAGTAATGTGATTTTCAAACAAAAAATTCACTTAAAATACAAATATATGTTGCATAACATTGGTGAATGAAGTTGTGGTGCTATTAGTCATATTTAATATTGTGTGACTTCCATGAGCTTGAAGGACTGCATCCATGCGGTTCAACAATGATTCATACAATTTATTAATGAAGTCATCAGCAATAGCAAAGAATGCAGTCTTGCATGCCTCCCAGACTTCATCTAGATTCTCTGGTTTTGTCTTCCAAGCTTCCTCATTCATCCTACCCCAAACATGCTCAATGATGTTCATGTCTGGTGACTGAGCTGGCCAGTCCTTGAGCACTGTTGATCTTTTTTGCCTGTAGGAACTTTGTTGTAGAGATGGATGTATGAGATGGAGCACCATCCTGCTGCAGAATTTGACCCCTTTTATTATTTGGAATATAAGAGGTAGTTAATACTTCTTGATATTTTAGGCTATTGATATTGCCTTCCACCTTGCAGATGCTTCGCACACCCCCATACTGAATGTAACCCCAGACCATGATCTTTCCACCACCAAATTTAACTGTTTTATGGGTGTATTTTGGATCCATATGGGCTCCAGTACGTCTCCTGCAGTATTTGCGGTGGCTGTGGTGTCATTCTACTGAAGATTCATCAGGGAAATCCACCTTTTGCCACTTTTCCAGCATCTGTTTAGCAGGCTGTGGGACTTTGCAAATGCCACACTTTTTGTATTTGCCTTTTGTTTAGTGCTGGCTTCTGGGCACTGATTCGACCATGGAGGCCATTTCGAGACAGAATCCTACAAACTGTTCTAGTTGACACAGGGACTTGAGGTGACCAGGCCTGTTGGAACTCTGCTGCAGTGGAAGAGGGCTGCTTGATTTTTTAACCAACAAACGTTCCTCCTGAACAGTTGTCTTGTGGAGTTTGCCGGACCTTGGCTTGTCAAGCACATCTCCAGTCTCTTCATATATTTTTTTAATTCTTTGTACTTGACGCTGAGACACATTAAAGGTGCCAGCCACCTCTGCAGTAGATTTGGTCTTCAGCCTCTTGATAATCAAGGCTTTGGTCGCAGGGTGGATTTTTGGCAAGTTGTCAGAGCTCAAAGTGCATTTTAAGTGAAGGTCTGGGGTGCTAGGTTTCTTTTTATACACCCCCACTAATTAACCGATCATTTACTGAGCACAGGTGAGGATGTAAACTAGGATTGGGTGCGTTATATGAGCAGGCGACAAAACTTTTGTCTTGCTAAATTCTGACCATTCTGTGTTCATTAAATGATTAATATTTCAGCATTGATGCCAATTTATTTTCTTAAGCTAAACCAAATTTCAGAGGGTTTCAGCTTTCAAAAGAGTAATTTATACAACCAATGGATGAATTTAACGTCAGGTTATAAGCTTTTATTTACATAACATGGATAAGTGACATAACTTCTGTCAGGGAGTGTACCTCTAACGTAACATGAACTCTCCCCTAGCAGCGGTAAGTCCCACCCAGAACAACAAGCATATCAATCAGCGTCCGCCTAACATATTAAGGGCACTGTCCACAATCTTGTACAACTAATGAGCTTTCTCAGCTCATATAAGAAGCAGGATGCACGCATACGCAGATAACTAGTTCCCTCCCATCTTTGTCTTCCTCTCCTTATCGCTTCCGAGACACACATGCAGCTCAGCAGACTGCACAGCATACAAGAGATCTACCAGTGAACCTGCACAGAGGACATTCCTCAGACTGGATAAGCTTTGCTTACAAGTGATGCTGAATGCTCCTTCCCACAAGTCTCCCTTTCTATCACACCTAGCTCTCGTGATTAGAGATGAGCATGTTAGCCAATTTTGAATTCGGTGCGAACATTGCAGATTAAGTTTGTGATCGGAAACCCGAGCAATTTAAAAAAATGTGCAAATGCGGCTTTGTTTTATAGTTTTTAATGTTGAACGTAGACTTTAAAGCTTAACCGCCATTTAAATTTTTATTTCTTTATCGCCTCATTGGGGGACCATGGGTGTATGCTTGCTGCCACTAGGTGGCGACACTAAAGCTAAATAAAAAAATTTCCTCCTCCTCAGTAGTATACACCCCCAGTCCAGAGGGACATCTAGCCAGTTTAAGCTTAGTGTCTTCAGGAGGCAGACATGCTGGGGCTCTCCAGCCCTGCTACTATATAGGTTTGTATTCCTTAATCTTTTCCTTTTGTGTTTTAGACACAGCTCATCGGGAAACAGGTTGGATCTTATCCTCCTGTAGTCCCTCTTACGTACGGCAGAGGGAAACAGTCTGGTGTGTCTTATCTAGTCAGTCGCCCCTCTGTACTAAGTGACCGACCACACACACGTTTTCTGGTTGCCCAGCCCCCACCACACGCTTATTGAAACTAAGTGCTGGGAGGAAGACCGCCGTACCCCAGGTGAAAAACCAGGGGTCCATATCGGGCACTCTTCTGCGTGATCAGGAGGACTAGTGCGGGGGCAGAAGACTCGTCGCCTCGCATCCTAATCCTCGGCTGACAGCGCTTCTACCTAACCAGGCAACCAGCATACAGGGCACACAGTTCGCCAGATGACCCACTCCAGGAGGATGGATGGTCTCAAACCCTTCAGGAAAGATGGACGCTTTCAGGACAAAAGGACCCTGCAGGTCTGACGGATGTACCTGGTATCTGAACTCCCACAACACAGGACTGGTAAGAAGTCTGTGTAGTCACTCTGCTGTGTGTGTGTATGTGTGTGTGTGTGTGTGTGTGTGTGTGACTCCCCACAGCATCAACCTCTCAGCATGCATGGACTCAGGAGGATGAATGGCCCCCAGGATTGTGCAGACAGTCGAACGCGGTCACCTTCGGGTGCTCCGTGACGGCCCACCGCAGGTCACTGGCAGCACCTCTAAATTTAGTCCCTAACTTCATTGCGGTCTCCGTAGACTAAGTACCCACCCACGTCGGCCCTGAACCAATCAGGTGTGAGGGCGGACTTTTTCTTCCGCACTCCTATACTCCACAAAGGCTCCTCGGCCTCCTGCAGGGATACCAGTTGAACAATAAAAAGACAGGGTAGGTTACAACACTTATTACAGACCAGGATAAGTGACACTTTTGGAGGATAACAAGTTCTCAATACCAAGGGTATAAATAGTGTTCAGCCAATAGTCAAATACAAAAAGGGGGCAATCCAGCATACAAGGAAAATATCACACAATTACATAGTAATTACCATAGTATATATGTACAAAAACACTTTATACACTTTTACCGGAAGCCACGTATCGCGTAGGCTAGCGCATTCTCGCTCCACGCTCTACCTATTGTGCCTGCGCCGACATCGCTGTGCCATCTTGGAAATGGGCAACACTGTGGGCACCTGGAATAAAATTTAAGGAGGACCTGTCACCAAAGCAGGCATGGTGATCTAATTACAGCACTGGATGCAGCATGTCTGCAGCATGCAGGCAAGGGGTCCATAAGCACTTGAGCAGCCCTGTACCCCGAGATAATACAGTTAGAAAACTTACATGCTACAGCCACTAAGGAGGTGGCTAGGGCTGCAGCCAAGGGCAGATTCACACCCCCTGGCTGTGTAATCTGCCCACCGCTGCCATTCATTCTCTCCCTGTCTGCAGCATTTAAACAGTTTTTTTTTTTCTCTCCTGTGTAGCCCCGCCCCTGAGGGGCGGAGCTACACAGGAGAGAAAAAAACCTCAGTTTAAATGCTGCAGACAGGGAGAGAATGATTGGCAGCGGTGGGCAGATTACACAGGCAGGGGGTGTGAATCTGCCCTTGGCTGCAGCCCCTAGCCACCTCCTTAGTGGCTGTAGCATGTAAGTTTTCTAACTGTATTATCTCGGGGTACAGGGCTGCTCAAGTGCTTATGGACCCCTTGCCTGCATGCTGCAGACATGCTGTATCCAATGCTGTAATTAGATCACCATGCCTGCTTTGGTGACAGGTCCTCTTTAAGGAAAGCACAAAATTGGAGGCGTGACCTGCGGCTCATGCAGTAGACACACTCTCCAGAGCTCCGGTGCGCATTACAGCGACAAGGGTTTCTATGTCTTTCTAAGGACTGAAACCCACTTAAATGCAAGTCCACCGGATCACTGAACGGCGGGGGACCCAGTCAGTCCCTCTATCTTCTGAAGGACCAGAAAACGCACACTTGAAACTGGCTTCCCGAGATAACACTGACCCGGCCTGCAGCCATTAGAGCCCCCCCCAGAGCTCTCTCAGCGCTGGGGACGAGCCCTCCTGTTACACCGGAGGATCCACTGCCCACCTCAAGAGACAACAAGCCCCACTACCGGCTTCCATCTCCCCCTGCCCCGCGGTCCCCCCCCGGTGTGCCTCCCGCGACTCTCCCTCTCTGGGAGGGGAGACACAGCAGACACCAAGGCTGAGAAGCGACTCCCATCTCCCGACTCCTCACCTTTCTGAGTGCCCACTGCAGAATCCTGGTTCCCCCTGAGGAGCTCCTCTGGTCCAAAGGAAAAAGTCTGAAGAAGACCGAAGGAACTACTTTCTCCCTTCATCTTCTATCCTCCGGCGGCAAGCACGTGGGCGGAAGGATCCACAGCCTCCATGTAAGAAGATCCGGCCGTAACTGCTGATCCTGCCCACGCTCTTAGGAAGAAGAAACCTTCAACGCAGGTACACTCTCATTCCATCTCTCCTGAGAGAGATCAAGCCCTCCAGTGATAGCCCTAGACTACCCCACTCACCCCTTTACTACTGCAAACCAGTCACCTTTTATATAAAGCCACTATTAGACCAAGCCTGCAACACCACTGTCACCTGATTTATGCCAACAACTTTGTATTGACTTTTGTAAAATTGAGAAATCAACAGCTCCTCACTGAACTTATCCTCACGAAAATTAAAAGAACTGCGCCTATACTTTACAAGAAGTGTCTTCTCAGATACTCTATCTTGCTTTTACACTGTGGGAAATCGGAATTATTAATCGCTTCCCAGCCGATCCTGGGCTATAACTCAGCTCTATAACTTGTCACTTTCACAAGAAACTCCCTCTGTTTAATTATTTTTTTTTTCCCTCCCTCCTCATACCTTGCTGAACTCAACTTCCAAGTGCGATTCCTTCGCAGGAAACCTCAAGCATATTCTATACTAAACAACATTCATTGTAATCTCACTCTGTATTAAGTTGATTTAGCACGCTGTATTCCTCCTTCGTTTACTGCATTTATCTCAATTTATCCTTGTTAATGGTAATCTGAGAAACATCTGAATAATATTAAGTTTATACTGCAATAACACACTAGCTATCTTTCTTTAGCTCTAGAAACTAATTTGCTTATCTATCTGAACAGTCTAAGTACTGCTGTATACAACTCCACTGTGTGACGCTGTCAAACACCTAACTATTTCCCTCTAGTGAACCATACATACTTAACTTAAATCTTCCATACCATTATCATTAATAACTAGCACCAACCCGAATTCCTCCAACTACAATCCTACCTGACATCGTCGGCGCAGACAAGCAAGTTCAGACAGCTCACCACCCCAATGGAAGAACTGTTCACACGCGACTACCCCCCAACCCATGCGGTCTCGGAGATCCACCGCATCCTCTCAGGGAAGAGGGGAACAAACAAACGCTCCTTTCAACTGGCCTGGGAAAGGGAACTAGGAAGAGAGCTCTCCTGGCCCGAATGGAAGAAAAGCTTCCTATTCACGCGTAAAATGTCAAACTCATGTCTAGCCCAGGAAAAAAACTACAAAATCCTATACAGATGGTACCGCTGTCCAGACCGTCTCCACATCATCTTCCCCACGGTCCCAAACACATGCTGGCGATGTGGAACAGAGGAGGGAACCACGCTCCACATATGGTGGAACTGCACAGCAATCCAGGGTTTCTGGGAAGGGGTGTTCCGAAACTATTCCCTTATCACGGGCAGACGAGTGATCGGCAACCCCGAGATAGCCCTACTGTCAGTCTACACCCCGGACCGGTGAAAAACACAAAAAGAGACATCCTACGCTTCTGCATGTCGGCCGCCCGCTCCGTCATCCCACATTACTGGAAATCTCCAGAAAAAACCCCCATGGTCGACTGGTGCATGGAAATGTTAGACATCAGCCGGATGGAGGAGCTAGCGGCCGAAAACACAGGCTCGATGGACAGTTACAACACCATATGGATGGAATGGATCCTGTTCAGAAACTCCCCTAACTTCAGCAAACTATTTTCACAGCAGCACTAAGCCAGCCCGCACTAAACAGGGAGGAGACACAAAGGATCCGATCGGCTCTCACCAACCCCCGCCACCTCTCCCCCCCCTAACGAAACCCCCCCCCCCGAACACCACCAATCCCTGCCACACCCCCGAGAGGTCCACACCGGACGACGCAACCCCAGGCCCTCCCCCCCACAACACCCACCCACTCCGCACAGCGAACCTCACCCACCACCGCCGCCCCCCCCCCCCATCAAGTCAGACACCCCACGTCCCCCTACACCCGCTCGGCACCTACCCGGCACTACCAACCCCCCCCCCCCCCCCCCGGACCCCAAACCCCGGACCCCTGAAAGAGTTAAAGGTACCCTCGCTCACCCACGCCCCGCGCTAGCAGGTAAAATGTCCTCAACGGCACAGATGTACTCCAACTGTAACCTACTTAACTTTGTATATTGACATTGTGTACTCGATGACATGCATAAACTGTACCTGCTGCAACACTTTTTCCCAATAAAAATGATTGAACAATAACTAGCACCAACCCTTAAAACTTCTAACAAACCCTGACTCAATATGCCAACCAAAACAAAACAAAACTCCTTACCTCAAGAAATAGAAGCAGCGGGAGATCTACAAAAATCACCTCTAAAGAGCAGACTCCCCACCCCGTCACAACCCTCACAGACTATAAAAAAACATGAAAGAAGGGAACCAAAACCCTAGAGACATCAGAAATAAAGACTGGACCACAATGTCCGAAGAGAGCGACAACACCACTTTGATGGAGCTAACCCACACCTCCTCAAAAAGAAAAGAAATAGGCACCCCTTCTAAAAGCACTACAAGTTCCTCATCAAAAACAGATGTAGAAATTAGTAGCAGAGACCGCAGAACCAGAAGCCCAGCTAGACAGAAGCTCAAGACAAGCTTTACAGCACTTGACCCTATTCTCCAGATAAACCCAAACCAACAAATAGACAAATCTTTCATGATAAAATTATTCACTTCATTTCAAAACAAAATTGATGAAAATCTGTCCTCACATTTAGAAGAAATCAAAGCAACTGTAGCTTCAGTGGTCAAGAGTGGACGACCACGATCACTCAATTGCCAAGATCACCTCCACATCACTAAAACTCAGGAACAACCAACAAAAAATGCAAGAAGATATGGAATACCTAAGAATTAAACAAATAGACAGAGAGGACAGAGAAAGAGCCCACAGGCTTTTCAAACCAAAAAACATACCTGAAGACCTACCCAGGGACGCTATTGCAAAATTCCTCTTTTTCCCGTTAAAGGAACAAATTAACGAATATATGAGAAAACACAAGTCTCTACCAGCACCCTACGAGAACATCAAAATTTTCCAAAACTTCTCCAAAGAGACGCTAGAAAGAAGAAGAGCTCTCAGACCAGTCACATCCATCTTGAGAGACCAGAATATTCCATACAGATGGAGCCACCCTTTCTCGGAAGTCACCTTCACCCACAACAGCAAACTCTACAACATAGGTGAGGTCAAATCCGGACTATCAATCTTAAAAAAACTCCGAATAGGAGACTCTGGCTGACCTTCTATCAAAGGAGGGAGAAAGAAGAGAAAAAGATAAGAGAAAAGGTGGACTTTAAGTTACATTATAAGAGCACCGAAGGCCAAAACATTAGCCACTAGGAAGTCAAATAACGGTTCTCTGAACCCGTCCGCATTCTATACTCGATCCTCAAAGTGTTCACTTCCCCAATCCTCCTAATATTTAATTAGTCAAAGCTCTATTTCATACTTTAATTTAGAACTTCTCCCAGCACTATCTTACCCTTCCCTTCCCTCTTCACCTGTAGAGTCAGTCACCCCAACTTTGGATAATAATTAAGAACTAAAATGTCATATAACTACCTAACACTAAATACTAATGGACTTAATTCTCCGCAGGAAAGATTCCATGTATGGAAAGAACTCCAACTTCAGAAAATAGACATAGCAGGCCTCCAGGAGACACGTTTCAGTGCATGAGAACCCCCCAAAATTTTCAAGCAAACTCTACCCCAACATATTTTTATCATCTAATAAAAAAAAAAAAGCGGGAGTAGCCATTCTTATAAAAGGAACAGTGACATTTGAAGAAAAAGAAACCATCATAGACACTGATGGCAGATATATTATTCTAAAATGCCTTCTTGATGACGTCTTACACATTAGTCAACGTTTACGCCCCAAACTCAGGACAAATAACATTTATTAAAAAATTAATGAGGAAAGTTAGAGATTGTCAAGAGGGCGTTCTCTTTTTGTTTGGGGACTTCAACGCAGTTCCTAACGCGAATCTTGACTCCTCCAGCAAAAACAGGAATGTAAATACGCAACTAGACCCGTTACTACAACGAGAGGAGCTATTTGATGCTTTCCGTTGCCTTAATACATCTTCAATTGAATACACACACTTCTCAAATGTACATAAATCCCTTGCACGCATAGACCTAATACTGACGGACATCCACTCACTCAGACTTATTAGAAAGGTCTCCATCCTTCCTAAATCGTGGTCAGATCATTCTCCCATCTTATTTACCACATCTCAAGGACCCACCAAAAATAGAAAAAAAATCTGGAGAGCAAACTCCTTCCTTTTCCAACACCCAAAATACAAAACTGAGATCGAAAACTCCTTAAAACTATACTTCGCAGAAAATGACCTAGAAGGTACTACAATTTCAACTTTATGGTCCGCACACAAGGCGGTAATAAGAGGCCATCTAATCCAAATCAACGCAAGGCACAAAAAATCACTAACTTCCTCCACAATTAACATAACAAAGCAAATCAGAGACCTGGAAAATTCAGTAGCAAATGACCCCTCTGACATAAACATGAAGGAAATTTTAAAACTAAGGATAGAACTTAAATCACTATTAATTGCAGACTTTGATAAAATCACTCGTATAACCAAATCTAATTTCTACACCTTAGCTAACAAACCAAATAAAATGTTCGCAAACCTAATAAAAATTCGTAGAACCAAAACTGCAATTCGTCAAATAAAAAACAAACACGGCACCTTACAGAAACACCCAGAAGACATATCAGACACTTTTGTAGAGTTCTACAAAAACCTATATACCGTATTTTTCGCTTTATAAGACGCACCTGATTATAAGACGCACCCCCAAATTTAGTGAAGGAAAAGAGAAAAAAAATAATTTTTAATGTTAAATGGGGTCTGTCTTATAATGCCAATGTCTGTCTTATAGACTGATTGTATGTCCCCTATCCTGGTATATTTGTCTCCATTCTGGTATATGTGCCCCCTCCTGATATATGGTCCCCCTCCTGGTATGCATGCTCCCATCCTGGTATATATGCCCCTTCCTGATATATGGTATATGCCCCCATCCTGGTTTCCATGCCTCCATCCATTATTTATATCCCCCTCCTGATATATGTCCCAGAATGGGGGACATACATCCTGGTACATAGCCCCCCCAAGTCTTACCGAGGGAGCCACAGAGGTTGGGGGCAAGGCAGGAGCTGTGGGGGTGTCGAGCCGGTCTCCGGTGGGCCACAGAGGTAGGGGGCCAAGGCAGGAGCTGCGGGGGTGTTCCGCCGGTCTCCGGTGGGCCACAGAGGTAGGGGGCCAAGGCAGGAGCTGCGGGGGTGTTACGCCGGTCTCCGGTGGGCGCTGCCATTATTATTTCCCAGCATGCATTGCCTGTTTGGCAATGCATGCTCTAGTGTCTAAAAATGGCCGCGGATCGCGGTCTGCGCAAGCGCCGCCGCCATTTTCTTGAAGTCTGGAAAATAGAATATATGAACATGGCCGCGGCGCATGCGCAGACCGCGATCACGGCCATTTCTGGACACTAGAGCATGCATTGCCGAATAGGCAATGCATGCTGGGAAATAATAATGGCGGCGCCCACCGGAGACCGGCGCAACACCCCTGCAGCTTCTGCCTTGGTCCCCAACCTCCGTGGCCCCATGAGAACCGCATCGGACACCCCCGCTATGCACCCCACACCCCTCAGTAAGATTTTTTTTTTTCTTTTTTTTCTAACATTTGCTTTTTAAGACGCACCCCCGTTTCACCCCCAATGTGGGGGAAACAAAAGTGCGTCTTAAAAAGCGAAAAATACGGTAATTTGAAAAATTCTCATGAAAACTATGAATCCTCTACTGAACAAATTTCCAACTTCCCTAACTCAATTGACCTTCCCTCAATCACTAAAGATGACCACGACTTTATTAACTCCCCATACACCGAAAAGGAAATCACAGACACCATTATAAACCTAAAGAAACTCAAATCTCCTGGACCTGACGGCCTACAAAATGAGTATTATGTTACATATCACAACAAGCTCGCCCCTTATCTGACAAAATTACTCAATACCTTAACTTGTCCGAACCACCAACCTTCCAAAGAATTATTACAAGCAACCATCACTTTGATAGCTAAAAACAAAGGTGACCCGGACGATGTGGCCAATTTCCGACCCATTTCACTCCTTAATACCGACCTCAAGATAATGACCAAAACAATTAATTCCAGACTCCAGAAAATCGTCCCCAAACTAATCCACAGTGACCAGGTTGGATTTGTAAAAAACAGAAGCTCCACAGACGCAACACGACGAACTATCAACCTGCTCTCACACATTGAAAGACACAAGATTCCCGCCCTAATAGTCTCTGTTGATGCAGAAAAAGCTTTCGACAGGGTCCATTGGGGATATATGTTTGAAACACTAAAAAAATTTGGATTTGAAGGTAACATCGTCCAAGCCCTTGAATCTCTCTACTCCACTCCAACAGCCAACATTCTGACCAACGACACCCTCTCCAACACCTTCAATCTAACCAACGGTACCAGACAAGGTTGCCCACTCTCCCCTTCATTATTTGTACTGTCCATAGAGCCATTAGCAGAGAAAATAAGAATGATTCATTGCATTAGAGGCATCCACTCCAACCACAGAGAGTATACTCTCTAAGACACCTACTTACAACAATCAAAGAATTCTCTGCTATCTCATCTTACAAAATCAATCTGAAAAAAACCTCAAGTACTCCACTATAACCTGGACCTTACATCCATAACCATATTGAAAAGTGAACACAACCTCGACGTAGACAGGAAAGATCTGGACTTTCTAGGCATCAAAATTACGCATCATACATCTACTCTTATGGACCATAACTTGGACTTACTTTCTAAAACAATCCAAGGAGACCTTGCATACCTATCCAAAACTGACCTATCCTGGATAGGAAGAATTGAGGCCTACAAGATGTTCACACTCCCCAAAATCTTATACATCTTCAGATCTCTTACAATACCAATCAAACACTCATGGTTCAAAAAACTACAGAGACGGGGGGCGTGGCTTGGAAGCTAATGGCACCTGCTGCTTAATCCAGAGCTCCCACTGCTTCTCCACCAGAACGGCATAAAAACAGCAGATTCTCGGCCCCAAAGCAGCAGCAGAACAGTGCGAGGTGTTGCTGGACCCGGTGGGATGCCGAGAGCTGCCCCAAAACGGAGGGGTGAGTCAGCTAAACTCACAGACTTCTTCCCTGCTGAGTGTGCTCCCTCTCCTAACATGGCCCTGCTCAGATCAGCAGCACCATCCCCCTCTGCACATGGACAGTGCTCCACACGTGCCTCACACAGCCCGGAGACCAGGGAGCCGGGAAGAGAGGGAGAAGAAGCCCTGGTGACTCAAAGGTACCTCAGGGACATGCTTGGATCTCTTAGGAGCTCCCTCCAGGAGGACTGGAGGGAGATGATGCGAGAGGTCCGTCACGAGCTGACCTCACTGGGGGAACGCACAAACAGGCTTGAGACTAAGATGAGTGAATTTGCTGCAGCACACAATGATTTAGCCACAGACTATGGGGTAATGGATGATGGACTTAAGCAGGCACACCTCAAAATAGCTGCAATGGAGGATAAGCTGAGAAGAGGAAATGTGAGCGTGAGAGGGATCCCAGAGGGAGGGGGCCAGGAGGACCTGGTAACAACTATTAAGCCCCTGTTAAAACACATCCTCCCTGAGATTCCTGTGGGGGAGCTTGCCCTGGACAATGCGTTCAGAATCCCCAAGCCCCCACATGTGAACAAAGCCCTTCCCAGGGACATACTGGTCTCATTCCTGATCCCCAAAAAGGCAGAACAGCTCCTAAAAGTGATAAGGCAGAAGCAATCCCTGGAGGCTCCATACTCAGGAATATCCATCTTCCCTGATTTATCGGCAGTTACATTAGCCAGAAGGAGGAATTTGCACCCTATTGTAAGATCTTGAGAGACAGAGGCATGCTGTATAGCTGGGGAACCCCAGTCTGTGTGAAGTTCCACTATAAAGGCTCGAATCAGGTCTTCGCCTCCCCCACCCGTCTGGGCAGAGCCCTGAAAGAGTGGAACCTGACAAAGGGAATCTCACAATCTCCAGCCCAAGAGGGGTCCCACAATACTCCGAACCAGCAGCGTAACCGCCGCACCCTAGCTTCGGATTGGCAGACAGCGGGCTGAATCCCAGGAGTCCTAGGTGGGATGGCAGTGGGACCGCGCGGATTGGAGGATTTTCTGTTCACCCTTGGACTTGCTTGACTGGCAATCTCTGAAGGGGACCTGCGTCGTGATGGACGTAAGGTTGATCTCCTCCCCCCTGAACCGGGCACTGACCCGTCACCGTATTTACATGCATGGATGTGTTGAAAGCTTGTTGCTTCTGTTGTTGTTTTCTTCCCCCCACCCCTCCTACCCCTCCCTCCCTTCCCCCTCCCCACCTTGCCCCCGTCCCTTCCCTGGAGACAAGCGGTGCCGCCTAAGTCCGCCTAACTATGGATGGTCACTTCTTCTAATCGATGACAGTTAAAATTGTATCGTTGAATGTCCGAGGACTCAACTCCCCGGCCAAAAGGAGCTTTTTGTGGAAAGAGGCACGCAACAACAAAGCAGACATACTATGTCTCCAAGAGACACATTTGCTGGAACAGGACAATCAGAGACTATCTCACAGGGACTATTCTAGGTCCTTCTTTGCCAACCATTCCCAGAAAAAAGCAGGAGTGTGCATTTTGATTAGGAACTCTCTGCCATTTCATCTGATCAAGGTGCACTCGGACCCAGGAGGGAGATTTCTGATTATAAACTGCGAAATCTCTGGCACTTTGGTAACTCTCGCCACAGTTTATGGCCCTAATGTGGCCCAGCTGGGCTACATGTGGTCCTTTCTGGGCAGGGTTCTGGAAGACTCCAAAGGTCTATTACTGATTTGTGGTGATTTCAATGTAGTGCCTGATAGAGGCTTGGACTGCTCGGCGGGGGGCTCTGGGGGGGGGGGCGTGAGCTGGGTCCCACTTGCCGCAAGTTCCGCCTCCATGATGTCTGGAGGTACCTTCATTCCACCGAAAGGGACTTCTGCCACTTCTCGCACAGGCATGGGTCGTATTCCCATATAGACTTTTTCCTTGTTAATGACATCTCTTTGCCGGCCTGTGTCTGTGCAGAGGTGGGACTGATTTCATGGTCCGATCATGCCCCGGTATCATTGGAGGTGGACCTCGGGGCTCGCGCGCCCTCCCCGAGCCGATGGCGTCTCAATGGTGGGCTTCTTGCTGACCAGAGGATAGTTGAAGAAATGTCGCGGAAGTTGGAAGACTTCTTTGTGATTAATGATAATGGGGAGGTGAAGGATAATGTACTTTGGGACGCACACAAGGCCTTCAGCAGAGGGATCTTTCTTCAGAGGGCCTCTAAGTTGAAGAGGGAGAGGGACCAAGTGAGAATTGGGCTCACCCGTAAGCTTCAGACTCTAGAGACGGAGAACAAGGCCAACCCCTCTCCTGGAGGGGCTGCGGAGCTGGCTAAGACTAGGTCGGATCTGAGGGAATTTTTGCTACTACAACACGAAAAACATCTCAGGCGCCTAAAGGTCAAATTCTACGAATCTGGGGATAAGGCCAGGGCACTTCTGGCGAGGAGGTTAAAAAAGAGGGCGGAAAAAACAGCTGTGACCAAAATGAAGGGCCTGGGAGGAGTGGTGGTGCGGGACCCAGGGGAGATAGCTGCAGTCTTTGCCCGGTACTACGAAGGCCTTTACAATCTGAGAGATGACCCGGGTACTCCCCAGCCCTCTCAGGAATCTATTGATTCGTTCCTAAGGGAAACACAGCTCCCCCGGGTGTCTAAGGAACAACTGGATTCCCTTAATAGCCCCATTACAAGAGAGGAAGTGGAGAAGGTAATAGCTTCTACCAAGAGTCTCTCGGCGCCCGGCCCTGATGGGCTGCCTAACGACTATTATCGGGCCTTCCCGAGGCTGTTGGCCCCGTATCTGACTAGATTGTTCCACAGCTGGCAGGAGGAGGGAAAAATTCCGGCAACGAACTTGGAGGCTACCATTGTTACTATACCTAAACCCGGGAAGCCCCTGGACTCCCCAGAACATTACAGGCCAATATCCTTGCTTAACTGTGACCTGAAAATTTTTTCCAAATTGTTAGCATCTAGGCTGCTCAGGGTGGTGCCTGACTTGGTGGATCCCGACCTGGTCGGCTTTGTGCCCGCGAGACAGGCGAGAGATGGCTCACGCAGAATGATAGACCTGGTTAATCTGGCAGAATTGGAGGGGTCCCCCAGTGTATTCCTGTCCCTTGACGCTGAGAAGGCCTTTGACAGGGTACACTGGGGTTACCTAGAGGCTGTGCTGAGGAAGTTTGGCCTTTCTGGCCCCTTTCTTTCGGCAGTGATGTCCCTCTACTCCAATCCTAATGCCAGGGTCCTCTCTTCTGGGTTTCTCTCGCCTGCCTTTCGGATCTCAAATGGGACACGCCATGGGTGCCCGTTGTCGCCAGTGATTTTTGCTCTGGCGACTGAGCCCCTGGCGGCCGCCTTCAGGACCCACCCTGAAATATGGGGTATATCGGTCGGATCCAGTCGACATGCGGTGGGCTTATACGCAGATGATGTTATCATCTCATGCACTCGACTGGAGTCCTCCCTCCCAGCAATAATGGATGTCCTAGACCATTACTCTAAAGCATCCTTTTATAAACTGAATGCCTCCAAGTCATTGCTACTTCCGATTGGTGTCCCACGGGACCTGCTCTCCTCCATAGCTAAGTCAGTCCCGTTCCGGATCGCCCCAGACGGGATCCCCTATCTGGGAATAACCCTTTGCCCCTCTGGGGATCTGGTCCGGCGCAATTTTGAAAAGCTGATTGCTAACATCTCGAGAGATATGGCTGCCCACCCGATCGGAACCCTTTCCTGGATAGCTAGGATCCAGGCTCTTAATATGCTCATCCTGCCAAAAATTATTTACGTATTTAGAGGGGTCCCGTTGATTGTTCCTAACAAATGGATGGAAAAACTCCAGAACCTGGTTAACAACTATGTTTGGGCTAACAAACGTCCCCGGGTGGCGAGATCGGTCATGTTCCTTCCTCTAGGGAGAGGCGGAATGGGGGTCCCGGAGCTGAGAAAGATCCACAAAGCTGGGGTTTTGGAGGAGGCCAAGGCCTGGTGGACGAACCCCCCGAACAAAAAATGGGTACAGATCGAAGCCCAGGAGGTAGGGGAAGGAGATTTGAGGGGTGCCATGGCATCTGAGACGTTGTGCCCGGGGAGGTGGTCCCCTAGACTACTCACAATGAAGGCACTCCTCTGGTACTGGAGGAGGTCCCCGCGGACGTGGACGGCCTTTCCCCCGTCCCAAATCCCGCTGAGGGCAGTGAAGCCGCATCTCCCCACCTTACATGTAAAGGTCTGGGAGAGGGCTGGGATGTTCTCCCTGGGAGACTGTTTCCGAGATGGCAAGTTCCGTTCATTTGGGTCTCTCCTGGAGGACTACCCGGAATTAAGGCCGCATGCCCTCCAGTACTTACAGATGAGGGACTTCCTGAGAGGATCGGCCCTTGCCAGAGATTCCCCCAGTGAGACTTCCTGCTTCCGGAGGTTCCTCTTTTCGGGCCCGACTGTCCTCAAGGGATACTCGAATCTGTATAGAGATCTTGTGCTCATGGACTCACCAGATAAACAACCTTACATGCTCCACTGGAGAGGGATTTAGAATTCATTGCCTCGGCAGAGGACTGGACCGACTCCGCCAGAGACCTACAGAGGTCCTCGAGATGTATAAACCATCTGGAAAATTTGAAAAAAGTTCAGTTGCGATGGTATGTGTCTCCATCTAAACTGGCTAATTTTGATAAGTCCCTGTCCCCATTGTGCTGGAGACAGTGCGGACAAAAAGGCACACTGGCCCACATGTGGTGGGGGTGCCCGAGGATAACAGCTCTGTGGGCTCTGGTGGAGGGCCTGATCCGGTCAGTTACGGGTATAGCGATGCCCTTGACTCCTGAGATGGCAGTTCTCCATGTTGGTCTGGGCTCTATTCCCCCGACCCTGCGTGATGTAGTTTCCTATATCCTTGTGGCAACGAGACTAGTTATAGCCAGTAGGTGGAAATCTCCCGCCCCTCCCTCCCTCGGGGAGGTGGCGGACAAGGTCAACACGATCTGACAACAGGAATATTTTCTGGCTTTGGATAGAGCGAATAAAAACAAGGCCCTGAATAGTTGGCAAGTATGGTCAGCCCACCCTTTAGCTGCAAAATCTCTGATTCAGCCTCTTAGTGTGACTGAGATTGATGCGGTATTTCCACCTTCACCTGAAGCCTCTGTTGTATAGTGTTATATAGTGTGTATAGCTTGTTTGGTTTGATCTTCAGAATACTATATTGTTACTGAACCGGATTGGTGTGATTAGCGGTACTAATGTCTCTTCCCCCCCTTTTAATCCTCCTACCCCTATCATACACCCGCTTTATCCCCCCCTCTACCACCCCATTTTTTTTTTTTTTTTACATTCTGGGTTTCCTTAGTTAAAGCCTCCGGGCTTTCATTTTTTCCTATCCTGTAATGTCGTTGTTTATTGTTATTCTAAATCTTTTCAATAAAAATTTAATGTGGAAAAAAAAAAGAAAAAAAAAAACTACAGAGACAACTATCCTCCTACATATGGGGCAACAAAAAACCCAGAATAGCGAAATCGACTCTAGAGAAGAGCAGGATTAATGGAGGTCTGGCAGTCCCCAATATCACCACTTACTACCAAGCAACTATTATCAACCTAAGCAAATCATGGTGGGACGACTCTTCAAGACCAAGCTGGGTCTCGAAGAAAACACTCATCAGAAAGTCAAACTTAAACTACTACTCCTAGCGAATTTATGCGACAAAAAAAAACCTCTACCAAAAAACTTAACAACTAAAGCCACTGTACAGTCGTGGAAAAGTCTCTTGGCCAAAACCTCAGACAACATTACCCTCTCCCCACAAGATTGGATCCCAATAGAAACCCTAAACCTACTTCTCCCCTTCCTCAATATTGACTCGTGGAAAAATAAGAACATACACCACATCTCTGACATACTTGATGACTCCAGCAAACTAATCCCCTGTCCCACCTTACAAGACTACCTTTGGATTACTTGACCATGACCAAAAGAAATGGGAAAAAATTGATACCTACCTCTCGAAAAAGAAACCAAACTTCCACTTGCCACTAATAGTAGCACAAATGTTTAAATTCCCTCAAAGTCCCATTTTCTGGTCCACCAAGAACCTTTGCAAAGAGATAAATCAAGACTCATTCATGGGCAAAACTTCAAATATACTGGCATGGGAAAAGGAATTAGGTATCTCAATAGAAGTGGACTCCTTACCTCAATCTCTAGCATTCATTCAAAAAAACATCTCCAGCACCACGCTGATCGAAACCCACTATAAATCACTCTAGGTGGTACTTTACCCCCCTCCGACTCCACCGGATGAAGGAAGAAAACTCACCTATGTGCTGGAGATGCAACCAAGAAATTGGAACTATATCTCACATCTTCTGGTTCTGTCCAGCTTTAACTGACTTTTGGAACAAAACCCAACTCCTAATCTACTATATCTCAAACAACTCACTAACTCTCACACCTGAATTTGTAAACCTCATCACAAATACTATGCAAATTCCATCCCAATTAAGACCCCTAATAATCCATATTATCCTCACGGCGAAAACTATGATTGCAGCACTCTGGAGAAACCCTAAACCACCCATCTTTTCAGCTCTACTGGAAAAAATCACCCTCCACAATACATACGAACTATCCTACGCATTACGAAACCAAAATCTAACCAAATATAATAAAAAATGGAATCCTTGGAATGAAATCTTCCCCTCCCCACTACACACCAAGAAGAAAGTGGCGGGAAAACCATGACTGACTCTTCTTGTAATCATACCCCCCCCCTCCCCCCTCCATCTCAAACCCTACCCCCGACACTACCATCTGACTAATTCCTCTTATCTTAAACCTAATACAACAGAAACACATTACCTTCACAAAATAACCAAATTTATTACCGTTTATGTCAAAATTGGTTAATTAAATTAACATTTTTACTGTTTTATCTTTCTACAAACCTAACCGAATATTAACAAGTAATTACTAAGTTCATTTCCTGTTATGTGTTTAAACTCATTTTACTTAAATAATGTTTTACATTAAAAGAACTTCGTGGGCAGGTGACGTTCTGCAACCTACCCACTGTTGATTATCATACTCTCTATGAAGTTAGAGTGTTAACCCAAATATTTTACTGTTATTAATTCTTGATTTAATATGGAACTGTTCCTCTAATTACTTAAATCTCAATATCTTTTCACAACTGTAATGTATACAACTTTATCTTTGGATAATTACGCACTTGTTACTTAAAACCAAATAAAATCATTTGAACAAGGAAAGCACAAAATTTATTACGCATCAGCTGAAAAGCGAATGATGAAGTATGGGGGGGCTCAGGAACATCTTATAAAACCTAAGCATACTTAGTATAAATAAGTCCATATCTATCAGTCCAAGGCTTAAGTGGGAAAAAAAAATCCCTTTGGCGAACACGTAAAGTGAAGTGCTTCCTAAAGTAAAGTCCAGTGGGTTATCACAGATTCCTAAATCCAAAGGACCACGGGCAGGTATTTTTGGCACCGAAGACTGTGAAAAAAGGTAAAAAAACAATAAGATGAGTAAAAACACAACTATACAAGTTGGCTCAATAGGCAAAAAGATTTATCATAAAGAGAGGCAGCACGAGGAATTCAATAGGTAGATTATGGGGATAGAATCTTGATACATAGGACAGGCTCCACTCAAAGAAAAGCAGCAAAGTTTAACTTTTCGTTACGACCATGGGGCCTCATGGTTCCCAGATGTATTATCCACTGACATTCCAGTCTGGCAAGACGTTTTTTATGATCACCACTCCTACTCCCCAAATGTGCCATATCAATGCCCTAAACTCTCAGACATTGCAATTATGGTGCATCTTAGTGTTTGGGGATCGTCCGCAGGAGGGTGACGTCTTCGATGCTTGCCGCACCTGATATCTCTGACATGTTCCCTCACGCGGACTCTCAGCTTCCTGGAGGGAAGACCCACATATGCAAGACCACAGTCACAGGTCGCATAATATATCACCCCTTTTGTACTACACGAGATATACTTTCTAATAGTGAAATCCCTCAGACCGTCCGACGATTTAAAGGTCTTAGTTCCAATAATATTCTGGCATGCGAGGCAGAAACCATAAGGATAGCAGCTAATTCTTGGTGTAAAGGACCCAAAAGGGGATGTGGTATTTGGCACAAAGTGACTATACACAAGTCTATCCCTTAGGCTCCTGCCCCATCTTGCCGTCATCAGTGGACAGTCAAGAAGGAAATCACGTAGCGTCGGATCAGTTTTCTGTATATTCCTACGTCGGGTGAGAATGTATCTGATTTCATTCCATTGGCTATTGTACGTTAAGATAAATCTCACCTGTAGTGTAGTGGTCCCGCATACCTTGGGTATAGCACCAAGGAGCCGAGAACAGGAGGTGCTTCTTCCTCGTCTATAGCTCTGCAGTGATTGCTGTATCCCCGAGCCCTAAACCTCTCCTGCATGTTCACCGCCCAACACTCGACTTCATCATCCTTGGAGCAAACCCGATGTAAACCTAGGAATTGACCCACAGGGATGCGAGGGAGGTGGCATACAGGAGAGAGTAAACTGAGGTCTTTTTACGAAAAATGTCAGTCTCCACCCTTCCATCCGAGAGGATTAAGATCTTGAGATCCAAAAAGTCGATATCATGGTCCCCCCCTTCATTTATAGGTGAGATGGATATTGAGGTTGTTGGAGTTCAGTTGACACACAATGTCTCCCAGTTCATTTAATAATTTGGAAGATTTGGAGGAGGAGAGTCACCCTTTGACTAAAGGTAAATTTCCGTTGCATATTGTGCCCAGATCTACTACTTTTCCCCCATTTTCCATCTGTCCGCAGGTTGAGATCTTCAGTCACCTTGTTGTGAAGGATTTGACTGTGTTAAATAAGGGAGTTATACAGCATAATCTCTCCCTTAGTCACAAGAAGGCGATTGAGGAATTACAACAGCTTAAGGATGTGATCATAAAACCTGCGAACAAAGGGGGGAATGTGGTGATCTGGCCCACTACCCTTTATTTGAGGGGGTCACGGAAACAATTGAGTAGGGATTACTATACTACTCTCCTTGCGAATACCCTGAATAAATTTTCCGTTGAGTTAGCCTTTATCCTAGATAGAGCTTTAGAACTTGGTATTATCCCAAAGAATGTCTCTGATGGTATGCTCACCAAGTCACCAGTGATACCCACTTTCTACCTTTTGCCCAAGATGCATAAACATCCTACCGTCCCTCTGGGTCGTCCTATTGTCTCTGGCATAGGAGGGCTGTGCGATCCAGTTTGTAAATTCATTGAATACTATCTCCATCCATTGGTGGAAATGCTGCCCTCCTATGTCAGGGCCACTATGGACGTCCTGAGGAGGCTGGACGGGCTAACAGTGGAGAGTGTGTGTTGCTGGTGACGATTGATGTAGAATCCCTATACACCAATACAGGGCAAAAAGATGGACTACAAGCAGTTGAGCATTACCTCCGGATTAGTAATTGGGATGAGATTTTTTCAGACTTCTTGGTAACTGCTCTATGTCAGGCAATGGCAAGACACTATCCTATGTTTTTGGCAATAATCACAGGTACGCCCTACATTTCAGGTTCCCTGAAGGAGCATCGGGCGCTTGGACCCGCCTGGTCTAAAGATTCATGACTAGATCGGCTTTGGTGGGCTACCTGCTCAATCAGGTGGGTCCCAAGGACTCTTCGGTTCTCTCGGTTGTTTTTCCTGTCCCCCGAAGAGTTCAGGGCTATTCACGAGCTTCCTTTCTTTTATCCCCCTGTGGAGCTGATTCCTCCGCCTTTGTTCTGCTGGAAAACTCCATTTGGGTTTTCCCCTTCTATTTTTTTTTTTCCCGTTCTTGGAACGTTCTTCCTCTCCAGCGGGTTCTTTGTCCCTTCTAAGGTAGGGTATATTCCTTGCTGTCTGTCTGAAGCGAGCCCTCAGCACCTCAATTCCTTCCTCAGGTTCATTCTGATCAGGATAGGTCTGCTAGTTATACCAGGTCATGGAACCTTGGTGGCTCCCAGAAGAGGATGTGTCCTCAGATTAGGTTTCTCTCCTAGGAGTTCTCTTCTTCTATGCGGATCTATTTTTGAGGGTGAGACGTTTTCCTGGTTACATTCTAACCGTAGTGGACAAGTTTCCATCACAGGGAATAGATCTCCTTGGCTCAAGATGCAAGAACAGAAAGGTTACGTATCCGCAATTTCCTACTAGCGTACTCAGTGTCTCAGTGTCGCACTCCGGGCTCTCTCCTATCCTTCGGCCCGCTTATAGTGCTCCCGTGACACGTTTTTTTTCTGGTTTTAACGAGCTTACACCATGTTCCAAATTATTTTGGAATATATGGAACAAATGTTCTTTTTCTGTGATTTTCCTAAATTGTCGGTGCAAATGACAGTCAGTGTAATAAAAGTCATCACCCGTTAGAGTATACATCTAATTTATTGAAGACCTCGCAGTGATAACAATATAATCTTCAAATTTAAAAAAAAACTCTAAATGCAGTTACAAATTATTAAGCACAGTAGAGTTTCTAAACATTTGATATGTTTGAAAGAACTGAAAACGCTCATTTGTTGAATTTGGCATTAGGAGGTCACATTCACTGAAATAAAAAGCTATTTAACTCCAAAACATCCTAACAGGCCAAGTTACATGTTAACCCCTTCCCGACCCATGACGCAGCATATGCGTCATGAAAACAAGTTCGTTCCCGACCTTGGACGCATATGCTGCGTCATCGCGGGTTTCCCTTCCTGCGGCTCTATTAACCGCGGTCACTAAGTGGTTAATAGAGCCGCAGGTACGGAAGGACCTGCACTGTACCCCAAGGGGGGTGGCTTAGCCCTCCCGGGGCTAGGACCGCTCCGATTGGCAGTTCTCCCTCCAATCAGATGTGTCGGCGGCATGACCTGCGGGTCCCCTCCCTCCTAAGCCGCCGCAATTGTGCCGCTGATCCCGGGCCCTCTGCTCTTTCCCCTGGCTGCCAATGTGACCCCCCCTGCCGATTCCCCCCACCTCCGGATTCCCCTCCCTCTCCCCCCCACCCTCCGGATCTTCCCCTCCCGGCCCTGCTGGATCTTCCCCCCCGCCTCCGGATCTTCCCCCCGGCCTCCGGATCTCTCCCCCCCCTCCGCTCCCCCCACCCTCCATCTTCCCCTGCCTCCGGATCTCCCCCCCGCCCTCCGGACCCCCTACTCTCTTCCCCCTGCTCCGGATCTCCCCCCCCCCTCCGGATCTCCCCCCCCCTGCACTCCGATCCCCCCCTTCCTCCGGTCTCCCCCCCCCCCCCCCCCCGCTCTTCTCGTATCACCGCTGCTCCTTCCGGTCTCCTTCTCTCCAGGCCTCTCACCTGTCTTCTTTCTCTCCTCTGTCTCCGTTTTCTCCTTCTGTCCTCCGGTCTTCTCCTGTCCTCCGGGCTCCCCCGCTCTGCTCCGGGTCTTCTCCCTCTGTCCTCTTCCTGCCGCCGCGTCCTGCTGCTTCTGTCGGCTCCTCTGCACACTAATCTCCCAGCATGGAGATGAGGGTGCAGAGGAGCAGTGTCACAGCCAGGGCACAGTATCTGTGTGATTGCTGTGCCCTGGCTCTGTGTTAACCCTCTAAGTGCTGTGATCTAATGGATCACAGCACTTAGTTTCCATGTGATTGGATCCACTATCGCCAGAGACTACAACAAGGGACTTGATCCCTTGTTGTAGTCTCTGGGATCAGCGTCATGGTGCACAGTATGGCACATCATTGCCATACAGTGCACCATGACGCTGATCCCAGAGACTACAACAAGGGATCAACTGTCCTCTTGTTGTAGTCTCTGGGATCAGCAGTCATGGTGCATGGTATGGCAATGATTTGCCATACCGTGCACCATGACGCTGATCCCAGAGACTACAACAAGGGAGCACTTGATCCCTTGTTGTAGTCTCTGGGATCAGCGTCATGGTGCACAGTATGGCAGATCATTGCCATACAGTGCACCATGACGCTGATCCCAGAGACTACAAGGGATCAAGTGCTCCCTTGTTGTAGTCTCTGGGATCAGCGTCATGGTGCACGGTATGGCAAATCATTGCCATACCATGCACCATGACGCTGATCCCAGAGACTACAACAAGAGGACAGTTGATCCCTTGTTGTAGTCTCTGGGATCAGCGTCATGGTGCACAGTATGGCAGATCATTGCCATACAGTGCACCATGACGCTGATCCCAGAGACTACAAGGGAGCACTTGATCCCTTGTTGTAGTCTCTGGGATCAGCATCATGGTGCACAGTATGGCAGATCATTGCCATACAGTGCACCATGACGCTGATCCCAGAGACTACAATAAGGGATCAACTGTCCTCTTGTTGTAGTCTCTGGGATCAGCGTCATGGTGCATGGTATGGCAATGATGTGCCATACCGTGCACCATGACGCTGATCCCAGAGACTACAACAAGGGTGCACTTGATCCCTTGTAGTCTTTGGGGTCACATAGATTGTGCACTGTATGGCAATGATCTGCCATACCGTGCACCATGACGCTGATCCCAGAGACTACAACAAGAGGACATTTGATCCCTTGCTGCAGTCTCTGGATGTAGCAGAGGCGATCGAGCGTCGTGGGATCTTTGTTGTGGACTACGTCGGAGGCGATCAAGCTCGTGGGACCTTCGTTGTGGACTACGTCGGATCTTTACAATAAAGATGGAGTCCGAATTTTGTTTGTTTTTTTTTTCAAATAAAAAGATTTTTCTCTGTGTGTATTTTCTGACTATTTACCAGAGATTCCTAATGGCGGGTCTAACATTGGCCCTATATTATGAATCTCGGGCTTAGTGCCAGCTGCAAATAAAAAGCTGGCATTAACCCCTTTATTACCCAGGTTGCCACCGGCACCAGGGCAACTGGAAGAGCCTGGGTACAGCGCCAGAAAATGGCGCTTCAATGAATGCGCCATTTTCTGGGGTGGCTGCGGGCTGCAACTCGCAGCATGGGGGGGCCCAGAACGCTTGGGCCTCTCCATGCTGAGGATTCCAGCCCCCAGCTGCCAAGTTATACCTGGCTGGGCCAAAAATATGGCGGAGCCCTACGTCATTTTTTTTTCTTCTGGAATTAGTTCTAGAACTAAAAAAAAATGGGCTTCGCTGTATGTTTGGTTGACAGCCAGGTACAACGATGCAGCTGGGGGTTGCTGGCAGTCCGTAACTGCCAAGTTGTACCTGGCTGGACCAAAAATATGGCGGAGCCCCACGTCATTTTTTTTTCTAGAATTACTTCTAGAAATAAAAAATGGGCTTCGCTGTATGGTTGACAGCCAAGTACAACGAAGCAGCTGGGGGTTGCTGGCAATCCGTAGCTGCCAAGTTGCACCTGGCTGGACCAAAAATATGGCGGAGCCCCACGTCATTTTTTTTTCTAGAATTACTACTAGAAATTAAAAAAAATGGGCTTCTCTGTATGTTTGGTTGACAGCCAGGTACAACTTGGCAGCTGGGGGGCTGGAATCCTCAGCGTGGAGAGACCCAAACGTGAGCCCCCACACTGCCAATTGCAACCCACAGCCACCCCAGAAAATAGCGCATTCATTAGAGGCGCCATTTTCTGGTGCTGTACCCCAACTCTACCAGTTACCCTTGTGCTGGTGGAACAGGGGTTCTCCATACGACATGGTGTCCGCTTACAATTTCAATGGAAAAATTAGCTCCAATTGTTAGCGGAAACCATATCGCGTGTGGAGATCCCCTCCTTGTGTGCCTGAACATTGGAGCTCCCCCACAAGTGACCCCTTTTTGAAACTAGAACCCCCAAGAAACATATCTAGATGCATATTGAGCACTTTGAACCCCCAGGTGCTTCAACAAATTGATCTGTAATAAGTAACTTTTTCTTCACAAATTTTCTTTTTCACTTTTTACTGATCAACTTGTGAAGCACCTGGGGATCAAAGTGCTTACTATGCATCTAGATAAGTTCCTTGGGGGGTCTAGTTTCCAAAATGGGGTCACTTGTGGGGGAGCTCCAATGTTTAGACAATAGGGGCTCCCCTTAAGCAACATGGTGTCCACTAGCAATTGGAATTGTTAGCGGACACCATGTCATGTATGGAGAGCCCCTGTGTGCCTAAACATAGGAGCTCCCCCACAAGTGACCCCATTTTGGAAACTAGACCCCCCAAGGACTTTATCTAGATGGGTGGTGAGCACTTTGAACCCCCAGGTTCTTCACAAATTAATCGTAAAATGAAAAAAAAAAATTTTGTGGGAAAAAAAGTACTTTTTCATTTGTACGGATCAATTTGTGAAGCACCTGGGGGTTCAAAGTGCTCACTATGCATCTAGATAAGATCCTTTAGGGGTCTAGTTTCCAAAATGGGTAACTTGTGGGGGAGCTTCAATGTTTAGGCACATAGAGGCTCCCCATACGCGACATGGTGTCCACTAACAATTGGAATTGTTAGCGGACACCATGTCACGTATGGAAAGACCCTGTGTGTCTAAACATTGGAGCACCCCCACAAGTGACCCCATTTTGAAAACTAGACCCCAAGGAAATTTTCCTAGATGGGTGGTGAGCATTTGAACCCCCAGGTTCTTCACAAATTAATCCATGAAAAAAAAAAAAAATTTTGTGTAAAAAAAAAAGTACTTTTTCAATTTTTACGGATCATTTGTGAAACACCTTGGGGTTCAAAGTGCTCACTATGCATCTAGATAAGTTCCCTTAGGGGTCTAGTTTCCAAAATGGGGTACACTTGTGGGGGAGCCCAATGTTTAGGCACACAGGGCTCCCATACGCGACATGGTGTCCACTAACAATTGGGAAAAATTTTTAGCGGACACATGTCGCGTTTTGGATGAGCCCCCGTGTGCCTAAACATTGGAGCTCCCCCACAAGTGACCCCATTTTGAAACCCCCCCAAAGAACATATCTAGATGCATAGTAAGCACTTTGAACCCCCAGGTGCTTCACAAATTGATCCGTAAAAATGAAAAAGTACTTTTTTTTTCCACAAAATATTTATTTTTACGGATTAATTGTGAAGCACCTGGGATTCAAAGTGCTCACCACCCATCTAGATAAATTCTTTGGGGGTCTAGTTTCCAAAATGGGGTCACTTGTGGGAGAGCCCCAATGTTTAGGCACACAGGGGCTCTCCAAATGCGACATGGTGTCCGCTAACAATTTGAGCTGATTTTCCATTCAAATTGTTAGCGGACACCATGTTGCGTTTGGTGAGCCCCTGTGTGCCTAAACTTTGGAGCTCCCCCACAAGTGACCCCATTTTGGAAACTAGACCCTCCAGGGAACTTACCTAGATGGGTGGTGAGCATATTGAACCCCCAGGTTCTTCACAAATTAATCCATGAAACAGAAAAAAAAAATGTTTGTGTAAAAAAAAAAAGTACTTTTTAATTTTTACGGATCAGTTTGTGAAACACCTTGGGGTTCAAAGTGCTCACTATGCATCTAGATATGTTCCCTGGGGGGTCTAGCTTCCAAAATGGGGTCACTTGTGGGGGAGCCCCAATGTTTAGGCACACAGGGGCTCTCCATATGCGACATGGTGTCCGCTAACAATTTGAGCTGATTTCCATTCAAATTGTTAGCGGACATCATGTCGCGTTTGGTGAGCCCCTGTGTGCCTAAACATTGGAGCTCCCCCACAAGTGACCCCATTTTGGAAACCAGACCACCCAAGGAACGTATCTAGATGCATAATGTGCATTTTGAACCCACGTGTGTTTTACAAATTGATCTGTGAATATGGAAAAAGTACTTTTTTTTCACAAACATGTTCTTTTAGCCTCAATTCTTTCATTTTCACATGGGCAACAGGATAAAATGCATCCTAAAATTTGTTGGACAATTTCTCCTGAGTACACCGATACCTCATATGTGGCCATAAACCACTGTTTTGGCGCACGGCAGGGCTCAGAAGGAAAGGAACGCAATTTCACTTTTTGAATGGAAAATTAGCTCCAAAAGTCAAATTGCGCTCCTTCCCTTCTGAGCCCTGCCGTGCACCCAAACAGTGATTTATGACTACATATGAGGTATCCATATACTCAGGAGAAATTGCCCAACAAATTTTAGGATCCATTTTATCCTGTTACCCATGTGAAAATGAAAAATTTGAGGCTAAAAGAACATTTTTGTTAGAAAAATTAAATATCCATTTTTTTTGTTTACACTTTGCTTAGTTCCTGTGAAGCACCTGAAGGGTTAATAATCTTCTTGAATGTAGTTTTGAGAAGCTTGAGGGGTGCAGTTTTTGGAATGGTGTAACTTTTGGTTGTTTTCTGTCATGTACACCCCTCAAAGGGACTTCAAATATGATGTGGTCACTAAAAAAAAGATTTTGTTAATTTTTTGTGGAAAAATGAAAAATTGCTCATGAACTTTGACCCCTTATAACTTCCTAACAGAAAAATATATTTTTTTCAAAATTGTGCTGAAGTGAAGTAGACATGTGGGAAATGTTATTTATTAACTATTTTGTGTCACATACCTCTCTGGTTTAGCAGAAAAAAAATTCAAAATTTGAAAATTGGTAAATTTTCAAAATGTTTGACATATTTTTGATTTTTTCACAAATAAACCCAAAAATTATCGACCTAAATTTAATACTAACATGAAGCCCAATATGTCACGAAAAAACAGTCTCAGAATCGCTAGGATCCGTTGAAGCGTTCCAGAGATATACCCTCATAAAGAGACACTGGTCAGAATTACAAAAAATGCCAAGGTCTTTAGGGTCAAAATAAGCTGGGTCCTGAAGGGGTTAACATAGGAACCCTTCTTTGATCTCACCTTCACAATTCTTGCATCCATTGAACTTCTGAGTTTCTGGAGAGTTTCTGCTTGTATTTCTTTGCATGATGTCAGAATAGTTTCCCAGAGCTGCTGTTTTGATGTGAACTGCCTCCCACCTTCACAGATCTTTTGCTTGATTATACTCCAAAGGTTCTCTATAGGGTTGAATGCAGGGGAAGATGGTGGCCATACCATGAGTTTATCTCCTTTTATGCCCATAGCAGCCAATGACACAGAGGTATTTTTGTAGCATGAGATGGTGCATTGTCAGCATGAAGATGAATTTGCTCCTGGAGGCACATTTTTGCTTTTTGAACCATGGAAGAAAGTTCTCAGTCTTAACCTCTGAAAAATATATAGAATTTATTTTCACACCTTTGGGAACCTTAAAGGGGCCTACCAGCTGTTCCCCAATGATTCCGCCCAAAACATGACTCCTCCACCTCCTTGCTGACGTTGCAGCCTTGTTGGGACATGGTGGCCATCCACCAGCCATCCACTACTCTATCCATCTGGACCATCCAGGGTTGCTCAGCACTCATCAGTAAACAAGACTGTTTGAAAATTAGTCTTCATGTATGTCTGGGCCCACTGCAACCGTTTCTGCTTGTGAGCACTGTTTAGGAGTGGCCAAATAGTTGGTTTATGCACACAGCAAGCCTTTGAAGGATCCTACACCTTGAGGTTCGAGGGACTCCAGAGGCCTCAGCAGCTTCAAATATCTGTTTGCTGGTTTGGCTTTTTTAGCAGCTATCCTCTTAATCCGATGAACTTGCCTGGCAGAAACCTTCCTCATTCTGCCTTTATCTGCACAAACATGTCTGTGCTCAGAATCAGTCTCAAATCTCTTCACAGTACGATGATCACGCTTATTGTTTCGTGCAATATCTAATGTTTTCATCCCTTGTCCAAGAGATTGCACTATTTGTTGCTTTTCGGCAGCAGAAAGATCCTCTTTCTTTCCCATGTTACTGTGGCCTGCTTAATATTGTAGAACACCCAGTTTTCCTTTTATTGGGCTCACCTGCGGAACTAATTGTCACAGGTATATGAGATTGATTTCAGTGATCCAAAGAACCCTGAGACACAATACCATCAATAGGTTTCATTGACAAAAAAAAAAAAAAAACCCTATGAACTTAAAACCAATTTGCATAATAATTTGTAACATGGTGTAGACAATGATAGTGTTTTTCTGTGGACAGCAGCCTCTTCTCTAGAGGTTCCGGCTTCCTCTTGTAGTTCTGTTTTTTCCCCACCCTCAGGCACTGCTTTAGGACCTCCTGTGGTCTCCTGGGTTTCCCAATGAGTCGATCGAAAAAAGATTTTTGTGTACTCGCCATAAAATCTTTCTCTGAGCCATCATTGGGGGACACAGCACCCGCCCCTTCTTATATATTTTTCTGTTGGGCCACTCTGTGTTTATTTCAAATGCTGCTTCTACTGCTTTTGCACTAACTGGCTAGTTGTCCCTATGGATTGGGGGTGTATACTACTGAGGAAGAGCTAACTTTTTTATTTAGTTTTAGTTTCGCCTCCTAGTGGCAGCAAGCATACACCCATGGTTTCCTGTGTCCCCCAATGATGATGGCTCAGAGAAAGAGATTTAAAGGTGATGTGAGGTAGCACCCGGGGAACCCGCTTGCATAACGACAACAACACGTGTTTATAATTTAACCAATGTCTACCCGTTTATTTTCCACATATAACAACATAACCCGGGAAGCATGTTTGACACACAGCACATTGATTATAAACACTTTACATAAATACACCATACATTTACATAGAACATTACATAACACTTATTGCACATAACGTCTTATAGTAACCCGGGTCCTGTAACCATCTCTCTGTCCCCATTGGAGCTCTACTAACAGCTCCCGTGGTGGCTACGACCTCCAGCCTATATACACATTACATATACATTTATCAGTTTACCCTAATATATACATATATATATCAACGATGACACCTCCGGGTTCAGAACAGGGATTGAGCAACCTGAGTACCGGGTATGTCATGTATCCCCAAGGGGCTCCTTCCTGGACGCATCTCAACCTACGTCCCGGTCAGAGTCCACCTGGTTCAACCATGGTGTCCCCACTCTAGGAGCCCTTTTTAACCCCTGCTTCTGACCCTCGGTACATACGCTTCAACCGGCACTGTGGGTCCCAATGGCGGTACCTGCCGCCTGGCTTTAGTCACCCAGCCTGATGACTCCATGTATATCCTGTAGTCAGGATTCCTGCCTGACCGGGACCTTACATATCACGTGATCCATCATACAATATTCATGGATCCCATGCATCCTCACACCCACTCACAGCCCATCATAATACATCCATGGACTGTGGCTCCTCCATGATCATAACAGGGACCTGGTCAACCGTAGAATCCGTGCTAACCACGCGTCACCATGGCCTACTCACCATGGTAGGCTCATGATTATGTCACGTCTACAGCAGTCACTCTCACATTTAGCACCTTGTGTTCCGGGTAGGTTCACACAGCATCATCACAGGAAAACCGGCCAGTGTGAACAGGATCATACCCTGATCCTGCATGTGATGCGTCCCAGCCATGGGGACCATGCCGGTGGTGCCTCACAGTGAGTACACAAAAATCTTCTTTTAAAGTGATCCTAAACCCAGAAACTGACCCCCCCCTTATCTTTAGACCTGCCCCTGCACCCCCTCTTATCATTTCTAGCCATCCCTTTTGCATAAAAAATCGCTTTTGTAAAGTAAGAGAAAAGGATATAATACTTTGACCTGTGTGAGTTCTCCGTTTCTGTTGGAAGCCGAGATAGGAGGCGCCTGTCTTCTGGTGCCTGGTAATTATTCACGCCCTTCTCTGCTTGCTGCCTTTGTGAGTGTGTGGCCGCGTCATGAAAGGGGGCGGGGCTAAATTGCGTCATGCCGGAGCCCCGCCCCCTTTCATGACGCGGCCACACACTCACAAAGGCAGCTAGCAGAGAGGGGCGTGAATAATTATCAGGCAGCAGCAGACAGGCGCCTCCTATCTCGGCTTCCACAGAAACGGAGAACTCACACAGGTCAAAGTATTATATCCTTTTCTCTTACTTTACAAAAGCGATTTTTTTATGCAAAAGGGATAGCTAGAAATGATAAGAGGGGGTGCAGGGACAGGTCTAAAGATAAGGGGGGGTCAGTTTCTGGGTTTAGGATCACTTTAACAATAATGTAGAGCAAGTGATTTTAATAAGCTTTCACATATACTTTATAAGAGAAATCTGAAAGAAAATGTGAAAGAAACCTTTCAAAAACCTTCTAGAAGATGTCCCCCCCCCTACACTGTTTTAAAACCTCACATATAAGAGTGGTGGAGGTTGTAGAGCCTACACAGCTGGGTACAGGAGGTCAGATTCAGTTTACCTCAGACAAAGTGTTCATCAGACTGGCTTCTGTGACTTTTATCTCCTGCATTTAGATCATGTTGCTCCGTGCTGCTTCCTCACAGCTCCTCACTGATAAGTAACTCTTCACATGGAGCAGAGCCATGTGAATGTCAGAAATGACATCTCAGCAGTTGTTAGCTGACAGGATGAGCTTCCTGTGGCGGTAAAGTGATTCATTGATCATCTGGGAAGGCCACACCCCCTCTCTTATGTGGCTGTATTCAGTCTGTCTGAAGCTTGAAGACAGATCTCACTGAGAATGAGCTTCACACAGTCTATTTTTAAAAACCCTGTGGAAGGTTTTTGAATCGTTTTAATTTAGATTTTATTAATGAAGTATATATAAAAGTTTATTATAATCACTTGCTCTACATTATTGTTAAATTAAAATTGAAACATTGGTTACGCTTTAAGTCCATCTAGTAATAATGCAGGAGAGCAATAGAGTAATATGCAGTCCACCCAGTGCTCTAATAACCTTGGTTGGTCTTCCCTGCACCCGCTCTAGTTCAGCTATATTTTATACTCCGGAGACCAGAATTGTACACCATATTCTAAGTGTGGTCGCACTAGTGACTTGTATAAATGTAAACTATGTTTTCCTCATAAGCATCATAAGCATCTATGCCTCTTTTAATGTATCCCATTAGTTTCCTATCGCCATGACAGTACCCACCGAGAGAGGCGATCCGCCCACAAGGACAGGAAACCTACAGATAAAAAGGGGCGGAACCTACAGATAAAGATAATATACCTGGGGCCTGCAGCTTCCATGAGGTTCCTGGGAGGACGGTGGAATCCAGGTGCTCAGGAGCAGCGTCGGTGGAACCCTGCCAGCTAAGTCTCCCTTTTCAGCTTTGTGAATGGCATGACCCAGGGTCCAGGTAGTGCCGCCCTGGGTCGTGCGGATGCACCCTGGGGCCTTCCCCTGTGCTCATCCAGAGACACAGGCCGTCTGGGCGCGGAGATCGACGGCCCTGTGTCTCGTGCTGGCTGGCTTCCGGGGGTGTACAGTGCACATGCGTGACGGCCGGCGGAAGCGCTCTTTGAACCGGAAGTGCGCGCCACTTCCGGGGACCGGGGAGGACACATCGTGAGGCGGGAAAAGTGCTTTTAAGAAGCAGATATTTAGGCACGGTGGCCTGCCTGATATGTCTTCATCCAGAGATGCGGAGGGGCATCCCGACGGTGTCAGGCAGCAGGCCAGTGGCAACATTAGTAGTGGCAGCAGCAGGCGGGCCACCAAGGATGCTCATCCGAGTAAAGAACGATCCACTGGGGAACGGACAGAGAAGGTCTCGCAAATCCAGTGCTGAGCCTCCACCTCCAGAGCCGGTACCCATCCATGTCAGCATCAGGGGTGAATTGTGTATATGTGATCATCTACTGTGCTGCTCTCCCATTCTCTTTCTCTCTCTATCCTTTTCTTACCCGAGAAAGAAGTTAGAAAAGCGTAAACATAGGCAGTGTGCATTGTGTGTGCAGCCCCTGCCAGATGATTATTGCAAGCGTTTATGCCAGCACTGTATAGCTCAGACTCTCGATGAGGAGGCTCCCGTCCACACGGCTGACCTCAAAAACCTTATAAAGGACAGAGATCAGAAATTCCCTTTCCCAGATCCCACCGCCTCGTTTACCCACTCCACAGCATCATTCTAGTTGTGCCTCTGGTAATGAATCCCAGGAGGAGGGCTTGGTGCACATTTTATGACAATTCTCAATCTCCCAGCTGTCTCCGGCCCCTGGGTTGTAGCACACCTTATATACACAAGGTTCTGGCAGTTCTTATGGCAATCTCTAGTCTCCACAGCTGCCTCTGGCCCCTGGGTTGTAGCACACTTCTATGGAAATGGCCACTGGATCCCACGGACACCGACAAGGATCTTAAGGTAATCTGCAGTTAAGAAGGTCCATAAGCCACCTGCTTTGCCTAGGGCCTCAATAGTGGCCATTTAACTCCGCCACCCTTTTTTCTGGGCCCAGCACGTCCTTTTTGGACCTCCACGTCGACCCTGTCTTTGCTGGGCTCTGCTTCTGTATACTCCCCAAAAGTGTGGTGTGTGTTATATATATTATATTATATTATATATATATATATTATATACACACAAACACACACACACATTTGGCAGTACTGCATACACTGCAGCAGGTCCATAAGTTACCATGAGCAGCTCAAGGAACCATAGGAGAAATGCCAAGAAGCTAACTATGTATTGTGCGTCTTGCACAGTCTGCAAGGCTCCTCTACCTAGTGGGCATACCACATCGCACTGCACAAACTGTGGCCCCCAATGTAGCCCAGGAGGCCCCTACTGACCCTACCCTGGCCATCTCTTCTAATGCTATGGCCGGCACTTCTACTACTCCTGACTGGGCTGTTGCCCTCTCGCAATCTATGTCTCAATCAATTAAGGAGCTTTCATCTACCTTAATTCAGCCTCTGCAGAACCATCCCATACCCTGCACCTCAGTCCAGTCCGTTCTGGTCGATACCACAGAACAGGACTTCACTATCTAGGTCCAGTGATCACCGTGCCCTCCAGTTAGCCTCAAAATCAGCACATAAGAGATTTCATAGCAGTGTATCTCCCTCTTCGTCACAAAGCTCTTATGCATGAACTTACAGAGACAGCCATTGCCGCTGTCACTCAGGAGACAGGTTTTATGAACTTGACTCTGACCCTGACCCGGACAACCTCCCTAGATCAAGATGCCAGGGACACACTGTGACGACCATCCGCTGTAAGGCTGAGCTGCTGGTAAGGCAGCACCCGAGAAACCCCGAGACCCTTAACCCCTATACAGGAATCTGGAATTATAGCGGAGCCCAGGAGGTAGCTACCTATGGGAGCAGCAGAGCAGGGAGGTCGTCTAGGAAGGGAAAAATCAGGAAGCGAAGAACGTAGTCAGGAGTCCAAGTCAAAACCGAGAGGGCAGCGAAGGTACAAAATCGTCAGGCGGTACAGAGTCAAAAATCCAGGCAAAGGTCAGAGTCAAAACCAAAACACACACACTATGTCACTTGGGGAACCAAAAACATATTGCGGGCCTGCAAGACAGGCTCCAATGAAGTATGATTGAGGGCGCGGTTACCTCCCATAGGCTGGAGCTCACAGCCTGATGACCTCATCCGGACCTCCCCTAGAGCCAGGCCAGATGGAGATGCACGACTGGCGCCACCCATCCCACCTCTGACAGAAGAACGCAGGCTGCGCCTAACGGACAAACCTCTGTAGGGCCCGCTCTTCTGCGACCAACACCACCCAGAGGGGAACACAGCGGCGCTCAGCGACAGAGGCAGACGTTGCTGGAGCAGGTCCATATGAGGACAAGGCCTTCCTGTCACCAGCACCACCAGACGAAGGAATCCGGCTCCTCCCAGCGGCCGAGGCAGGAACACTGGCCACCGAGTCCATTGGCGATGTGACAGTACCCCCCCCTCTACGAGGGGCCTCCGGACCCACAAAACCCGGTTTATTGGGATGAAGAAGATGAAACCTCCTGATCAAACCCTTGGCATGGATATTACCGGCAGGCACCCAGGACCTCTCCTCCGGACCATAGCCCTTCCAATGTACCAGATACTGCACGGATCCTCTCACCAAGCAGGAATCAAGGATCCGTTGAACTTCGTATTCCACGGCACCCCGACCAAGACCGGAGGAGGAGGGGACCGGACAGGACGAATCGCAGATCGGTACAATTTGAGAAGGGATTTATGGAATACATTGGGCAGTTTGAATGATTGAGGGAGCTTCAGACGAAAGGCTACAGGGTTAATCACGTCAATAATTTCATACGGACCAATAAACCTGGGACCTAGTTTGGCAGACGGCACTTTGAGCTTGATATTTTTTGTGGACAACCAAACTTTGTCCCCAACTCCCAGGTCCGGACCCTTGGAACGCCGTTTATTAGCAGAAGACGCCTGCCTAGTCTGAGCCCCCTTTAAGTTTTTGTTCACTTCAGACCAGATAGTCTTTAACTGATCTACGGACCTTTCTACCCCAGGAACGTCAGAAAGCCTAGAAGAAAATGAACAAAAGCGCGGGTGCAGCCCATGATTACAGTAGAAAGGGGTGGTCTTGATGGACTCCTGGTACTGGTTATTCATGGCGAATTCTGCTAGTGGCAGATGTTCCACCTAATCAGATTGATGCTCAGAGACATAACAACGTAGATACTGTTCGAGAGCTTGATTAGCGCGCTCGGTTTGACCATTGGTTTCAGGGTGATAGGCAAAAGAAAAGGAATAGTCAATTCCAATCCGTTTAAAGAATGCCCTCCAAAACTTAGAAACGAACTGGGTGCCCCTGTCAGAAACAATATTCACAGGAACACCATGCAATCGCACAACATGATTAATAAATACTTTGCTCAGGGTCTCGGAATTAGGTAACCCGGACAGCGGAACAAAATGACACTGCTTGCTGAATCTGTCTACCACTACCCAGATACAAGTCTTCCCTTCTGAGAGTGGCAGGTCAGTAATAAAATCCATGGAGATATGAGTCCAAGGACCCTCAGGGGTAGGCAAGGACTGGAGCAACCCGGCAGGGCGGTTGCGGGGAGACTTGGCGCGAGCACAGGTTTCACAAGCCAGTACATATTCCTTACAGTCCTTTACTATGGTTGGCCACCACAAACTCCTGGTTACCAGTCTGATGGTGTTATTGATACCAGGATGCCCTGCGAGGACGGAATCATGAGATTCCTTAAGGACTTTGAGGCGGTATGTGGCAGGGACGAATAGTTTCTGGGCAGGAGTAGTGTCAGGGGCCTGTTCTGGAGATCACGAATCTCTTCCAGAAGGTCCAAAGACACAGCCGAGACAACAATCCCCTTGGCTAAAATGGGAGTCGGTTCAACGTTCCCGACTTGTATGGGGCAAAAACTTCGAGACAGGGCATCAGCCCTCACATTTTTAGTACCTGGTCGGAAGGTGATAACAAAATCAAATCTGGAGAAGAACAAAGCCCACCTAGCCTGTCTAGGATTCAGTCTTTTCGCTGACTCCAAGTAGGTCAGGTTTTTGTGGTCAGTAATTACGGTAATCTTATGTTTGGCGCCTTCGAGGAAGTGGCGCCATTCCTCGAAGGCCCATTTGATTGCCAACAACTCTCGGTTACCTATGTCATAATTCATCTAGGTAGATGAAAATTTTCGGGAAAAGAAGGCACACGGATGAAGCTGAGTGAGGGATGCAGTGCCTTGTGACAGCACTGCTCCCACTCCAACTTCAGAGGCATCTACCTCTACAATGAAGGGGCGGTCCAGATCAGGCTGAACCAATATTGGGTCAGAGGAGAAACATTCCTTTAACTTAGAAAACGCATAAATTGCTTCAGGCTTCCAATTAACCACATCCGCCCCTTTACTCGTCAAATCAGTGAGTGGTTTGGCTATTTCGGAAAACCCTTTAATAAACTTGCGGTAATAGTTAGCGAAACCCAAGAATCGCTGTAGTGCCTTCAGAGACTTGGGTTGTACCCATTCCTTAATGGGTTTAATTTTGGCAGGATCCATGCGAAAACCTTTAGCAGATATAATATACCCCAAAAAGTTTATCTCCTCCTCCATGAAGACACATTTCTCTAATTTGGCGAATAAAGAATGCTCTCTGAGTCTCTGGAGCACAGTACGGACATGTCGGACGTGCGACCAAAGACCAGGAGAAAAAACCAGAATGTCGTCCAAATGAACGACCACAATATACACCACTGATGTCTCTGAATATATCGTTCACGAAATTCTGAAAAACTGCAGGTGCGTTACTCAACCCGAACGGCATTACGAGATACTCAAAATGGCCGAGAGGTGTATTGAACGCTGTCTTCCACTCATCGCCTTCTTTTATACGGACCAGGTTATATGCTCCCCTGAGGTCCAGTTTAGTGAAATACTTGGTTCCCAACAGCTGATTATAAAGATCAGGGATGAGTGGAAGAGGATACTGGTTTTTCACAGTGATCGCGTTTAATTCGCGGTAATCAATGCAAGGTCTGAGGCCACCATCTTTCTTTCCCACAAAAAAGAAACCGGCCCCTACTGGTGAGGTGGACGGTCTAATATACCCCTTTCTCAGACTGTCTGCTATGTAATTATTCATAGCCTGACGTTCAGGACCAGAGAGGTTAAATATTCTCCCCTTTGGGAGACGAGAATCAGGTATCAAATCTATGGCGCAATCATACTTTCTGTGAGGGGGTAATTTCTCTGATTCCTGAATAGAAAATACATCCTCAAAATCTCTAAAGGCATATGGTACAAATGGAGGAGTCTTGACCTTCACTTGGTTTACTGATAGCGAGATACAGTTATCCTGACTCTTTGGGCTCCAGCGCACGATGTCACTCAAGTGCCAGTCTATGACTGGGTTATGTTTACGTAACCATGGCATGCCCAGGATTACTGCAGATGATAAATTACTGATTGCAAAAAATGACACCTTTTCAGCATGTAACGACCCCACCAGCATTGACACTTCCTCAGTGACAAATTCCACTCCACCCTGGATGAGGGGAGTGCCATTAACTGCAGTGGTTCTAATGGGGGCATTAAGCCTTAGCAGTGGTACACCAAGAGTTCTCGCTACATGGAGATCTATGAAATTCCCCTTTGAGCCACTGTCAACATAAGCCTCCAAACACACAGATTTCTTAAGGTAAGTCAAAGAAATAGGTAACAGGACTTTGGCCGCATTTGCGGGCAATCCTACCTGGGCACCTGAGCAGGCATAGCCAGAGCCCCCCAGGTGCTGACATCCAGGGAATGAGGCCTTCTGATCTCCAGTGTTCATGCAGAGGACTTCAGATGGTTACTTGTGCAGCATGTTGGTATGAGAAGATGGGAGTGTTCCTCCACAGGACTGAGAAGCTGGACACAGATGCATTGAGGGAAGCAATTAACAGCTGACACAGCTCAGAGTAAAGAAAAAAAAAACAACAGGTAAAACCATTGGGAAAAGGAGAGAAAAAAAAAAAAGGTAAGGGAATGCGTTTAAATATATATAATATATATATAGTCGATATATATATAGAAAAAATGGTATGGCCAGATATAATGAGACGACCATCCGCTGTAAGGCTGAGCTGCTGGTAAGGCAGCACCCCGAGAAACCCCGAGACCCTTAACCCCTATACAGGGATCTGGAATTATAGCGGAGCCCAGGAGGTAGCTACCTATGGGAGCAGCAGAGCAGGGAGGTCGTCTAGGAAGGGAAAAATCAGGAAGCGAAGAACGTAGTCAGGAGTCCGAGTCAAAACCGAGAGGGCAGCGAAGGTACAAAATCGTCAGGCGGTACAGAGTCGAAAATCCAGGCAAAGGTCAGAGTCAAAACCGAGAGGGCAGCAAAGGTACAAAATCGTCAGGCGGTACAGAGTCAAAAATCCAGGCAAAGGTCAGAGTCAAAACCAAACACACACACTATATGTCACTTGGGGAACCAAAACTATATCTGGCGGCCTGCAAGACAGGCTCCAATGTATTTGAAGGGCGCGGTTACCTCCCATAGGCTGGAGCTCACAGCCTGATGACCTCATCCGGACCGCCCCTAGAGCCAGGCCAGATGGAGATGCACGACTGGCTCCACCCATCCCACCTCTGACAGAAGAACGCAGGCTGCGCCTAACGGACACCTCTGTAGGGCCCGCTCTTCTGCGACCAACACCACCCAGAGGGGAAACACAGCGGCGCTCAGCGACAGAGGCAGACGTCGCTGGAGCAGGTCCATATGAGGACAAGGCCTTCCTATCACCAGCACCACCAGACGAAGGAATCCGGCTCCTCCCAGCGGCCGAGGCAGGAACACCGGCCACCGAGTTCAATGGCGATGTGACACACACCTGCCATGATTTAGGACCTCATCACGGCGGTTAATCAATCACTTGATGTACAGGATCCCCCCTCTGAAACACCAGACCATGCCATCTCGTTTATGCGGCTAATCCGCCCAAGCAAATTTTTTTCTGACCACTCAGAATTCCAGGAGATTCTACGGAAGCATAGAACCCATCCTGATAAAAGGTTCGGTAACCACAAAGCTATGGATACCTGTTACTCTTTTCCTCAGGCTATAACACAGGACTGGGCGGAATCCCCACAGGTGGACCCCCCAATCTCCCATCTTTCCACCAAAACCTTACTCTCTCTCTACCAGATGGTTCTTCCATTAAGGATCCAACTGACTGTCAGATTGAACAACTTGCTCGTTCAGTGTTTGAGGCAACAGGGTCCTCCCTATTCCCTTCATTTGCATTTGTCTGGGTGGCCAAGGCAACAATGACTTGGGCGAGCAGTCTACATGCTGCTCTGCGCGAGCTGATTCTTCCCCCGAGCTGTTGGACCTAGCAGCCCAAAAAAACGTTGCTGGGGAATACCTTATGCATGCATGCCTTGACGCGGCCAACTGCTCCACACTTGCTACATCCAATGCCATCACCATCCGCAGGGCACTCTGGCTCCGTGAGTGGAAGGTGGATTCTGTCTCTAAGAAGTCGCTCACTAGTCTCACATACCTTTATTGTCCGCCTTTTCGGAGTGAAACTGGACAAACTAATATCGGATGTTACAGAGGGTAAGAATACCTCTCTTCCCCAGCATAAACTGAAACGTTTCCCTGCACGGCGCTCCCGCTCCTTTCTGACCTCGTTTGGCTGGTCGACGAAGAGATAAGGGCCCATCATCTTCACAAAATCCATACTACACCTGGCAGTCCAGATCACTGCAGCCCAAGACCAAGGGTTCCAGGTCCCATAGGTCCTGACTCCCTGTTCCCCACAGAGGACTTCTGTCACGGTCGCGCTCGCGACCCATGTGGTAAGGGGAATGTGGACCCACTGGACCACAGGGGGGACCCGGGCCTTCCCAGACTAGGGAAGAACAGCAACCGGGTTCTGTGGCAGCTGAGCATGTGGGCTAGGTGGTAACCTGCAGGACAAGACAACACAGCACACTTCAGGTATAGCAAAATGTAACGTTTACTGAACAAGAACACACATCAAGGACACGGAACATCAAGGACACGGAACATCATGGACACGGAACATCATGGACACGGAACATCATGGAGACGGAACATCATGGACACGGAACATCATGGACACGGAACATCACGGACACCAGGCGGGAACCTCGGGGTCATCTCGGACACCAGGCGGGAACCTCGGGGTCATCTCGGACACCAGGCGGGAACCTCGGGGTCATCTCGGACACCAGGCGGGAACCTCGGGGTCATCTCGGACACCAGGCGGGAACCTCGGGGTCATCTCGGACACCAGGCGGGAACCTCGGGGTCATCTCGGACACCAGGCGGGAACCTCGGGGTCATCTCGGACACCAGGCGGGAACCTCGGGGTCATCTCGGACACCAGGCGGGAACCTCGGGGTCATCTCGGACACCAGGCGGGAACCTCGGGGTCATCTCGGACACCAGGCGGGAACCTCGGGGTCATCTCGGACACCAGGCGGGAACCTCGGGGTCATCTCGGACACCAGGCGGGAACCTCGGGGTCATCTCGGACACCAGGCGGGAACCTCGGGGTCATCTCGGACACCAGGCGGAACCTCGGGGTCATCTCGGACACCAGGCGGGAACCTCGGGGTCATCTCGGACACCAGGCGGGAACCTCGGGTCATCTCGGACACCAGGCGGGAACCTCGGGGTCATCTCGGACACCAGGCGGGAACCTCGGGGTCATCTCGGACACCTGGCGGGAACCTCGGGGTCATCTCGGACACCAGGCGGGAACCTCGGGGTCATCTCGGACACCAGGCGGGAACCTCGGGGTCATCTCGGACACCTGGCGGGAACCTCGGGGTCATCTCGGACACCTGGCGGGAACCTCGGGGTCATCTCGGACACCTGGCGGGAACCTCGGGGTCATCTCGGACACCTGGCGGGAACCTCGGGGTCATCTCGGACACCTGGCGGGAACCTCGGGGTCATCTCGGACACCAGGCGGGAACCTCGGGGTCATCTCGGACACCAGGCGGGAACCTCGGGGTCATCTCGGACACCAGGCGGGAACCTCGGGGTCATCTCGGACACCAGGCGGGATCAGGGTCATCTCGGACACCGACAGGCAGTGGACGTCATCAGGGGGGACCCCAGGACCATCTCGGACACCAGGCGGAACCTCGGGGTCATCTCGGACACCAGGCACGGACACCAGGCAGAACCTCAGGTCCATCTTGGACACCAACAGTCAGGACGTCTGGACTCCATGCAACGGACACGGCTCCAGACCGGGAACAGCAAGACACAAGCAGGAACAAGACAAGGACGTTGGCACCAACACAGGTAAGACAGGTCCAGGGACACAGACATCAGCTTTCCCAGAACTGATTGCAGGCAGAACAGGAGCTGTAGACAAGGCAGACCAGGAGCAGCATGTTAGACCAAACACACAGGGCTAGGTCAAGAAACCTAATGCGAGGCTCTGGCGACGCCCAACAGGGAAGAGGAACTTTAAATAGGAGCTGACCCTCAGCAATAGGCTGGGGACAGCAATTCAAGTGCACACCCTCCATCTTACTAAACTGAGGAAGATGTGGCGGCGCGCACCCTAGGCACAGTCAGAACCCATACAGCATAGCCAGCACAGGAACCGATGCCCAGAGCACCTGGCAGCGGCTGCAAGCCTAGACACACGTGGAAAGTCATGCACCAGCTGCAGAGGACCTCACAACCCGCGGATAGCTTCCACAGCGGGAGCCAGGGTCCACACATGAGAGGTAAACAGCGGAGCACTGACACTACAACACATGTGCAGCTACGCAGCAGAGCTGGGAACTGAGCAGAATCCTATCCAGGTAACATACTACAGTCTCCCAGCTGGTCAGGGGGGAAGGAGCATTGGGAGAAAACGCAGTAACGCCGAGGGAACCAAGATACCAGACCACCGGCGTTACAACACCTCTCAGGTAGGCGGCTGACTTTCCCTTTTTCCGCACGTCTGGCTTGCTACCACACAAGACAATTGGATAAGAGAGTTGGTGTCTTCCGATTACAAGATAGAGTTTACCTCTCTACCTCCAAGACGTTTCTTCCCGTCACTTCCCCCGATCCCCGTCAAGAGCCTGGGCCTTTCTCAATTATATAGATTCGCTACTTGACAGGGGAGTCATCGTCCCTGTTCCAGAATACAAACGGTTCAACGGTTCCTATTCAAGTCTATTTGTGGTCCCCAGAAAAGACGGATCCTTACGACCCATCCTGGACTTAAAACACCTCAACAAGTTTGTCCGCATCAGACAGTTTTGCATGCAATCGCTCCAGTCTATCATTACATATATGGAGGAAAGAGAGTTCCTCGCCTCCACAGATATCCAGGATGCGTACCTGCACATTCCAATTGCTCGAAGTCCCCAAATATTCCTACGTTTTGCCATCAACTACGACCATTTTCAGTTTTTCACTCTGCCATTTGGGCTCACCACGGCTCCAAGAGTGTTCACCAAGGTCATGGCAGCTGTCATGATCATTTTTCACTTTCGAGGTATAGTAGTTCTCCCTTATTTGGACGACCTCCTGGTCAAAGTGCCTTCATTCCGCGCTTGCGAGGACAGCGTTCATGTCACTGTGGATACCCTCAGACAACTAGGATGGCTGGTGAATCTACAGAAATCTTCCCCAGTTCCAAGTCAATCAGTTACCTTCCTGGGGATGACCAACACCTACCACAGCTTGGTGATTCTCCCTTGGGAGAAATCCTGTGCTCTGCGACAAGGAGTTTGTGCCCTCCTTTGCCCGTCCCCTCACTCCCAGTTAGGAATGAGAGTCCTTGACAAGATGATGGAGGCAGTACCCTTTGCCCAGTTCCATCTCCGACCTCTCCAAAGGGCTCTACTCAGGGCCTGGGACGGGAATCCATTCACTCTGGACAAGGGTTTTCATCTCTCTGCTACGACCAGACAATCTCTCCACTGGTGGTTGAAGGACAAGTCGCTCTCTCAGGGGAGATCCTTCCTGACAGCGTGCTGGGAAGTACTGACCACCGACACCCTTCTTATTGGCTGGGGGAGCTATTTGCCATCTGCATACAACACAGGGCAGGTGGTCTCGTCTAGAGTCCAAGCTTCCCATCAACCTCCTGGAGATTCGGGCCGTATTCCTGGCTGAGTAATCCTTCCATCTTCTCCTAGCCGGTCGTCACATCCGGATCCAGTTAGACAATGCTACAGCAGTAGCATATCTCAATCACTAGGGAGGCACCCGCAGTCAGCGAGCAGTGCTCGAGACGGAACCCATACTCCACTGGGCGGACTCAGTACTGTCGGCAGTACATATCCCTGGAGTCAACAACTGTGCGGCGGACATCCTCAGTCGTCAAGGCATTGCGTCAGGGAAGTGTGCCTTGCACCCAGAAGTAAATATAACAAATTTGCACTCGCTGGGTTCATGGCCCGATCTGACGATCCACAATCCATAGGAGCGGACGCCCTAGTCCAGCCCTGGACTCAGTTCCGCCTTCTCTACATATTTCCTCCATTACCCCTGATTCCCAGGGTCATACGGAAGATCAAGACCGAGGGCGTCCCGGTCATACTTGTCGCTCCAGATTGGCCCAGACGCACTTGGTACGCCGACGTGGTCCAGCTCGTTGCCGACACCCATTGACGTCTCCTGGATCGTCCGGACTTGCTCACTCAGGGACCGCTCTACCACCAGAACTCGTTGGCCGTGAATTTAACGGCGTGGCCATCGAGACCTGGATTCTGACCCAGGCTAGGTTTTCTCTAGACGTTATTTCCACCATGCTTAGAGTGAGGAAGCCTGCCTCAGCTCGCATTTACCATCGAACATGGAATATTTTCTTCGACTAGTGCATCTCTAGGAACTACCCACTGCTACGGTTTTCCCTTCCAGTCATACTGAGTTTTCTCCAATTCGGATTAGATGCAGGCCTTTCCCTCTGGTCCCTCAAGGGACAGATTTCAGCATTGTCAGTACTGTTCCAACGACTGCTCGCGGTCAAGCCTCAAATCAAGACTTTTTTCAGGGAGTATCCTGCCTGCCTCCGCCCTATCGGCGACTCTTAGAGGCGTGGGATCTTAATTTACACAGTTGCACGTTGCCAGAAAGCCAGTTTAGCACCCCACAACGTTACTGTGACGCGGACACTTAGTGCATAGGTAATTCCCCTTCTTTTATTTCAGAGTTATAATGTAAATTCAGCCAGTGTTATAATATGATGTGAATAAGCGTAACATGATACCGTATTCTTTTAGCCTTGGTTTATATCATAGATTACAGATGATACTTATGATACATGGTCCCGATATTTCTTTGTCATAAACATGTTTTGTTCTAAAAATTGTTGAAAAAACACATCATTTGTATTGATAATTCTTGTGATTGTTTTGTTTGACCTTTATCAAGGATTTATCTAATGTATGACCGAAACGTTGGCTAACTATGCCTGTCACAGTGTTGATTTCTTGGTGGGTGCTGTCATGGCGATAGGAAAATTACTTACCGGTAATCGTATGTTACGAAGTCCATGACCGCACCCACTCACTTCCCACCCTTGATACTTATTATTATTATGACTAATGTTTTGTATTGCAATTAGCCTTTTCACCTATTCACGGGTTACCACTTTTTTCCAGTGGGGTTGTGTGTCCCTTTTTTCACGCCTAAGGTGCAGTCTTCTGATAGTACTAATCATTTTGTTTGTGTATTTATACGGTTATGGAGTTTCCTCCAAATTCTCTGTAACCAACTTAGCTGGCGAGGGGAGCCGCCCCTTTTATCTGTAGGTTTCTTGTCCTTGTGGGCCCGTACACCCAGGTCTTTTTCAGTAACAGTTTTGCCCGGTGTTTCATAATTAAGTACATAATTATATATTTTATTTCCTCTGCTCAAGTTCATGACCTTATATTTATCCCCATTAAAGTTCATTTTCCGTTTATCAGGCCAAGCTTCTAGTTTACATAAATACTTCTGTCATATAAAATTGTCATCCTCTGTATTGATTACCCTGCACAGTTTAGTGTCATCTGCAGATGTTGACGTTCTGCTTTGACTTACAAGGTCGTTAATAAATATGTTAAAAAGGAGTGGGCCCAATACTGGCTCCTGTGGTAACCCACTGTTAACTGTGACCCAGTCCGATTGTGTTCCATTAATAACCACCCTTTGTTTCCTATCACTGAGCCTGTACTTAACCCACTTACACATATTTTCCCTTTATCCCCATTGTTCTCATTTTATGTATCAACCTTTTGTGTGGGACTGTATCAAAAGCTTTTGACAAGTCCTTATACAACATCCACTGCATTTCCTTAGTCCAGTCCAGAACTTGCTTCTTTATAGAAACTGATCAGATTAGTATGACAGGAACGATCCCTCGTGAACCTATGTTGATACTGCGTCATAAGGTTATTCTTCTTCAGATACTCCAGTATAGCGTCTCTTAGGAAGCCCTTAAGGATTTTACCAACAGTAGAGGTCAAGCTTACTGGCCTATAATTTCCAAGTTCAGTTTTTGTCCCATTTTTGAATATTGGCACCACATTTGCTATATGCCAGTCCTGTGGTACAGACCCTGTTATAGGGTAGGTCTGACGCGAAGGGGTATTGGTATTTACCTTTGATAGGTCTATGACCCGGAAGCGCTTGTCTGGGTGCTCCCAATGTCGTCGGATTATGTCCCTAAACTCAGGGTAATTTGGGAAGACTTGACAAGAGCGTTTTGCCTTTTTAAAGGACACTATGTGCTCCGGGGCGGTGGCATGGTAGTCATTGACTTGTAGTGTTTTGTTAAAGGCCTCAATGAAGCTGTCAACCATTGCCTGGGTGTCTGTCTTCTCCGGGTTCTGGAACGATTCTGGCTCTGAGAGTTCCCCTTCGGAGAGTAACTTGGGCTGGTCTTTGGGTGACGGAGAGCGAGATGTGTCACGTATGGGTGACGTGGTGGGACAGTGTCCTGGGTGCTGTCTTGGAGATCCCTAAAGTGAGCCGTCGCCTGACGTAAAGGTGGAATAAAAGGAGGAAAATAAAAAGGGTAATGTGGTCTGAGAGACAGATCACATGTGCCTCCTTATGACACTGAGCTAACACTGATTAACTACTCCTACTGATGGGTGTATACTGCAGGGAGTAGGACTTAATGTTAATCTCTATTTAGTATCGCCTCCTAGTGGCAGGAAAGCATACACCTATGGTCCTGTATCCCCCAATGATGTGAAGGAGAAAATGATAGTGTTGGCCCCCTTAAAAATAGTCTGAGTGAAATAGCGGATGAGGAAAAAGCCAATATGCTAAATGCCTTTTCTTTAACAGTATTTACACACAAAAAAATCCCATGAAAGACAACATGATCAGTGATAACAAAAATTCTCCATTAAAGGTCACCTGCTTAACCTAACAAAAAGTGCAGCGCCGTCTAAAAATCACTACAGCTGACAAATCCCTGGGCCCGGAAGGGATACACCCCCAAGAACTGCAGGAATTAAGTACCATCATAGATAAACCATTATACTTAATCTTCAAAGATATCATAATAATAGGGTCTGTATTGCAGGACTGGTGCATAGCAACTGTGGTGCCTATATTCAAAAAGGGGCCAAAACTAATCTTGGAAATTACAGGCTGATAAGCTTGACCTCTACTGTGGGTAAAATCCTAGAGGGTTTTCTAAGAGATACTATACTGGAGTATCTGAAAAAAAAATAACCTCATGACCCAATATCAACATGGGATTTCGAGGGACCGTTTCTCTCAAACCAATCTGATAAGCTTCTATGAAGAGGTAAGTTCTGGACTGGACCAAAAAAATGCAGTGGACGTGGTGTTTATGGACTTTTCAAAAGCTTTTGATACGGTGCCACAGAAAAGGTTGGTGCATAAAATGAGAGCAGTGGGGACAGGGGAAAATATATGTAAGTGGGTTAAGAACTGGCTTAGTGATGGGAAACAAAGGGTGGTTATTAATGGAACACACTCAGAATGGGTCACAGTTAACAGTGGGGTTCCACAGGGGTTAGTATTGGGCCCACTTCTTCTTAACATATTTATTAATGACCTTGTAGGGGGCATACAGAGTAGAATCTCAATATTTGCAGATGACATCAAACTGTGCAGGGTAATCAATACAGAGGAGGACAATTTTATTTGACAGTAGGACCTATGTAAAGTAAAAGCTTGGGCTATTAAATGGAAGATCAGCTGTAATGGGGATAAATGTAAGGTCATGCACTTGGGCAGAGAAAATAAAATGTATAATTATGTGCTTAGTTTTGCCCAGTGCTTTAAAATTATCACTGAAAAAGACCTGGGTTTATGGGTAGACATCAAACACATTTAGTGGCCAGTGTCAGGCAGCTACTGCAAAGGCAAATTAAATAATGGGATGCATTAAAAGAGGCATAGATGCTCATGAGGAGAACATAGTTTTACCTCTATACACGTCACTAGTGCAACCACACATAGAATACTGTGTTCATTTCTGGTCTCTGGTGTATAAGAAAGACATAGGTGAACTAGAGCAGGTCCAGAGAAGAGCGACCAAGGTTATTAGAGGACTGAGGGGTCTGCAATACCAAGACAGGTTATTAAACTTGGGGTTATTTAGTTTGGAAAAACGAAGGCTTAGGGGTGATCTTATAATAATGTATAAATATATGAGGGGACAGTATAGAGACCTTTTTAATGATCTGTTTACTCTTAGGCCTGAGACGGGGACAAGGGGGCATATCCTCTACGTCTAAAGGAAAGCAGGTTTAATCATAATCACAGATGTGGATTCTTTATTGCAAGAGCTGTGAGACTATGGAACTCTCTGCCACATGATGTTGTAATGAGTGAGTCACTACTAAAATTTAAAAACAGCCTAGATGCCTCTTGAAAAGTATAATATTATCGGTTATATATACTAGATTCTTGATAGGGCGTTGATCCAGGGAACTAGTCTGATTGCCGTATGTGGAGCCAGGAAGGAATTTTTTTCCCCAATGTGGAACTTAGTGTTGCCACATGGGGTGTTTTTGTCTTCCTCTGGATTAACATGTTAGGCTATGGGTTGAACTAGATGGACTTAAAGTCTTTCTTCAACTGTAAAAACTATGCTACTATGTTACATAAAGAATGGGCTGAATCGCCAACACAATAGGCAGATGTCTCCAACACGTCCGCCACTCATGGCTTGCTGTCGTACACGACAATTGGGTCAGAGAACTGGTGTTGGAAACAGGACGAAGTGCCGGTGATCCGCACTGCTAGATGGAAAAAACCATGACCCAAGGAGTCTGGTGCAATGGTATAACTTTATTCCAACGCGTTTCGGAGCAGCCTCTGCTTCTTCCTCAGGGATTAACCCCTTCACGACCCATGACGTAAGAGGACGTCATGGGCCGTGTCTGGAGGTTTGATGTGAGCTCCTGCGCGGATCTCACAGCAAAGCCCCGACATCTCAGCTGATCTCATCAGCTGAGATGTCAGGGTAACAGCACCGATCGAATCTGGGATCTGATTGGTGCTGTTAACCCCTTGGATCCCGCTGTCAATCACTGACAGCAGGATCCAAGGCGGCCACGGCAGGGAATGCTTCATTCCCCGCCTGCATCGGAGATCCCGCGATAATATTGCGGGATCTCTAGCGGTCATGTGACAGCCCGGGGTCTTGGCTAGAACCCGGATGCTGTCACAGAGCACTTCCGGGTTGTGGTTGGCAGGCACTACAGGTCGCAAAATATGGCGCAAAAAGTGCGTTTTTTTTCTCTCTCCAAACTTCAAATTTTTTTTCACCACTTAGATACCAGTAAAGGTATACATGTTTGGTATCTACGAACTCATACCAACCTGAGGCATCACACAGTCAAGTCAGTTTTACCATATAGTGAACGTCGCGGCTAAAAAACGCAAAAGTCAAACGCGAGATTGCACTTTTTTTGTAATTTCTCCACACTTAGAATTTTTTTGCAATTTCCTTGTACACTATATGGTAAAATAAATGATTGCATCTGAAAATACAACTCGTCCCACAAAAAACAAGCCGTCATGTATCTATATTGACAAATTGGAAAATAAAGTTATGGCTCTTGGAAGCAGGGGAGCAAAAAACGAAAATGAAAAACGAAAAATTCTCGGGTCATGAAGGGGTTAATCACTGAGGAAGGAGCAGCGGATGCTCCGAAACGCGTCAGTATAAAGTTACACCATTGCACCAGAATTCTTCAGTCCTGGTTTTTCCATCCAGCAGCGTGGATCACCGGCACTTCGTCCTGTTTCCAGTTATTTGCCACGTTGCACGTGGAGGTGTGGATCCAATGACAGCTGTACGTGCGCTAATACTGGTTGTGTAATCACACAACCAGACCAGGTGAGCAATTTTCATAGGGCTATTGCCCCACTCTGCCTAGAGATAAGACCCTATGCACATTTTTGTCTCACATTTTTAGAGAACTGGTGTTGTCAGGTTACAAGATAGAGTTCTCATCCCGGCCCCAACTCGTTTTTTCCTCTTGCGTCCCCCCAAACCAGACGCTCGACTGTTCTTCAAACCCATCAACTCACAACTGGTGTCATAGTACCAGTATCGGAGACAGAAAAATTCAAGGGATACTACTCAAACCTGCTTTTCGTTCCAAAAAAAGCCAGGACATTACCACCCATCCTAGACCTCAAACTCCTCAAAACATTTTGTAAAAGTCCCGACAATTCAGAATGGAATCTCTACGCTCAGTAATCACGTCAATGGAAAAAGGGGAGTTCCTAGCAACCATCAACATCCAAGATGCATATTTCCACATTCCCATTTTCCCCCGCATCAAACGTATCTGTAGTTCGCCGTTCAAAAATACCATGTACTCTAGACTGTGAGCCCTTGTGGACAGGATCCCTGGCCCCATTGTACCCGCACGATTGTTTTGTCGATTTGTCGTCGTTTTTCGACCACTTGTCTTTGTCTACCCCCTAACTTGTACAGCGCTTTGTATCCTAATAGCGCTATATAAATACCTAATAATAATAATAATAATGTCCAATTCATCGCACTGCCCTTCAGCCTCACAACCGTATCCAGAGTTTTCACGAAACTCATGGTGGCCGTCATGATTATCCTCCATTCGAGGGTAGAGGTCGTCCTCCCTTACCTAGACGACCTGCTAATCAAGGGACAATCCTTTCAAGCTTGCCTCGACAGCATCTGAGTAACATCGGACACGCTGTCTCGCTTAGGGTGGCTCATAAACTTTAGACAAATCATCCCCAACGCCGGCCCAAAGGATATAGATTCTAGGAATGACGTTCGACACCGCACGAGGGCTAGTCACACTCCCTCAAGACAAGGCCACAGCGATTCAAAAAGGAGTTTGCACTCTTTGCGGTCGACCAACTCAGTCTATCCACTTCGGCATGGCGGTCCTAGGAAAAATGGTAGTGGCAATGGAAGCAGTTCCCTTCGCTCAGCTACACCTCGGAGCCTTGCAGCTTGCCCTCCTTTCGGCTTGGGTCAGAAATCCCTTCAGCCTCGACCGCCTATCTCTGCAAACCAAAAAGGCACTCAACTGGTGGACACTGCGATCATCAATCACGCAAGGAAGATCTTTTCTCCCAGTCCAATGGCTAGTTGTGACGCTCAGGAGTCACACCTTCCAATAAACATTCTGGAGCTACTGGCGATCCGCCTAGCGCTCCAACACTTTCACCACCTTCTAGCCGGTCGCCCAATCCGCATTTAATCAGCCAACGCAACAGCAGTGGCGTACATCAATCACCAGGGTGGCACACGCAGCAAATCCGCAATGTGCAAAGTGGAACATATCCTCCGGTGAACTGAAACAACGCAGTCAGTCATATCAGCAGTCCACATCCTGGAAGTGGACAACTGGGCGGCAGACTTACTAAGCCTCCAGGGACTGGTCTCAGGTGAATGATCCCTCCACCCAGAAGTCTTTCTACAGATCTGTCAGCGCTGGGGAATCCCCAATGTGGACCTAATGGCATCAAGGTTCAACGCAAAAGTCCCTGCCTTCGTTGCCAGGTTCTGGGACCCTCTAGCGCTAGGAGTGGACTCGTTGGTCCTCTCTTGGCGCTAATTCCAACTCCCATACACCTTTCCCCCACTGCCGTTGATCCTGCAAGTAATTAAAAAGATCAAAGCGGAAGGAGTCCAAGTAATACTCATTGCCCCAGACTGGCCACGGCGAGCGTGGTATGCAGAGCTCATACAACTCCTCGTCGACGTGCCCAGGCTACTCCCAAACCGTCCGGACCTCCTGACCCAGGGCCCCATTTGCCACCAGAACTCGGCGGCTCTGTTTTTAATGGCGTGGCTGTTGAGTCCTGGGTCCTGACCCAGGCAGGTTTCTCACCAGAGGTCATAGCCACCATGGTTAATGCCCGCAAACCAACATCCTCACGCATCTATCACCGCACCTGGAAGACTTTCTTCCGGTAGTGCAAGGACCGCAACCGTAACCCACTCCTATTCTCCATCCCTACAATCCTGGAGTTCCTTCAAACTGGTCTTAACCAGTTAAAGAGGACCTGTCACCAAACCATACATGGTGATCTAATTACAGCACTGGATGCAGCATGTCTGCAGCATGCAGACAAGGGGTCCCCCAGCACTTGAGCAGCCCTGTACCCCGAGATAATAGTTATAAAACTTACATGCTACAGCCACTAAGGAGGTGGCTAGGGGCTGCAGCCAAAGGGCAGATTCACACCCCCTGCATGTTTAATCTGCCCACCCCTGCCAATCATTCTCTCCCTGTCTGCAGCATTTAAACTGAGTTTTTTTCTCTCTCCCGTTTAGCCCCGCCCCTCAGGGGGCGGGGCTAACGGACTTTCTGGGAGAGAGAAAAAAAACTCTGTTTAAATGCTGCAGACGGGGATCCGGGGATCACCTGCTGCCGCCTCCAGTGCAGCCTGCTGCCGCATCCAATGCCGCCTCCTGCCTCCGGCCCCCTCTGGTCTTCTTTTGGCCCTGGGTCCTCCGGGCATCGTCTTGTGAGTCCCCCTGCCTGTGAGATGCCTTTACTGCAGCCTGATCCACCTGCAGGGGGGATCGACTGCAGTCTAGGGATCTGACAGTGATCCACTGCGCCGAGGCTACGAGATTGCTGCTCTGCAGTCCGATCCCCCTGCATGGGGATTGAGCTGCAGAAAGCAATCTCTCAGCCCCAGCGCTGCACCCGGGCTGCCAGATCGCTGCTCTGCAGTCCAATCTGCCTGCATGCAGATCGAGCTGCAGAAAGCGATCTCACAGCCCCGCTGCAATGATCCACATAGTTGATCACTGCACCCGGGCTGTCAGATCGCTACTTTGCAGTCCGATCCGCCTGCATGGCGATTGTGCGCCGTGGGACCTTCGTTTTGGACTACGTCGGAGGCGATCGAGCGTCGTGGGACCTTCGTTGTGGACTATGTCGGATCTTTTTATAATAAAGATGGAGTCCGAATTTTGTGTGTGATTTTTTTTTTTTTTCAAATAAAAAGATTTTTCTGTGTGGTGTATTTTTTGACTATTTACTAGAGATTCCTAATGGCCGGGTCTAACATTGGCCCGACATTATGAATCTCGGGCTTAGTGTCGGCTGCCAATAAACAAGCTGGCATTAACCCCTTTATTACCCAGTTTGCTACCGGCACCAGTGCAACTGGAAGAGCCCCTTGGTACAGCACCAGAAAATGGCGCTTCAATGAATGCGCCATTTTCTGGGGTGGCTGCGGGTTGCAATTCGCAGCATGGGGGCCCAGAACGTTAGGCCTTTCCATGCTGAGGATTTCAGCCCCCAGCTGCCTAGCTGTACCTGGCTGGGCCAAAAATATGGCAGAGCCCCACAAAAAAAGGCCTTCGCTGTATTTTTGGTAGCCAGCCAAGTACAACTTGGCAGCTGGCGGACTGGAATCCTCAGCGTGGAGAGACCTAAATGTTGTGGGCCCCCCACGCTGCAAATTGCAACCCACAGCCACCCAAGAAAATAGCGCATTAATTAGAGGCGGCATTTTCTGGTGCTGTACCCCAACTCTTCCAGTTGCCCTTGTGCTGGTGGCACACGGGTTCTCCATATGCGACATGGTGTCCGCTAACAATTTCAATGGAAAATTAGCTCCAATTGTTAGCGGAAACCATGTCGCGTATGGAGAGCTCCTCCCTGTGTGCCTGAACATTGGAGCTCCCCCACAAGTGACCCCATTTTGGAAACTAGTCCCCCCCAAGGAATTATCTAGATACATAGTGAGCACTTTGTACACACATATGCTTCACAAATTACCGTATATACTCGTGTATAAGCCGAGTTTTTCAGCCCAAAAATTGGGCTGAAAAGTCCCCCCCTCGGCTTATACACGGGTCATACGGTATGCTGTGGGGGGGGGCTGTGACCGGGAGCTGGAGGAGGCAGGAGGGGGCCGCGGTGACCGCAGGCGGTCACGTGGGGCCGCCTCATTAGCGCAATGAATATGCACGGCATCCCCACGTCCATCAACGGCGGGGGGATGCCGTGCATATTGCAATACACAGCCCCCCTCCTTAATATGGGTCCCCCAGTATTAATAAACAGCCCCCCCCTCCTTATCATGTCCCCCCAGGCTGCGGCAGCTGTCAAAATAACAAACACTTTATACATCACCTTCCGGCGCAGCTTCTCCGCTCCTCCCGTCCTCCACTCCTCCGCTCGCCGGTTTCTTCTTTTTTCTTGTGCCGGTGTCATGTGACTGGGCGCAGGAGATGACGTCATTTCCTGCGCGCGGTCACAGAAGTCGGCACAAGAAGAAGAAGAAGCCGGCGAGCGGATGAGCGGAGGACGGGAGGAGCGGAGAAGCTGCGCCGGAAGGTGATGTATAAAGTGTTTGTTGTTTTGACAGCTGCCGCAGCCTGGGGGGACATGATAAGGAGGGGGGGGGGGCTGTTTATTAATACTGGGGGACCCATATTAAGGAGGGGGGGGGCTGTTTACTACCACTGGGGCTGTATATACCTCTGGGGCTGCTGGATACTACCACTGGGGCTGTATACTACCACTGGGGCTGCATATACCTCTGGGGCTGATGTATACTACCACTGGGGCTGTATACTACCACTGGGGCTGTATATACCTCTGGGGCTGATGTATACTACCACTGGGGCTGCTTGGGCTCCTGTATACTACCACTGGGGCTGCTGGGGCTCCTATATACTACCACTGGGGCTGCTATATACTACCACTGGGGCTGCTGTATACTACCACTGGGGCTGCTATATACTACCACTGGGCTGCTTGGGCTGCTGTATACTACCACTGGGGCTGCTGGGGCTCCTATATACTACCACTGGGGCTGCTGTATACTACCACTGGGGCTGCTGGGGATGCTATATACTACCACTGGGGCTGCTGTATACTACCACTGGGGCTGCTGGGGATGCTATATACTACCACTGGGGCTGCTGGGGATGCTATCTACTACCACTGGGGCTGCTGGGGCTGCTGTATACTACCGCTGGGGCTGCTATATACTACCACTGGGGATGCTATATACTACCACTGAGGCTGCTGTATACTACCACTGGGGCTGCTGGGGCTGCTATATACTACCACTGGGGCTGCTGGGGATGCTATATACTACCACTGGGGCTGCTGGGGATGCTATATACTACCACTGGGGATGCTGGGGATGCTATATACTACCACTGGGGCTGCTGTATACTACCACTGGGGCTGCTGGGGCTCCTATATACTACCACTGGGGCTGCTGTATACTACCACTGGGGCTGCTGGGGATGCTATATACTACCACTGGGGCTGCTGTATACTACCACTGGGGCTGCTGGGGCTGCTATATACTACCACTGGGGCTGCTTGGGCTCCTGTATACTACCACTGGGGCTGCTGGGGCTCCTATATACTACCACTGGGGCTGCTGTATACTACCACTGGGGCTGCTGGGGATGCTATATACTACCACTGGGGCTGCTGTATACTACCACTGGGGCTGCTGGGGATGCTATATACTACCACTGGGGCTGCTGGGGATGCTATCTACTACCACTGGGGCTGCTGGGGCTGCTGTATACTACCGCTGGGGCTGCTATATACTACCACTGGGGATGCTATATACTACCACTGAGGCTGCTGTATACTACCACTGGGGCTGCTGGGGCTGCTATATACTACCACTGGGGCTGCTGGGGATGCTATATACTACCACTGGGGCTGCTGGGATGCTATATACTACCACTGGGGATGCTGGGGATGCTATATACTACCACTGGGGCTGCTGTATACTACCACTGGGGCTGCTGGGGCTCCTATATACTACCACTGGGGCTGCTGTATACTACCACTGGGGCTGCTGGGGATGCTATATACTACCACTGGGGCTGCTGTATACTACCACTGGGGCTGCTGGGGCTGCTATATACTACCACTGGGGCTGCTTGGGCTCCTGTATACTACCACTGGGGCTGCTGGGGCTCCTATATACTACCACTGGGGCTGCTGTATACTACCACTGGGGCTGCTGGGGATGCTATATACTACCACTGGGGCTGCTGTATACTACCACTGGGGCTGCTGGGGATGCTATATACTACCACTGGGGCTGCTGGGGATGCTATATACTACCACTGGGGCTGCTGTATACTACCGCTGGGGCTGCTATATACTACCACTGGGGCTGCTGGGGATGCTATATACTACCACTGGGGCTGCTGTATACTACCACTGGGGCTGCTGGGGCTGCTATATACTACCACTGGGGCTGCTGGGGATGCTATATACTACCACGGGGGCTGCTGTATACTACCACTGGGGCTGCTGGGGCTGCTATATACTACCACTGGGGCTGCTGGGGATGCTATATACTACCACTGGGGCTGCTGGGGATGCTATATACTACCACTGGCGATGCTGGGGATGCTATATACTACCACTGGGGCTGCTATATACTACCACTGGGGCTGCTGTATACTACCACTGGGGAGGCCTGTATACCACTGGGGGGGGCCTGTATACCACACTGCTGGGGGCTGTGTACCTGTGTTGGGGTCCACCCTCGGCTTATACATGAGTCAATAGGTTTTTCCAGATTTTTGGGGCAAAAGTAGGGGGGTCGGCTTATACACGAGTATATACGGTAATCCGTAAAAGGAAAAAAGATTTTTTGTAAAAAAAAAGTAATTTTTCATTTTACGGATCAATTTGTGAAGCACCTAGGGCAGGGGTGGGGAACTCCAGTCCTCGAGGGCCGCAAACAGTGCAGGTTTCCAGGATTTCCTTAGTATTGCACAGGTGATAATATAATCACTTGCACTGGTGATGATTCCAATCCCTGTGCAATACTAAGGACATCGTGAAAACCTGAACTGTTTGCGGCCCTTGAGGACTGGAGTTCCCCACCCCTAACCTAGGGGATCAAAGTGCTCACTATGCATCTAGATAAGTTCCCTGGGGGGAGTCTTGTTTCCAAAATGGGGTCACTTGTGGGGGAGCTCCAATGTTCAGGCACACAGGGAGGAGCTCTCCATACGCGACATGGTTTCCGCTAACAATTTGTCTGAAAAATCAGCTCAAATTGTTAGCAGACACCATGTCGCGTTTGGATAGCCCCTGTGTGCCTAAACATTGGAGCTCCCCCACAAGTGACCCCATTTTAGAAACTAGACCCCCCACGGAACATATCTAGATGGGTGGGGAGCATTTTTAACCCACAGGTGCTTCACCAATTGATCCGTAAAAATGAAAAATTATACGGGTTGGGGGTCACTTGGGTAATAGTGATCATGCACCCTCGACTGGCTGTTCAAGGGTTGCGCACATGAGGCAAGATGTACACTGGATGGCACTGTCAATAATGGAGGACATTTCCTAATGGGGATTGCACCAGACAGAAATGTTAAGTATTAAAAACAAATGTAAAGTATTAAAATACAGACAGCAATTCAGTACAAATTCCTCCCTTTTAAACTCATTGAATCCAAAGTCACTGAATCACAAGTCACACGCATACGTCCGTGTGCACTTACACTCCTGTCACACAGCAGCTCATTCACTCTGGCTAAGGAAGAAGATTTAAAGAGTTTTATTTTTGCACCCGAGGAAACTGTGTTTGGTCTCTAAGTGCTTTCCAAATCTTTGTGCATAAAACATGAGTGGGAAATCCTGAGATTGTGGTGGTTGTTGAGGTTATGCGATGCTTCTCTCTACCCCCTTGTGCGATGCCTCTCTCTACCCCCTTGTGCGATGCCTTTCTTCCCCTTTGTACGATGCTCTCTCTACCCCCTTGTGCGATGCCTCTCTCTACCCCCTTGTGCGATGACTCTCTCTTCCCCCTTGTGCGATGCATCTCTTCCCCCTTGTGCGATGCCTCTCTTCCCCCTTGTGCGATGCCTCTCTTCCCCCTTGTGCGATGCCTCTCTTCCCCCTTGTGCGATGCCTCTCTTCCCCCTTGTGCGATGCCTCTCTTCCCCCTTGTGCGATGCCTCTCTTCCCCCTTGTGCGATGCCTCTCTCTACCCCCCTTGTGCAATGCCTCTCTCTACCTCCCTTGTGTGATGCCTCTCTCTACCCCCCTTGTGTGATGCCTCTCTCTACCCCCCTTGTGCGATGCCTCTCTCTACCCCCTTGTGCGATGCCTCTCTACCCCCTTGTGCGATGCCTCCTCTACCCCCCTTGTGCGATGCCTCTCTCTACCTCCCCCTTGTGCGATGCCTCTCTCTCTACTTCTTGTGCAGAAATGCAAGATGGCAGCCCCAGTGTTTGAAAAAAAAGCTAAGTTAGATGCTCCTAATGAACTCATTACCTGGATAAAAAAGACAGCTGTCTTAAATTGTCACCTGTTTAATAAAAAACTATAAATGAATTTAATTTTGTATTAAAATAACTGATTACATAATAAATAATTATTAATGAAAAAACCTCATGACTGTATGATGAGATATCCTTACCATGCATAGTGCTGAACTGGCAAGCTATTCCAGCTGCATTGTTGAAATGATTACCCATGGAGATTCATTGCATTATCCTGTTTTTTCTTGCATTTGTCTTTCAAGGGCAACCAGTCTTCTTGGGGGACTTGAAACAGTTTGTGATGTTGTAAGGTTAAACCAAAACGCACAATACCCAATTATAACAATTTTATGAGTGCTCGAATATACACATGTGATATAAGAAGCCAAATAACCTTGATTTTTGGATGCAACTAGGTAGGAGATGTGATGACAGGGGTTACCCTAAAAAGTACCCTACCTGCCTGTAGGGGTCCGTGCCCTAGGTGGAGGAGACGAATGGCACCCCTGCTCCACGTCGGCTCACCCTGATATGCCCTGCACTAAAATGAGGAGTGCAGCAAACCTATCATAAGTGGGACCTTAATCCAAAAAAGGGGAGTGTGTGAGGTTCACTATACAGTCCAAATGGACAAAAGGTGGAAAATCAATATTCGGACTATGCAACTATTACATAGTGTGAGGTAGCGCTGGGATTGCAAGACAAATGGCCGTAATCCCGGTATCAGTTCATACAGTACCCGGATTTATTGATGAAGCACAGCAGTGGCACAAGTCGCCGGGTTCTGGGACGCAGCCGGGTACAATGCATACATCCACTGTTCAGTAACACGGTCCCTTAAGGTTAGGAGTTCTCTCCGGTCTCCGTCGCACTGGGCTCCCGGGTTAAGCCATGTTGTAACAGCACACAGCCTCTCACGCCGCGGAACTGACCGCTCAGCAGTTCTTCTGCCTGAACTCAGGCCGAAGCTCTCCACACAGAACCCCACCCTGTATCCTAACCTAGCATTTAACCCCGTGTCTCCCTCCCGGGAAAACCTACAAGACCCGGCCTGGAGTGGAGCGTGCCACCTTCATAGACTGAAACGCCGCCTCCGCTTGGGGATTCCAGTGCACCATGACCGACTTCTTCCCCTTTAAGAGATCGGTCAGGGCTGCGGTTCACCCAGCAAAGTTGGGTATGAAGCGTCTGTAGTACCCAACGATGCCGAGGAACGCCCTCACCTGTTTGGTAGACACCGGTCGGGGCCAGTTTTGAATGGCCTCAATTATTTATTTGGGGTTTGATAACCCCTTGCCCAATCACATACCCCAGGTACCGGGCCTCCTTGAGACCCATAGCACATTTTTTTGGATTCGCCGTCAGGCCCGTGGACCTGAGCGAATCCACCACTGCCTGCACCTGGGACAAATGCGTGTGCCAATCCTTACTGAAGATGATGATATCATCCAGATAAGCGGACGCATATTTCTGATGGGGTCTTAACACTATGTCCATTAGCCGCTGGAATTTAGCCGGGGCTCCATGCAACCCAAAAGGCAACACGACATAGTGATAGAGGCCCTCCGGGGTAACAAAGGTGGTCTTCTCCTTGGCTGACTTGGTTAGCGGCACCTGCCAGTAACTCTTGGTTAGATCGAGCATCGTGAAATACTGGGCCTGCCCCAGTCTTTCAATTAGCTCGTCCACCTGGGGCATGGGATAAAGTTCAAATTTCGACACCTCATTCAACTTCCGGAAGTCGTTGCAGAACCACAGCGATCCGTCCGGTTTCGGAATCAGATCAGAACAATGGGACTAGCCTATTCACTCCGTGATTCCTCAATTACTCCCAGCTTAAGCATTTGTCTCATTCAGCCGTGATGGCTTGTCTTCGGGCCTCGGGCACCCGGTATGGTTTTATTCACACTTTTACCCGGGGCTCAGTCACAATGTCATTTTGAATGACGGAAGTATGGCCAGGCAGGTCGGAGAATACATCTGGATTCTGCTGCACCAACTTTCGAGCCTCCCGTCGCTGTGCCTTAGTGAGGGTGTCACCTATTTTTACCTCGTCGGCCATTCTCAGGGCTGACAGCGGGGGGTCCCTGGTCAGCCCAGCCGGGGGAGCCTCCATGATCAGGCACTCCCGGTCTTTCCAGGCTTTGAGCAAATTAACATGGTATAGCTGTACGGTTTTCTCTTCCGGGTTGGTACACCTTGTATTTCACTTCTACCTTTTCCCAGATTTCGGCCCCTGCCATTTGGCCAAGAGTTTGCTCTCTGCAGTGGGCACTAAAATCGTCACTCGATCCCCCACCTCAAAGGACCTGATGGTGGCCCTCCTGTTATACATGCGACTTTGAGCTCCCTGGGCCTCCATTAGGTGCTCTTTTACGATAGATTAATTAAGTGATTGAACACCGTATGGATAATAGTACATCATAAAGGGGCCTCTCCTAACGAACATATACACAAAAAGATACTACTTATGGAGAATTTCTGCCCAAATAATCATGGTACACGATTAGCCACAATGAACGTTTTTTATTTTAGCAAAACATGAAATTACATCGGCATCACAGAGTACCAACACATTACAAATAGTAAAATCCAAGATCGGTCCGAGGACAGTGGAGATAATGAGCCAAACATCAGCTGAGTGTATTAAAAGTCCTAGCAACAGGCAAGTGGGAAGAGTATAAACATAGATCACAAGGGGCCATACTACTGCTGTATATCGCTAAGGCTCAGTATACTCGTTTCTCATAACGGTATACATGTCAGTGTCTGTACCATAGCCTGAACCTCCCACACTGTATAATAAACAGCAAGTACTAAAGCACTCATCACCCCAGCTTACCCATGCAGACCGTATGTCACCGCTTGATGATGGACAGGGGACGCCCCAACGCGTTTCACCCTTGTTGAGCTTCCTCAGGGGGCTACTGTACCCTCATTCTGGCCTTCCTAATAAAGCCCTCCACCAGGTGTGCGGCATCGCTGAGTTGATTACCGCACATGCCTGGCCGCGTCATTCCTAGGCGCCCGTCCGCGCTCCGCCGCCACCGGAAGTGCGTCATTTGACGCGGTTTCCGGTTTAGGCGAAATCGCGGCCCGGGAGACGCGCACCACGCATGCGCGGATGTCAGCCGCCGCCATCTTGGTAAAGGGCAAATTGCCCTCAACCAAGGAATAATACATACATGGAGCGCTCCAAACGGGGGGAGGAAGAGCCATTCAGAAATGATTATAATGATCAATGTAGCAGAGGTTTTAATTCCAAAAAATCACTGTGCACAGTGACTTCTCCTCATACAGGGAACATAATCCCTGCATACTTAGGAGAAACACACATAATAGGAAAATACAGGTCTCAGAGAAATAATATATCATACAATCTCAGTTACATAATCCCATAATAAATCCAATTAATTACACACTGACGAATTGTGAATCTAACCATTTTAAATATAATATTCAAAAGAATCAAATCTTTTTCTTTGAATGAATTCTATTTTCCTCCATCCAGTCCATAGGGCTCCATTTGTTGAAAGGTGGGGGTAAAGATATCCCAGTATATTTAGGAAGGACTATAGAAATGAGCACAGAGAGAAAAAAATGTTAAAACCAACATAACAGATTAAAGGGATCCTGTCACCCCCAAACCACCTCCTAAGCTATTAAAAGCTGTCCCTAGAGCATAGTAACACTTACCCTACACTCCTTTTAGCTCCTAAATGCAGCAAGTGAAACTGAATCTAAACGTTATAAAAGTACCTCATTACTGATGTTAATGAGTGACTATGGTATTCATAGTCACTCAGCCAGGCTGCCCCTCTTCATACTATCACACCTCAATAGGCGTGATCTTCATGATACATTCAAATGCGCGCCTCCCCGCTCTTCCTCTCGGCCTGGCGCTGCTGTGTGGGGGCTGTATGACGCGATTCACGTCATTTCTGGCGCCGGGTGACGTATTTACACCCGCGCCGCTGTTAGAGCTGAAAGCCCTGTACTGCGCATGCGCTTGCGCCTGGGAATGACGCGGCCAGGCATGTGCGGTAATCAACTCAGCGATGCCGCACACCTGGTGGAGGGGCTTTATTAGGAAGGCCAGAATGAGGGTACAGTAGCCCCCTGAGGAAGCTCAACAAGGGTGAAACACGTTGGGGCGTCCCCTGTCCATCATCAAGCGGTGACATACGGTCTGCATGGGTAAGCTGGGGTGATGAGTGCTTTAGTACTTGCTGTTTATTATACAGTGTGGGAGGTTCAGGCTATGGTACAGACACTGACATGTATACCGTTATGAGGAGCGAGTATACTGAGCCTTAGCGATATACAGCAGTAGTATGGCCCCTTGTGATCTATGTTTATACTCTTCCCACTTGCCTGTTGCTAGGACTTTTAATACACTCAGCTGATGTTTGGCTTCATTATCTCCACTGTCCTCAGGACCGATCTTGGATTTTACTATTTGTAATGTGTTGGTACTCTGTGATGCCGATGTAATTTCATGTTTTGCTAAAATAAAAAACGTTCATTGTGGCTAATCGTGTACCATGATTATTTGGGCAGAAACTCTCCATAAGTAGTAGCTCTTTTACGATAGGCATGACCTTGGTAATCCGGTCCTGCATATTAGCCACATGCTCAATAACACACTTATAGGGAGTGGGTTCCTGTTCCCATGTCTCTTTGGCGACATCCAACAACCCTCTTTATTGGTCCCCGGTTGCTGAGACACGCCATTTACTTCTATTACCCTTTCCTGTGCCCGGGTCAGGGTGGGATCCAGCAGCTGAGCTGTCCCAAACGCTCCCCGGGCCACTTCCAGCTCTGGAATTGCTTGGGTCTCCTCGACCTCTCCTGCCAATACCTCTAGGGGGATCCTATTGGGGTGACACTCTATCCCTAGGTTGGCGACCCCTACGGCAGGTACCCCTGACTCGGGATCATTGGGTTTGGCACCTGATCCCAATGGTATTTGCGGAGGGCTACTCCTCCTACCCCATAGGGACCAAAACAATGGTAAATCTCTTCCCAGCACTATCCCATAAGGTAGAGTCTTCACCACTCCGACCACATGGGTTACCTCTCCACACAGAGTGGAAAACATCACCTCCGCGGTCGGATACTCACGGAGGTCTCCATGTATACATCTGACCCGATCCTTCCCCTCTGTGGGCTCCAACCCAGGGAGTAATGACCCATGAACCAGAGTCACCAAACTGCCGGAGCCCAAGAGAGCCTCCACTCTGTGTCCATTAACAAGCACCGGGCACATCTGGGGTTCCATCGTGGGAACAACCGCATCTGCGGCGAGCACGGTGCTGGCATACATAGATACCCGGCATGTAAACCCGCAGTCCATTGGTTCAATAGTCAGAGGACAATAGGCCGCAACATGTCCTGGCCCTTTGCATCGCCCGCACCACCTAGCAGTGGCACCGCCAGTCCGGAAGCCCCATTGAGGGGAGCCTGGTCTCCTGCCGGCCTCACTCCGGAGTAACCCCTCAGCGTGAGCTTGTGTAGGACGGTCCCCAGCAAAGGGATGTGCACCTTTTCCTGGCTCCGGAGGCCGGCGGGGTAGACGCAGGGGGGCAGAGTCCCGTATGAACTCCTGGGTGGTTTGCCCCACCCAACGCTGTATAGCGACTGGCAGAGTTCGTACTAGCCGGTCGATCACCACCCTTTCCACCATCTGGCCTGGAGAGTTCAGGCTGGAGCCACCATTTTACCAGCTGCAGTAAGTCATATGCCTTATATCGAGCTGGTTTGGATTCCACAAAGGACCAGGAAAACACCCGTTGGGCCCTCACATAGGTATTGACCCTGAGCCGAGGAAGGATCTCACCTTTTAGTTTCCCGTAGTCCTGCGATCCTCCCAACTGAGGTCAGAGTATGACTTCTGTGCGTCGCCCATCAGGAATGGCGCCACTACTTCAGCCCACTGGCTGGCTGGGAGAACTTCCCGCTCCACGGTGCGCTCAAAGACGGTGAGGAACGCTTCCACGTTGTGCTTCTGAGTCAGCTTTCTCAATGCCGATCAGACCCGCTCCCGGGCCTCACGCCATTCCGGGTAAGGCGCTTGTGGCGGGTCTCGCGGTGCCATAATTTGCTGTAGGAGCAGTTCATTGGTTTTCTGTTGTTGGTGAAACTTCTCCTATTGTCTCTGCTGGGTAAGCACCAACTGCTTTAATAGCTCCTCCATATTGGCGGCAGACCGGAACTGTAGCTTGGCCGGCTTGAGTATGGACATGCATTCCGTGGAGTATCCCGGAGTTCAGACTGCCCGCATTCTCCACCATATGTGAGGTAGCGCCGGGATTGCAAGACAAACGGCCGTGAGCCCGGTATCAGTTCATACAGTACCCAGGTTTATTGATGAAGCACAGCAGTGGCACAAGTCGCCGGGTCCCGGGACGCAGCCGGGTACAATGCATACATCCACTATTCAGTAACACATTCCCTTCAGGTTAGGAGTTCTCTCTGGTCTCAGTCGCACTGGGCTCCCAGGTTAGGCCGTGTTGTAACAGCACACAGCCTCTCACGTCCTGGAACTGACCGCTCAGCAGGTTCTTCTGCCTCAGCTCAGGCCGAAGCTCTCCACAGAGAACCCCCCCTGTCTCCTAACCTAGCATTTAACCTCGTGTCTCCCTCCGGGGAAAACCTACAAGACCCGGCCTGGACTGGAGTGTCCCTCTATCCTACCTTCCATACTGGGTTCAATACGTGACAGTGCACATTCTGGGGACACATAGCGGCCCTCGCCTATGATCCCCCTCACTGTCTCACAATAGAAAGAAATGTATAACTCAGTCACCCTTGAGGCTTTGGAGCCTCAGGTAACATGCGGCCCCCGGGGCCTCACTGTGTGCAACATGCCGGCGGTCCAGTGCAGGGGGGAGCCTCGCTCCCCGCCGTGTTATGACTTCCGGCCGCGGGACTGATGAGCTCTGCAAGTCATAACACAGCGGGGACCGCGGCTACCCCATGCACTGGAGAATTGAGTGTGTGAGTGTGTTTGGGACCATGTGTGTGTGTGTGTATGAGACCATGTGTGTATGAGAGTGAGTGTGTGAGAGAGAAAAAGGTAGACCAAGTTGGAAACATCAGTACAAAAGGGGTCCAGGATGGGGGATATCGCTACAATAGGGGACCAGGATGGGGGACATTACTACAAAAAAGGGATCAGTGTGAGGGACATTATTACAATAGGAGGACCAGGATGGGGACATTGCTACAATATGGGAACCAGGATGTAGAACATTACTACAAGAAGAGGGCCAGGAAAGGGGACATTTCTACAAAAGGGGATCAGGATGGGGCATTACTACAAAATGAGAACCAGAATGAGGGCAGTACTACAAGAAGGGAACCAGGATGGGGACATTACTACATGTAGACATTACTACAAGAAGGGGATCAGGGTGGGGGACATTAATACAATATGGGAGCCAGGATGGAGCATTACTTCAAGGGGACCAGGATGGGGGAGATTACTTTAAGATGAAGCCCAGGGAGAGAACATTACTACAAGAAGGGGGATCAGGGTGGGGACATTACTACATGATGAGGACCAGGATGTGGACATTACTACATGATGAGAATCAGGATGGGGACATTACTGCAATATTGGGACCAGGATGTGGGACATTACTATAGGAAAGGGACCAGGGTGGGACATTACTACAAGAAGGGAAGCAAGATTGGGACATTCAAAGACATACTGATAGGATATTTAGATTTTGAGCGCCAATAGGGACAGTGTTGTAAATGTATGTAAAGCACTATGGAATTAATAGGGCAATATTAAGGAATAAATATTATTATTACAGGAAAGGAACCATTGTGGGGACATTACCAAGAGAGGATGTTCAGGATTTGGACATTACTACATTGAACAAAAAATGCTGGTATTACTAATAATGTCATTTAGTTCTACAAGCAATGCGATTCCCCCCCCCCCCCTTTCCCATCCCCGATATCAATTTTTGTCTCTGTGCGGCCCACCAACCCAGCCAACTTTGAGACCCCTGCTTTAGAAGCTCTATACATAGTCATGGAGACCAACAGGGTGGTCCATGATAGGCAACTTTACATCATCATTATATTTGTGACACTGTCAAAGTGGATAGGATCTTGAGAAACAACATGATGGACGGGCTTTTTGCCCGACACTTTTCTCCCCTTTTGTCTCGAGGTTTATCAGGGGCTTATAAAGTTATCATCCAGAACAGAAATCCAGTGTTATAATTAGACCTGTAAAGGATATAGGAAATAAAACGCCTTTAAGTCCGGGCCAATGATGATTTTGAATTAATTTTCTTAATTGTATATCATCATTAGCCCAGAACTAAAGGCGTGGGTTTTTTTTTTTCATAAAGCCTTAGGGGTGACACTGTTAGACAGTCCTTTTCATGGAATTGATGCATAGCCTGAATATTGATTTAGCACCTGTTGCCCATTCTAACATGTGTGCTTAACCTTCCTATTACTATTTGACTAAGTCTCTGGACTGTATAGGGAACTTCACACACACCTCTTTTTTGAATTAGGGTCCCACTCGTGATTGGCTATCTGCACCGTTTAGCTTAGTGCAAGGCATATCAAGGTGAGCCGACGTTGAGCACCATTCGCCTCCAAGTAGGGCACCAATCCCTAGAGGTTAATATTATTTAGCGTAACCTAGGGCTGGGCGATTATGGAAAAAAACTAAATCTCGATTTTATTTAAGCCTATGGACGATTTTCGATTTAAATCTCGATTTTTTTTTTCCTATTTTTTTTTGCTTTTCTTTGATGAATAAAGAGAAAAAACTAAGAGGTACCGTATATACTCGTGTATAAGCCGACCCGTGTATAAGCCGACCCCCTACTTTTGCCCCAAAACCTGGGAAAACCTATTGACTCGTGTATAAGCCAAGGGTGGACCCCAGCACAGGTATACAGCCCCCAGCAGTGTGGTATACAGCAGCAGCCCCCAGTGATGTATACAGCAGCAGCCCCCAGTGGTGTATACAGCAGCAGCCCCAAGTGGCGTATACAGCAGCAGCCCCAAGTGGCGTATACAGCAGCAGCCCCAGTGGCGTATATAGCAGCAGCCCCAGTGGCGTATACAGCAGCAGCCCCAAGTGGCGTATACAGCAGCAGCCCCAAGTGGCGTATACAGCAGCAGCCCCAAGTGGCGTATACAGCAGCAGCCCCAAGTGGCGTATACAGCAGCAGCCCCAAGTGGCGTATACAGCAGCAGCCCCAAGTGGCGTATATAGCAGCAGCCCCAGTGGCGTATACAGCAGCAGCCCCAAGTGGTGTATACAGCAGCAGCCCCAAGTGGCGTATATATCAGCAGCCCCAGTGGTGTATACAGCAGCAGCCCCAAGTGGTGTATACAGCAGCAGCCCCAAGTGGCGTATATAGCAGCAGCCCCAAGTGGTGTATACAGCAGCAGCCCCAAGTGGCGTATATAGCAGCAGCCCCAAGTGGCGTATATAGCAGCAGCCCCAGTGGTGTATACAGCAGCAGCCCCAAGTGGTGTATACAGGCGCCTAACCTAACCTAGCCCTAACCCTAACAGAAGGGGGCGGCGCCATATCCCTGTAATGGGAAGGGAAGACCAGCAGCAGGGCTCTGACAGCAGAGCCCCCCGCCGGAACTCACCCGCAGGTGTCAGCAGCAGGGGCGGCGGGGCACTGACGGCACCCCCCTCCCCCGCCGGAACTCACCCGCAGGTGTCAGCAGCAGGGGCGGCGGGGCACTGACGGCACCCCCCTCCCCCGCCGGAACTCACCCGCAGGTTACAGCAGCAGGGGCGGCGGGGCACTGACGGCACCCCCCCTCCCCCGCCGGAACTCACCTGCAGGTTACAGCAGCAGGGGCGGCGGGGCACTGACGGCACCCCCCCTCCCCCGCCGGAACTCACCCGCAGGTTACAGCAGCAGGGGCGGCGGGGCACTGACGGCACCCCCCCTCCCCCGCCGGAACTCACCCGCAGGTTACAGCAGCAGGGGCGGCGGGGCACTGACGGCACCCCCCCTCCCCCGCCGGAACTCACCCGCAGGGGTCAGCAGCAGGGGCGGCGGGGCACTGACGGCACCCCCCCTCCCCCGCCGGAACTCACCCGCAGGGGTCAGCAGCAGGGGCGGCGGGGCACTGACAGATCCCCCCCTGGATGTCTCCAGCGGCTGTAGCAGGGGCGGAAGTGCTGGGCTCTGATAGCCCCCCCGCGGCCTCACAGTGAGCAGCGGCAGCAACTGCGGGTATTCCCGAGTGTGACTCGGGGTTACCGCTTCTAGCAGTGAAAGTTAACCCCGAGTTACACTCTGGAATAGCCGCTAGGAAGGTTAAATCGAATTTGACGATTTTCGTCAAATCATAATCGTGGCCACAGCAGGGGGGCGAATTAATCGAATTAATTCGATTAATCGCCCAGCCCTAGCGTAACCCCTGACATCACATCCCCTACCTAGTTGCATCCAAAATCTTGGTTATTTGACTTACTATATTGCGGGTGAATATTTAAGCACTAGTATTATAATTGGGTATTGTGCATTATGTTTTTTTTTGCTAATCATACCCCTTACATTTCTTTGGTTGAGAAAGATGTTGAAGAGATGCAGTAGTCTAGAAATCACAGACTTGAAATGACCAATTTCTGCTGCTATTGCTGATAGGGTGACCCCTTTGGCCTTCATCTGGACAACATACTGAGGGTTCCAGTCTCTTTGGAATGGCACATCATTTTTGCAAAGTGAGTGCAAACTTGAAATTTAGGCCACCAATTAAATAGTTTGTCAGATAATCAAGGATATTAGCACAAGGTGCCTAATTAACACCAATAACTTGCAAGTATCTGAAAGTGTTCTCTAATTTTTGACTAGTGTTCTTTTTCTTTTATCTCCTTTGCATTTTCACTCTGTGCTTTAGAATATATTCAGTTTATGAAATAAGCTTGTAATTCTGCTATTTTACTAATGTTAAGATGTTTTCACACAATTACCTTCACATAGTGTGCTGTTCTCTAAGTTTAGGCCCCGTTACACAGCACAACATCGTTAGCGATATCGCTTAACTATAACGGATTTGCAGTCGTTCAAGTGACATTGTTACGACCTTGTTGCGTGTGACTCTGCAAAGTTGTAACGATAAATCGTTGGATCGCTGATCGCAGGTTTGAGAACATGTTCTCAAACCACATGATCAATGATCAGCCAACCTAGTATATTGTTGTGTTTAACACTCCGATAACTATTTAGTTTACGACTTCGCCCATTCACCGCAATAAGCAAGTATGGTTTGCTGGGTGGTGAGTCGTCCACGATATCTAGACGTGTGACATCTAACCAACGATGTCTGAAACGACCGCGCACCCTCTAGATCATTGCCGACATCGTTCCAACGTCGTGCCATGTAATGGTACCTTTTGATTGGCAGCCTAGATGTGAGGTGGTTCTAAAAGAAAACTGTGGTTATACAACTAAATATTTAGGTTAATGATTCACTAGAATGCTAAATCTTTAAAAAGAAAAAAACTACATATTTTTTAGTTTCTAAAGACATTCAGGCACTGCTATTTTTTTGAACACCCCAATGTTCATTTTTTATTTTCTATAAAGTTGTTAAAAATGATAAAGTAAAAAACGCATTAGCCAGTAGATACAAAAATATATTGGAATCTGAGAGTCCTCAGTGATTGATACCTTTTAATGGCTAACTGAAAAGAAGGTAAACATAGCAAGCTTTCGGAACACTGTGGCCCCTTCGTCAGGCTGATAAGGACACAAATTCTGAAGACACATTTATACATACATAAGCAAAAAAAAGAACAAAACAAAAAAAAAATAGTGTTAGGAGCTGTAGTAAATATGACAGGTGATGTAAAGCAGAGTCAGGCTGGGAAAGTGAAACCAAAATTCTAAGATAAGCGGAACAAATTGTATTATTGTTATATGGTTAGTAGCCTGTGGAGAACTGAACCACTGAGAACTCTCAGATTCCAATATTTTTCTAAAAAATTATATACAGATGAGTAAAGAGAGATCAGACTGAGCACTTTCATCACAACCTTTTGAGGTTATCACTCTGCACAAATACCACTGTCAGCAGGACAAAGACATCTCCTCAGGGTCTTCGCTCAAAGCTGTGAGCCGCAATAAATAATCGACAACAGAAGGAGAAGAAGACAATGAGCTGCATTCATCAGTCAGTATAGTCCTTTTTTATTGTGCAGTTTACTGGTACATAGCTGCAGGGAGGGGAGTGATGGATACGGTGCAGGGCCGGCGTCAGCACCGGCGTACCCGGGCAAGTGCCGGGGCCCGACGGCTTGGAGGGGGCCCACCGGGCCCCTGAGGGCTAGGGTCACACTTGTGTTGTGACCCTAGCCTGACGCAAGTATTGTCTGCTGCAGCGCAGAGCGTTTAACGCTATGCGCTGCCAGCAACTGAGCCCATAGAAACCCGCAGTTTACATTGACAACCAGTGGTTGTCACGGTAAACGTCGGGTTTCTATGGGCTGCCTCCAGCGCATAGCAGCGTTGCAACATACAATACTTGCATAAGGCTAGGGTCACAATGCAAGTGTGACCCTAGCCTCAGGGGCCCCTGAGCACTGCCCCCACAGCCAGAGCCATATCCAGGGGGCAGCTGGGGGGTCATTTTCAGGCTCCTGCAGGCTGCAGCACCGGAGGTCTCCCTCCTCCCCCCTCCACGGGAGCCGACAGAGCTGCACACACTCTGTGCTTACAGGACCTGCGATGATGTCACATGGAGGGGAGGAGTCAGGGGTCTCATGATCAGCTCCTCAGTGTATCCAGGACTCTGCTGGCCATCAATGATGCTCAAATAAGGTGAAGTTTGTGTGGGGTCAGGAGGGATTTACAGTGTGAATGTAGTAGAGGCGTGTGTGTACGAGGTGTACGGAGCAGAGCCGTGTGTGTACGAGGTGTACGGAGCAGAGCCGTGTGTGTACGAGGTGTACGGATCAGAGCCGTGTGTGTACGAGGTGTACGGATCAGAGCCGTGTGTGTACGAGGTGTACGGATCAGAGCCGTGTGTGTACGAGGTGTACGGAGCAGAGCCGTGTGTGTACGAGGTGTACGGAGCAGAGCCGTGTGTGTACGAGGTGTACGGAGCAGAGCCGTGTGTGTACGAGGTGTACGGAGCAGAGCCCTGTGTGTACGAGGTGTGCGGAGCAGAGCCGTGTGTGTACGAGGTGTGCGGAGCAGAGCCGTGTGTGTACGAGGTGTGCGGAGCAGAGCCGTGTGTGTACGAGGTGTGCGGAGCAGAGCCGTGTGTGTACGAGGTGTGCGGAGCAGAGCCGTGTGTGTACGAGGTGTGCGGAGCAGAGCCGTGTGTGTACGAGGTGTGCGGAGCAGAGCCGAGTGTGTACGAGGTGTGCGGAGCAGAGCCGAGTGTGTACGAGGTGTGCGGAGCAGAGCCGAGTGTGTACGAGGTGTGCGGAGCAGAGCCGAGTGTGTACGAGGTGTGCGGAGCAGAGCCGAGTGTGTACGAGGTGTGCGGAGCAGAGCCGAGTGTGTACGAGGTGTGCGGAGCAGAGCCGAGTGTGTACGAGGTGTGCGGAGCAGAGCCGAGTGTGTACGAGGTGTGCGGAGCAGAGCCGAGTGTGTACGAGGTGTGCGGAGCAGAGCCGAGTGTGTACGAGGTGTGCGGAGCAGAGCCGAGTGTGTACGAGGTGTGCGGAGCAGAGCCGCGTGTGTACGAAGTATGTGTACCAGTGGTAGCCCCCCGCGGATTCCGCTCCTATAGTCTCAGCCACCTTTGCCAGCAGCATTCTTCTCCATAGTCTCTTCTGCCGCTGTTTGCATTCTGCAGCTCAGCATGGAGGGGCACGATGTTGGCATGACTGTGCTGATATGTGCAGAGCGACCGGAGGAGACCGGAGCAGCGAGAAGAAAGGTGAGAAGAGAGATCTGGACGGCCAGACACTCCGCTTGGCTGCGGTGCCACCATATGGCAGTGCGGCTCCATTGAGCTGCTTGCATTATTTGTGCTCTTCAGGATGCTTGTGTATATACCAAGCATCCTCAGACGCACAAAAATGCAACATTTTGCATTTGAAGGGTATTTTTAAAAGGCGCAAGGGAATGCAATCGCATTTTAGCCCGCTCCTAACAATGTGTAATATACTCACTGTCAGAAACAGCTCTTGCTGGTTTCAGCAGTCACTGTTCCTGTAAGGCTGCCTTCACATAGGAGTTTTTTTTTAAAATGTGGCAGTTGCGGTAAAAAAAACCTGCATCTGCCGCATTTTCCGTCTAGCGGCTGCACTTGCTGCACGTTTGCGGCAATCCCCATGCATTGGCTATGGGGCTTGCGGTAAGTGTGCGGAATATATATATATATATATATATATATATATATATATATAGTCCGCGATATGTACTTAAAGGGGGCCCACTGAGACCTTTTCGCCCGGGGCCCACAGAAACCTGGAGCCGGCCCTGATACGGTGCCGTTTTGCGCCTCAGCACTTCTACAGGTCCTATGGAGGTTTCTGGCGTCTGTTCGTTATTAAGAAAATATAGGTGAGACTTGCTTGACATTATTGCCTCCAATCTATATGCTAATTAAAAACATTATACAAAACAAACTAGACACAGAGTGGATTATAACAGGAACATAGTCATTGACAGAAGTAAATAAACAATGCTAGAGGAAAAAAGGATTGTTACAGCAAAGCCACGATAGTATAGTAACAAATTATTACAAGAAGGCTGACAGATTGTTCCGATCATTTAACCCCCCCCCCCTCCCCCGCTCCCATAGCATCTGTATTTATTATCCAGCATGCTTCTTTTCTGAGTAAGGTTTTATGCGGATTCCCACCATTAGGAGATGCAAATATACTTTCCAAACCTATGAATTTTAGCACTTTTGGATTGGACTCATGAGACTCTCCAACATGTTGAATGAGTCTCTGTGAGTCTTTTCCAGGAAGGATAAATTTAAACTGCTCGTGGAACCAGACATATAATAAACTTGTAGTTTTTCCAATATAAAACTGGTGACATGGGAAAAAAATGGCATACAACACCCATATTTGCTTTACAAGAGATGAAATCAGTTACATTATGACAGTGGTCACCTAATTTTACTGGATTTTCAATCTGATGAAAATTGCAGAATAAGCAATTTTTACATTTAAAATTGCCTTTTAACCCATCTTGCTCCAACCATGTTTTGTGTTTATCCGGTTTCAGTTTATTTTGTTTTAAGATGTCTCTTAAATTCCTAGAACGGCGATATGTTACTAGGGGCTGACTTAACCCTGCTGTTTGTAAAAAAATGTATCTTTTTCTAAAACATGCAATGTTTGTGGATTGCTTTTTTTACTATTTTTTGGAGACTGCTATATTGAAATGAAAAAGGAAGCACTTTTTTTCCTCTAGTATTGTTTATTTCTTCTGTCAATGACTATGTTCCTGTTATAATCCACTCTGTGTCTAGTTTTGTATACCGTATATACTCGTGTATAAGCCGACCCGTGTATAAGCCGACCCCCCTACTTTTGCCCCAAAAGTCTGGAAAAACCTATTGACTCGTGTATAAGCTGAGGGTGGACCTCAGCACAGGTATATAGCCCCCAGCAGTGTGGTATACAGGCCCCCCCAGTGGTAGTACATAGGAGCCCCAGCAGCCCCAGTGGTAGTATATAGGAGCCCCAGCAGCCCCAGTGGTAGTATACAGGCAGCCCCAGCAGTATACAGGAAGCCCCAGCAGTATACAGGCAGCCCCAGCAGTATACAGGCAGCCCCAGCAGTATACAGGCAGCCCCAGCAGTATACAGGCAGCCCCAGCAGTATACAGGCAGCCCCAGCAGTATACAGGCAGCCCCAGCAGTATACAGGCAGCCCCAGCAGTATACAGGCAGCCCCAGCAGTATACAGGCAGCCCCAGCAGTGTATACAGCCCCAGTGGTAGTATATTGCAGCCCCCGCGGTAGTATACAGCAGCCCCCGTAATCCAGGGCCCCCCCAGCCTCTCTCCGGTCACCTGGAAAGGAAACTATACTTATCAGTGTCCGCTGTCCGCGGCCGCTCGCATCTGCCGACATCGCGATCCTCCATCTTCATGCGGCGTCTTCCTGTTTCCTGTGCGCGTCGCAAGGAATGACGTCATTGCTGCGACGAGCACAGAAACAGGAAGACGCCGCATGAAGATGGAGGATCGCGATGTCGGCAGATGCGAGCGGGCGCGGACAGCGGACACTGATAAGTATAGTTTCCTTTCCAGGTGACCGGAGAGAGGCTGGGGGGGCCCTGGATTACGGGGGCTGCTGTATACCGATGTATACACCGGTATGTACCGATGTATACATCGGTATACAGCACTGACTCGCGTATAAGCCGAGGGGGGTACTTTTCAGCCCAATTTTTGGGCTGAAAAACTCGGCTTATACGCGAGTATATACGGTAATGCTTTTAATTAGCATATAGATTAGAGGCAGTGACGTCAAGCAGGTCTCACCTGCATGTTTCCTTAATGAGGAACGGATGCCAGAAACCTCCATAGGACCTGTAGAAGCGCTGAAATGTGAAACGGCACCATAGTCCATGAATCAATCACCCCCTCCTTGCAACTATGTACTGTGAGGTAGCGACCCGGGGGAACTCGCTTGGCACGGGGAAATGACAGCAGCGACTACATTTTTAACGGAACATAACCAGCGGATTTATTAATTTCTTTCATAAACAGCTTTCATCACATAAAACATAACACTGTATTTACATTTCACTATATGACATTCACATACACATTAGTACATCACATGTCATTGCATTACAGGACATTCACATGAGAATCAACAGGACCATATCACGACCTATTGTCGGTCCCAATGGCGGTTATCTCTGCCTAACACCCTGACAGGGATCATTCCCCATCCTATTGCACACGAGTCATCACACATGGCACTTTTGCATGAACCATTATGATTCACGCATGACACAGCATTCATGGCATTTTTACATACACCAATATGCTACATACTCAGGGCCCACAATAGTACCAGGAACCCTGTCACTCAGTACACACAAGACCACCACGAATCCACCGGGATCCGGGACACTTACATCTGGATCAACGGGACCATATCATGACTCAGTCAGTCCCAAAGTCGGCTGTGACTGCCTGGCCCTTGAGCCGTACTCGGTCTTTCACACCGCACATCTGACCACCTGGCCCTTGAGCCGTCCTCAGTCCTGGACACTTGCTGGCATGCACGCATCTTTATGCCACCGGCATGGAGTGGCAGGCTCCCTTCACTTCCCCCACCGGGGACGAATCACTTCCAGCACGTCTTCACATGTCAGTGATCTGGACTGCTCTGATTCCCATCGTCCTCTCTCATTCAGACACCTGGCAGGTTCTTTATGCAGGCTGCCTCTCACACAGCTGCAACACAGTGAGTCAATCAGCACATCTCACACACAGACCTGAGATGTGATTAACCCCCTGTGCACCAGCAAAACACTCACACATAGGTTCAGCCGCTCAGTTGGCTCATGAAAACCCTACAGCTGTTAACCCACTGTACACTGGACAGGTTTCACACAGAGCACACACACAGGAAAACTGGCCCATGTGAACGGAGACCTGCACCGATAACCTGTGTGATGCACCCGGCCAGGGGCCACATCACCGCAGTACCCATAAACTGCACAATAAAAAAGGACTGTAATAACTGGTGAGTGCAGTTCATTTTCTTCTGCTCCTTCTGTGTTGAATTAAAAAATTATATACATTTCTCCATGCTCTGATTTAGAAAACTGTGCAATGTTTCTAAGGGTACCTTTACACGTCGCAACATTGCATGCAATTTCACATGCAATTTGCTGGTTGCAGTGAAATCATGGACACATTGTTCCATTTGTACACAGCAACAAAATGTTACAATGTGTCCATGATTTCACTGCAACCAGTAAGTTGCAAGTGAAATTGCATGCAATGTTGCAACGTGTAAAGGTACCCTAAGGCATGGAAATAAAAACTATTATAAAGATTTTCGACTTAACCCATGCTTTTTAATACACTTTTATAATTTTTAATACAACTGTATGTATGTAACCATCTTTTGCTCCATCCGTTTTGTAAGGGCTTATTTAGACGTCTGTCCTTTTTTTTTTTTTTTTTTTTTTTTTAACCAATAGGTCTCGTAGCTAGTTTAGTTTAAGGGACTGTTCAAATGTCAGGATTTTTTTTATTTATTATGTCGCAAAATTGTGGAGACATATCTGATATTGATGCAAGTGTTGGTTCAAAAACTGCAATGTAAGAAGGCTCCTTGAAAAAATTAGACAAAGCTTTGATGCCATCCAAGGTGCTCTCTGTATTTCGGCGACTGCCGAAGAGAAAAGAGACTAACTTTTTTTTTTTTATTGTTGTTCCTCATTCCATAAACGCTGTTGAAACTTGAACCAAACTTGAATGAAACTATAAAAATCTGAACTAAATCGATAATGAAACTGAAATATTTTTTATTATCCATGAAAAAAATCAACCTCTGAATGAAGCGAAAGGGAAGTGAAGGGCTATCAGGAACAAATTATTACTATACATAAGACCTAAAAACTAGTGATGCTATATGGGAGAGAGAGAACAAGACATCTATTTGTTCATTGTATAAAGAAAATCAATATAAGTTAATGATGTTTTGGTACCATACCCCTGTATTCATTCACGGGTTAAACCCTCTTCTCCTGGACACGTGCTGGTGATGCAGCTCAGACGTAGGCACAGTTCTTCACATGTTCTGGTCATGGAGCTTTTTGAAGTCATCACTTCTGATGCCACATTTACCTTATCAATCCCCCTGACTCTCAGGGAGGCCGAGCTGCATCCATAGTGCTGTTTAAAATGTCTAGATATTGTTTTTAGGGTAGTAGTATCTACTGCGTCTCCGGCTGTTACAATGTCGCGAATGTGCTCCCGCATTCTTAATCTCAGTTCTCTGTGAGTCCTATGTATATCCGAGAGCAGGCACAAATTGCAAAGTAGACCACATAAGTAGAAGTACAAGAGATTCTGTGCCTGATTTCGTAACTGCGGGACTTATCAAAAGAGTGAACGTCCGCTTGACATTGATACATGCGACGCGGTGTCCACATGGGTAGCAGTCCAGAGTCGGTCCCCAAGACCCAAAGGGAGTTGGTATATATGGCACATAGTGGCTATCAACCAGGATGTTCCCTGAACTCCTGGCCCATCGTGATGTCATCAAAGGTCTTTCAGGTAAGCATTTTTTCAAAGTGGGATCAATCATGAGAACACCCCAATGTCTTTGCAGAATATTTCTCATGGTCTGCCATTCATGATTAATATGACCCCACAAAACGCAGTGTTGGGTCTCGATCTGTCTTTTCTGGCGTGTATCTCAAAAGGCGGTCTCTTAAGGTACCTTCACACACGACAATATTGCTAGGCAATTTCACTGGCAATTTGCTGGTTGCACTGAAATCATGGACACATTGTTCCATTTGTACACAGCAGCAAAATAGAACAATGTGTCCATGATTTCACTGCAACTAGCAAATTGCCAGTGAAATTGCCTAGCAATATTGCCGCGTGTAAAGGTACCCTTAGTGTATGATTAGCCCTCTGGTACCCCCTTGTTTTATGCATCGGTTGGAATAGCCATGATCTAGAAATCTCTTCCTAAGGTCCATTGACTGGCGTTCGAAACCCTCTTATGTAGAACAGATCTTCCTCATCCTCAAGAACTGGCCCGTGGGAATGGGCGCGTATGGTGGTTGAACTGTGACCAGAAGAAGTATGTGAAAGAGAGTTCACGGAGGTAGACTTCCTGTAGACATCAATCTGTCTCAGACGGGAGTTGTTCACCTCCATCATGACGTCCAGGAATTCGATACTCCTAGAACTACACTTATAGGTCAGTTTGATGTTGCAACAGTTAGAATTAAGTTCTCTGATAAATCTCTGTAACGTTCCCTCTGAACCGTGCCAAATAAACAGGACATCATTAATATAGCGCATCCAGTACTGCACATGGGCGCAATCCGCCATGCCTCCGTTTCAAAAATGTATCTTTCCCAGTAACCTAGGAAGAGATGGCGTACGAAGGCCCGCAGGCCACGCCCATCACAGCACTGGTCTCCTGTAGATAGTAGGCATCATTAAATACAAAGGTGTTAAGTGTCAAGACAAAGTGGAGCAGTTAAGATGAAGTCACTCAACGCACAATCCACGTTGCCAGCCTCAAGGAAGAATCGGACCACCTCCAAACAATGAGTATGGTGGATGCAAGTATAGAGGGATTCGACATCACCGTGAACAGAAGCATGTCGGGTTCCACAAAGATACCATCAACTCTATTCAGGACGTTCGTTGTGTCCTTTGTATAGGGAGGTAAAGTCCTCTACTAAGGTCTTGAGATGGTTATCAATAAATTCACAGATAGGCTCGCAGAGACCCCAATCCCACATACAATAGGATGCCCTGGGGGTTAAGGGCATCATTGTGGATTTTTGGGAGCAAACAAAATGTGGGCATACAGGGAAAACACATCAAGAGAGCGTCGAGCATTTTTTTTTTTTATAAGACTCTGATCTAGAGCTTCATCAAGGATGTCTCTAATATATAAATATAATATATATGATATAAATTCAGGAAGGGGTTTACAGTGTAATCTACTGTATGTAGTTCTGTCCCGAAGCTGCCTGAAGGCCTCCTTTTCATATTGAGTAGCTGGACATATGACTATGTTCCCCCCTTGTCTGCTGCCTTGATAACTACATCTTTGAGGTCTCTAAGCTCCTCAGTTGCTAATCACTTTCTTGAGTTAAGTTATCAAATTTTCGGCAGCATGGACCTGTTTGAGATTTTCCACAACAAGACATGTGAACATGTCTATAGCAGGGCAAACAGACAGAGGGGGAACTTTTATTGAAGACTGTTAGGAAACACACCTGGAGAATGGGACTGCTCATGTTTGAAGTCCTCCAGAACAGCTAAGGCGTCCATTTCCAAGATGGTCAGGGGGTCAGAGATTGGATCCTTGTGATTGAGTTTTTTCAGGACCACTCTTCTCACAAACAGGTGGACATCCTTCATTGAAGGAAAAAAAGTTGAATGCATTTGTAGGTGAAAATTTCAAGCCCAGAGATAATACCTCGGTCTGTGTCTTGGAGAGGTTGTGTGTGGAGAGATTTACTTCCTGCATCTTATTGGGTGCATTTTTACTGGCTCTCTGTGTCTGTTTGCATAGCTGTCCCGATCTCCCACTTGCACTCAGACCAGGATCTCTACCTAACCCTTCAATTCCAGACTCTGGGCTTCCAGAACTGGGTGCTTCCGATTGGCAAGAAGAGGATCTTGAATCTGGTGGATTACGGGAGGGGCAATGGGACAAGATTGCTGAAACTGCGTCCATTTTGATCACTGATAGAACTGAGGTTCTCTCCTCCTGCCCAGAGGATACTAGACTGGTTAATTAGCCTCTACCTCCCGTTTAGTTCTAAGGCACATTATAATAAACAAGGCCCTGATAACCGTTTGAAAGGGTATTCCAGGTGGAGTACGTTATTACTTATTTTATCTTTTTATCTTTGACAATCCCATAGACATTATATGGATAATCAGTGCACATACTCAACCACTAATTAGTGGACTCAGTGATTGGCCGCAGTGTTTGGACCTTTCTGATTTGTTGATAAGTGATTAATTTTGCTTTATTTGGAATTCTCCTTTAAGCTGTAGTATTGTTCTTAGCTGTCTTTATTTCTTTTATTTAGGCATTACTGGAAAGAACTGGCTACAGTTTGGATGTAACAACAGGGCAAAGAAAATATGGTGGACCACCTCCAGAATCTGTTTCCTCGTGCGCACAACCAGGCATTGGAACAGAGGTTTGTTAGATTTTGTACTGGCACTAGTTTTTCATAAATATTCTATGCATAGGATAAATGTTATCAAACTGAACTGAAAATTAAGTTATTCACAACATTTAAAATTGTGGCATTTCACATGAGCTAATCAGTTGCCTTAGCAGCTGGACAGTACCTAAAAGTCCTGCAGGTAAGATTGGTAAGTGTAATGTACTTCAATACAAAAATATTTCAGTGAATTATTAAAGTGATCAAAGTATCACAGGCTGAAAGTGTAACCGCCCTTTAAATTTTTATTTAATAATAACGTAGAGCAAATGACTAATAAACTTTCAAATATACCATACTTTTTTAGTGAAATCTGGAGGAAAACATTTCATAAACCTTCCAGAAGATGTCCCCGCTAGACTGTTTCTAAGCCTGACATGTGCTTGTTGTTAGGGAGATTTGTTTTCAGTTCCACACATGAATACGGCCATATAAGGTGGGGGCCTACACTGCGTTCACAGCTGATCAGTGTATCAGTTTACCCTCAGTCACAGGGAGCTCCAGCACACAGATTACAGCTGTGCTCTTATCTGACACCTCTGCTTCCTGATAATATCTGATAGCAAGGAGCAGAGCCATCAAATAAGATCAGGGCTATGATCTGTCTGTGCTGACGATCTGAGCTTAGCACTGTCCCTGAGGTAACCTGCAGCTAGAAAAAAAAGGAGTCAGGCTCAACAGGACTGGATTTTCCTTCTTTTTTTTTTATCTCAAAAGAAAATATACTGCATGCCAAAATAAAAATTTACATGGTCGACATGACCCAGTCGATGCGTTTCGACTGCACTAAGCAGTCTTACTTTCTTTTGAAAACTATAAAAAAAAAAAAAAAAAAAAAAAAAAGGAAAATCCAGTCCTGTTGTGCCGGACTGCAATTTTTTCTATTATCCTAGATGTGAGGCCAGGGTGAGGCCGGTGTCTGAGCCCCAGGTGGAGGAGCATAGAGTAACTGGGTAAGCCGGAATCAAGTTTCTATGAACTGCAGATGCATTGATCAGCTGTAGTGTGAATGCTGTGTAGCTCCCCCCCCCCACCTTATATGGCCGTACTCAGTGTGTGGAGCTGAAGACGGATTTACCCGACAACAAGCATATGTTTGGTTCAGAAACAGCTGAGGGGGGACATCTTCTGGTTTGGTTTTTGAAAGGTTTTCTTCCAGATTTCACTTAAGTATATGTGAAAGTTTATTTTTATCACTTGCTCTACATTATTATTGAATAATAATTTAAATGATGGTTACACTTTAAGTCCCCCAATTGTTCTAATAAAACATTTACAAAAGTCAGTGTGTTTAAAGGCAATATCCTTTATTTAAAAACCAAACAAGCATTTTTCCTTGTATATAAAAACATGTGAATGAAAAAAAATACACATTTGATTTTGTCTACCTATAACAACTTGTACCATAAAAATACTATTTTATTAATTCTTCACTGTGAACATGGTAAAAGTAAAATAACGAAAATACCAGAATAGTTTGCTTTTGTCCTTCTATTGGAACAATAGTAAAATGTAGATACAATAGAAAAAAATGCATGTTCCTTAAAATGATACCCATGAAGACTGCAAGGTGTACTTCAAAAATAGGCCCTCCTCCAGCTTGGTCATCAGAAAGATATTATAGTTTTGGAATGCACTGACAATGAAACAATTAAGCATGTTATTACTTTATAAATGTGTTGTTATAATTTTATCACGCTGGTGAATGCCTTAAATCACTACTACAGCGTTATTTTCTTTATTTTCACCACTGTAGTGGCGCTTTAAATCTCATCTGCCCTCAGTCATTTACTCACTTTCCGGTGGCTACATGTCTTACCGACCGCGCTCTGATCCTGTGGTGCCATCTTGTGCCTGTAACTTCTGATTGGCCAAAAGTCAGAAGTTACGTCACAAGTGCTAAATGCATCTCTGTGAGAGCCAGAATGTTGCTCCCATAGAGATGTATTGTAAAGTGACCTCTGGCGAGCTGCATGAAACGCTTCAGCTGCCAGCTGGTCACATCGCAGGAAACCGACCAGAGCATCACTGGAAAAGAAAGAAGGCAACAGAAGGTGAGTATCAGAAAAGGGGTCAGGGACTTAAGTTTAAAGTACCACGACACCGATGCAGTAAAAAAAACAAAACACTGTAGTGGTTCTTTAAAAATGATCAAAAACACAGTTGTAGATTTGATATTTGTTAGTTTTTTAATTCCTACTAAAATCTGTAAAAACTAAACTCATGCTGCAAAACAAAAAAAAAATATTTTATTGGCACTTAAGTATTAATTGAATTACCCCTCAGTTCACTAAAGCTGTCAGAGATAGGCAGCATCCTACTAAGTGTGACTCCAAAACTGTCTGGCTTCAGCATCTGAGCATTTGTAATTGAGATTAGTGACTAAATTGTGCTGCAGGCCCAACATGTGACTCATTCAGTAGCAAAAAAATTAAGATTGATCTTGAGGAAATGCTTTTAACCCCTTCACCACCCGGTGATTTTTTTCATTTTCCATTTTCATTTTTTGCTCCCCTGCTTCCAAGAGCCATATCTTTTTAATTTTTCCGTCAATATAGACATATGACATCCTGTTTTTTTTCGGAACGAGTTGTACTGTCAGATGAAATCATTTATTTTACCATATAGGGTACAGGAAAATGGGAAACAAATTCCAAGTGCAGTGAAATTGCAAAAAAAAGTGCAATTAGACTTTTTGGGGGTTTTTTATTCACATCTTCACTACATGGTAAAACTGATGTGATGGTAGATACCAAACATGTATACTTTACTGTTATCTAAGTGGTGAAAAAAAATTCAGAAATGTGAAAAAAAAAATTACTCTTCTTGCATATTTTTCTGTGCCCTGTAGCATCCTCGTTTTTCGCGATTGGGGCTGTGTGACCGCTTATTTTCTCTAGTCACCTTCCACGGCAGCATAGGAGGTTGCCTCTCCATGCACTATTAGGGACAGGAAGCACAAAAGAGGTGAAAAGGACCCTCCCACCTCCCATTGGCCACTGTCTTTCCTGTCCCCATAGGGCCTAGAGAGGTTCTTCTTCTGTGCTGCAGGGCCGGCTACTGGAGCATACCTTTTTTTTACATTTTTAGCCAGGCAGCGTTGGTCAGGCACTCAGGCTCTCCTCTTCCCTCTGCTCCTGCCTCCCTCGGGCGGTGGGACCCCTGGTCGGCGGCCTCCCAGAGCCCACCGTCTTCTTCCTGTTTATGCACTGTCCTGTGCGACCCAGATGTGACGTCGGTGAGCAGCACTTCCGAGTCACGTGTACCTCCCGGAGCACTGCGCTTCTGGGTTCCGGCCTCTTGATCCCGGCAGAGACAGCATCCTTTAAGCCAACGATCATTCCGAGGCCTGTCTGGGACCCTGAACAGGGGAGGGGACACCTACACCTGGCGCTGTGGAGCAGGCTTTATGATATAAATCTGTCCAGAAGACGTGGTAAAGTAAGCCTGACTTGTCTTCCCCTGCATCTGCAGAGCCCAGCGCTACCCCAGCCAGTGTGAGTCTTTGAGGTGGGGGGTCCCTATGCCTGATAGTGTCGGGCTAATATTGAAGGCACCATTGTTTTTTGGAAAAAATTCTTCTCTTGGTTCAGCCCCTATCTGCCCAATCCTTTGAATCCTAATATTTCTCAAATATTGGATTCTCTGCAAAAGGGTCTGGGATATGGGCCTTAAACATTAGTACACTAAAGGTACAGGTGTCAGCCCTAAGTTCAGTCTCTGACGTAAATCTAGCCGACCACAGCTGGATAAATGCTTTATGGTGTCTGCTACTGGGCTCTGTCCCAGACAGCTGATTCTTACGCCCTCCTGGGACCTGAATGTGGTCCTTACTGGACTTTCCCGTTCTTTTTATGAGCCTCTCTCATCCTGTAGCATACGGTCTCTTTCCCATAAAACTGCATTACCGCATCTTCTGCCAAACGGCCACACTTGCGGCACTGATCCGGCAAGCCCCATGCATTGTCAAGTGCGGTTTTGCCGGTTGTGGCAGATGCACAGCCACAAAAAAACGTGGTCAGCAGCGTGTTTTTTTCGCGGGCGCAAGTGCTGCATCCGCTGCAACCAGCAAAATCACACTTGCCCCATAGACAATGCATGGGGTTTGCCGCAAGTGCGGCTGTTAGGTGGAAGATGCGGTAATTCTGCCGCATTTTTCCAAAAATGCCAGTGTGAAAGGGGCCTAAGGAGAATTGGGCAGCTGCAAGCCTTGTCCATCAGGGAACCCTATCTGACAATTCAAGATGACAGTATTGTCATTCGGCTGGATCCGTCATTTCTACCTAAAGTCGTCTCTGATTTCCATCGGTTCTGTCAACAGCCAAATACTCCAAAGGAAGAGGAGTTCCATTCTCTGGATGTCCGTAGAATGGTATTACTGTACTTTGACTTGACGGCGCCTTGGCTAATTGACCACAATTTGTTCATCCAACCATTTGGGCGCAACAAGGGCAGAAAAGTGGCTAAAAGCACGAGCGCTAATTATCTACCAATGTCCTTTTTTTGGGGCTGTTAATCTTTTGCTTCTAACAACTAAGATTTTATAATTAGGTCCAATTTTTTGTGTTGTGTTTGTAAAATGAATGTTTTCAAAGCAGGAAATCATGTCATTGTCATTTGTAATTGAATATTCTTCCACCCAGAGAGCTTTCATACACCAATTTCTGAAAAGGAAAATTGCCAATTTGGCAAGTAATGGGTTGAGAAAGCCATCATGGAAGCTTATCTGCCTCCATCAGAATTCACAACCCATTCAACTAGATCCACTTCGGTCTCCTTGGCTGAGCGAGGAGGGGCCTCACCTGAGCAGATCTGCAAGGCGGTTACATGGTCATCAATGCATACTTTCACTAAACACTTATCGTTCAGATCTGGTGTCCAACAGGGATTTAGCTTTTGGCAGAAAAGTTCTGCAGGTTGTAGTCCCCCCCCCCCCCCCCTCCCCCCTAGGTAATAACTCATTGGCATTTCTCCTATGCTGTTATGGAAGGCAAAGAGAAAAAAAGAATTATTCTTACCGTTAACTCGGTTACTAGGAACTGTCAACAGCAGCACTTATTTCCCTCCCTATATTTTTTGATACTTTCTGGAATTTTGTTCAGTTAACCGGTACTATGGGTTCGTTGTAAGTCACTGGCTAATAGGAGGTGGGAGCGTCCTTTTAACCTCTATTGTGTTTCCTGCCCCTATTAGGGCATGGAGAGGCAGCCTCCTATGCTGTTGTGGAAGGATCCTAGAAACCGAATTAACGGTAAAGGTACCATCACACACGGCAATATTGCTAGGTAATTTCACTTGCAATTTGCTGGTTGCAGTGAAATCATGGAGACATTGTTCCATTTATACACAGCAACAAAATAGAACAATGTGTCCATGATTTCACTGCAACCAGCAAATTGCCAGTGAAATTGCCTAGCAATATTGCTGCGTGTGAAGGTACCTTCAGAATAATTTTTTTTTTTTTTTGCGTCTTTAGCTGACATTTCTAATGATGCTAATTTTGGGAGGATTCGCTGTTTTGATCGCCTGTTATTGCATTTTATAGCAATGTTGCAGTGACCAAAATAACATAATTTTGGTGTTTAGACCTTTTTTACGTTTCGCAGTTTACAGCTCTGATTAATTGATTTTATATCTTTTTTTCTCATAAATGATGTTTATTATGCATTTTTCTTACATAAACAACTGACAACAGTACAAATAATGCAGAATTCAACAGAATCTGAAATAGAGAAGAGGGGAAAAGAAGGGGAAGGGAAGGGAAAAGGATAATATCCCAGGTGTTATTTCAACAAAGTCAACCAGGGTGTCTCATTTTAGTAGATCATGGTTGATGAGTGCAACTCCGTGTGGTAGAGTGTCCAGAAGGTTCTGTATAAAATAGGCAATTTCGGACTCTGCGGAGGCTGTCATGTCTCGAGTCGTATCTTTGCGTACCTCTTTGTTAATAAAGGCTCTTAATGGGAGTCTTAAAACTGACTTCATGCAAGACGACTCAAAGCCAATCGTCCAAGTTATATATTAGAGAGGAATCACAGGAGGGGTATTCCCTTTCAAGCGGTTGACAACGTAGTAAACTTTCACAGTCAACCTAGAAAGGTCATGGAGGTGAGGGGAACTAGAAAGGGGTGAAGAAATAGAATGGTAATGAAAGAATAGACAGAAAGAAGCAAAGTGAGTAGGAGGAGGAAAAGAAGGGTAAAGGGGGCTAGAGGAGAGGGTATAGGAGGATATGAAGAGGGGGAGGAAATAGATAGAGCCACCAACACTCGGGGAGCGGGAGACCAAAGCAGAGTCAGCCGCATCCAGCCGGCGGAAAAAGTAGTCTGGACCGCCCCTGGGCCCGCACCACTCACGTCACGGGACAGAGACCGAGGAACATGACGTCAATTCCTACAGCAGAGGTCGTTGGGCCAGCGGGTGTGCCTCCCATAAATCCCAAGCCTCGGACACGTATCGCCGTTCACCGTGATCTAGCGCTAGGTAGTATTCATGACAAAAGATTGAGTTTATCTTGTCAGTGAGGTCACTCATAGTCGGGGGAGAAGGTTGTTTCCATTTGGAGGCGATACAGATTCTGGCCGCCGTCAAAACATATGTCAATATCCGACGTAACACCAGAGGTACGTCATGGCCCCCACATGTAGCACCGCAATCTGCGGCTCCAATGGGATCCTCGTCTCCGTGACCGAGTCCAAAAGCCCGACACTAGCAGCCAGAACTGTGCCACCCTAGGACAACCCCACCACATATGGGGCAAATCCCCCTGCATTGCACATTGCTTCCAGCACTGCGGCGACGCTCCTTTGCCAAATCTCGCTAGTCTCGTCGGGCTGGTGTACCATCGTAGGTGGATTTTTTTGAGCAATTCAACGTGGTTAATGCATCTGGATGCTTCCCTCACACAGTGTATAGCGTCCTCCCAATCCTCATCTGTCGCCCTGAATGAGAGGTCTTGTTCCCATCTAATTGCGTAAGATAGTCTCGGAGGTGCGTCTTTGTCAATCAAGTCTGAATACAAGGCCGACAACGATTTCAGTGGTCTGGTAGTTGCTGTCAGGGAGCGTCGCAATGCAGAGGGAGCCCCCGGAGGGCCCAGGTCGTGAGAGAACGCGGGGGAGCGCATGAAGTGCACAATCTGATGGAAGTGTAAGAAGGTGGCTTTAAGGTCCGGGTTCTTGCACAGCCATTCCTCCAGAGTGAGCACTCTATTACCCTGTAGGAGATCCGCGAGGGTTTTAGGGCCCGCGAGTCTCCAAGGCGACACCGAAAATGTAGGGATCAACCAGCAGAACGCCTCCAACGGGAAATCTCCAGGAGGGATCTTGGTCCACTCTCCCTGTAATGAGCGGTGGACCGCTAGTATTTCAGAAATTGAATTGAGAAAATCAGTGTCTGGCAGGCGACTCACTGAGTTCGCCGCAAGGAGAGATCGCAAGGAGCCCTTCCCCAGCGAACTTTCCTCTATCAACTTCCATCCCTGAGAATCCTCATTGTGCCACCACTTCCCCGCCGCCTCCAAAACCACCGCCCTCCGGTATTTCTCCACATCCAGTACCCCCATCCCCCCTCTTGTCAGGTGGCGATACAATAGGAAACCCCTAACCCTAGCCGGTGCCGTCCCCCAAACACATCTAAAAGTCATGCGCTGAAGGCGCAGTAGTTGCTTCTTGGAGAAGTGAATCGGGACGCACCTGAAGAGATACAAGATTTTAGGAAGCCACAACATCCTCACCGCCTGGATCCTGGCCATCCACGACATAGAGTCCAGTGGAAGGTCCGAAAGGGCTCCCCCAAGATCAACCATAAGGCGGTCCATGTTTTTTTCCGCCGCATGTTTGGAGGGACACAGAATGATCCCCAGATATGGTATACCCGTTACCGAGGATTTAAAAGGGAACGAGGCGGTGAGGGCAGTCATGTCCTTGTCTGATAGTCCAATAGGGAGTAACACAGACTTAGTTGCATTGAGCTTATAGTAAGATGTTTGTGCGAAGCAGTCAAGCCTCTGTACAATCCCAGGGAGAGAGGAAAGAGGGTCTTCCGTGACCACAATGACATCATCGGCATACAAACCGACTACATGCTTATGTCGCCCCACCACAATTCCCGCTTTCGTCGGGTCCGCCCTCAATGATATCGCCAGTGGCTCCATGACCAGAGCGAAGACCAAAGGCGAAAGGGGACATCCTTGGCGGGTGCCATTGGTGATACGGAAGAGCCTAGACTTATATCCAGAGGACATGACTCTTGCACACGGGTTTGAATAAAGCCCAAGAATCGCTGTCGAGATAGGGCCCGTAATACCGAAAGCCGAGAGGACCTCCCTAAGATAGCCCCAGTGTACCCTATCGAACGCCTTCTCGGCGTCTAATGACAAGAACACACTGGGGGCACCTCTCCTCTCTGCTACCTCTATCAGGTCCAGCATTCTTCTTGTCCCGTCGTTCGCTTGCCTACTCTGCACAAACCCAACCTGGTCATGATGTACCAGTAGAGGGATCACACTGCTCAAGCGTGTGGCCAAAAGTTTGGCGTATAGCTTCAAGTCCGTGTTTAAGAGTGATATGGGTCGAAAATTCTCCGGGGCGGTCCTGAGCCTTTCCCGCTTTGGGTATTGTCGATATCGTGGCTTCCAGCGCACTTTCTTGGATGCATCCCCGCGCTTGCCATGTGTTGAAAAGACGGAGGAGATAAGGCGCCAGGATCTGCCCATAGAGCCCATAATACTCATTAATCAGTCCATTAGGACCAGGTGCTTTATTGCTCTTCAGTCCCCTCAGAACCCCATGAATTTCAAGCTCAGTAAAGGGGGCATTAAGTGAGGACAGTGAGTCAGCTGAGAGAGTGGGGATGTCGAGGGTCTTTAGAAAGGTGCATATGGTCTCTGAGGTGGGTTGAGGAGTCTGTGGGTCGGTGCGGAGGTTGTATAGTCGTTCATAATACGAGGCAAAGACCTCCACTATTTCTGAGGGGTTCCTAACCAGATTCCCCCTACATCTCGTATAGCCATCACCTTAGCTGTCTTCTTTTTTAATCTGCGGGCCAACAATTTGCCAGCGCGGTCTCCTGCCTCATAATATCTGGTACGAAGCTTTCTGAGACCAGTCTCATGTTGTTTAAGAAGCAGCGCGCGGAGATCGTTGCGAAGTCGTCCTATCTGTGATAGAAGCGCACAAGACGGCGACGTTTTGTTAAGTGCCTCCAAACGAGACACTTCCGCTGTCCAGTCTTTAAGAAGACGCTCTCTGTGACGCTTCGCAATCGATGCTTTTTGTGTACACAAACCTCGCATCACCGCTTACGCGTACCAAAGCACATCGTCCGGAGTTTGGTCTACATCATTTAGGTCAAAGTAGTCCTTCAGTGCCTTGCCAAGGTCATCAGCTACCTTCAAGTCAGTCAGGAGACCCGCATGAAGCCTCCAAGACCTCGAAGCTCCACCCCCGACGTCCAGATCCATCTCCAGTTCGATCGGGGCATGGTCCGACCAAGTGATCACACCAAGTCTCGATGACCTGCACCTATTCAGGGCTACACCATTGAGCAGAAACAAGTCTATCCTGGAATAGGATTTGTGCGCTGGGGAGGAGTAGTCCCTCTCCTCCGCTTGCTGGTATCTCCAGACGTCGTGGAGGTGGAACTCCCTGCAGAGGTCTCCAAATGAACTCCTACCCCTGGATAGAGGGGATGAGGAATGAATGCAGGGCTCCATCACCGCATTGAAATCGCCGCAGATGATGAGCCTCCCCTCTACCTCTCCTTGAATGCGGCCGAATAAATGCCTTAGGAATTTCATTTGTCCCACATTTGGGCTGTAAGTCGTAACTATCGTGTAACGGGTTCCCCCAATGTCACACTTCACACCTAAGAATCTCCCCGCAGCATCAGTGAAGGAGGAAATGAGAGAAAACTGCATCTTGTGGCTGACAAAGATGCAGACCCCCGCCTTCTTTTGAGGAGCATTTGCAAAGAAACTATGTGGGTAATCTGGGTGTCGGAGCCGCACATTGTCAGCCTCGAGTAGGTGAGTTTCCTGGAAGCACAGGATATCCGCCCCAGAGGACCTGGCCTCCCTCCAAAGGTAAGACCTCTTGGCGGGGGAATTGAGGCCGTTCACGTTCAGTGACAGCACTTTTAGCGACATTGCGGGGCCCAGGGAAGGCCAGAAGAAAAAGGAGAAATAAAAGGAGAGAGAGAAAGAGATAAGATAAAGATGGAAGGGGGGAGGAAAGGATTGGGTGATGGGAGAGTTCTGGGAAAATCAGAAGGGGAAGACAGACCAGGAGGGATGTTTATAAAAGACAGGAAAACACCCACAAAGGGGAAGGGGGGATGGGTTTGTAGTGAAACGAGGGGAAAAAGCAAGGTATACACAAGAAACGTAGAACACTGGGATAGGGAGTCACAATACAACAAGCTAACTATAAGCAACGAACATATATGTAACAGTTGTGTAAACTCCACCTGGCTCCCAGATACCACTAGGGTCAAAAGAGAACAACAAGGGGGGAGGGGGTAAGTCCCCCAAACTCCTCAATTCCTGTGGTGGTGAGCCAATCCCGACACGATTCCCAACCCGAGTATCACGGAGTTAGGCCATGTCCGGCGGGCCCACCCACAGATCCACAGGGTCCCGGAGTAATTAAGGAGATAGAGAAAAAAAAAAATTATAGAAAAATGGTGAAAAAGAGCAGGTCATCCGGAACCACTGGAAAATTGTTCTTCAGGTCTGGACCTTCATAGGACCTCAGCAGCAGAGGATTCTTCTCCTCCATGACTGTTAGAGTCCCGCCGCGGAGAAGGGCGGACACTGGAAGATATTAGACCCCACACTTTAAGAGTCTTCCTCAGAGAGGTGGGGGAGGAGAACGAGTGTCTTTTTCCCTTATGTTTAAAGTTAACTGCCGCAGGGGAGCCCCAACTGTAGAATATGCCGTTTTCCTTCAACATCTTGCAGCTGGAAGCTAAATCCCTCCTGCGGGCCAAGGTCCCCGGGGAGAGATCAGGGTACACCTGAACCCCCGAGAAGGGCTCCTGTAGGGGGGAGGCATTCCTCATTCGCCCCAGCAACCGATCTCTGATCCCGGATCTCAACAGGGACACTAAAATATCCCTTGGTATCTCAGGGGAAAGCCTCGCTGGCTTAGGGATCCGGAAGGCTCTTTCGATGTCTAAATGTTCCTGGGGGGTCTCAGGGAGGGCTGCCAGTAGAAAAGCCTTGGCCACTTCTATTGCATCTCCTGTTTCTGCTATGCCCCGCAGTTTTAGGTTTATTTTTCCTAAGCTGGTCCTCAAGATGGCATATGATGGAGGAGACTGTCCCCACTTCTCTATCCAGCCCAGCATGGCTGTCAGCGAGGCTGTTATGTGCGGAGGCGAAGTCTGCCATCTTTGACTCTAGGTGCTCCGTTCTCTCAGTCAGCACCGCCAGGTCCTCCCTCAGGGTGCCCATTAGCCCCTTCATATCCTCAATGATGGAAAATCTTTGTGCTGCCAGCAAGGCTTTAATAGCTCCCTGGGTGACCGGTGCCCTGTCATCTTCCTCTCCCCCCAAGCCTCCACGCTGCGAGGAGACCTCTGTGCAGCCGGGGAGGAAGGAGGCGGGCGCTCCAGCGCCATGTTGTGAGGGGAATCGCGCGGCTCAAAATATGCAGTCACCTTGGTATCTGTTTGCGGTCTCCGGGATGAAGCCCGCGGCATGCTGGGGACCGACCAGGGAGAGTCCTCCGTCAATATGGAGCCGCAGGAGGTCCAGTGGGGCCGGGAAGGTGCCGTTTCAGTGGATCCGGGTGAGGAGCTCAGTTAGTATGCGCCCGGCGCCATTAGCAGCAGGACACGCTGATTTTATATCTTGATAGATTGGGTATTTCTGAACATGGTGGAACCTAATATGTATATTAAAAAAAAAAAAAAAAATTTTACTTCTTTTTTTGGAATGGTGTGGAAAAAGGGAGGTGATTTGAACTTTTGTGGGGGTTTTTTTTTGTCATATTTTTAAAAACTTTATTTTTTAATTAATTCTTTATTTTACACAGCCACATAGGGCGCCACAGTGCTGCAGTGGCTGATCCATTGTGACATGTCCCGATGAGCTGCAGCACATCGGGACCTGTCACAAATGATCACAGTGGCAGCGCTTGCTAACCACTCACAGGAAGTGAATAGTGATAGCCTGGGGTCCTGGTGTGACCCTGGAAGCTATCGCGTTATGGCCGGAGATCCCGCGATCTTATCGTGGGATCTCCAATCACGGCAGGGAACAGAGCAGTCCCCTCTGCGGCACCTTTAGGTCGTGCTGTCAGCGAATGACAGCAAGATCTAAAGGGTTAACCAATCGCGGATCCGATCGGTGCTGTAAGACGGACATGTCAGCTGATGAGATCAGCTGAGATGTCGGGGGAATGATGTGAGCTCCGTGTCGGAGCTCACATCAAAGGCAGGCACCCGACGCATGATGTACATTTACGTCTTGGGTCGCAAAGGGGTTAAGATGAATACATTTTATTCCAATTAAATCTCCTTTGGATTAAAAATCTAAAATTTGAAAGATTTACTTAAATTGCTAAAAACTTATGATTTTCTTTCTTTCTTTCTTTTTTTATTGTTAAACAGGTGTTCGTTGGAAAAATACCCAGGGACTTGTATGAAGATGAGCTAGTACCTCTCTTTGAAAAAGCAGGCCCCATCTGGGATCTTCGTCTCATGATGGATCCACTCTCTGGGCAAAACCGTGGTTATGCCTTTATCACTTTTTGTAACAAAGATGGAGCACAGGAGGCTGTCAAGTTGGTAAATAATAAACAAGTGCCATGTTCACATTACCATTTGAAGCCTCTTTTGGGGTTACTTAGGGTATGTCACCTTTCGACATCGAAGATAGTGCAGCATGCGATGCAGCAATGTTCTTAATAAACAAAGTACAGTCTAATTGCTGCATCTTGGCATAATAATAATTTCCACAATTGAATGTGTTAGAAAAAAATATGTTCCTGTGCTGAGATAATCTTAGCCTCTGCTTTGTACTGTTGTGTTTTTTTTTTTTCCCTTTTGCTGTGTCCATCCATGCAGGAACATGGTAGTCCCAGGAACATGATTGATGCATTCCACAGCTCCTATCCAGGGGAGGAAGCATAAGTGAATATACAGACGCAGCAGTGCCTTGTACCTGCTTGTATGTATGAGGGACAATGGCGCATCTAGGACGCTTGAAACACATCAGATATGCTGTCCCCCTTCTGCCTTGTGGGTCTTATAATTATGAAGAATAAAGAATGGTTTTATTTTTATAATCCAAGCACTTTCGCCCTTGCTTTCCTTTTGTTTTTTTATTTGGATAATACTTCCCTGCTGGTCGAACAGGTGGAAGAAGGGCACGTGTGCAATAATAAATCGCAGAGGTATGAGATAATACAGGCCACTACAAATATTTGACTTTGTATACTCTAACGCTTTCTCCCCTGGCTTTGAGCCATGGTATGTGCCCACCATTCTCTTGCATGGTTGGACACAGCAGATAGGACACCACATAGCAGGGACACATGTTTAGACAATTACCTTGGCACAGGAAAAAATCTACATATCCAATTGTGGAGCTTATTAGTTCAATATCTATTGCTTAAAATGTACTTTGTTGTATTAACGTTACTAGGGTCCAGCTAATATTATAAGGTAAACTATTACATGACAGATCTATAGTTTTGCAGTTAAATAGGTGTCCTAAAATTGCTTTAACCTTCATCAGGCTGCATAATTTTACAACGTTAACAGGCTGCAGAGGTACAATTGTACCTTCATATATACCTCCACTGTGGGAAGACTTTCTATTCTGGACCAAAACTGCAGAGATGTCATGAAATTTCAGCCCTCTACGGCTTTTCGAAAAAAAGTTATTGCAATTTTTAAAAACGGAATAGTTACAATTGTACCTACTGAGCCGGATGAAGGTTAATTAGACAGTGAAAATAAGTCAGCAATTGACTTGCATTTTCCTTCTCCTGTCATTCTCCTGCAATGCGAGAACCTATCTTTAATGGCCACTTTACACGCGGCAACAGGAAGATAGAAAACGGCAGGTGTCGGAGACAATTGTACCTTTTACCTTCAAAACACCTTGCAGATACCTGAATTACACTCAGCCACTTCAAGGTGTTTTGAAGGTAAAAGGTACAATTGTCTCCGACACCTGCCGTTTTCTATCTTCCTGTTGCCGCGTGTAAAGTGGCCATAATAGTTTACAGCTTGTTTCCATGGAGCCTCAACACTTATGCCAGGCAAAGAGTGCACAGTAGCTATGTTCCAGGAGAAGGGTTAACTCCCAACATACTTGCCACATCTCCCTAGTCCATTTTCTTCTATACAGCATTTAGCTTCTCATCTCCTCTGGCCCCTCCAGTTCTTTCCTTCAAAGATTGTGATTAGAGAAGGTTATACATTGCCAGTATACAAGCTTTCATGCTTTTGCTCTCACTGTCCAAACTATGTGATTGTTCAAAAGACTTGTTATCTCTGTGTATTATTACCGGGATAAGCATGTAGAGGTACAAACCACTGAGGAATGAATGTACTTTAGTAAAACTTTATCTACTGCTACGTTTATATTCACTTGAGTTGTCATTCAAGGAGAGCCTTGCCCAGTTAGGCTGGTTTCACATTGGCGTTCCCCTCCGCAGCGTTCTGCGGAGGGGAAGCACCATGTGAGCGCAGCCAGCACAAGCCCCTATCTTTATAATGGGAGCACACGGTGCTGCGCTTGACTGCGCATGACCGTGCGCTCCCATTCACTGCCATATGTGATATGTATGCAGGCAGACGCCTGCGCACAAATCACACACACTCCTCCGCACCAAGGACGCGACATGTTGCATTCCTGGTGCGGAGGAGAGTGTGTGATTTGTGCGCAGGCGTCCGCCTGCGTACAAATCACATGTGGCAGTGAATGGGAGCGCACGGTCATGCAACGTTTTTAAATGCATTTTTGGTGCTGATGTCATAGGCGGTGTCATGACCTTACACCAAGTGCTGCATGGTGAACACTTAGGCCATGTGCACACGCTGAGTATTTGATGAGTTTTTTTATGTCAGTATTTATAGACAAAACCAAGAGTGGAGCAATCAGAGGAAAAGTCTAATAGAAACACCTGCATCACTTCTGTATTTAATTATCCACTCCTGGTTTTGGCTACAAATCCTGAGGTAAACAACTCATCAAATAATCAGCGTGTGCACGTGGCCTAAGGCTGGGTTCACACTGCATTTTTTTCACTGATCAGTGTCCATCAGTGTTTGGGTGCCAAAACCAGGAGAGGAACCAGGAGAGGAACTTGCAGAGAAAAACTATAATTGAAAGATTGACCCCTGTTCTGAGTTTTGGAGACACTCCTGGTTTTGGCACAAAAACACTGATGGACACTGATCAGTGAATAAACTGCAGTGTGAACCCAGCCTTAGGCCACGTGCACACGCTGATTATTTGATGAGTTGTTTACCTCAGGATTTGTAGCCAAAACCAGGAGTGGATAATTAAATACAGAAGTGGTGCACACCATACAACGCAGGAACGATATCGGCTCCAACGATCGAACCACGTGACTTTTCATTGAAATTGGACGCCGATATCGCAACGTGTAAACCCCCCTTTACTGGTTCTAGTTCTGCACTTTTTAAGGGCTGCTGATTACTTGTTTTATCATTTGATGGATAAGATACAATTTACCCATTGCATTTATTCTTATAAGCTTAGTTCTGTTACTATATTATTTTAATAAAATATTGAAATATTGTTACTTTTGTTTTTCTAACTATTTCTCCCAGTGTGACAACTATGAAATACGCCCTGGGAAACATATTGGAGTGTGCATATCTGTTGCTAATAACAGACTCTTTGTTGGATCAATACCCAAAAATAAAACTAAAGAAAATATTCAGGAAGAGTTTAGTAAAGTCACAGGTACTGTTATTAAATGCCAAAGGAGTGCTTCTCCTATCTGGAACAAAATAATCGTGAACTGACATTTGCATGAAGTGCTCTCTAATCTTCATTACTGGAGAGGGAGAGTTTTGCTTGCCATATTATTATGTGTTAGAAAAATTCACTTTGGCTCAGTGGTCTGCAGTGTTACTTTTCAGTGCTGGGGTCCTTAGTTCAAATCTCACCAAGGACAACATCTGCAGTAATAAGTTTGTATATTCTCCCAATATACACGTTTCCTTCCACACTCCAAAGACATACTGATAGAGAATTTAGATTGTCAGCCCCAGTGGGGACAGTGATGATGATCTCTGTAAAGCGCTGCACAATATGATGGCACTATATTAGCATTGCATAATAAGTCACTGTTTAACTCTAATTGGACATGTAGGCAAGTTGTTACTAAGTCTACTATCTATAATACCCTAATTGCTGTATATTGCTATGTTTTAGTAACCTGTTTCACTTTTATAATTGTATAAACTATAGAGGGCCTGGTGGATGTGATTCTATACCATCAACCTGACGATAAGAAAAAGAACCGTGGATTTTGTTTTTTGGAATATGAGGACCACAAAACTGCAGCACAGGCTAGACGGAGGTTAATGAGCGGCAAGGTGAAGGTTTGGGGCAATGTTGTAACTGTAGAATGGGCAGATCCAGTGGAAGAGCCAGACCCAGAAATAATGGCAAAGGTGAGCAATATTTCAAGTGATTAGTAATGTAGAAATGTGTAAACAATTTAACAATTGTGTAGAATCAATTTACACAGCCACATTACATAGGAGGAAATAAAAACAATTAAAGATTTCTAATAATATGTTCCAAAAGAGCAATTCTTTTCTCTCCAGCCACTTCTATTTTTTTTTTTCTTTTTTTCTTGAAATCAGGTATTTTTTTTATTAAACTTTTCAACACTTAAACATGTCCATATCAATACACCATATTGATATATAAACAGATTAAAAAAAATAGAAATTACAGGATACTTCTTATGGTTCCATCTATTTAACTTCCAGTAGTCCCCAACCCCCTCCCTCACATATCCCAAGTACATGTGCACTTCCGTACTCATCTCCCAGCAGAGAGATGCATAGATTTGGAACATTACCATGAAATGTTTTATACCAGAAACATCAAAGATAGCTTTACCATCCATTTATGCAACTCAAAGACATTTTATAGCAGCCTGACTAAGCAGTTCAAATGAGGCCAGCCCAGGGAAGTCCAGCCAACTACCCCATAGTTTTTCAAACTATCCAGCTCGTCCCCTCTTTAAATATATATGTTTTTCCATAAGAATATTGGCATTTAAGCTACAGATAAATTCCGTGTGCCAATCTTTTCAGATATCCAATGAGACATGATTATCCTCCTGGCCACAAATAACATTCTTGCAATGGAGAGTTTAAGAGTGTCATCTCCATTCAGCGTACTCACCTCCCCCAATACACACGTAATTGGGTCTCTCGGAAGCACCACATCCATCACTACTTGTATCATGTTAATAACTGTGATCCAGAAAGCTTTAAGTCAGGGACACGACCACAGCATATGTAGGAGATCCGCCTCATCGGTCATACACCTAGGGCATCTAGAATCCTCCCGCAGCTGTAGGTCACATAACCATTTAGGCGTCCTGTACACTCTATATATTATATACAGTTGTGCCAGTCTTCTGGGCTCACCAAGTGATAACTTAGGAACCATCTGTAAAATCTCTTCCCACATCTCCCCCAAGACCGGTCCCAGTTGTTCCTCCCACCCAGACAGAGCAGTCATAGGGTGCTTAGATAAGTACATGCACAGGAGACCCTCATATATAAGGGATATTAATCCCTTAGTGGTCGTCCATGAGCCGATTAAAGCAACAATGTTATCCCTTTGAATAACAATTGGGGATTTGCAAAATTGCATATCAAATGTGTGTCTCAGTTGTAAGTATTGGTAGAACATAGTATGTTTTAACGGGAATTCTTTGCGGAGATCTTCAAAAGATTTGAAAGTGTCTCCAGTGAGTAGTTGTGACAGCCATTGGATCCCAATCCTCCTCCACTGCGCAAATCCCTTAAGTTGTAACCACTCAATCAGAAGGGGATTATCCCATATGGGGGAGTATACCATGTGTGCCGTGATACCTCGAATTTGCCTGAAGTTATCCCAAATTTTAACTATCAACCATATGGTGGGGCATCTAGAGGTATGAGAATGTGACACTCCCCGCCTCCAAATCTGAAATCAATGACTCATGTTCCGTTAAATACCCAAGTATTCTGTCAGCTGAATCCCCAGGTCTACAACCGAGTCTATCCGCAAGGTGCTGGCATTGAGCCAACAGGTAATATAGCCAGGGGTTGGGCAGAGCCAGACCTCCCTCATCCTTAGGTCGCTGCAGGTGTTCCAGCTTAATTCGCGCATGCCTCTGTTGCCATATAAATTCCCTAAAGACGGCACTGATTTTATAGAATCTGTTCTGGGGCAGCCACACGGGGCATTGTGAAGTACATATAAGAGTTGAGGCATAATTACCATTTTTATCAAGTTTACCCTGCCTACCAGGGAAAGATGTAACTTAGACTAAGCCCGAAATTTGTCTTTGAGCAAGGTTCAAGCGTTCAAAATCTATTACCCTAGCCGAAATACTAATCCCTAAATACTTAAACTCCGAAACCACTGGAATAGGGGTGCACACTGGTAAGGTGTCATCCAGCGGAAGCAGAGCAGACTATTCTCAGTTGATATATAATCCAGAAACATCCCCGAACTCTGGCAAGAGAGTCATCGTGCTTCCTAGAGAGCCGTGCGGGTCCTCCAAAAATAAAAGCATGCCCCACTCCACGCTATCAAAGGCCTTAGCCGCGACAAGATTACCCTCTGCCCCACACTGTCTCCCTTTATCTGCATGTTAAGGTAAAGCCTTCTGATGTTTAGCGCCGTAGATTTATTGGGCATAAATCCTGTCTGATTAGGGTGAATTAAAGATTCGATAACTTTTGCAAGTCTATTAGCCAGTACCTTAGCCAGGAGTTTAGTGTCAACTGATGCTGGATGAACAGGATCCTTCCCTTTCTTGGGAAGCACTACAATGATTGCTTCCTGCATGGAAGAGGGCAAATACCCCAATTCCAAGCTGGCATTATAGACCTCCAATAAGGCCGGAAGTAGAATATATTTATATTTTTTTATACAACTCCACAGGTAGGCCATCCCCTCCCGGCGCCTTATCATTTGACATAATTTAGAGTAGAAATTTTTCAGCAGACAGTGCCGGTGTGGCACTGGTCATATTATCCCCCTCTTCCTGTAATTGGACAATAAACGAGGCCTCCCGTTGTGCCGACGATATTACCGATAATAAATGACCTGCACTTTCTGCTTTTTAAAAAAACTGAACAGATTGGAACATGCGTTTCCTCTCTGCAGCTTTAAGGGTCACTTAGCCACCCCCACATGGGCCTCTCTAAGTCTTTTCTGAGTATCAGGAGTAGATTGTATAAGCATGGCCTCCTCCGCCACTTCTAATTCCTTAAATACAAGGCTGTCTCGATCCCTAGTGGCAGTTTTAATTTTCAAAATTTCTCGGATACACATACCCCTAATATAGGCCTTCATCGCCTCCCATACTGTCTGGGTGGGAGCCAAACCTCGATTAACTTGAAGATATTCATGTAGTTCAGCTACAAACCGGTCCCCTACATCCATCAGCCGTAGCCAGAAGGGGTTAAGCTTCCATGGGAGTCTAAATCTCATATCAGTAGTATTCCTATGCAAATATATGGATATAGGGGAATGGTCCAAAACTGTACTAGGCAAATGTTTAATATCCGAGATTAGCATCTGCATTAGTCGGTCTCCCAGAGCCAGATCTATATCACAATATATTCACTGATCTCAGGGAGACCAGTCCAAGAAAACACTGCGGGCAGCTGGCTAAAGTGCTCAACACAGTGAATTCCTAGGCGCATTGCCCCCTGGGAATTATGAATATGCAAATAGTCTGTGGAGCCTCGATTAGGAGTCTCAAACACAGGACTAGCCAGATATCCCTCCAGGAAAGGGCCCAGCCAAGGGGTGGCTCCTTGCGGAGAACACCATGACCATGTTAAGTGGCCCTTTAAGTCAATATCCAGCTCTTTTACAAGCTTAGAGATATGACAAGGGAATACCAAGGCCAGGATGGTGGCCGAGGGGCAGGATGGTGGCCAGGGGGCAGGATGGAGGCGGGGGGGGGTAGGATGTAGCGATAGGGCCAGCAAGGAGCTGGGGGGGGACAGGATGGGGACGGGGGACAGGATGGGGACGGGGGGACAGGATGGGGACGGGGGGCAGGATGGAGGCGGAGGGCAGGATGGAGCGAGCGGGGCAGGATGGAGCGAGCGGGGCAGGATGCAGCGAGCGGGGCAGGATGGAGCCGGGGGAGCAGGATGGATGCGGGAGGGGGGCAGGATGGAGCAAGGGGGAGCAGGATGGAGGCAGGGGAGGGGGCAGGATGGAGCCAGGGCGGCAGGATGGAGCTGGCAGGGCATGAAGCCAGGGGGGCAGGATGGAGCCAGTGGGTCGGATGATGGCGGGGGGCAGGATGGTGCGATCGGGACAGGGTGGCGAGGGGTGGCAGAATAGAGGCGGGGGAGCAGGATGGAGGCGGGGGGCAGGATGGAGGCGGGGGGGCAGGATGGATGCGCGGGGCAGGATGGAGCCGGGAGGGGGGGGGGAGCAAAAATGAGCCGGGGGTGCAGGCTGGATGCAAGGGGGCAGAATGGAGCCATGAGGGGGCATGTCACATCAGCCCGCCCTGTCACATGACCTCTGTAAAGAGGGAGAAGACGGGTGAGAATAGCGGGAGGCGAGGTGGGGTGGCGGGTACCGGTGCCGGGGGTCGCCGCGGCCGTACATGTAGCCTGTTGACAGTGACGCTATGCGTTGCTGTCGCCAGGTTACAGCTACTATAGAAACGTCTAAATTGAATGCGCGCGGCTTTTTGCATACGTGGCACTCATTGGTTGCCGCGGCAGCCAATGAGCGCTGGCGCGCGATTTCCGTGACAGACAGAGAACATTAGACGATTGTATAGTAGATTAGAATCATCTGCAGTTGGAAAAGTCTACAGTACAATAGGACGAATTGTCCTTCCTCATCTGTAATTACCTTTAAGCATTCAAATGGCAGACCAGCACACTAACCCCCCTGGAATAGGCTGAATATGTCGAGTGGTATCCCACCTGTACCCATCTCTTATCCAGGAAATGAACGGTCTCGGAGGTGAGGTGGGTCTCATGCAAACACACCATCGCAGGTTTCTGTTCAGACCCCTAGTGTTCCAACTATATATTATGATACTACCCATCATCTTGTAGCCATAATCTCATGCATGTCTCCAGTATTTGCCATAACATTACATAGTAGTCCATATATCTCGTACAGAGAGAATCCCATAAGCACCTGTCCCCACCCTTCCCAATCCCAATCTTATTAACCATAACTATTAACCAACAGTAAGAAAAAGTGTAAATTAAGGGGATATCATTTCTCCTGCACTTAGCAGCGGGAGTTTCAATTCTATAGTGTGTCCCGCACTATGCAGGATATCTGCCCATAGCACTCATATTTATGGTTATCTTGCAGCTCAAGTTCAGGGAGCAACGTAGTCCAGAATGGAGATAACAAGCATAGTTCACTTCACCTCCCTTTAGCCTCAGTTATTCCACCTGCAATATCAAGAAAGAGACAAACAAAAAACAAAAAAAAAGGGGGGGGGGAGAACGGGGAGGAGGGAATGTGGACAGGGGGACAGAAGAAGAGGGGGAGGAGAATCACTCAATGCATAATAAGTATTCGTCTCTGAAGAAGTCTTATATGTCTCAAACTCCTTCTAAAGCGGCCGTCACACGTTACGATAAATGGCTAGATATCGTTTAAGCGATCTGCCTTTTGATCGCTTAAGCGGTATCGTTTTGGCATCGTTGCATGTAATCAAGCGATTTTACTATGTAAAATCGCTTGATCGTGACATCGCAGATCTGAGCTCCGGAGCTCAGATCTAGCGATGAACGATTTAACGATATGCTTCATCGTGGTGTATAACACCACGATGAACGATCTCCCAGCGGCAGAGCCTATGCTGGGAGATGGTAACTATGGTACACGTCGGGTTACTAAGCGATGCGCGGCGCCTAGTAACCCGATGTGTACCATAGTAACCAGCGATCTCGCTGGTGAGTATGTCTGTGTGACATCTCACCAGCGATGTGAGCGATATTGTAAGCGATTGCGCGTGCACGTGATCGCTTACAATATCGCTAGCGATGTCGACATGTGTGACGGCCGCTTTACACATATCTTTATAGAAGGGTCGGTCTGGAGCAGATAAAAATCCGAGCCGACAGTAAACCATCTTCATCCCGCGTTGTTTCTTTTTCTTTCACTCTGCAGTCAGCTTTCATTCACATCCATCCATTTCATGGTATCTTTTGGGTCCATGAAGAAAAGAGCCCTGTCTCCCGCCTCGACTCTCAGTTTTGCTGGGAACATCATGGAATATTTAACACCAACTGCCCTCAATCGTTTTTTGACGCTTATAAATTTCGCTCGCTGTCTCTACTTCCAAAGAGTAGTCAGGATAGAACTAAATACTTGAGCCATTAATAGTAATATCTGGGTGTTCCCGAGCATATTTCAGTATAAGGTCTCTATCTCTGTAATGGAGAATCTTGGTTGGTCACCTGGGGGAGGGGGTTGAGCCGGGACTCTGTGTGCTCTTTCAACTGCATATAGATGTGTCAGTTTATCAGGGCCCACTACTTTCTTTATTCATTTTTCAAAAAATTCTGTAGGATTTTTATCCTCCTAACGCTCCGGTATTCCCACAATGCGGACGTTATGTCGTGACCGGTTCTCAAGGTCATCCGTTTTTGCAAAAAGGGCAGTAAAACGTTTGTCAGCATCTCTCTGTCCCGAGACACAGCCCGATAATTCATCATCTACTGTGCTGACCTGCTTTTCCAGCTCTCCTGTTCTCTCTTTAACCCCAAGCAGATCATGCTTCACAACCTGTATGGTCTCCTGCAAGTGTCCTAGCTGTGTCAGCACATGTGAGATGGAAGTGTGAACAAGGGGGCCATGTCATTATTTTTTCTTCTTTTAGACCTTTACTGGCCAGCCACGCTGTGGAGTAGTTGGATTCATGTGATGGAGCATTGTCCTGCATGAAAATCATGTTTTTCTTGATCGATGCTGACTACTTCCTGTACCACAGCTTGAAGAAGTTGTCTTCCAGAAACTGGCAGTGGGTTTGGAAGTTGAGCTTCACTCCATCCTCAACCCGAAAAGGTCCCAAAAGTTCATCTTTGATGATACCAGCCCATACCAGTACCCCACCTCCACCTTGCTGGCGTCTGAGTCAGAGTGGAGCTCTCTACCCTTTACTGATCCAGCCTCTGGCCCTTCAAAAGTCACTCTTAGGCTGGCTTCACATTTGCGTATGTGAACGCAGCTTATGCTGCGTTCCCATACGCAGACAAACGCATGCGCACTGCGTTCCTATGTTTAACATAGGAACGCATAGTGCTTGCGTTTGCTGCGTTCGGTGCGACGTACTGCTCCGTTCGCCCCGGACGCAGCCAGTTGCATTTTTTTGTGCGTTTGGGGACCTTGGAAGATCAGCAAGCGTCCCCAAGCGCACAAAACATGCATTGTCTTCAATGGGTCCGCAGGGTTCTGCGCTTGACCAGCGCAGGAGAACGCTGCGGATCCATTGAAATCTCTCCCGGTGGCCGCCGGTGATGTCACAGGAGATCACCGACGGCCACCGGGAGATCAGCTGAGGCTCTGCTGATGTCCTCCCCGCCGCTGGTAATCTGCTAGCGGTGTCGGCGGGGAGAACAGCTGATTTGACAGCTGTTTGAATCTTCCCGCTCCGACATCTCCTCTCGGTGTCGGCGCGGGAGATTCAAACAGCTGTCAAATCAGCTGTTTCTCCCCGCCGACATGTCCCGGAGCTTACCGGCGGCCGGGAGGCGGAGATCTCCGGGGCTGATCTCCGCCCCCGGACACCGCTGATTGGCTGCCGGGCTCCACAGTGATGTGCCCGCAGGCGGACATTCTCCGCTGCGGACAGATCAAAAGGACATGCTTTTCACTGCGTTTGTGTCTGCATGCCATCAGCATGCAGACACATACGCAAATGTGAAGGCAGCCTTATTTCATCAGTCCATAAAAACTTTGAAAAATCAGTCTTAAGATATTTCTTGTCCCAGTCTTCACATTTTATCTTATGTTTCTTGTTCAAAGATGGTCATTTTTCAGCCTCCCTTACCTTGGCCATATCCCTGAGTATAGCACACCTTGTACTTTTTGATACTCCAGTAACGTTGCAGCTCTGAAATATTGCAAAACTGGTGGCAAATGGCATCTTGGCTGCTTCACGCTTGAGTTTACTCAATTTAAAACATCTCACAATTTTGGAATTTTCAGAGCCCGACAAATCTCTCTTCTGACCCATTTTGCCTAAGGAAAGGCATTTGTCTAATAATTAAGCACATCTTATTTAGGGTGATGATGTCATTACACCACACCCCTCCTCATTACAGAGATGCATATCACCTGATTTACTTAATTGGTAGTTGGCTCTCAAGCCTATACAGCTTGGAGTAGGACAACATGTATAAAGAGTATCATGTAATCAAATACTCATTTGCCTAATAATTCTGCACACAGTGTATATACACACATATGTATACATATACACACATTTGTAAACAATTGTAATCGATTTAGTCCTTTCTATTGTTTTTGTCATCTTAGGTTAAAGTACTTTTTGTTAGGAACTTGTCTTCTACAGTAACTGAGGAGATTCTAGAAAAATCCTTTGCAGTATTTGGAAAGTTGGAGCGTGTGAAGAAACTGAAAGATTACGCTTTTGTGCACTTTGAAGAGAGGGATTCCGCAGTTAAGGTGAGAAGAGCATCTGTTTTATCAGACTAAAAACTTTTGAAAAATGTCCTGGATTAGAAAATATTACTTAGTATGTGGATAAGAAGGGTGCGGTTTCTGGTGAATAAAGCAATACTGGAAATAACTTTTATTCCAATATCGTATTCATACATAGATTATCTTTCTAGCTAAGATGTTGCTTTTTTATGCTCCTAATTCAATAAACTAAGAAACTATACCCAGGTAAAAGCTATTGTCGGAGACTTGCTAGTGTATATGCTGCTGTTTTCGCTTGATGGTCTTTAACAGAGGTATGTAAAGTATGTCATTGTGATATTTGAATGGAACATTTTAACTATTTATAGCACAAGCATGTGATCTAATGCACTATTTTGTAATACCTTCTCACATGCCAAACATGCAAAAAATATTTAGAATCACTTCCATATATTGAAAGAACCCCCCCCTTTTTTTTTTTTAAAGAAATATTATGTACAAAATTTGAGTATGTATGCTTGTCTTAGATCTACAGAGATCTACAGTTAGGTCCATATATATTTGGACACTGGCCCAGTTTTTTTTTTACCTGTTTACTGAAACATATTCATGTTGTAGTTATATAATGGACATAAAGTTCAGATTTTAGCCTTCATTTGAGGGTATCTATATTTATATTGGATGAAGGGGTTTTGGAGTTTTAGCTCCTTTACATGTGCCACCCTGTTTTTAAAGGGAACAAACGAACAATTACCTCAAAGGCTGTGTCATGGGCAGGTGTGGGCAATTCCTTTGTTATTTCATTCTCAGCTAACCACATAAAAGGCCTGAAGTTGATTTGAGGTGTGGTGCTTGCATTTTGAAGATTTTGCTGAGAAGTAAACATGTTGTCAATGGAGCTCTCCATGCAGGTGAAACAAGTCATCCTTCATCTGTGAAAACTGAAAAAAACATCTGAGAAATAGCAAAATCTACAATTTGGTACCTCCCTGAGAAAGCAAGCAAGCACTGGTGACCTCAAAAATGCAAAAAGACCTGGATATCCACAGAAGACAACAGTGGTGGATGATTGCAGAATAATTACCACAGTGAAGAGACACCCCTTCACAACCGCCAACCAAGTGAATATCACTTTCCAAAATGTAGTTGTATCAATATACAAATCTACCATAAAGAGAACTCTGCATCAAGGTAAATACAGAGGGATCACTTCACAGTGAAAGCCACTCATGAGCCTAAAAGAATAAGAAGGCTAGATTAAACTTTGCTAAATAAAACAGCTTTAATAACACAGCATAGTTCTGGAAGAACATTCTTTACACAGATGAAACCAAGATCAACCTCTACCAGACTGATGGAAATAAACAAGTATGGTGAAGGCATGGTACAGCTTATGATTCAAAGCATTCCACATCATCTGTTAATCACTGCGGAGGCAATGGGGTAGGTTGGGCATGCATGGCTGCCAGTGGCACTGGGTACCTAGTGTTTATTGATGATGTGACACAGGACAGAAGCAGCTGGGGTATTCAGAGACGTACTGTGTCAAAACCAGCCAAATGAATGCAGATGGACAATGACCCAAAACATAAAGTTAAAGCAACCGAGTAGTTTATTAAAGCAAAGAAGTGGAATATTCTTGAATGACCAAGTCAGTTACCTGATCCCAACCCAATAAAGCCGCATTTCACTTGTTAAAGACTAAACTTCAGACAGAAAGGCCCACAAACAGCTACTGAAAACTGCTGTAAATAAGGCCTGGCAGAGCATTAAAAAGAAGGAAACACAGCTTTTGGTGATGTCCATGAGTTCAAAATGTCAGGCAGTCATTGCCAACAAACAGTTTGCAATGAAGTATTAGAAATGAAAATTTATCCTTTGCCTCATTGGGGGGACACAGGACCGTGGGTGTTATGCTGCTGTCCTCTAGGAGGCGACACAAGATAAAGTGGCTCCTCCTCTGCAGTATACACCCCTGAGACTGACCTCAGTTACTCAATTTTTGCTTAGTGTCTTTAAAAGGCAGACATCCTTTTCACTTTATTATGTTGTTTTCTCTTTTTCATTTTCAAGTTTTCTTTTTGTTCCATCGTGCATCTTCAAGGGACATGTCGACCACAAGTACCTCCCCAGACCCCACAGTTGGCACTCTGGGTCATAGCTACTTTGCCAATACTAGGGCTATCCTTCCTCGGCCCCCCACAGTTGGGAGAGCTGGGTTGAAGTGACATCCAAAGACAATGCCCTGCATTCCTCCCCAAGCCCCACAGTTTGGGTTTTGGGTTAAAGCAATGCCTCCATGTCCCAATCTCTGCGTGGACCAGGATCCAGCTCCGCGAATGGAAACACTGAACACCCTTCTGGCAGGTAAAACGACGAAGACCCTACCAGCCCAGCACAACCCTGCACAATGTCCACAGCCTCAATACTCATAGTGTGCTAGGTGGCAGGCTGCCCAGAGTCCCCCGTTGCCACCACTTCAGGGTGCACACAAGGGTACCCAGCCTCCTTAATTCCTGGTGCACACCAGCTTCCTTAATTAGCAGTTCCAGAGCGGTTTTGCGACCTCCGCGCTGGCCTCCCGTTATTTTCGGGGCCCTTATTTTACTTTAGGCCCTGAATCCAGGCCTAGCTACTTGGCGCCGCCCATTCCCCCGGCGTCATCGCGGGAGGTGAAGCTATCCGTCTGGCGCCTCTCGCATACCGCGAAATCTCCCTGGCACCGTTTCTGAAGGCCCGCCCCCTTTTCTGCACACTTCTGCAAGACTGCAGCAGCCATTAACCGCTACAGCACTGCAGCAGAGAGTGGGACACAGGATCGGGGAGTCTTTTGCAGTGCATCATCTGGGCTGGCAGACACAAGGTGCTGGTAAGGAGCACAGCAGTCCTTGCCGCTGCAGCTCCTCTTATTCTATCCCCCTACCCTGCATTTTCACTTCTCAAGCAGTACCAGTGATATATATATGTTAAGGCTTTATAACAGGCACCATGTCAGGGGCAAGGAGCAAAAGGTCCACCAAAGCTTTCTCATCTTTCTATACCACCTGTACTACATGCAGAGCTACGCTTCCTAGTGGTAGTACTACCCCGCACTGCCAGGACTGTACCCCTACTACTGCCCCATAGCCTGCCGTTCCCGAGGTCGCACAACCCATTGCCACTAATGCACCGGAATGGGCAGTTCTATCTCAGTCCATGACTCAATCAATGGAGAAACTTTCATCCACTTTGATCCAGGCCCTGCAGATCCACTCCACACCTGACACCTCAGGTCAGCCCACAACGCCAGACGGCTACATGAATGAAAGTAATCCCCCTAGACGCACGGGCCGCCAGCCCCTGCCTTCAGGGTCCAAAGCAGGACGGAAGAGAGCTCAAAGGAGCCCTTCTCCGACTTCCTCACTGAGCTCCCACACTGGAGACAGCCGTCACTGGTCACTACCCTCAGATAGGTATTATGACCTTGAATGAGACCCCGACCTGGATGCGTCCTTCGAAGTTGATTCTCCTGACACAATGGTCATGGTTGAAGATCTCATCACAGCCGTTAATCAGGCTCTGGACATCACGGATCATCCCTGAAATTCCTGACTATGCAGTCTCATTTAAAAGGGCTAAACGCCCACTCAACTACTTTTTGGATCATCCTGAATTCCAAGAAGTTCAGAAACATAGGTCCCACCTGGACAAGAGATTTGGTAACAGGAAAGCAATAGAGACTCGCTACCCTTTTTTTACCTGCACTAACTCATGATTGATCAGATTCCCCTCAGGTGGACCCTCCAGTCTCTCGCCTGGCAGCCAGAACTCTTTTGGTTATTCCTAACAGCTCCTCCATCAAAGATGCCACCGACTGTCAGGTAGAGCAGATGGCTCGCTCTGTCTTTGAGGCTACACGCTCATCCTTGTCTCCCTGCTTTGCCTCAGTATGGATCGCAAAGGCAATTATGACCTGGGCAGGAAACCTCCATGCGTACCAGGGACCCAGATCTGGAGTTGTCAGACATAGCGGCACAAATTTCTGTAGCAGCAGAATATCTTGTACACGCTTCCCTGGATACAGCAAATTGCACAGCCATTGCGGCTTCAAATGCCATTACAATCAGACAAGCTCTTTGGCCGCATGAATGGAAAGCAGATTCAGCTTCCAAAAAATCCCTAACGGGCCTTCCGTACCTTAGTGGCCGTCTCTTCATCGAAAAGTTGGATGAACTTATCTCTGATGCCACGGAAGGTAAAAGCACCTCTCTCTCCCCCAATGTAAACCAAAGCGGCCCTTAGTTCGCCGCCAGCAAACACGTTTCCATTCCTTTCGGAACTCGTTCGGCTGGTCGACATCTCGACCGACACAGAATAGCAGCCTTTCCCCACGTAGAGATAGACCCTCCCAGGCCCAACAAAAGTCCAACTCGAATTGGCAATCCAACATTAGACAATCCAAACCTAGAGGATCTAGATCCCAGAGATATTCCTCTTTATGACTCGCTCCCACCGGAAGACACTTCCCTAGTTGACGGCCGACTACGTTTTCAGCAAATCTGGCTCGCCATAACGGACGACAAATGGATCAGGGAACTGGTGTCTTCCAGTTACAACATCGAGTTCTTACGCCGCCCACCAAATTGATTTTTTTCCATCCGTCCTGCCAAAATCCCTGGCAAAGTCAAGGGCCTTTTACTGTGCCATCGATTCCCTCCTACAAACCGGAGTAGTAATTCCCGTTCCTCAAAAAGAAAGGTTTCAAGGTTTTTACTCAAACCGTTTCATTGTACCCAAAAAAGGAGGATTGGTCCAACCCATCCTAGATTTGAAACACCTGAACAAATTTGTTCGGGTGCGCCACTTCCGCATGGAATCCCTTCGCTCCATCATTTCCTCTATGGAACAAGAAGAATTCCGTGCTTCAATAGATTTTCAAGATGCATACCTCCACATTCCAATATTTGTTACGGTTCCCCGTCAATGAGGAACATTTTCAACTTGTCGCACTTCCCTTCGGCCTCGCCACAGCCCCAAGGGTCTTCATAAAGGTCATGGCGGCCGTCATGACCATTCTCCACTCGCGAGGAATAGTAATTCTTCCATATTTGAATGACCTCATCAAGGCCCCTTCATTCAGGGAATGCGAACGCTTTCTCCACTGGTGGCTTCGCCCGTCATCACTGTCACGGGGCAGATCCTTCCTTCTTGTTCAATGGGAGGTGCTAACCACCGATGCAAGCTTACTAGGCTGGGGAGCAGTGTATCGCCATCACACTGCTCAGGGCAGATGGTCTCGCTCGGAATCTACCCTGCCTATCAATGTAGAGATACGAGCTATTTTTCTTGCACTAAAGTAGTTTCATCGACTGCTAGCAGGTCGTCACATTTGCGTGCTGTCGGACAATGCCACGGCGGTGGCATACGTAAACCACCAGGACGGGACTCGTAGCAAGCTAGCAATGCATGAGGTGGAATCTATCCTCCGCTGGGCCGAGAACAACAAGTCAGTTCTGTTGGCAGTCCATATTCTGGGGGTCAACAATTCCTCAGCCGCCAGGGCATTGCATCAGGGGAATGGGCCCTTCACCTGGAAGTCTTCCAACAGATCTGCAGACAGTGGTGGACCTCATGGCGTCTCAACTCAACACCAAGGTACCCAACTGCATGGCCAGGTCCCATGACCCCACAATCCATGGACGCAGACACCCTAGTCCAATCCTGTAAAATAAAATGATATGGAGGCGCAATGTCCATACCTTTCTTTCAAAGTGGTACTTACCACAGTGCTGATGCACTCACCTTTGCAGGATATGCCAATCCCTGCACAACCCTGGTGACAGCGCCTGCTAGTCCAATCCTGGGCGCATTTTCGGCTCCCCTACATCTTCCCCCCTCTGCCTCTCGTAGCCAGAGTGGTGAGGAAGATCAAGTCGAAAGGTGTCCCGGTCATTCTTGTGGCCCCGGACTAGCCCAGACGCGTCTGGTACGCCGACCAGGTGCAGCTTGCGGCAGACGTCTCTTGGTGACTTCCAGACCACCCGGATCTTCTCTCACAGGGCACACTTTACCACCAGAATTCGAGGGCTCTGAATTTGATAGTGTGGCCCCTGAGACCTGGTTACTGACTCAATCTGGTTTTTCCCCAGACGTAGTGCGGACCATGATCAAGGTGCGTAAACCAGTCTCGGCGAAGATATACCACCGTACCTGGAAAACCTTCTGGACATGGTGCAGGTCCTGGAGCCAAGCACCCCTACATGTACTTTGCCAAGCATTTCGGCTTTTCTTCAATCCGGCTTGGACGCTGGCTTCTCCCTAGGCTCCCTCAAGGGACAGGTTTCCGCTCTGTCTGTCCTATTCCAACGACGACTGGCGGTTAAACCTCAAGTGAAGACTTTTCTCCGGGGGTAGCCCACCTGGTTTCCCCTTAAAGAGACTGAAAGAAAGGGTGTGATGGCATCCAAGGCCAGGTGGATCAAAACCACCATCCAAAAGATCTGCCAAATGAGAAAGCTGCCTATTCCGTCGGGTATTAAGGCACACTCCACGTGAGCGGTGGGAGCGTCTTGGGCCATTAGACACCAAGCATCTGTACAACAAGTGTGCAAGGCGGCCACCTGGTCTAAACATTACAATGTGGACACACATTCCTTGGAAGACGCCAGTCTAGGTAAACGCATTGTCCAGGCAGCAGTAGCTCACCTGTATAGTGCAGCTGTTTTCTTTGTGCTCTTATACTTTTCCCACCCAGGGACTGCTTTGGGATGTCCCACAGTTCTGTGTTCCCCCAATGAGGCAAAGGAGAAAAGGAGATTTTTGTGTATTCACCGTAAAATCTTTTTCTCTTAGCCCCTACTTGGGGGACACAGCACCCTCCCTAGCTGCTCATACGGGCCTGGTTACAGTTATATATTTGCTCATTGCATTCTTATATGGTTGCCTGTGTTATAGGCTATGTTTTTTCCTGCTCCTAGTGCTTAAGCACAAAACTTAGTAACTGAGGTCAGTCTCAGAGGTGTTATTGCAGAGGAGGAGCCTCTTTATCTTGTTCAGATTACTTAGTGTCGCCTCCTAGAGGACAGCAGCATAACACCCACGGTCCTGTGTCCCCCAATTAGAGGCTAAGAGAAAAGGATTTTACGGTGAGTACACAAAAATCTCCTTTTTATTTCAATTATTTAAAGGGAACCAACCACCTCAGATCACCCTAATACACAGTTAGTACATGTCCCTGCACCTTAAGGATACCTTTCCAGCACTGTTTTTGTGTAAAATCTTGCATTAGTATAACTGATATAAAGAGTTTATAAACTTACTAGCCTGGAGACTTCTGGGCGTATCCCTCCTTCTGTTATACTTCAGGGCTGTGCATTGCATGTCTGTGCTCCCCCTCCCTCTGTGCAGAGGAGATAACGATCACACCCATCAGGGCAGGGCAGCAGGCACGGAGGGAGGGGGAGCACAGCCATGCAATGCACAGCCCTGAAGTATAACAGAAGGAGGGATACGCGCAGATGTCTCCAGGCTAGTAACTTTATAAACTCTTTATATCAGTTATACTAATGCAAGATTTTACACAAAAACAGTGCTGGAAAGGTATCCTTAGGGTGCAGGGACATGTACTAACTGTGTATTAGGGTGATCTGAGGTGGTTGGTTCCCTTTAATTTGTCCATTTACTTTTGATCCCTTGAAAAGAAGGGATTGAGTTTAAAAAATGCTTTAGTTCTTCACATTTTTATGAAATAATTTTGTTTAACCCACTGAATCAAAGCTGAAAGTCTGAACTTAAACTGCATCTGAATTGTTTTGTTCAAAATCCATTGTTGTAATGTACAGAACAAAAATGATAAAAGTATTGTCTCTGTCCAAGTATACAAGTGCTTCTCAATGAATTAGAACATCATCAAACAGTATTTATATCAGTAATTCAATTCATAAAGTCAAACACGTATATTATATAGCGTCCTTACAAATAGTGATCTATTTCATGTGTTTATTTCAGTAAATGTTGATGATTGTCTTACAGCTAATGAAAACCCAAAGGTCATTATCTCCAAAAATTAAAGTTGGGAGGATGAAGCATCTGAGAGATAAAATATTACCTAAATACGTATTCGGTACAAGACTCACCTTGTGTGGTTGTGAGAGTCACAACCACTATAAAAGTTTCACTGCTGCTGTAGTCTCCAGCGTGGTGCATATAAAGGATGGAGAATGAAGGGTTAAAAACCATGCTGCCATATTTCACGAGACATCAAAGGGTGAATATAATATTGATTTATTATTCAACATGTTTCAGGTCGCCCTGGGCCCTTCCTCAGGACAAATCAATATCATATTGCAATGTTTCAGGGAGACCTGAAATACGCTGACTAATATATCAATATTACATTCACCCTTTGATGTCTCAAGGAATATGGCAGTGCAATTTTTAACCCTTCACCCTCCCTACTTTAATTTTCTGATATAATGACCTTTTGGGTTTCATTGGCTGTAAGCCATAACTATCAATATTTACAGAAATAAACACTTGAAATGGATCACTCTGTTTGTAATGACTATATATGATATGTGTTTCACTTTTTGTATTGATTTACTGAATAACATTAACTTTTTGATGATATTCTAATTCATTGAGATCCACCTGTGTATTGACCTAACTGTACATCTAAACATAGAATAGTGGGTAGAGATAAAACCAGCAGCCTATCCATTGTGTTAAGCATTGCTACGAAGCCATAACAATTTTATATTCTTCGATTTCCCTGGAAGCACTAGAGAAAAAGCTGGACAGTACAAGTTAGGCCATGTTCACATAGTGTTTTAGCTTGCATCTGAGGCCTGTATCTGGGTGTATACGCTGAATTGGCCATTGTACATAATGTTGCGGATGGAGTCAGTGTGCTCTGACAGCCCTCAATTTTGGCAGTATACACTTGGTTGAGGCAGGCACCAAGATGCAGTTGACTGTTTCTCAGTGCCAGCTTCAACTAGGTGTATACAGATGAAAATGATGTCAGTCAGGACAGAGCATACTGCGACTGCATCTCCATACACTCTAATACTGTTTTGCAGAGCTTTGGACATAATCGTTCGATGGAGCCACTGAATGTATTCTCAAATGCTATGTGAGCATAGCCTTGCACTGAATATACAAATAATCATACCACTGTGGATAACATGATGTGTAGAACAAGCTCATCTACTTGTAACAGCAGTGACCAGAGCTTGAGCCATTTATTGCTGATTATTTAGTTGCCAACTTCAATCTAAATGACCCGATTGATGGTGTGTACACTCATCGGTGCCCATCACGATCACGTGATGCATTTAAAAAACAATCACACACTGTGCAATGGTCAAGCTCTCTCACAGTTCTATCGATAGAAAATTAAAATGTTATGGGCTTCAGAAAATGTTCTCTAAAAAACTTTTTTTTTCTTCTTTTTTCATTTTTATTTTTTACCCAAATGAGCCTCCAAATATTTTTTTCACTATTCAGCACTTAGAGAACCTGTCACCCCCCACTGGTGCTTTACAAAGTGAAGGCACCACAAAATGCAGCGTGTATGCTGTATTCAGGGAAGCTGTGTACCATATCTCTATCCCCCCTGTAACCCGGAGAAAAACACTTTGGAAAGTTTAGAGTTAAGAGGTCCGAGGGGTATATCTATTTATGCTGTGCTTGCTGCTGGCACAGTCCTCCCCACCTCCTGTCTGTGTGTTCCGCCTCCTCTTGTGTGGGTCTGCCCTCCTCTTCAGCTCCACACACACAGGCAGAAGGAGGGGACGACTGTGCCAGCAGCGAGCACAACATAATCAGATAAGCCTCTCGGTCCTCTTAACTTTAAACTTTCCAAAGTGTTTTCTTTGGGTTACAGGGGGGCTGGAGACATGGTACACTCCTTCCCTGAATGCAGCATACACGCTGCATTCAGTGGTGCTTTCACTTTGTTAAGCACATGGGGGTGACCGGTTCTCTTTAAAGTGAATCTGTTGGTAGGATCAATCCTTCTAAGCTTCTTACGTGGACATGCAGGTCTTAAGGTACCATCACACGAGGCAATATTGCATGCAATTTAACTGGCAATTTGCTGGTTGCAGTGAAATCATGGACACATTGTTCCATTTGTACTCCGCAACAAAACAGAACAATGTGTCCATGATTTCACTGCAACCAGCAAATAGACCGTGAAATTGAAAGCAATATTGCTGTGTGTGACGGTGCCTTTAGGAAGCTCAGTAAAATATTACCTTGATAACCTTGATATTGCTAACTGCAGTATTGGACCATATACTATTGTTCCTAGTGCTCAGTACTTGCTGGACTCCTTTATTTAGCAGAGCATCATGGGTTCTAGAAGTTAACCCCCCCAATCAAATATTGATGAAATATCCTAAGGATAGCCCATCAACAGTAATGTTAATAAAAAGAAGAAAAAAACGTTTTTAGGCTGTTAAGCCATTTTTGACTATTGTATGTGGTGTCTGATTTTCGCTACTTAGATGGCTAAAGTCTGTAAATGTTCTTGCTCCTGGACAGGCTATAGATGAAATGAATGGAACAGACCTGGAGGGTGAAGAAATTGAAATAGTACTTGCAAAACCCCCAGATAAGAAGAGAAAAGAGCGACAGGCTGCACGACAGGCATCTCGTGGTACTTTGTGAGTATTTTTTAGCATTCTTAAAGAGAATGAGTCATCAGATGATCACTTATTGTTTACATCAGATTTTGGGGTTCCAAAGTATTTTTATCTATATAACAATCTGTATTAAAAATAAAACAGAGAAATCTTGCAATTTTCACACTGGAGCTATTCTCAATTAATAATTGTTGTTTTAGGAAATCCATGTGTACGTTAACCAACTTTTATTTTTGTATTGAAGCATCTAATGAGTTTGTGCAAAGTTTGTGAAGAGTTGGGGGAGCGCGATCAGCGCTGACATCACCAATTGTGCAAGGTAGAACATGTGTTCTGCTGTGTACAAATGTGTTACCTGTCATTTTAATCCTGCTTGTGATGGTAATGAGACTGCTAAAAACAGTTTCTGAAAGGATTAGGAAGTATGAGACTTGATGTAAACACTTACAGTGTTGGCCAAAAGTATTGACACCCCTGCAATTCTGTCAGATAATACTCAGTTTCTTCCTGAAAATGATTGCAATTACAAATTCTTTGGTATTATTATCTTCATTTAATTTGTGTTCAATAAAAAAAGCACAAAAAGAATTGTCCTAAATCCAAATTGGATATAATTCCACACCAAACATAAAAAGGGGGTGGACAAAAGTATTGGCACCCTTAGAAAAATCATGTTATGCTTCTCTAATTTGTGTAATTAACAGCACCTGTAACTTACCTGTGGCACCTAGCAGGTGTTGGCAATAACTAAATCACACTTGCAGCCAGTTAACATGGATTAAAGATGACTCAACCTCTGTCCTGTGTCCTTGTGTGTACCACATTGAGCATGGAGAAAAGAAAGAAGACCAAAGAACTGTCTGAGGACTTGAGAAACCAAATTGTGAGGAAGCATGAGCAATCTCAAGGCTACAAGTCCATCTCCAAAAACCTGAAGTTCCTGTGTCTACCGTGCGCAGTGTCATCAAGAAGTTTAAAGCCCATGGCACTGTGGCTAACCTCCTAGATGTGGACGGAAAAGAAAAATTGACGAGATTTCAACGCAAGATTGTGCGGATGGTGGATAAAGAACCTCGACTAACCAACAAACAAGTTCAAGCTGCCCTGCAGTCCGAAGGTACAACAGTGTCAACCCGTACTATACGTCGGTGTCTGAATGAAAAGGAACTGTATGGTAGGAGACCCAGGAAGACCCCACTTCTTACCCCGAGACAAAAAAAGCCAGACTGGAGTTTGCCAAAACTTAGCTGAGAAAGCCTAAAACGTTTTGGAAGAATGTTCTCTCTTTTAGGGCAAATGCATCAACATAGAGTTTACAGAGAAAAAAAGAGGCATTCAAAGAAAAGAACACGGTCCCTACAGTCAAACATTGCGGAGGTTCCCTGATGTTTTGGGGTTGCTTTGCTGCCTCTGGCACTGGACTGCTTGACCGTGTGCATGGCATTGTGAAGTCTGAAGACTACCAACAAATTTTGCAGCATAATGTAGGGCCCAGTGTGACAAAGCTGGGTCTCCCTCAGAGGTCGTGGGTCTACCAGCAGGACAATGACCAAAAACACACTTCAAAAAGCACTAGAAAATGGTTTGAGAGAAAGCACTGGAGACTTCTAAGGTGGCCAGCAATGAGTCCAGACCTGAATCCCATAGAACACCTGTGGAGAGATCTAAAAATGGCAGTTTGAAGAAGGCACCCTTCAAATATCAGGGACCTGGAGCAGTTTGCCAAAGAAGAATGGCCTAAAATTCCAGCAGAGCATTGTAAGAAACTCATTGATGGTTACCGGAAGCGGTTGATCGCAGTTATTTTGGCTAAAGGTTGTGCAACCAAGTATTAGGCTGAGGGTGCCAATACTTTTGTCTGGCCCATTTTTGGATTTTGTGTGAAATGATCAATGTTTTGCTTTTTGCTTCATATCTCTTTTGTGTTTTTTCATTGAAGACAAATTAAATGAAGATAATAATACCAAAGAATTTGTGATTGCAATCATTTTCAGGAAGAAACGGAGTATTATCTGACAGAATTGCAGGGGTGTCAATACTTTTGGCAAACACTGTAGGTCCTCAAACCTTTTTTGTGAAAAGTATTCTAGGAGTGATACCTTTATTGGCTAACCAGAAAAATCATATTTGTAAGCTTTCAGAGCTCACATGGCCCCTTCATCAGATAATATTACAAATTAATTACTGAGACAACACTAAGGCTGGGTTCACACTTGTGACATGTTGCATTCCTGGTGCGGACGAGTGTGTGTGATTTGTGCGCAGGCATCTACCTGCGTACAAATCACATAGGCAAATGAATGGGAGGGCACAGTCAAGCACAGCATCGTGCGCTCACATTATAAACATAGGGGCTTGCGGAGGATGCACTCAGCTTGCGGATCCCCTCCGCAGAACGCTGCGGAGGGGTCCGCAAGTGTGAACCCAGCCTTAAATAGGAATTACAGCAGGACATGAGGTGATGCTAAGTAGAGAAGGGCTAAGGAAATTAAATTAAGGTCTTTGTTACTAATGCAGATGGGGTGAAAGTGGTCTTTTAGAGCAGGGGTCCCCAACCTTTTTTGCTCCGGGGACCGGCGTCAAGCAAGATAATTTCTCCGAGGCCCGGCGGGGGGTGTTATAGGGGGCGGGGCTTTTATCATATGGGGGTGTGGCCATGTAGAAGGGGTGGGGTTTAGCATCCTCTTTCCTTGAAAGATGCATTACATCTTATTTGCGGGGAATGTCTTATTTCTCTATCCCCTTGCAGCCCCCAGCCTCTTTTGCAGCCCCCAGCCTCCTTCTGCAGCCCTGCCTCCTTTTCCAGCCCCCAGCCTCCTCTTCCAGCCACAACCTGCTTTTCCAGCCCGCAGCCTCCTCTTTCAGCCCCCAGCCTTCTCTTCCAGCCATAACCTGCTTTTCCATCCCCCAGCCTCCTCTTTAACCCCCCCAGCCTCCTCTTTAACCCCCCAGCCTCCTCTTTAACCCCCCAGCCTTCTCTTTCAGCCTCTCTCTTTCAGCCTCCTCTTCCAGCCACAATCTTCTTATTCAGTCTCCATCATCTCTGACACACACACACACTTCGGTCACCGCCCCCCAGCACCTGCTGCATTACGTCCTCTCTTTTCTTTTCCTCAGCTATGTGAATAGAACTACATGAGAAGTCATCAGCCAGTCACAGTCCAAAAGCCACTAGCCAATCAGGGCCTGGCTGCTGCACCGTGATTGGCCGATGGCTTCTTATGTAGTTCTATTCACATAGCTGAGGAAAAAGAAGAGAAAGGGAACGTAATGCTGCAGGGGGCGGTGACATCACTCCGGGAGCCGCCGCAGAGCACACTATGTGTAGTGCTGGTCTGCAGCGGTATGGACCGGCACCCAGACCCCCGCGGCTCTATCCTGGGCCGCGGCCCGTGGTTGGGGACCCCTGTTTTAGAGATGTGAAGACATTCTTGTGGAGGTGTTAACTGTGTCCCTGTAATGAGTCATGAATCCAGGTGTCAAATTGAGTCCTATTTTTAGAGATAGGAACATTCTTATGAGTTTAGATTCCCAGATTTTTCGTTCTCTATCATTTTTTAAAAGACCTTTCAATATTAGGACTTTTAAATATGCCATGCGGTGTCTAGGTCTATAAAAGTGTATTCCTACAGGCATGACCAGCTAATTTTTTATGGTATGTCTATGCAGAATCATCCTTGTTGTGTAGTTTTTGTTTTGTTTCACTGATGTACCATAGTTTTTTGCTTTATAAGATGCACCTGACTATAAGACGCACCACCACATTTGGTGAAGGAAAAGAGAAAAAAAATATTTTTTTGTGTTAAATGGGGTCCGTCTTATAATGCCAGCGTCCATCTAATAAACCACATAGGGTTTATGTCCCTCATAGCCCCCTCATCCTGGTACATTGTCCCTCATCCTAGGATATAGCCCCCATCCTAGAATTAGCCCCCTTAATCTGGATATGGTCCCCTTATACGTATATAGCACCCTTGTGCTGGCACACGTCCCCCATTGATGGCAGACGTCCCCCATGATGCAGACGTCCCCATGATGGCAGACGTCCCCCATTGATGGCAGACGTCCCCCATTGATGGCAGACTCCCATGATGGCAGAGTCCCATTGATGCAGACGTCCCCATTGATGGCAGACGTCCCCATTGATGCAGACGTCCCCATTGATGGCAGACGTCCCCCATTGATGGCAGACGTCCCATTGATGGCAGACGTCCCCCATTGATGGCAGACGTCCCCCATTGATGGCAGACGTCCCCCATTGATGGCAGACGTCCCCCATTGATGGCAGACGTCCCCCATTGATGGCAGACGTCCCCCATTGATGGCAGACGTCCCCCATTGATGGCAGACGTCCCCCATTGATGCAGACGTCCCCCATTGATGCAGACGTCCCCATGATGGCAGACGTCCCCCATGATGGCAGACGTCCCCCATTGATGGCAGACGTCCCCATTGATGGCACACGTCCCAATTGCTGGCTGAGGTCCCCCTTGCTGCTACCCATAGTAAAATAAAAAAGACTTTACTTACCTTTTCCAGCGCTGTCCTCTCTTTGTCTCCCTCCGTGCCACTGCGCTCCTCCACTTCATGGTTCTCAGTATTGCCGGTCATGTGATTGGCACAGCAGAGTGACATCATCTCTGCGTGCCCGATCACAGCGGTAAGCAGGGAGACACGGCGAGGACAGCTCTGGGGAAGGTAAGTAAAGTCTTTTTTATTTTACTATGGGCAGCAGCATGGGGGGCCATAGCCAGCATAGGGTTGGCATGTGCAATCTACGGGGTGTGTGCAGGTACATATAATATACACCGTTCCCCCAGTTCATCACCTTGGTGTGGTTTTAGCACTGCGCTGATGGACAGCGGCCGGCAGTGTATATTCTATGATCAGGGGCAAGGATCCCGCTGCCTCCTGCAGCCTGCACCAGCCCGCCCCAGCCCCCGGACAGGCTCCAGAGCTGCCACTACCTCCCCTGCAGTATATAATCCGTATATTCAGATTATAAAACCCACCGCTCACTTTCCCCCAAAATTTGAGGAAACAAAAGTGCGTCTTACAATCCAAAAAATACGGTATGTCCCTGCATTGCACCTTGTACATTGTATCATGTACACGCATTGGAGAATGTACGTGAAAAAAGTCCATGATCTCATAGTTCTGATTTGTGTTGGGAATGGGGACTGTTCTTTTGGTGATATGTGGGTACATCTCCTGCATTTCTTACTGTTACAGGGGAATGTGGCGATCTGTGATGGGGATGTGAAGACACTTCTGACAAGGAGATTCCTTACGTTGGGGGACTGTTTGTAGGAGAGAAGTAGCAGTTCTAGGAATATTACTTTCATGCTGTAGTCTTTGTGGAATATGGGCTGAAGATCCGCACCAATTTTTCTTAGGTTGTTCCTGCCAGGATTATATGTGACCGCAAGAGGCACCCTGTTGTTGTCCTCCTTCCGTTTGTAATCTAGGAGGCTGCTTCTTGGGATCCTTGTGGCTCTTTTCATCTTTTACCAGTGGATGGTATACTTGTTGTAGGAATGTTTTCCTCAGTGATCACAGGTGTAGTTTTTTGTCCTCATTGTCTGAACGGATCCAAATCTACCTTAGAGTTTGACTGTAGATTATTGATTTTTTTTGTGTGTCTTGGATGAAAGCTGTTATTTATTTAAATAGCACCATTAATTCCATTGTGCTGTACATGAAGAGGTTACATAGAAAATTATAGAGTTTACAGTAAACAAATTAACAATGACAGACTGGTACAGAGGGGAGAGGACCCTGCCCTTGCGGGCTTACATTCTACAGGATAATGGGAGGAGACAGCAGGTCAGGGGTGCGGCAGCTCCGGTGGCGGTGGGGCAGCAGCTCCAGTGGCGGTGAGGCGGCGGCTCGATTATTGCAGGCTGTAAGCTTTCCTGAAGAGATGGGTTTTCAGGTTTCGTCTGAAGGCTCCGAGCTTGGTGGATAATCTGACGTGTTGGGGCTCAGAATTCCAGAGGATGGGAGATATTCAGGAGAAATCTTGGAGGCGGTTCTGTGAGGAACGGATAAGTGTGGAGGAGAGGAGGAGGTCTTGGGAGGATCGAAGATTAGGTGAGGGAAGATATTGAGAGATTAGTTCAGAGATATAGGGATATAGAGAGGAGACAGTTTATGGATGGCTTTGTAGGTCAGTATTAGGAGTTTGAATTGGGGAATTGGGAGCCAGTGGAGGGATTTGCAGAGGGGAGATACAGGGGAGAAGTGAGTAGAGTGGTGGATTAGTCGGGCAGCAGAGTTAGAGTTGAGGACAGACTGGAGAGGTGCAAGAGTGTTAGCAGGGAGGCCACAGAGGAGAATGTTACAGTAGTCAAGGTGGGAGATGATGAGTGCATGTATAAGAATTTTAGTAGATAGAGGGCTGAGGAAAGGACGGATTCTGCAAATATTCTTTAGCTGGAGGCGACAGGAGGTGGCAAGAGTTTGGATGTGTGGTTTGAAGGACAGAGTAGAGTCGAGAGCTGTTCCATCTCAGGTATGCCGGACTTCCTGTGGATTTATGGTAAATAGACGTTTGTATGGTGTTGTCTTTGATGTATATGGTTGTGTCTAGAAAATGTATTTGGGACTTTGAAAAATTTCACACCTGGATTGATGACTCATTACATGGGGAACGTCTTCAGATCTCTAAAAGACCACTTCCACCCCATCTGCATTACTAACAAAGACCTTAATTTAATTTCTTTAGCCCATCTCTACTTAGCTTACAAATTTGATTTTTCTGGTTAGCTAATAAAGGTATCACTCCTAGAATACTTTTCTCAAAATGTTTTTTGGGGACTTAAGTATTTACATCGATTTTTCTGGCTAATACGGTACCCCAATATTATTTTGAATTGTACATCGGAAGCATGAGAATAAAATATCCCCAATGACCAGGGTGAAAATTGCAACATTACTGTTTTTGTTGTTTTTTTAATATTGCCCTTGACTAATAAAACTTCAAATCTCCCCCTCTTGCGTCATTGAAAATAAAACTGTGTATCGTAGAAGGTCCCAGTATAGGTGCCACAGGAAAAAATCAGCTTGTGTGTGTGTGTATGTATATACATATTATTATTATTATTTATTTACATAGCGCCATAATATTCCATGGCGCTTTACATGTTAAGAGGGCAGACTAGGACAAGTAACATAGTAACAATACAAGTAACAATGGCTGTGGACAATTCTAACGTACAGATACAATAGAGGAGAAGATCCTGTCCGCGAGGGCTCACAGTCTATGAGGGGTGGGTGGGGATACAGTAGGAGGGGAGGTGTCTGTCGTGAAGCGGTGCGGTGGACTGGGTCTCATTGCAGGTTGTAGGCTTGGTGGAAGAGGTGTTTTTCAGGCCTCTTTTGAAGGTTGTATGTATGTGTATATATATATATGTATGTATTGTGAGGTAGCGCCGTTAGATTGCACAGCAGAAGGCAAGGAGCCAGGCACAGAAGTTCACAGCACACGGTTTATTATGCACATGTCCACAGTATACACAAACCTCCGGGTTCTGGGATGCAGCCGGGCACACTTCCTACAACCATAAGATTGGCACACAGTCCTTTATCACGGGTTCTTTTCAGTCCAGGTCTCACCGAGATCAAGCCCTCCGGGCTACGCCGTGTTGTATCGGCACACAGCCTCTGCCTCTCCTGTCATGGCCGCTCACTAGCCACTTCAGTCTTCCTTCAGACTGAAGCTCCACTCAGAGAACCACACCCTTGTTCCTGCCTAGCTTTTTTTTTTTTTTTTTTTTTTTTTTTTTTCAACTATAAGTTTTTATTGGGTTTTTTATAATACAGAAAAAGAAATAAACCATCAAACGAATTGCAGTAATACAGGACCTTAAGGGAGGGATATCATGTGGCCTAAATATGGCACTTTTAAGTGGAACCTCTGGGGGTTTTGCGTCCATTACATCGAATGATTGTTGTGTCCTTGATGATAGAGGTCCACCATTTCCAAGGGTCAGTATGGTCTAGTACATTTCCCTTATAGGGACATCTAGGTGCGCAAGATCACCAGTAGTGCTCGCCTCCCTTAAACAGTAGATATTAACAAATAGGTAATAATTAGACAAATAAGAACCAAGAAAATCAAGAAGGATAGAGAAAGGGGTTAAACAGGAAGGTGGGGAGATAGAAAGGGATATAAAGAAGGGGGGGGGAGAGGAGAGAGGGGGGTAGGGGAGGGAAGGATAGGGGAGTGAGACCTCCCAGGACCAGGGATAATGTCTCAACATTAAATACCCTCCTGGGCAGCGAAGTAGTCCCACGGAGCCCAGACCTGATTGAACTGGTCCACCCTGGCTGTCAACAGGGCCGTCAGGTACTCCATCCTCCTGATATCCGACAATCTAATGAACAAGTCCTTAAGGGAAGGTGGCTCCAATCTCCTCCAAAAGAGGGCGATCAAGCATCTAGCCGCGGTGAGGATATGCAAGAGAAGCTTAGACGCCAGCTTGCCCACCCGTCCAGTGTGTGCGTTGAGAAGGTATACCAGTGGATCCGGTTCCATGTCAATGAACAGAACCTTTATAATAAGATCCCTAACAGATACCCAAAATCCCCTCAATCTTGGGCATGACCAAAAAATATGAAGCAGGTCGCCCATATCCCTACTACACCTCCAGCAAGTGTCAGGTAAAAGTGGGTTTAATTTATGGAGGAATTCAGGGGTGTGATACCAAAACATCATGAGCTTATATTGATTTTCCTTGTAAAGCGTGCATATGGAGGTTTTGGATGCTCTGTCCCAAATATATTGCCAGGTCTGAGGGGAAATCTGTTTGCCCAAAAGGGCTTCCCATTTCTTCATGTATGAGAAGCTCTCCCGATCTTTCCTACCCAGGACAGCAAGGAGTTGGTAAATCTCTGAGATCAGACCCTTAGTGCTTGTTCCTCTCCTGCATATTTTTTCGAATTCTGATGGGGCTGACACCCCCGAGGTGCCATATAGGGAGGTGGCAAAATCCCTAATTTGGAGGTACTGGTAGAAAGCTCTATTAGTTAGAGGTGGGGTAGTTTTTAAGCATTCAAAGGATTGGATCCCCATAGTCCTTTTATCGACAATGTCCGCGAACCTAAAAAGGCCTGCGGCCAGCCACGGGTGGACCATGGCGGGCTCCATCCCCCCCGGGAGCAGGGGGTGATAGATAAATGAGATCATTGGTGATGATGGGGAGGTCAGGGCAAATCTCCTTTGGCAATGCTTCCAAACCTCCCATGTCACCTGCATAGGACCTAGTAAGGGGATTTGTGGAACCACCTGGGCGGGTGGCCATAATAAAGAGTTGGGATGGATAGGTGCCAGCCACAACTTTTCAATTTCCGTCCATTTATTGTATGCCCAGAGAGCCGACCAAGATGGGATTCTTCGGAGACGTGAGGCCCAATAGTACCTCACTATATCTGGAACTGAGAGGCCGCCTCGGGATCTGTGGGTTGTCATAATGTCCTTGGCTATTCTATGTCTCTTATCATTCCATACAAATCTCATGATGGCCGTCTGGAGAGATCTAAGATCCCCCAGAGGGACCGTCACTGGTAAGGTCTCGAAGTAGTATAGGAGCTTGGGGATCAGCGTCATCTTCAACGCGGCTACCCTACCTAGCCAAGACAAAGACAATGGTCCCCATTTAAAGAGGAGGGCTCTCAGTTCCTTAAAAAGCGGGGGGAAGTTATGTTTATAAAGAGTACCAAAGGAGGCCGATATATTGACCCCTAGGTACTTTATGGTGTCCGTCTTCCATCTAAATTTAAAATTCAGGGTCAGATAGTCCAGTACATCAGGTGGTATGTTGATGGGTAGGGCCTCTGTCTTACTTTGATTTATCTTATAACCTGAGAAGGAACTGTATATTTTTAAGGAGGACATCAGATTAGGGAGGGAGACATGGAGGTTCGTCAAGGTGAGAAGGACATCATCAGCAAAAAGGGATATTTTAAATTCCTTCGTGCTGAGAGCCACTCCCGAGATATCTTTATTGTTGCGGATGTCAGCGGCTAGCGGCTCAATGCACAGAGCATAAAGGAGGGGGAGAGCGGGCATCCCTGCCTTGTCCCATTAGAGATAGGGAAGGAGGGAGATGTAATAAAGGGGAGTTTGATGGATGCTGTGGGGAATCTATAGAGAGCTCTGATTGCACTGAGAAATCTTCCTGGAAAGCCAAATGTTTGAAGACATGCGAACATGAAAGACCAATCTAAGCGGTCAAAAGCCTTTTCGGCGTCTAGGCTTAAGGCTAGCATCTGTTGGCTCCGACGGTTGACCACATCTATCAAGTCTATAACACGTCTTGTGTTATCTCCTCCTTGGCGGCAGGGTATAAACCCGGCCTGGTCTTTGTGAACAATCAGAGGGAGCCAAGGAGCCAACCTGTTTGCCAAAATCTTAGCATAAATTTTAATGTCAGAGTTCAACAGTGCAATGGGCCTATAGTTAGCGCAGTCCATAGGGTCTCTGGGAGGCTTAGGGATAAGTATGAGGTGGGAGTGCGACATGGAGGTGGGTACGCCTGCGCCATCCATAAAGGAGTTAAACAGAGAGGTCATGTGAGGGAGGAGAGTTTTGGCAAAGGTTTTATAGTATAAGTATGTGAGGCCATCTGGGCCCGGGGATTTACCTTGGGGCAGGTCTGCCAAAGTCTCCTCTACCTCTTCGCAAGTGATTGGTTGGTCTAGAGCCGCCAGAGCTTCCGCTGGGAGCTTAGGGAGATTAAGGTTCTTCAGATAAGCCTCCATGTCTCTGCTCCCCCGAGGGACGCCTCCTCCTCCGGGATTGGGAAGATTGTAAAGACGTGTGTAGTAGGAGAGAAAAATATTTGAGATATTAGAAGGGTTGTAGTGAATCATACCATCAGTATCTCTAAGAGCCTGAGGACAAGCCCTAGAGGCCCTCTCCTTTAGCCGACGCGCCAATAGGGAGTGGGCCTTATTCCCCCTTTCATAGTATCTCTGCTTGGAGTAGAGGAGTAATTTTTCTATTTTTTTAATTGAAATATCTTTCAGTTTTTCACGTAGGCACAGGATTTTACGTAGTACAAGAAGGGACGGATCTGTAACCAATTTAGCCTCTAGGGACTTCAGCTGGGAGGTCAGCGTGCGACGCTGGGCTGCGTCATCTTTTTTAATTCTAGCACCTTCTCTGACCCCTCATCACCGCTTTATGGGCCTCCCAGAGTATAGACATCGATGAGACTGACATCTGATTAAACTGGAAATATTCTTCTAAATGTTTATGCAATGAGGTCTTAGCAAGGGGGTCCTTCATCAGAAACTCATTCAGACGCCAGTGTCCAAAGGACCTTGGGGCCTGAACCTCCTTGAGATCTAGGATCACAGGTGAGTGATCTGACCAAGTTATGGCCCCAATTTCAGACCTTTCCATTATACGAAGCAAATCACTACTTACAAAGAAGTAGTCGATCCTCGTATGCGTCTGATGAGGGGCTGAGTAGAAAGAGAAGGATCCCTCTCCAGGATGATCCACCCTCCACGTGTCAAATAGGATCTCCCTCCTAATCAACTGCCTGAATTCTAGAGAGAGCCTCTGTAGGCCCTCAGAAGGGGGAAGTCCCCTGACCGAATGACGGTCTTGTGTGCATGAGAAGGGAGCATTGAAGTCCCCGCCCAATAATATGGGAGCAGGAGGGAGATCACGAAGAAGGGAGAAGATCCTCCTAAAGAAGGGGACCTGTCCCGAATTCTGGGCATAAATATTTGCTAAAATCAATCTCTGTGCTCCCAGCTGAGCCTCCAGAACCACAAATCTTCCCCCGGATCACTATGTGTACGGTGGACGTGAACCATACAACTGGCTGATAGTAGGATGGCAACACCTCCCTTCTTATTTTTAGAGAAAGCTGAGTAACTGGACGGGTAGGCATTACTCGCGAAGCTGAACGAGCCTCTAGCGTCATAGTGCGTTTCCTGCAGAAAGGCTATGTCTGCCTTAAGGGATTTTAACTCTTGCAAAGTGAGTTTGCGTTTGCGGGGAGAATTGAGACCCCGCACGTTAAGTGTTATTAAGCGCACCATGGGTGACAGTATAAGGGGTATGGCGAGCTGTTGATGAGTGCATCTCTGGCCCTAGGGAGATGGGAGGAGACGGGGAGGGAAAGGGGGAGTCAATAGAGAACAAAATAGCATACATAAAGGAATAACAGAAGTAAAAAAATGAATACAACCAGTCCTTGCGGACACAATATTCCCGGACTATCGTCCGGCCGGGAGTCGACAGAGGGCTGACCCCCATCGCGGATGGGTGTGGGGAAGGAAATCAGCCCAGGTCGATATCCAGGAGTAGTAAGGGAGGGACGAACTCCGTTCAGCAAATGCCAGCGGACGCCCCGTCTCAACTTGGACGGGAAAAATAAAAAACTACCTCTCTAGGCGGAAAAAAAAAAACGCCTCGGGGAGAGGGGAGAAAATCCCGCTTACATTAGGCATTTAGTCCAGGGGGAGGGGCCAGCAGCCCCAACCCCCTCCATAAGAAAGTTCACAGCAGTTAGGAAAGTTAGCGTTAGGTATGCAAACATATAAACACAGAAGTTACAAATTTAGACATACGATCGGCGCCACTTGGAGCCAGCAAAGTTATAGGAAAAAACAAAAACAGAGTATATGAGGAGCGGGGTACGCACCGCCCTCATCTATTGCCAAAAGGAAGGCACTCTTCAGTTGAAGATGGTAAAATCAACGAGGGCGTCGGGAGGAGGGAAGCCCACGACCCCCACCCCTCTTCCGCGTGGCCTTTTGGGGGGTACTCTTGGACCACATCGGGGCTGGAGGTAGGCCTGGGAGGATAATATTCCAGTGGGGTAGTTCCATAGGTGGAATGTCCAAATCCCTACAAAAGGCCAGTGAGTCTGCTGGAGTGCGTAGGATGGCTGTGCGGCCGTTCCGGCGGGCAATAAGAGCAAACGGATATCCCCATCTGTACGTAATACTTTGCTCAGTGAGGATTTTGGTGAGAGGTTTAAGGTGCCTCCTCTTTTGTAGTGTAATTAGGGACAGGTCAGGGAATAGGTGGACCTCTCCTCCTGCGAAATGTGTGGGGCCACTATTCCTTGCAGCCGTCATGATCTGTTCTTTTATTACAAAGTCATGGAGGCAACATATGATATCTCTTGGTTGGCCGGACATTCCTTTAGGTTTGAGGGCCCTGTGAGCTCTGTCCATCTTAATCGTAGGCAAGGCAGGATCCCCCAGAATAGTAGTAAAAATGGACTGAAGGATAGCTCTAGGGGATTCCTGGTCGTCCGACTCCGGGACTCCTCGAACCCTGATGTTACACCTGCGACCCCGATTATCAAGATCCTCTAAATGGTTTTGAAAAGCTTCTATGGCCTGTTGCTGAGAGAGGACTAGGTCATGTAAGTCTCCTAGATGTGTTCTGGTAGTATCATGATCCTCCTCCAAAGAGTCCATCCGTCCTGAAAGATGATGGATATCTTTTCTCACATTAGCAATTTCTGCTCTGCACGTCTCCTTGACCTCGTTGATTAGAGACTTAAAGTCCTCCTTGGAGGGTATGAGGGAAAGGAGTTCATCCCAGCTGCCTGGTGTGACCTGGGCAGGGCCCCTTGAAACACCTCCATGCCCTGAGGGCTCATTGTAGCCATTATCCGGAGGGTGCTGGGATGCCCCACGGTGAGGTGTGGGTCCATAAGGGTCCTGAAGGGTCCCAGATTGGCCCCCTTTAGATCGTCCCCGCCGCGGGGTGCCTTCCCTCTGAGGCTGAGGGTCATACATGTGCCCGGGATCATCTATAGCAAGGGCTTCATATCTGCCATGGTACCGGGGGGAGGGGGGTCTAGAGAGAACTGGCGGCTCTGAGTTGGGGCTTACAGGTTCCCTCTCTACACTCCTGACCGGAGTATTATGCTTCCCTCTCACCTCTGCAGCCACCGCGTCTTCTCCCTGCGTGGCTGTGAAGTCCTCCCCCTCCTCCATGTGTTGCAGGCAAGATGGCGCCGGGTCCCGGGGCGCGTTATTCTCCCGGGCTTTAAAGGCCTCCAGGACCGTCCTCTGGATCGGCGGCGGGACCAGAGGCATCTGTGCCGCTTTGTTTTTCTTAGGGCCCATCTTAGAGACCGGCACCGATCGGGGAAAGCTGCTTTAGCCGGTCGTTGCTTGGTGCTGGCGGGAGCTCTCGCTCTGCACGTCCGCTCAGCTCTGCATCCTGGACACGCCCCCTCTGCTTACCTCCGGGGAAGTCTCTATGAACCCGGAGTGGAGTGCTTTCTACACGTGGAGGGAGCATAACCTGGGCGACACATACCGGCCATCACAGATCATCCCGGTCACCGTCTCACAGTATATCTATTTATATAATCCGCAGTTGGGAATTCGGGCGTTGTCGCCGAATCCCAACATGCTTTGCGGGACTGCGAGTGATGACGCGCAGCGTCATCACGAGCCGCAGACCCGCACTACTGTAAAAAAAAAAAAAAAAAGTTAATGCTCACCTCTCCCCGAGCCCCCGCCGTCTCCCTCCAGGCTTCCGGTGGCTGCCGCAGGCTCCGAGTGTCTGCAGAGCTCTTCTACTGCAGTCCAGGACCTGTGGTGATGTCACAGTCACGTGACACCAGGTTACTCCATGGTAACCTGGTGTCACGTGACTGTGACATCACCGCAGGTCCTTGACTGACTGCAGTAGACGAGCTCTGCAGACAGTCGGAGATTCGGCCCGCAAACGGCTGCTAGACGCACCGCCTGCCCCCCGCAAACGCCCGCTACCCCCTGCTCCCCCGCTACACGCTACGGCCGGCACCCCCCGCTCCCCCGCTGCACGCACCAGCCGGCACCCCCCGCTCCCCAGCTGCCAGGGCCGCACAGTCCATTCCACAGTGCGAGCCCTCAGGCAGCAGTGTGCCAGACACCAAATTGGATGACTCAAGTTATAGGTCTCTTATGGCAATCACCGCACTCCAGGCAGACACTCCCCACACACCATCAGCCTCTCCCCGCACCCTCAGACTCCCCCCGCAGCATCAGCCTTACCCCGCAGCATCAGTTCGTCCCCCCAACACAGTGTTACCGCTGGCGGCTCTCGGGATGCCAGCGGGATCATGTGACCCTGCGCGTCCCCTGACCCCATGATGACACACAGGTCCTTGGAATCCTGAGAGCAACCAGTGGTAAAACTGTGCGGGGGGGGGGGACAGGGTGAAGCAGAAGATGCGGGGAGAGGCTGATGCTGCAGGTGCGAGGAGAGACTGATGGTGTGGGGGGAGGCTGACAGTGCGGGGAGAAGCTGATGCTGCGGGGGGTGGCTGAGGGTGTGGGGAGAGGCTGATGTTGCAGGGGGAGGCTGAGGGTGCGAGGAGAGGCTGATGGTGTGTGGGGAGGCTGACAGTGCGGGGAGAAGCTGATGCTGCGGGGGGTGGCTGAGGGTGTGGGGAGAGGCTGATGCTGCAGGGGGAGGCTGAGGGTGCGAGGAGAGGCTGATGGTGTGTGGGGAGGCTGAGGGTTGGGTTCGGGGAGAGGATGATGGTGCATGGAGAGGCTGAGGGTGCTGGGAGAGGCTGAGGGTGCTGGGAGAGGCTGAGGGTGCGGGGAGAGGCTGAGGGTGCGGGGAGAGGCTGATGCTGCAGGGAGAGGCTGAGGGTGCGGGGAGAGGCTGATGCTGCAGGGGGAGACTGAGGGTGCGAGGAGAGGCTGATGGTGCATGGGGAGGCTGATGCTGCAGGGAGTCTGAAGTTGTGAGGAGAGGCTGAGGGTGCGGAGCAGGGAGGCTGATGGTGCGGGCCTCCCGATACGATAGGTCTCCATCTTCTATTTATATAATCCGCAGTTTGGGATTCGGGCGTTGTAGCCGAATCCCAGAATGCTTTGCGCCACTGGCACTGCGAGCGAGCGATGGCGCCCATGCGCCATCGCGAGCCGCAGATTCGGCCCGCAAACGGCTGCTAGACGCACCGCCCGCCCCCCGCAAACGCCCGCTACACGCACCGGCCGCCACCCCATGCTCCCCCGCTACACGCTCCGGACGGCACCCCCCGCTCCCCCGCTGCACGCACCAGCCGGCACCTCCCGCTCCCCCGGCCGCACAGACCATTCCACAGTGCGAGCCCTCAGGCAGCAGACAGGGGGAGCGGCTTTACACAACGGCCCGCCGCCACCTGCACCGCCGCCTTCATCACACACAGTGCCCGCCCCAGCTTCTCACAGGTAACACCCGGCGGGGCTGCAGTCTGCTATCATCCCACGCTCCTCAACTAACCTTACAGGGGCGCTGGGGCAACATTGGCGCCACACTCTCATTCCAGCCTAACCCCCCCCCCTCCCCTCCTCAACTAACCTTACAGGCCCACCGCCCCTCAGATCTACTCATACACTGCCCCTGCTTACCCTCTACTCACCCACACTGCCCCTGCTCACTCCTCTTACCCCCCTATGCCCTCACTCCCCACACTGCCCCTGCTCACTCCTCTTACCCCCCCCCCTATGCCCTCACTCCCCACACTGCCCCTGCTCTCTCCTCTTACCCCCCCCTATGCCCTCACTCCCCACACTGCCCCTGCTCTCTCCTCTTACCCCCCCATGCCCTCACTCCCCACACTGCCCCTGCTCACTCCTCTTATCCCCCCCTATGCCCTCACTCCCCACACTGCCCCTGCTCACTCCTCTTATCCCCCCCTATGCCCTCACTCCCCACACTGCCCCTGCTCACTCCTCTTATCCCCCCCTATGCCCTCACTCCCCACACTGCCCCCGCACACTCCTCTTACCCCCCCTATGCCCTCACTCCCCCCACTCACCCACACTGCCCTGCTACCCATAGAGCCGCCTCTATACTCGGCTGCCCACACAGCCGCCTCTATACTCGGCTGCCCACACAGCCGCCTCTATACTCGGCTGCCCACACAGCCGCCTCTATACTCGGCTGCCCACACAGCCGCCTCTATACTCGGCTGCCCACACAGCCGCCTCTATACTCGGCTGCCCACACAGCCGCCTCTATACTCGGCTGCCCACACAGCCGCCTCTATACTCGGCTGCCCACACAGCCGCCTCTATACTCTGCTACCCACTGACCCGCCTGTATACACACAATTCATTTCACCGCGCTCCCGATGCAATTGCATCGGGCCTTTTTACTAGTGTAATATATGTGTGTGTATATGTTATATATATATATCAAGAAAAAAACTGCACAGCACTCACAGACTAGTGTGAACTGGTGCAAGCAAAGATGCTTGCACCAGTTCACACTAGTCTGTGAGTGCTGTGCAGTTTTTTTCTTGTTATTTAACATATGGAGTTGCAGGCTCCTTGCTGCAATGTGCACCCTCATTAACCTACAGGTGATCGAGGGTCTAGATGGAGTCTGCCCACTGAGAAGTGGGGGTGGACAAGGAGGATAGGGATATCAGAGTAGGACTCATCAGACCTGAAGTCACTTTGTCGCAGTTGATGAGCAAGCAGACATTGGCCAATATTTGTACTAAGAACTTCAGAAATAAAAAATTAGAATTTTTGAGTTTTTTGAAAAAAACGTAAGTTTTTAAACTTTTTCCTCATATATATAGCTTATAGCATTTGTACATCATTGGTAGTAGCTGTGTGCTGCAAGAATTTTTTTCAAAAAATATATAAATATATATATATATTTATTTATATTTATTTATATAAAATCATGGCACACACAATATACAATGATGAACGTGAGACGTCAACTCATACTATCAAATACCTTAATGTGTTTCACACGGTTTATAGAGATTTCACAGAAAATAAAGGATAGTCAGTTTCTTGACAAAAGAAATCATAAATCAATAATCCTAGAATATAATGTTAAAGAGAAGCATTATTACCAGACAAGATGACACTCCGTCACATAGATTGTTTTCACGCTATTATTTTTTATCAATGGTGTAGCCCCTAGACTACTATATATACAGTGAAATGGGTGTAAAAAGGTGGGGGTAAAGTACGAAGTGCGACTAGAGTGCCCAAAGGGGTTAACAGTGACCATAATAAGGAACCTCATAATTAAAGGGCAAGCGCCTATATAGTCCTATTAGAGGACATTGCGTAGCTACCTAATATAGTAATTGATCTGTGTACCCTGTAGATCTCCTAGCTTAAAGGAGAGTTATATACCTGCAGTTATTGATAAAAAGACATCAGTATTATCCACGATCCATATATGGCCACTCTTATAAGGCTGCAAAGGCCTGTATATAAGCTGTAATAGGGAAAGAATTCCGGTTACTGGTCACCCATAGGGTCACATTACCAATATCATTAAGTCCCCAGGATATGTGAATACCTTGTTAGCTGGTGAGGAGTGCTCTGGAGGAAGACCTGTGTGAAGGAGAATTTGCCAGGTCATAGAGGGTTCCAGTGATTAGGTATAAGGTCAAGTGAGTTTTATCATCTCTATGATTTACCTCCTGGTGTCAGTGTTGGCTGTGAGCGAGTGACAGCGGTATAGTGAAGTGCGCGTCCTAATGACGGCATGGGGCGGGACTAAAACTATCTGCTTCCTGTAAATGGAACGCAGGTTTCAGGTAATTGAGATGCCATCCGTGTATGCGCATTAAGGCGCGTAGCTTGCGCATGCGCACTGTGCAAAGGTGATTTTCTACCGCTGTGTCAGTTGTGCGGATGGTATTATGAGTGATTAAGAAAGGATACAGTGTCTCCATTCACTCATTTCACTCAGTGCTCATTCAACAGGTGAAATCGTGCTTCATGGGTGCATAAATGTCTCTTAAGACATTGGATGTTGTGGCATCTGTGGGAAAGATGGAAAACAAGTTAGCATTTGTAGAATAGTTACAAATAGAGCTAGGAATCTAAGAGACAATGTTCAACAATAAGTACATCAGAGAACCGCCTAGACATCAAACATTGTTGTCAATGTAACCTTACATATTGTACCATAAAAATATGCTTTAAAAGTTAATAATTGATGGAGGTAGCAGGGGAGCCCCCTGAAGGAAAGGAGGGTAAATGATATATCTTTCATGGTTCAGACAGTCTTATACTCTCTAAAAGGTCACCTCATATTCACGGTTGAGGCCGTTTGGTTCCAATGTCCTCAATGTGTGTATCCAGTATGCCTCCCTTTCCCTAAGGTGTTGCATCCTGCATCCCCATCCCCCCCCCCCCCCCCCATCTGTTGATCGATAACCTGAAATCTTAGTTATGCAATAGTATGATTCCTTGAGATGAAGTGAGCTGGAACTGGTAATAAGGTATGTCCACATCGAATGGTGTACATGTAATGAGATATAGAAATTGGTTGCGCCACGCTGCTTTATCTTTTATGCTCACCCTCTGTTAAGTCACCGTTACACTCACCTTTTCCTGTTGTGCTGTCCGCACAACAGGGGGGCTCACGTAGTGAGTGCACGGGGTCTCTCTCTGTACGGTGTGGATTTCTTTCCCTTTTTACTCGGTGTCCGCCTGTGTAATTGCACGTGATCCGTCACGTGTTTTCCTCTCCTCTGTTAGGTTTGTCTTCCCCTCCGGAGCTACTCCACCGCTCTCCCCAAAGGGAGATGGATATGCAGGCAATAGAATAAAGCGATGTTTGGGTGAGCGCTGGGATATGAAGACAGCCACACTTCAACAAGTATTTTACCTGTAAGTTTATTGTTCAATTCACACTAGGTCCTCTCCCACTAGTGTGAATTGAACAATAAACTTACAGGTAAAATACTTGTTGAAGTGTGGCTGTCTTCATATCCCAGCGCTCACCCAAACATCGCTTTATTCTATTGCCTGCACATCGAATGGTGGACTTGTGTTTGCTAATCCGATCTCGGATATGTTGTCAACACCCAAGGCATGGGAAGTTGCCCGTACGAGGTGTAGTCAATGTGAGTTGCCGTAATGGTGGTCTAAGGCTGCCAATGTCTGCTTTAATGAGTTTATTTTTAAGATTACTTGGTCTCTTATGGCATAGAAGTACAGGTTGTTGGAATTAATTCCAACAGCCTGTACTTCTATTCCATAAGAGACCAAGTAATCTTAAAAACCTCCCATGCCTCGAGTGTAGACAATGTTCCAACATGACCAAGGGCCCCACATTTACACTATGACCGGGAAAAGATTCCATATCAAGGACCTTTATACATGCGATTCGACATTTCTCATCTACTTGCTGAAATGCCCGTGCGGTCTCGGGTATGTTGGACAAACTATACAACATATCTGAGATCTCAGGTTTTTTGCACCAGTCATTATTTGGTAGTGCTGCCCAGTTTTCTTGATAATATATATATGTATGTATATATAATAAATATACACTGTGTGCAGAATTATTAGGCAAATCAGTATTTTGGACACATGATACTTTTTATACATGTTGTCCTACTCAAAGCTGTATAGGCTTGAGAGCCAACTACCAATTAAGTAAATCAGGTGATGTGCATCTCTGTAATGAGGAGGGGTGTGGTGTAATGACATCAACACCCTATATAAGGTGTACTTAATTATTAGGAGAATGCCTTTTCTTGGGCAAAATGGGTCAGAAGAGAGATTTGACAGGCTCTGAAAAGTCCAAAATTGTGATATGTCTTGCAGAGGCGAGGCATGCAGCTGTCTTGAAACTTTTGAGGCGTGATCACCGAACAATCAAGCGTTTCATGGCAAATAGCCAACAGGGTCGCAAGAAGCGTGTTGGATAAAAAATGCGCAAAATAACTGCCCATGAATTGTGGAAAATCACGCCTGAAGCTGCCAAGATGCTATTTGCCACCAGTTTTACCACATTTCAGAGCTGCAACGTTACTGGAGTATCAAAAAGCACAAGGTGTGCTATACTCAGGGACATGGCCAAGGTAAGGAAGGCTGAAAAACGACCACCTTTGAACAAGAGACATAAGATAAAACGTCAAGACTGGGCCAAGAAATATTTTAAGACTGATTTTTCAAAGGTTTTATGGACTGATGAAATGATGGTGACTCTTGATGGGCCAGAGGCTGGATCAGTAAGGGGCAGAGAGCTCTGCTCTGACTCAGATGCCAGCAAGGTGGAGGTGGGGTACTGGTATCAAAGATGAACTTGTGGGACCTTTTCGGGTTGAGGATGGGAGTGAAGCTCAACTCCCGAACCTACTGCCAGTTTCTGGAAGACAACTTCTTCAAGCTGTGGTGCAGGAAGAAGTCGGTATTGTTCAAGAAAAAAATGATTTTCATACAGGACAATGCTCCATCACAGCATCCAACTACTCCACAGAGTGGCTGGCCAGTAAAGGTCTAAAAGAAAAAAAAATAATGACATGGCCCCCTTGTTCACCTGATCTGAACCCCATAAGAATCTGTGGTCCCTCCTAAAATGTGAGATCTACAGGGAGGGAAAACGGTACACCTCTCGGAACAGTGTCTGGGAGGCTGTGGTGGCTGCTGCACGCAATGTTGATCGTAAACAGATCTAGCAACTGACAGAATCTATGGATGGAAGGCTGATGAGTGTCATCATAAAGAAAGGTGGCTATATTGGGCACTAATTTTTTTTTGTGTTTTGTTTTTGCAATTCAGAAATGTTTTTTCCTAAATTTTGTGCAGTTATATTAGTTTACGTGGTGAAAATAAACAAGCGAGATGGGAATATAATTTGGTTTTTATTCAGTTGTCTAATAATTCTGCACAGTAATAGTTACCTGCACAAACAGATATCCTCCTAAGGCCCCTTTCACATCAGCGGTAAACGCCGATTGCAGCAGTTGCCGTAAAAAAAAAAATCGCGATTACCACATAGATCGCAGCACACTTGCGGCAAACCGCATACAATGTCTATGGGGCTTGTGGTATGTGTGCGGCAGGTGCGGTTTCGGCAGGTGCGGCCGTGGAAAAAATGCGGCTTGCCGCAAGTGTGTCGCGATTGCGGCCATTATGCGGTAATCGCGGCAGTTGCGTTTTTTTTCACTGCAACTGCCGCGATCAGCGATTACCGCTGATGTGAAAGCAACCTAAGATAGCCAAATCTATAAAAAAAAAAAACACTCCAACTTCCAAAAATATTAAGCTTTGATATTTGAGTATTTTGGGTTGATTGAGAATATAGTTGTTGATCAACAATAAAAATAATCCTCTAAAATACAACTTGCCTAATAATTCTGCACACCGTGTATATATAGAGGTGTGTGTATATACATTGCCTTGTGAAAGTTTTTGGCACATTTTAGGTTTCAAACATAAAAATATAAATTCTAATTTTTTTTGTGAAGAATCAACAAGTACTGTGGGACACAATCGTGAAGTGGAACGAAATGTTTTGGATATTTTAAACTTTTTTAACAAATAAAAACCTGATAAGTGGGGCGTGTAATATTAATCAGCCCCCTTGGGTTAATACTTTGTAGCGCCACCTTTTCCTGCGATTACAGCTGCAAGTCGCTTGGGGTATGTCTCTATCAGTAATGCACATCGTGAGACAGAAATTCTTGCCCATTCTTTCTTGCAAAACAGCTTGAGCTCAGTGAGGTTGGATGGAGAGCGTTTGTGAACCGCAGTTTTCAGTTCTTTCCACTGATTGTCGATTGGATTCAGGTCTGGACTGTGACTTGGCCATTCCAACACCTGGATACGTTTATTTTTTAATCATTCCATTGTAGATTTTGCTTTATGTTTGGGATCATTGTCTTGTTGGAAGATTAATCTCCGTCCCAGTGTCAGGTCTTTTGCAGACTCCAACAGGTTTTCTTCCAGAATGGTCCTGTATTTGGCTCCGTGCATCTTCCCATCAATTTTTAACCATCTACCCTGTACCTGCTGAAGAAAAGCAGGCCCAAACAATGATGCTGCCACCACCATGTTTGACAGCGGGGAAGGTGTTTTGAGGGTGATGAGCTTTTATGCCAAACATATCGTTTTGCATTGTGGCCAAAAAGTTTGATTTTGGTTTCATCTGACCAGAGCACCTTATTCCACATGTTTGGTGTGTCTCCCAGGTGGCTTGTGGCAAACTTCAAACAAGTCTTTTTATGGATATATTTGAGAAATGGCTTTCTTCTTGCCACTCTTCCATACATAGTAACATAGTAACATAGTTTTTAAGGTTGAAGGAAGACTTTAAGTCCATCTAGTTCAACCCATAGCCTAACATGTTGATCCAGAGGAAGGCAAAAAAAACCCCATGTGGCAACACTAATCTCCACATTGGGGGAAAAAATTCCTTCCTGACTCCAGATACGGCAATCAGACTAATTCCCTGGATCAACGCCCTATCAAAGAATCTAGTATATATAACCGGTAATATTATAGTTTTCAAGAAAGGCATCCAGGCCCTTCTTAAATGTTAGTAGTGACTCACTCATTACAACATCATGTGGCAGAGAGTTCCATAGTCTCACTGCTCTTACAGTAAAGAATCCACGTCTGTGATTATGATTAAACCTTCTTCCCTCCAGACGTAGAGGATGCCCCCTTGTCCCAGTCTCAGGCCTAAGAGTAAAGAGATCATTAGAAAGGTCTCTGTACTGCCCCTCATATATTTGTACATTATTATAAGATCACCCCTAAGCCTTCGTTTTTCCAAGCTAAATAACCCCAAGTTTAATAACCTGTCTTGGTATTGCAGACCCCTTAGTCCTCTAATAACTTTTGTCGCTCTTCTCTGGACCCGCTCTAGTTCAGCTATGTCTTTCTTATACACCGGAGACCAGAATTGTACACAGTATTCTAAGTGTGGTCGCACTAGTGACTTGTATAGAGGTAAAATTATGTTCTCCTCATGAGCATCTATGCCTCTTTTAATACATCCCATTATTTTATTTGCCTTTACAGCAGCTGCCTGACACTGGCCACTAAATGTGAGTTTGTCATCTACCCATACACCCAGGTCTTTTTCAGTGGTAGTTTTGCCCAGTGTTTTATAATTAAGCACATAATTATACCCTTTGTTTCCTCTGCCCAAGTGCATGACTTTACATTTATCCCCATTAAAGCGCATTTGCCATTTAGCAGCCCAAGCTTCTAGTTTACATAAATCCTCCTGTAATATAAAATTGTCCTCCTCTGTATTGATTACCCTGCAGAGTTTAGTGTCATCTGCAAATATTGAGATTCTACTCTGTATGCCCCCTACAAGGTCATTAATAAATATATTAAATAGGAGCGGGCCCAACACTGACCCCTGTGGTACCCCACTGTTAACTGTGACCCATTCTGAGTGTGTTCCATTAATAACCACCCTTTGTTTCCTATCACTAAGCCAGTTCTTAACCCACTTACACATATTTTCCCCTATCCCCATTGCCCTCATTTTATGTATCAACCTTTTGTGTGGCACCGTATCAAAAGCTTTTGAAAAGTCCATATACACCACATCCACTGCATTTCCTTGGTCCAGTCCAGAACTTACTTCTTCATAGAAGCTTATTAGATTAGTTTGACAGGAACGGTCCCTCGTAAAACCATGTTGATAATGGGTCATGAGGTTATTTTTGTTCAGATACTCCAGTATAGCATCTCTTAGAAAACCCTCTAGGATTTTACCCACAGTAGAGGTTAAGCTTACTGGCCTATAATTTCCAAGTTCAGTTTTTGTCCCCTTTTTGAATATTGGCACCACATTTGCTATACGCCAGTCCTGTGGTACAGACCCTGATATTATGGAATCTTTAAATATTAAAAATAATGGTCTATCTATGACAGTACTTAATTCCTGCAGCACTCTGGGGTGTATCCCATCTGGGCCCGGGGATTTGTCAATTTTAGTGATTTTTAGACGATACCGTACTTCCTCTTGGGTTAAGCAGGTGACGTTTAATTGAGAATTTTTGTTATCACTGATCATATTGTCTGTCATGGGATTTTCTTGTGTAAATACTGTTGAAAAAAAGTCATTTAGCATATTTGCTTTTTCCTCATCCTCATCCACCATTTCACCCAGACTATTTTTAAAGGGGCCAACACCATCATTTTTTAGTTTCTTACTATTTATGTAGTTAAAAAATATTTTGGGATTCTTTTTACTTTCTCTGGCAATGAGTCTCTCTGTCTCAATCTTTGCTGCCTTGATTTGCTTTTTACAAATGTTATTTAATTTTCTGTATTTATTTAATGCTTCATCACTACCTACTTGCTTTAATTCCCTAAATGCTTTCTTTTTGTCACATATTGCACTTCTTACCGCTTTATTTAGCCATAGTGGTTTCCTCCTATTTCTAGCATGCTTATTCCCATAGGGTATATATTGTGCACAGGTCCTATTCAGGATGCTAATAAACATCTCCCATTTGTGTTGTGTACTTTTATGTCTCAGGACATCGTCCCAGTTTATTGCACTAAGATCATCTCTCAACCGTTGGAAATTTGCCTTCCTGAAGTTTAGTGTCCTTGTGGCCCCTCTACTACACGTCTTAGTAAAGGATACTTGAAAGCTTATTAAGTTATGATCACTATTACCCAAGTGACCTCCAACCCGTATATTTGATATGCGGTCTGGCCTGTTGGTTAATATTAGGTCCAGCAGTGCCCCCCTTCTTGTTGGGTCCTGAACCAGTTGTGAAAGGTAATTGTCTCTTATAGTTTTCAAAAACTTATTACCTTTGCTAGAACTGCAGGTTTCTGATCCCCAATGTATTTCAGGGTAGTTGAAGTCCCCCATAATAATGACTTCTCCCTGAGTCGCTGCTTCATCTATTTGCTTTATGAGGATATTCTCCTCCACTTCCATTATTGTTGGGGACTTATAACAAACCCCTATCAGTAATTTATTATTTTTTTCCCCCTCCCCTTATCTCCACCCACAGAGACTCTACATTTCCATTAGATTCACCTATATTATCACGCAGGATGGGTTTTAAGGATGATTTTACGTATAAACATACACCTCCTCCTCGCCTATTTGTACGGTCATTTCTGAACAGACAATAGCCCTGTAAATTAACAGCCCAGTCATGGCTCTCGTCCAGCCAAGTCTCCGAAATCCCCACCATGTCATAATTATTTTCCAACAAAATCAATTCTAATTCCTCCATTTTGTTGGTGAGGCTTCTGGCATTAGTGAACATGCACTTTATGCATCTCTCTTTACCTCTATTCCTTCCTACTAGATTGACTGTTCTAACCCCACCCCCCATGCCACCCCCAATTTTATTACTTGTGCCCAGGTTACTGTTTACACTATCTTCCCCTCCTATACAATGAATACCCTCCCCCCCAATCCCTAGTTTAAACACTCCTCCAACCTTCTAGCCATTTTCTCCCCCAGCACAGCTGCACCCTCCCCATTGAGGTGCAGCCCGTCCCTAGCATAGAACCTGTAGCCAACAGAGAAGTCGGCCCAGTTCTCCAGGAACCCAAACCCCTCCTTCCTACACCAATTCCTGAGCCACTTATTTATCTCCCTAATCTCCCGTTGCCTCTCTGGTGTGGCACGTGGTACAGGCAGTATTTCAGAGAATACTACCTTGGAGGTCCTTGCCTTAAGCTTGCAGCCTAATTCCCTGAAATCATCTTTAAGGACCTTCCACCTACCTCTAACTTTGTCATTTGTGCCAATGTGCACCATGACCGCTGGGTCCTCACCAGCCCCTCCCAGTAATCTGTCAACCCGATCAGCGATGTGCCGGACTCGAGCGCCAGGTAGGCAGCACACTGTTCGACGATCCCTGTCTTTGTGACAGATTGCCCTATCTATTCCCCTAATAATTGAGTCCCCCACTACCAGCACCTGTCTGGCCTGCCCTACTCTCCTGTTTTCCCCCTTACTGGAGCAGACACTCCTCTGGCTTTCAGAGGTCATGCCCTGCTGCAGCAGTGCTGTACCTGAACTCACACCCCCCTCATCTGCCAACATAGCAAATTTATTGGGGTGTGCCAGATCAGGGCTAGCCTCCCTGGCACCCTTCCCTCTACCCCGCCTTCTAACTGTCACCCAGCTAGCTACCTCATGGTCCTGAGGCTCCATAGTACCATCCTCCCCCACATCTATCCCATTGAGCAGCTGTTCAGTGAGCAGCAGACTCCTTTCCATATTGTCTATGGATCTCAGCGTTGTCAGTCGTTCATTTAGATCCAGTATCTGGGCTTCCAAATGCACAACGTACTCACATCTCACACAGCAGTATGCACCCTCGACCGGCTGGTCAAGGAATGCATACATGTGGCAAGATGTACACTGGATGGCATTGCCAATCATGGAGCTCATTTCCTAATGGGGATTGCACCAGACAGAAATGATAAGTAAAAAGAAATGCAAAGTATTAATAAAATACAACCAGCAATTCAGTAAGTCCTCCCTTCCAAACTCCCTTAATCCAAAGTCACTGAATCACAAGTCACACACTTACTTCTGTCGCACTTGCGCTCTGTCACACAAAGCTCGTCACACTCGCTAGACACTCAGATATATAGAGGTTTTTTTTTCCCTTAGCAGAAAATCAGCCTGTATCTCAGTGCACTTCCAAGGGACTGGAAGCCCCAACCAGCTGCTTCTTATAAACCCTTAATTATGCACCCCCACCCTTAATTAACCCCTTGTAAGTATAGCTACACCACAGGTTTTAAGTGCAAGTAGTTAACCCTTTAACTTACAGGTAGTAAAATAAGAGACTATAAACTTGTAGAGAGAAAAGAAAGATAAGAAAGCCCAATAAAATTAAAAGGTGAAAAAAAACAAAAACAAACAGTCAGCAATTCACACAGGTATTTGTTGCAGGATTCCCAAACACCTCCTCACTGAATCACAAGTCACACACTTACTTCTGTCGCACTTGCGCTCTGTCACACAAAGCTCGTCACACTCGCTAGACACTCAGATATATAGAGGTTTTTTTTTCCCTTAGCAGAAAATCAGCCTGTATCTCAGTGCACTTCCAAGGGACTGGAAGCCCCAACCAGCTGCTTCTTATAAACCCTTAATTATGCACCCCCACCCTTAATTAACCCCTTGTAAGTATAGCTACACCACAGGTTTTAAGTGCAAGTAGTTAACCCTTTAACTTACAGGTAGTAAAATAAGAGACTATAAACTTGTAGAGAGAAAAGAAAGATAAGAAAGCCCAATAAAATTAAAAGGTGAAAAAAAACAAAAACAAACAGTCAGCAATTCACACAGGTATTTGTTGCAGGATTCCCAAAACACCTCCTCACTGAATCACAAGTCACACACTTACTTCTGTCGCACTTGCGCTCTGTCACACAAAGCTCGTCACACTCGCTAGACACTCAGATATATAGAGGTTTTTTTTTCCCTTAGCAGAAAATCAGCCTGTATCTCAGTGCACTTCCAAGGTCAGATTTGTGCAGTGTACGACTGATTGTTGTCCTAGGTACAGACTCTCCCTCTCCTCAGCTGTAGATCTCTGCAGTTCATCCAGAGTGATCATGAGCCTTTTGGCTGCATCTCTGATCAGTCTTCTACTTGTTCAAGTTGAAAGTTTAGAGGGACGGCCGGGTCTTGGTAGATTAGCAGTGGTCTAATCCTCCTTCCATTTCAATATGATCACTTGCACAGTGCTCCTTGAGATGTTTAAAACTTGGGAAATCTTTTTGTATCCAAATCCGACTTTAAACTTTGCCACAACAGTATCTCGGACCTGCCTGGTGTGTTTTTTGGTCTTCATGATGCTCTCTGCACTTGAAACAGAACCCTGAGACTATCACAGAGCAGGTGCATTTATCCGGAGACTTGATTATACACAGGTGGATTCTATTTATCATTACAAGTAAAGGGGCCGAATAATATTGCACTCCCCACTTTTCAGTTTTTTTATTTGTTAAAAAAGTTTACAATATTTAATACATTTCATTCCACTTCACGATTTTGTCCCACTTGTTGTTGATTCTTCACAAAAAAATTAGAATTAGAATTTATATCTCTATGTTTGAAGCCCTGAAAGTGGCTAAAGGTTGATAAGTTCAAGGGAGTCAAATACTTTCACAATGCACTGTGTATATGTATATATGTGTGTGTTAGCACTGCGCGGTGGCTCAGTGGTTAGCACTGCGCAGTGGCTCAGTGGTTAGCAGTGAGTGCAGTGGGCAGGGTGGTCAGCGCAGCAGCGCAGTGTGGGCAGGGTGGTCAGCGCAGCAGCGCTGTGTGGGCAGGGAGTTCAGCGCAGCAGCGCTGTGTGGGCAGGGTGGTCAGCGCAGCAGCGCTGTGTGGGCAGAGTGGTGAGCGCAGCAGCGCTGTGTGGGCAGAGTGGTGAGCGCAGCAGCGCTGTGTGGGCAGAGTGGTGAGCCCAGCAGCGCTGTGTGGGCAGAGTGGTGAGCGCAGCAGCACTTTGTGGGCAGAGTGGTCAGCGCAGCAGCGCTGTGTGGGCAGAGTGGTCAGCGCAGCAGCGCTGTGTGGGCAGAGAGTGGTCAGCGCAGCAGCGCTGTGTGGGCAGAGTGGTCAGCGCAGCAGCGCTGCGTGGGCAGAGTGGTCAGCGGTGGGCGGACGGACACACACACACACACACACACTCCGCTATACTTACCACCGTCCCTGAGTCTTCCCTGCCGCCTGGCTCCTGAGTCCTCCGTTCTGCCGACATGTCGCCGCTTCCGGAGGATTGGATCCAATATGGCATCTGGGAACTCTCGCGAGACTTCCCGGACGCCATATTGGATCCAGTCCTCCGGGGGCGGCGACATACTTTGTCCAAGATGGCGTAGCCTGGTAAAAATACCAATGGATACTTACTATCATTCCATGACTCCTGGATACCTTGGACTAAATATACATCTCTTCCTTTATTTTACACATACGAGTTGCCTCTTAAACTTGTCCCTATAAGTCCACCCGAGGTGCTCTCTTCACCCTCCTCCCCCCCCCCTCCCCCCCCACCCCACACACACACTTATCTCTCTGCACTTTCTTTGATTCCGCTATCTAGAATAGGGAATGACTCTTCCCAGTATACCGGACATATGAGCATACAGATCTTCTACTTGTCAATGCCTATTGCTGATCTGGAAGGAACTTCTGTTTATAACAGAAATATTGACGCCCTTCATTTTCAAATATGGTCGCTCTGTTTTTCTATAACTACTTCATGACTTTTGAGTGGGCTCGCACATTGAACCCACACCTTCCTTCCATATGATGGTGAGCCGTCATGTGCCTCTAACAGCTGCGGTTGGCTCAGGGAACTGCTGCCTACTGTTGAACTAGTTAAATCCCGCTGTCAGTCTCTGAAAGCAGGATTTAGCACGTGCCAACAAGTGGGCTCCCGTGGCGTGACTACAGGGCACCAATGGGTTATCGTGAAATCCAGGGTCAGCTAATGACCCCTATATCTGTTATAATCTTCCAGTTTATACCGACTTTGAGCAAGTGTTCGTAGATCATTATTTCTGCTTTGAAGAGCGCTGCTGATGCACTGCTCTGTACAGCACAAACGATCAAATGATCATAGCTTCCGATCCCCTGACGGAAGTAGTAAAAAGGTTTTGTTTTTTCTTAATTTAAAAGAAAAAAATAAAGTTCAAATCGTCTTGTTTTTGCCGCATTAAAAATAAAACAAAAAATAAAAAAAATACACATATTTGGTATCACTGCCTTCAGAAATGAATATCCAGTCTATCAAAATATCAAATTAATCTAAAAAAAAAATCTAAACTTCAGAATTACATTTTATTTATTGGTGGCTGTAGCATTGCAATACAATGAAAAAAAGAGGTGAAAAATGGTATCTGTAAAAATGTTGCTCAGGGTGCAAAAAATAAGCTCTCACACAGCCCTACCATATTATGAAAAATTAGAATGTTACGGGTCACCAAATATGGTGGCACAAGCAAAACAAAATGTATTTATAAATTTCTGAATTTATTTTTAACCACTTAAACAGAAAAAAGGGATTTTCGTGTACTCACCATAAAATCCTTTTCTCTGAGCCTTCATTGGGGGGACACAGGACCATGGGTTATGCTGCTATCCCTAGGAGGCTTGACACTAAGTGAATTCTGAAAGAAACAGAACAGATTGGCTCCTCCCCAAAGAATACACCCCATGGCTGGGCCAGGCCCCAACCAGTTTAGTGACCAAGCAGTAGGAGAATAGGTATAAACAATGGAGTACAACCAAAGTTAACATGCCAAACTCAGAAATAGAGAACCAGGAAAAAAAAACAATGCCTGAAATGTGCAACAGGGTGGGTGCTGTGTCCACCAATGAAGGCTCAGAGAAAAGGATTATCTGCTGAATTTTGGTCAGTGGAGGAGGATTAGAATATGGTATGTTGCAGCTGTTGAATGGTGACACATTTAAATTGTTCGAAGAGTTAGAGAAGGAGTTTCCCTTAGAACACACATTGTACTATCAATCTCTACAGCTGTGGCATGCCTGCCTTCAACATAATAGATGGTTGCCGGCACTGGTTCAGGCAGATGGCATACTACATGTTATTGGGTCACAAAGTGGCACCAGAGAGCTCATCTCTTTGCTGTTTTGGGCCTGCTAGAGACTTTCCCGGAAAGACATCCATTGGCGGCAAGCTTAAAATGGTCTGAAGACCTGGGCCTATATCAGACACACACGGGTAGGATATTCTGCAGTATATCCCTAAGATCTCCATGAGTGAATCTGGTAGAATGTCACAATTACTTACCATGCACAGAGTGTATTGGACTCCGGTATGGATGAGTAGAGCTGGATTAAGGGGCGACTCTGGTTGTCCTTGGTGTGGGATGGAGGAGGTGGACACTATCCATATGCTTGGTCTTGTCCTCGACAGCAATCATTCTGGATTATTGTTTTAAACCTCATACAATGGTTAATGGGAGTGAATATGACCCGTGATCGGCTGACATGCATCCTAGGACATGTAGGAGATGTGATAACGGATGACTGGGGAAAGTTGTCGATTACGAGGATGCTACATATTGTGCGTAAGACAATCACTTTGCATTGGCTTAATGAGGATCCCCGACTAGAAAAAAATTTGTACATAAAGTCAACTATATAATTTTAATGGAACGCAACATTTAAGGTACCGTTACACGCTTCAATGTTGTTAAGATATCACCAACGATCTAAAGGGTGGGCGGGGCGGTCGTTAGGACATCTTTTTGACATAGGTTTTTTGACATGTGGCGAGCGGCTATCGTTTGCACAACCCAGCAAACGATACTTGTACACTGTTCTGAAAAGGAGAAGTCGTTAACGACATCGTTATCGCAGTGTCGCACACAACGATGCACGAGTGTGGCTGATCAAGGATCGTTTGATTTGAGAACATGTTCTCAAATCTGCGATCAATCGATGTATCATAGTCGTATTGCGGTGTTACACGCAACGATGTAGTAATTATGTCGTTTGAACGACTCCAAACCCATGACGTTTGAGAGATATTGTTCACGATATCTTACCGTGTAACTGGGCCTTTACACTAAGCAGGGTAAACAGAGTCAGTCAATATGAAAACATTTGTGGGGGTTGGCTTGACTACCCAGGGCTGGCATCCTTTAACCTAATAAGAGACACAGGTATTAGGACTGTAATTTGAAAGGAATGAGTTGATGGTCATCTCTATGTATGGAAATAAATGTGATTTGGTTAGCCTGGATCCTTACATCCTGGAGTTGATGTGCTGGGGTGCAGGAGGAAGGGTGGAAGGCGGGGCGGGGGGGGGATCTACCTTTGCTGGGTTACTATTGGAAAAAGTGAATATCCTGTATTGTATACTGTTATATCTGTGTGTTTTGTGGCAAATAGAAAATACTTGATTTAAAAAACACAACCACAACAACCTTGCTGCCAAAATCGGGAAGATGGTAGATGAGTGCCAGGAGTGGTATGTCAGTGATTGAAGGAAAATTATCATCACCTCACAGAAACTGAATATGTACCTCAGTCTACAGAAAGACTACAGACTGGCCCCATATCTGGAGAAACTGTCGGACCCCAGAGAGTGCAAGATCCTTAGCCAGTATAGACTCGGTTCCCACAGTCTGGCCATCGAATCCGGCCAACACATGCAGAGCTTCAAGCCCATGAAGGACAGACTATGCCAACACTGTGATATAAAGGCCCTGGGATAAAACCCACATCTTGTTACACTGCACCAAATACTGGGCAGTGAGGGACACTTACTTCAGGAGACTCTCTGATCTCTTTACGGGTTTCAGCATCATTAAGGAGGAAGAGAAAACCTATAGCAGCTGGGGGAAGAAGAGGGCACATTAGATATACCATGGTACGTGAGCGCATGCCATAGACTGCAAGAAAGAATTATATGATATGCCATGGACTTCAATAGCCCCCCCACCCTGGATGTGCTCCTATCCAACATTCCTACAGTCCCCTCTCTGGATGTGCCCCCATCCATCGTCCTACAGTCCCTTTTTCCTATAGTGCACTTGTTTCTGCAAAACTAAATAAAGCTTCTTTGACACACACACACACAACACACTTACTATAATATGCATGTAATATGCATGTGTGTTTATATATGTCAATTAGAAATAGGCCCGATGCTATCGCATCGGGAGGGCAGTCTTTGTGCCTGTGTCCCCTTAGGCGCTCTCTCCTGTCTGTGCTGTCTCTTCCCCTGTGCGCTGTCTTACTTGTGCCTTTCACTCCTCTCTGTGTGCTCTCAGCCCCTGTGTGTGCTGTCTCTCCCTGTATGTGCTGTCTCTCCCCATGACTCTGCCTCCCCCTGTGCCTCTGCCTCCCCTCTGCATTCTGCCTCCCATCTGCATTCTGCCTCCCCTCTGTATTCTGCCTGCCCTCTGCATTCTGCCTGCCCTCTGCATTCTGCCCCCCTTGTGGCTTCTGCATCCTCTGTGCTCTGTCCCTTCTCTGCGTCCCCTGTGCCTTCTGCGTCCCCTGTGCCTTCTGCGTCCCCTGTGCCTTCTGCGTCCCCTGTGCCTTCTGCGTCCCCTGTGCCTTCTGCGTCCCCTGTGCCTTCTGCGTCCCCTGTGCCTTCTGCCTCCTCTGTGCCTTCTGGCTCCCATGAGCCTGCCTCTCATCACTGAGCCTCCATACAATGCTCACCACTGAGGCACCATACAGTGCTAACCACTGAGCTACTGTAGAGTGCAGACCACTGAACCACCTTACAGTGCTGACTACTGAGCCACTGTACTATGCTAACCACTAAGCCACCATATACAGTGCTAACCACAGAGCCACCACACAGTGCTAACCACTGTGCCACGGCACAGTACTAAGAACTGAGCCACCGCACAGTCTAACCACTGAGCCACCGCACAGCTCTAACCACTGAACACCGTACATTGCTAACCACAGAGCCACCGTACATTGCTTACCACTGAGCCACCATATAAAGTGCTAACCACTGCCCCACCATACAGTGCTAACCACTGAGCTACTGTAGAGTGCTGACCACTGAGCCACTGTACAATGCTAACAACTGAGCCACCATATACAGTGCTAACCACTGAGCCACTGTACAGTGCAAACTACTGAGCCACCGTACATTGCTAACCACAGAACCACTGTACATTGCTAACCACTGAGGCACCATACAGTGCTAACCACTGAGCCACCATACAGTGCTAACCACTGAGCCTCCATACAGTGCTAAACCACTGAGGCACCATACAGTGCTAAACCACTGAGCCACCATACAGTGCTAACTACTGAGCCACCATACAGTGCTAACCACTGAGCCTCCATACAGTGCTAAACCACTGAGCCACCATACAGTGCTAACCACTGAATTGGCGCGCAGCTTGGCGGAAGATTTGAATTGCACGCCGCTGATTGGCGCTGGATTCAAATCTCTCACCATGGTGCGAGCTGCAATCGGCGCTGTTGGCGCGTGACGAGCTTTGGTGGTGGATTTGAATCCTGGCCGCCATATCGGAACTTGGGTGTTCCAACATGGCGGTCGGGGCACTTCCACTGCGAGCAGCCGTGAGATGAGCGGCTCGAGCTGCTCATCTCACGGTTGCATCGCCGCTGACCTCCGTGCGGCGGGTGATGAGCCACGACTACAGTCGGGAGATAGGCGGCTAGCGCCGCTGATCTCCCGACGATGGTGGCGGCGGTGTTTGTGTCACTTAGACTTCTGTCGCCTGTGTCGCTATCCCACAATTGTGCCGCGGTGCATTGTGGGATAGCGACATATGCGCCGGAAGTCTGTGACATATTATTGGTGATTTTATATATATATATATATATATATAATAATGAAAAAAGCTGCACAGCACTCACAGACCAGTGTGAACTGGTGCATGCAGAGACGCAGAAACATATAAACTAGAAAAAATTCCTTGCAGCACACAGCTATTACCAATGTTGTTTAATGCTATAAGCCATGTGTTTGAGAAAAAAGTTTAAAAACTTACGTTTTTCTGAAAAAACTCAAAATCTTATCTTTTAATTCTGAAGTTCTTAGTACAAACATTGGCCAAGGTCTGTTTGCTCGTCGACTGCGACAAAGTGACTTCAGGCACGACGAGTCCTATGCTGACACCCAAGTCCTCCTTTTCCGCTCCCCCACCTCTCGGTATATATATTTAATTAATTCCGGTAAATGACAGCTTGTTGTGCGAAAAAACCCCAACACAAAACTCCTCATAGAGCACTGTAGATAAAAAAAAAAAAGTAATACAAAAAATACATAAATTAAAACTTCTCCCTCTCCCAATTATGACAATAACAACTTGGTATCACCATATCTGGGTTATGGAAGAATACTCATAAGACTTTGTGCAGCACAGTGAATAGTTCAACATTTAAACAATTAAAATTGTTAGTTTATTTTTTAAATAATAGGTAATAAGTTACACCAGAATTGGTGCCCCTGACTAATACAACTCATCCTGCAAATAAACAAGTCATCATACAGCTATGATGGAAGAAAAATATCTGTTCCCTAAAATAGGCATATCCTTAAGGCTTAACTGCCCACTGTGTTTTTGATGATCCGTTTCTGTAGCAAAAATGGACCACCCACTGCATTTACCTTCAAGTCAATGTGATTTTAAAAATGCTGTGCCCACTTGTGCGTTTGTGGGTGGTCTATTTTGCTGCAGAAATCGGATGCACTGAAAAACTAGCATGTCACTTAATACGTCCATTTTTGAGCTGCGTTTTCCTGTTGATTTCATTCTAACCCCCCCAAAAAAAGTTTCAGAAATGGATTGGTATTCACACAGTCCGATTGTGATGCTTTTTTTCCTGCGATTTCCAAAGCAAAAATGCTCTAGTACTCACCCTCCCCAGCGATTCCATGGTGAGCTCCAGTGATTTCTTCCTTCTGTGCAACGGCTGGAGCTGCGCGAGTTGACTTCCAGGACCTACCCATGTGACTCAGGCTGTCGCATGTTGCAAGTTCCTGTAAGTACTGTACCCACAGGTCCTGGTGATGGCCGAGAGGAAGACATCATCAGACCTCACCGTGGGATCACTGGGAAGGGTGAGAAAGTGTGTGTGTCTGTCTGTCTGTGTTCCCTTTTTTGTACTTCATTTGTAATGTGCACAAATGCAGCACAAACGCAATATGTTTGTGTTGCTTTTTTTTTTTTTTTTTTTACACAGCTGCTTTTTTTTACAGCTGACAAACGCAGCATAAAGATTCAGTGGGCATATAGCCTATGGGGTAAAAGCATAACCGCTGTTTAAATTTTTATATAATAATAATGTAGAGTAAGTGATTATTATAATATTTAAAATATACTTCATTGGAGAAATATGGAATACAACCATTTATAAACCTTCTAGAAGATGCCCCCACATATAAGCATGGGGAGGGGCCTACCCAACATGACTGGGTACAGATCAGTATATAGTCATTTTACCTCAGACAAAGGACTCCAGGCTGACAGCACGAAGACAGGAGATCTTATCTTCTGCATTCACATAGGGCTGCTCCCTGCTAACAGCTAATGGCCTCCACACAGCTCTATCTTTACTGATGACATGGAGCAGCCCGATCTGAATGCAGGAGATAAGATCTTCTGACTTTGTGCTATCTGCCTGGAGCTCCCTGTCCCTGATGTAATCTGATACAGTGATCAGCTGTGGATATTGTGTAGGTCCCGCCCCTCCATCCTTATATGGTTATATGTCCGTATTCTTGTTGTGTGAGAGGCTGAAAACTGATCTCTCTGAGAATGAGCTTCAGACACAGTTTAGTGGGGACATCTTGTGGAAGGTTTGAGTGTTTGTTTTTCCACCTGATTTGTCTTATGAAGTATAATTTTTCAGAAAATGTTTATTGAATTTTTATAAAAAAAACAACTGACTCTTCCATCAATGCAAATATCAGCAAGTCAAGGACTCTATCCTTCTCCAGTACAAGGAACATTGGTCAAAGATAATACAGAGAAGGGCACTGCCATTAAAGAGGACTTGTCACCCCGCTGGTGCATTCCAAAGTGAAAGCACCACTGAATGCAGCATGTATGCTGCATTCAGAGAAGAGGTCTCCCATGTCTCTACCCCCCTGTAACCTGGAAAAAAACACTTTAGAAAGTTTTGAGATAACGAGTCTGGAGGGACTTACTGATTTCTCACTCCAGTTGCTGTTCACAGGGTCCTCCCCGCCTCCTGCCCGTGATGTCCTGCGTATATTCCATCCAGGATAATGCACCATCTCAAGTAGTCTCACATATGGCCTCCACTGTGGGGAACACTGAGAGCCTGTTGATTACATGTCCCAACTCAACCCAGTCACTAGCCTTCCAACATAGAAACTTCTGTCTTCTCATAGCCGAAGGGAATTCTGGATTATTGAATAGGGGGCTCAGTCTATTAGGTCTCCCAACCAATCCCCACTTGTCTGCATGCCTGTCCCAAAACCCCAAAATGGCCTAAGTAAGTGGGGAGAAATTAGGCTGCTTCCCACTGCAGTTTTTTCACTGATCAGTGTCCATCAATTGTGTTGCCAAAACAGGAGTGTCTCCAAAACTCAGAACAGGTGTCAATCTTTCAAATTATTGTTTTTCTCTGCAAAATTCTCTCCTGTTTCTCTCCGGTTTTGCACACAAATCTGATGGACACTGATCAGTGAAAAAACTGCAGTGTGGAAGCAGCCTTAGACATCGGTGGCCTATGAGGTGCCCTGAGCCAAGGCAGACACTGGAGGGAACAAGGAGAGACAAGCCCCTCCACAGTTACCCATTGCTTATGGGATTCATTGAATCTCCAATCAATGAGTCTGGAAATAAGAACAGAATGATAGTATTTTTTAAAGTTGGAAGTCCCGCACCCCCTTTTGATTTCGATCTAGTAATGACCACAAATGTGATTCTCTGTTTTCTTTTTCCTCGATTGTAAACGGTTAAAAAAAAAAAAAGATCAGGTATAGCTATCGGTATGGTCTGGAAGAGAAGAGAAGCCTGGGCAAGATGTCTATTTTGATTGCACTAATCCAGCCAAACCAGGAGAGTTGTGCCCTATCATATCTCTTAAGGTCACCAAGGATTTTATGTAAAAGAGGTGTATTGAGGGAAAAAAGGTCTTTGGGCTCCCTGCATATTAAGACTCCCAGATATTTCAACGCCGTATTTTCCCACTTGAAAGGAAAGGAAGCTCGTAGTCTATCCACTAATTTGTCTGGTAAGGTACCTTTACACGCCGCGACGGCAGGCTGGATACATCCCGCTACTTCACGTGCACGAGCACGCTCAAACGGTTACAAACGCTCAACGCATCACCTTTACACGCCGCCACAAGATGCGCTACGCCACGCTACATCTATAGCTAGCTACATCGCCGGGTGTCTCAAGTAGCCAGCTGTAGCTCATTTACACACCGCTATAACCAGCTACTATGGGCGTACCTGGTGCAGCAGGGACAGCACATAGGCGTGCTACAATTGTGGTTTACGAGCCGTCCGTACGCTGATCGGACGAAGCAATAACATCCTGATTGGGCAGGCAACGCAGGAGGCTGAGTAATACAGCACGCTCGAGCAATTGTGTAGTGTGACTCGTCAGCTCCTTTAAATATGCCTCCCTATGCAGCGACTACCAATCGTCATGCAGCAGCTTCCACCAATGATCGCACATGGGGCGCGGTAACACGGAGCCAGGGTCACGCCTTAGCTACATTGCAGCTACATCGCAGGCTGTCCCGAGTTCCCTTCCGTTCCCTCTTTACACGCCGATACAGCTCGCTACCATCGGCGTTGTAGCCATCAGTTTTCGAGAAGAGCTAGGAAACAGATGTATCTGTTGCCGGCTGTAGCGTCACGTCTTCAGACGCCGCTACGACGGGCTACATTGGCACTACAAGCTACATTTGTAGCCTGTAGCGGGATGTATCCAGCCTGCCGTCGCGGCGTGTAAAGGTACCTGTAAGGAGATGTTGAGGGCCACTGTTTTTTGAGTAATTAACCTTGAAGTGTGACAGACTACCAAACAATTGGAGCTCCCGCATGAGCACCGGAAAGGCAACCGCAGGATGAGTCACATAAATCAATAAATCATCCACATCATCATTCACATAAAGGGAAAGTTTAAAATGGTGCTAACCAACTCTCAGTCCCTCAATGTCCAGAGAGCTCCTCAACACCACTGCCAGGTGTTCCATGGCTATGATTGTAGAGTAGGGGAAAAGGGGCACCCCTGTCTGTTGCCATTTGTTATTTTCAGCAGGGCTGACAGTGTGCTGTTGACTCTAAGGCGGGCCGTGGGACCCTGATAGAGGGAAAGGATCTTCCCCAGCGTAATTACTCCCACCCCCAACTGTGTCAAGGACGAACGAGAAAAGTTCCATCCAATACGATCAAACGTCTTTTCGACATCTATGGATAGCAAGCAGGCCGGAATCCTCTGCTTATGCATGTGGGAGGTGAGAAGTAAAGTTTTAACAGTATTGTCCCTAGCCTCCTGTGTGGCACCCCTGCAGACTGGTAGCCACAGAGAAGTGCAGCAGGTAGAATGGTAAGCCATTCACCCCAAACTAAGCACCCAACAAGACCCCGAATCCCCAGACCCAGGGTTTTATGCTAGATAGGCAAGAAGTGGGGAAGAGCAGAGTGGTGGGTGGAGCTTAAGTGGCACCTGCAAGAGTGGGAGAAGCTACAGTTGTTTACCACAAGGCCACGTCACACGTAACGATATCGTTGCTGATATCGTTCAAAAGTCACGTGTTCTGTGATGCTTGAACGATGTTGAAACGACATTGTTGCATGTGACACTACAAACGATGAACGATCAGTCGGCTGATCGTTCATCGTTTGATTTGAAGACAGGACCTCAAATCTATCGTTGGTCGCCCGGTGGACACGCAGCATCGCTGCATGTGACACCAGGAGACCAATAAGCCAGCTCCCAGCACCTCTCTGCAAGCAGCGTGTGCTGCTTAGATACCTGATGTATACCTTGGTTACCAGCTGGTGAGCGGAGAAGGCTGGTAACCAAGGTATACATCTGGTATCTAGGCAGCGCGCTGCCTAGATACCCGCAGTTTACCTTGGAGACCTACCTGCTCCCGCTTACCGCAGCCTGGCAGCGGGAGCAAGACATCGTTGAAACGATATGTAAATCATTTCCACGATGTCTCTCGTCCACTGATCGCTGGTGACAGCTCACCAGCGATCTGAACGATTTTGTTAGCGATCGCACGTGCATGTGATCGCTAACAAAATCGTTCAGCAAATTGATGCGTGTGACGGCACCTTCAGAGTAGAGTGACAGTTAGTCAGAAAGGGGTTGGAGTTTAAGGGACTGAACTGTAGGAGACTGGAGGCAACTGAGAAATAACACCGGGACCCGGTGGCCGGTGACAACAGAGGCTGACCGGGTCTGAGACTACTGACATACCTGAGAGACCAACCAGGTGTAAGGAGGAAGGAGCCCCAGGTTAAAGACCAGCTTACGGAATCACTAAGGGACTGGGTCGACGGACAGGGTACCAGCCCTGTAAAGTGGTTGAAGACCACAGCCCTGACCACAGATTAACCGGTGAGGTGAAGGGTCTCTATGCCCGAATCCTAACAGACCAAAAAGAACCCAGGAAAGGCCTCATATTGGACTGGGGGGGGGGTGAGGAAGAGAGAGAGAACCCCTTGACAAAGTCCGCGACTGCCGGCCCTAAGGGAGAGGTCAAGAGAGAGAAAGACCCGGAAAGGCATACAGAAAGGGGGTGCTTGGTGAACCAGACTGCTTCTGACCGGCTACCGGCACGCTCACTGTAAAGAAACTGTGACTGTCTACAGATTGCAGTGAGTAAAGTATCCGGTAAAACCTGAAACAAGTGTTACAGGCTTTATTAAAGGTTTATGGCTGAGGAGTCCAGCATCTGAGGAGAGGACAAGCCTGTAGATCTGAAAGACATCGGTCAGTATTAAGTGCACTCCCCACCACCTCACAACAACTACACCAATAACTATTATCACCAGCCCAGGGATCATCCTAGCCCTACCTGTGGAGGGCTTATCCCCTTGCTGCATCATCATCCCCTGGAGCTGTGACAAGCAACGGCGGTCATATCTGGCCGCATTCCACAGGTGGCGTCACTGACAAACTTTAACTTTTAATTTTAACTCTTATTTTTCCCTTTTTACTTTTATCCTTTTTTTTTTATTTGCGGTCCCTCTAGGGCAGTGATGGCGAACTCCAGGCCTCGAGTGCCACCACCATGCAGGTTTTCAGGATTTCCTTATATTGCACAGGTGATAATATATCACCTGCACTGGTGATGATTCCAACCTCTGTGCAATGCTGAAGAAATCCTGAAACCTGCACTGGTGGTGGCACTCGAGGCCTGGAGTTCGCCATCACTGCTCTAGGGCAACGGAACCGGTCCACAGCCACCATGTGACGTCCCCTGTAACAGAGAATAAGGACCGGTCCCGAGTAAGGCTGGCTTCACACCATGGCAGAGTCCGGTCCAGGGCTGTCAGGATGATCCTGACCGCCCCGGACTGGATCAGCGCACACAACCGGAGGGCCAAATGTGCCCTCCGGTCCGGTGTTCAGTCAGACGTAGCTGCTGATGAATCAGGACCGTGGTTCGCAGACAGCCCCGGATTGGACTCTGCCGTGGTGTGAAGCCAGCCTAACCCATAGCCCTGAGGACGATACACCTGCGTTGCACAAATCCGGACTGATCGCAATGAATGGAGCTAGGTAGTGAAGGGCCTACCGTATTGGCTGTTGTTTTAGCAAATTTCCTTCACATCATCGTTAATTAATTAGATAAGTCTGTAATTCGAGCACAGCATGGGTCCCTTACCCAGCTTATGAATGGCTGTGATCGTAGCAGCAAGCATCTGCGGAGCAAAGGGACAGCGCTCAGAGACTGAATTAAAGAGTTTTGTCATGAGCGATAATGGGCTAGGGGCGAACTAATTGTAAAAGCCAGCCGATAATCCATCAGGCCCAGGACTTTTGCCATTAGCAAGAGATTTAACCATGTCCAAGAACTCCTGTTTTGAAAATGGCAGCTCTAAAGTAGCCGTGTCCGTCTCAGAAAGGCGCGGTAATGTGGTATTATTCACATATTTATCGACCCTAGCCTCATAATCAGGCACAAGGATGTCCACAAGTGGCCTCTTGAGGTTATAGAGGGCATCATCGTAATCTGTAAGGGTACCTTTACACGCAGCAATTTTTGGAGGCGATCTAACGTGTGCGTGCACGTTTTTCATGCTCGCCTCAGATCGCCGATGGCGCCATTACACGCCACAATTTTGCCCTCCACCTAAGGCGATGTGTCGCCTCGGAAATCACCTCACCCACAGCGGAACCATTCCGGTGAAATTCCCTCGCCGCTTCACACGCCGCAATCCCAAAGGCAATGTGGGTGTGCCTGGTCTGTGCTGCGAGGAAATAGGCGTGCCACAGTGGTTTACACTGAATTGGACAATGCAACAGCATTACGATTGGTCAGCCTGCCCAATCAGAACCAGGCGACAGGTTTTTTTATCGCCACAAAATTCCCAAATTACACGCCGCATCTGGGAGGCAATTTGACGGTGATGTGCCAGGGTGGCATATCGCCGGCAAGATTCCTCGCCGCGGTTGCAGTGTGTAAAGGTACCCTAAAGGACTCTACGATCTCCCGCGGGTTGTGAATGGGTTTAACTTGTTTAGAATGAATAGTGGGTATGTAACTAGTGGGGGTAGGAGGGCGGAGAAATCTTGCCAGAGCCCTGCCTGATTTGTTAGAGTACTCATACATATATCTGCACAATCGGTCTTGTTGCCTGGTAAACTCCTCGATTGCTGTCCGTACCGCTTGCTGGCAAGTAGGGTCCCTAAGCAGCCCTGGGTGTAAAGACCTAATAATCCATTCCCAAGAAGAAAGGTCAGGAATTGTCAGGGACAGAGTTACTGGGGCGTGGTTTGACCAGATCATAGAGTCAATCTGTGTCACTGGTCTATATGACAGCAGCCTGTGACTGGTCAAGAAGAAGTCTATACTGCTGTATGAGTCATGCACCGCAGAATAGAAAGTGTAGTCTTGAGTTTTCAGGTGTGTCTGTCTCCAAATGTCAACCAGTCTCAGGTCTACAAACTTGTCACTCAGGCTCTCCAGGTGCGAGGGAAGTGCTGATGACTTACCAGAGGATGAGTCCAAACTGCAGTGTAACATGAAATTAAAGTTCCCTCCAACAATTACAGAGCCCTCCGCAAAGGTGGAAAGATGAGTAAGATGACTCCTGCAGACCCGTGCTTATTCCTAGTTTGGAAGATAGAAGTTAGCAATGGTCAATATTTCATTAGCCATTTTGAGTTTAATAAACAGATATATACCATTTGGGTCTACTTTTGAGTCCGTTATTTGGGCATCCAGTGAGTTGTGTAGCGCAATGCTGATCCCCTTCGACTTCCCCTTCAATATCTATTTTTGAGACTGGGCACTCTGTCCATACTGAAATGCGTCTCTTATAAGAGGATAATATGATTATGGTTCCTACACATGTTTAAAAGAACCTGAGATCTTTTTTCAGGGGTATTAAAACCCCAAATGTTCAATGAGCATAGATTTCAAAGTCGCCATAAATGTCCAGTAGTAGGGGTGACGTCTGGAATCAGAAAGAGAAAGAAGGAAAGGTTAGGAAGTATGAGGGTGTAAACCTTCTTAGGGGGAATATAAGAGAAGAGTGAGAAATAAGGGAAAGAAGTTAGGGTTCAAGAGAAGGAAGACCGGAAAAAAAAAAAAAATCAGAGGAGCCAGGTGGAAGAAATCGGTCCCTTCCGATTAGTCCTAAGGCCAATAAACCTATAGGCTAATAAACTAAACAGAGATAACTGTGTCAAAGACACACCCTAAAGTGGGGGGGTGACTGAAACAGGGTGCTATTAAACAACTGAACCTCCACAGCAGTGTAGAGTATTGAGTACCCCTCCTATTTATAGAATAGGAATTTATAGAATGATTTCACAGTGGCGTGTAGCTAGGACATGTCCTCTCTAAGGGTCACACCTGGCGATGTTGGTGGCGATTTTTTTAGGCGACGCTGTGGCGTGGCCTATCGCCGCCGACATCGCCAATGCGTCGCCCAATGTAAATGGGCGAGGGCGACGCATTTGAGTGGTCGCCTGGTTTCAGAGCAGCGCTCTGAAACCAGGCAACCACTCTGGGGCGATGTGTACACATCGCCCCATGTAAATGGGGGATGGCGATATGCCAGGCGATGGGAGCCATAAGCTCCCATGTTAAGGCATCGTCGCTGGGGTTTTTAGACACCCCAGCGGCGACGACGCCTGTCAGATCGCCGGTGCGTCGCCGGAGGTTTCGCCGCATGTAAACATGCGACGCTGGCGGGGCGCCACAAACGTGCGCGCTGCCACACATCGCCAATGACCTCTCCGGTGTGATGTGGCCCTAAGAGATCATATATCGGACTTGCACACAGCCTCCAGTCACCCTAGATATCTCTCCATATTTACTTTAGTGGGGATCGCTTTCAGCTGGGAGCATAGTTCGACCATGTTTATACCCAAGGACTGTGGATCCCCAAACACCCTGATCTCTGTGGACGCCTGGGGCTTACTGTTTAATGGTATCCCCTGAGGGGTTAAAGCATCTGCACTGATCTCGGTGAGCAGAGCCATCTCTTTTCTTAACTGAGACCATCATCTCATCAGCTGTCGACTCTATCCAGGAGTGGAAAATTATAGAGGCACTGTGTGTGATTTACTGGGCTGTTGGCGGTGAGGAGACCGGTGCAAAAGATGGAGCAGGGGAGGGGGGAGAGAAATGGGGCCCATCTCTCATCTCACCATCGCCCCCACAGTTTTCCCCTGCAGCTGCCCCATGTGGGTCCTCATTGCCTTTCATAAGTTGCTCCGGTCCCGGGCCACTTGCTTGTTTCTCTGGGGTGAGGCGAGTCCCTGCTGCGTCTGGGGCGAAGGGAGGAGAGCGAACCTCTCCTGAGCGCCGCACTCTCTGATCCTGCGACCGCCATTGCTGGCCGCATGGAGCGACTTCTGGAGCCGCCCGGTACCTGAAAAAATCTTTGCCAGTGGACCCCGCGGAGGACTCTTTAGGTGTCCCGGGACGAAGGGCTGTCTTCCAGGGCTGTCAGGGGGTTGGAGGCATGCTTCTGATGGCTGATGAGCATTTGTGGAGGAGCAGTTACAGTGGAGCTTCTAAGGGATGCAGCTGCATGGTGCCATATCCAAGCCATGCCCCTTATGAAGTATATTTGAAAGTTTATTATCTCTTGCTCTACATTATTAAAGGGAACCAACCACCTCAGATGACGTGTATAAGCTGTTAATACATGTCCCTGGACCCTATGTACACCATTGCAGCTATGTTTTTGCTAAGAATATTGATAACAGCAAACCGAAATAAACAGTTTATAAACTTACATGATTTAGTACATGAGGGCGTCTCCCTCGGGCTTTAGTACGAGAGGGCTGTGTGTTATGCAGCTTGAGTGGCTTTCCTCCCCCTCCCTCTCTGTTTGCAGGACGTCACATTAGGGCGTGATATTATCTTGGTGTGGGCGGGCACCCAAGGCAGCTCCTGTCCGTGCACGTCTTCTCAGTGACGTCCTGCAAACAGAGAGGAGGGGGAGGAAAGCCACTCAAGCTGCATAACACACAGCCCTCTCGTACTAAAGCCCGAGGGAGACGCCCTCATGTACTAAATCATGTAAGTTTATAAACTGTTTATTTCGGTTTGCTGTTATCAATATTCTTAGCAAAAACATAGCTGCAATGGTGTACATAGGGTCCAGGGACATGTATTAACAGCTTATACACGTCATCTGAGGTGGTTGGTTCCCTTTAAATTAAAATTTAAACAGCCCTTACACTTTAACGCCTTCAAAACCAAGGACATAATAGTACGTCCTTGGTCGTGTCCCTCCCCCTGATGTGAGCTCACACTGTGAACTCGCATTCTTTCCCCCACTTCTCAGCTGATATCATCAGCTGAGATGTGTAGCTAACACCACGGATCGGATCAGCGATCCGATCTGTGGTGTTAACCCTTTGGATTGCCCTGTCAGTGACTGACAGGGCAATCCATAGCCTCGTGGCAGGGATTGCGCTGTTCCTCGATGTGATCGGAGGTCCCGTGATACGATCATGGGACCCTCCATGCTTTACCTGGACAGCCCTGGGTCCTTTAATGACCCCAGAATCTGTCCTGAATCGCTTCCTGCCTGTGATGTCCCAGTGACCTCATCGGCAGGGAGTGATCAATCTCCCCATGTGTGGATGTGCGTAGCCAATTTGAACACAGTGGGAGTGATCAGACAGTGGAGCACTGATTCCCTCTAGTGGGCAAAGTAAAATAAAGAAAAATACTAAAATTAAAAAAAATAAAATAACACCGAGTTCAAATCACCCACTTTTCCCCATTAAAAATAAAACTTTTTAAAAAATACACACATTTAGTATCGTCGAATACAGAAAAGCCTGATCTATCAAAATAAAAAGTCAATTAATCAGATATGTATCTACGAAACAGAAAAAAAAGTCCAAATGCCAAAATAAAACTTTTCTGGTTGCCGCAACATTGCAATAAAATGCAATAACAGGCGATCAAAAAAATCACATTTACCCAAAAATGGTATCATTAGAATTGTTGCATCAAGCCGTAAAAAATAAGCCATCACACACAGCACAAGATTCCAAAAAATGAGAACGCTGCAGGTCTCCGAAAATAGCGTAATAGAGCAATTATTTTTCTTTGAAAACTTCTATATTTTTTTTCAATACTTAGATAACAGTAAAAGTGGACATGGTTGGTATCTACGAACTTGTACAGACCCAAGGCATCATACCGACACATCAGTTTTACCATATAGTGAACATGGTGAATAAAAAACCCAAAAAACAAACGTGTAATTGTATTTTTGTTTTGCAATTTTACTGCACTTGGAATTAGTTTCCCATGTTTCTGTAAACTATATGGTAAAATAAATGATTTTATTCAAAAGTACAACTTGTCCCGCAAAAAACAAGCCCTCATATGTCTATTTTGGCTGAAAAATAAAAAGATTATGATTCTTGGAAGAATTGGAAGGAAAAATTTTAAATCGCCCAGGGGTGAGGGGTTTAACACCTTAACGACAGCCGTACGTCTCTAGACCAATATAAAATAGGAAGGGGGAACAAGAGGCGCAATAGTGCCCTATCACTCAGACACTAAAAGATGAGAGGTATATTGTCAAAACCACTCACCTATTCCAGTTGTGATGACCCACAACTGGCTTGAAGGCATACAATCAATACCGGCTGCTGCAGGACCTCCACCAACCACTCGCACGTGGGAAGACTCTCAGGAAGCTGGGAAAAGGTGTGTGACAGTCCGCACCACCGGGTACCGGATATCCCTGAGGAAGGCGCCAGGTGGAGCGCTGAAACATGTTGGAGAATAAAGATAAAGCTTGAAATAACTTCCTGCATCCCAGGTGATTTCTTTGGTACCCGGTGGCGCGGACTGTCACACACCTTTTCCCAGCTTCCTGTACGTCTCTAGACGTCGGCTGTCATTACCCCCTGTTTGAAGTGAGCTCCGGCGTGGAGCTCACTTCAAACCTCCCACATCTCAGCTGATCTCACTAGCTGAGATGTGGGAGCAACAGCACCAATCGGTCCCGCCGTCCGATCAGTGCTGTTAACCCCTTAGATCCCGCCCTCAATCTCTGAGGGCGGGATCTAAGGGAGCCGGAGCGGGCAGCGCGCGCTTACCGGGCTCCAGGGGAGATCTCGCGATAGTATCGCGGGATCTCCCGTTCTGATGTCACAGGCCAGGGTCCTGGCTTGACCCTGGAACCTGTCATGGAGCATTTCCGGGTTGTGGTTGGTAGGGGCTGCCAACCACAACAGGTCCGCGATTCTGACACATACAGAGGAGCTGCAGCTCCTCTGTATGTGTCAGAAGTGATCGGACTGTGCTGCTGCATGCCTCTCACAGGGGCTGTGTAAAACTAAGAATCAATAAGCAAATAAAGTTTTTAAAACATAAAGGTTCAAATCACCCCCCTTTTCTCCCATCCACAATAAAAGTATTAAAAAAAAAAAAAAAATACACATATTTGGGGTATTGCCGCGTTCAGAATCGCTCCGATCTATCAATATAAATAATCAAATAATGAGATCCGTAAACTGCGTAGCGCAAAAAATGGTTCAAACGCCAAAATTACGTTTTTTTTTGGTCACTGCAACAATGCTAAAAAATGCAATAACGGGCGATCAAAACAGCGCATCCACCCAAGTATGGTATCATTAAAAACGTCAGCTCGGGACGCAAAAAATAAGCCGTACCCAGCCCCAGATCCCAAAAAAATGAGGACGCTACGAGTCGCAGAACATGGCGCAAAAAGTGCAATGGTTTTTTTTTTCATGCTTTTGAATTTTTTTCCACCACCTAGATACCAGTAAAGGTATACATGTTTGGTATCTACAAACTCGTACTGACCCGAGGCATCACACGGTCACGTCGGTTTTACCATATAGTGAACACGGCGACTACAAAACCCAAAAAACAAATGTCTTATTGCACTTTTTTTTGCAATTTCACTGCATTTAGAATTTTATTTGCAATTTCCCTGTACACTATATGGTAAAACAAATGATTGCATCTGAAAGTACAACTCGTCCCGCAAAAAACAAGCCGTCATATGTCTGTGTCGACAGAAAAATAAAAACGTTATGGCTCTTGGAAGCCGAGGAGCGAAAAAAACGAAAATGAAAAATGACAAATTTCTTCGTCACTAAGGGGTTAAAGGTGGTTATATTTAATTTTTTTTATAATTCTTTATTTTTGTCATTTTGTGATTAGAACAGTTTATAAACAAAGAACAAAAACTTTACGTCAATGTAACATAACATATTTCAAGTGCGCAGGTTAATTAGGTCATATACAGTGCCTACAAGTAGTATTCAACCCCCTGCAGATTTAGCTGGTTGACACATGCGGAATGAACTTGGCATTGTGACATTTGGACTGTAGATCAGCCTGGAAGTGGGAAATGCAGTGCCACAAAAAATTTTTTTTTTTTTTTTTTTTTTTTTTTTTTTTAAAGCGTTAAAAGTTAATTCAGAGGGTAATTTATTATTCAACCCCTCAAACCACCAGAATTCTGTTTGGTCCCCCTAAAGTATTAAGAAGTAGTTCAGGCACAAATAACAATGAGCTTCACATGTGTGGATTAATTACTCTCTTTGCCAGCCTTTTCTGACTATTTAAGACCCTCCCCAAACTTGTGAACAGCACTCATACATGGTCAACATGGGAAAGACAAAGGAGCATTCCAAGGCCATCAGAGACAAGATCGTGGAGGGTCACAAGGCTGGCAAGGGGTACAAAACCCTTTCCAAGGAGTCGGGCCTACCTGTCTCCACTGTTGGGAGCATTATCCGGAAGTGGAAGGCTTATGAAACTACTGTTAGCCTTCCACGGCCTGGACAGCCTTTGAAAGTTTCCTCCCGTGCCGAGGCCAGGCTTGTCCGAAGAGTCAAGGCTAACCCAAGGACAACAAGGAAGGAGCTCCGGGAAGATCTCATGGCAGTGGGGACATTGGTTTCAGTCAATACCATAAGTAACGTACTCCACCGCAATGGTCTCCATTCCAGACGAGCCCGTAAGGTTCCTTTACTTTCAAAGCGTCATGTCAAGGCTCGTCTACAGTTTGTTCATGATTACTTGGAGGACTCTGAGACAGACTGGTTCAAGGTTCTATGGTCTGATGAGACCAAGATCGAGATCTTTGGTGCCAACCACACACGTGACGTTTGGAGACTGGATGGCACTGCATACGACCCCAAGAATACCATCCCTACAGTCAAGCATGGTGGTGGCAGCATCATGCTGTGGGGCTGTTTCTCAGCCAAGGGGCCTGGCCATCTGGTCCACATCCATGGGAAGATGGATAGCAGGCCTACCTGGAGATTTTGGCCAAGAACCTCCGCTCCTCCATCAAGGATCTTAAGATGGGTCGTAATTTCATCTTCCAACAAGACAACGACCCAAAGCACACAGCCAAGAAAACCAAGGCCTGATTCAAGAGGGAAAAAATCAAGGTGTTGGAGTGGCCTAGTCAGTCTCCTGACCTTAACCCGATTGAAAACTTGTGGAAGGAGCTCAAGATTAAAGTCCACATGAGACACCCAAAGAACCTAGATAACTTGGAGAAGATCTGCATAGAGGAGTGGGCCAAGATAACTCCAGAGACCTGTGACGGCCTGATCAGGTCTTATAAAAGACGATTATTAGCTGTAATTGCAAACAAGGGTTATTCCACAAAATATTAAACATAGGGGTTGAATAATAATTGACCCACACTTTTATGTTTAAAATTTATAAAAATTCAACTGAGCAACATAACTTTTTGGTTTGTAAGATTTATGCTTCTGTTAATAAATCCTACTCTCGTTTGCAGTTTGAAGGCTCTAACTTATTGGCATCTTATCAAACCAGCTAAATCTGCAGGGGGTTGAATACTACTTGTAGGCACTGTAGATCCAACATCGCTTATGTAGGATATCTTTCGCATCTAGATCATACGCTCAGTCCTGCTAGTTTGAATCCTAGCACGTATTGCTTCATTTAAGTCCAGGAGAAACTAAGCTCCCAAACAAGTAGGAGCCATAGTTTATAGCAATATACACTCAGAATTAACCTGTTGAAAAGAAAGACGGGAAACAGGAGAGAAAATGAAAGTAGAGTCAAAGCTACAAAGTGGGGGGGGGGGGTAAAAAGGGGAAGAAATAACTTACGTAGCACCTATAGAAGTGAATGAGTGCTAGTCTCAGATTAGCCAGCTCGTCATTATTCCAGTTCAAGGCATATCTCCTAACTGCCTCTGTAGGTCTTATATAAATCAGATTGTTGGAACATCATCCAGCTAAACCATGTGTTCCTAAATTTCACATATGTATTGTGGACAGAGGAGGTCAGATCCTCAAGATGCATAAGATCGTTCACCTTCTCTATCCACATGTCAACGGAAGAGCATGTCTCCTTCTTCCAAAGCATTGGGATACAGGATCGTGCTGCCATAACTAAAAAATCTCAACAGCGAGTGTTTATATTTATGTAAAGGGATCCCACAGTGATGTAGCATGAAGAGACTCGGGCCCAGGTCATCGGTGTACTCCATGAGAATCCTAATGATCTTTGTCACCTCAGACCAAAACGTTTGAAGTTTTCTGCACTCCCAGAATATATGGAGCAAGGTTCCATCTACCTCGCCACACCTCCAACACCTCGGGTCAATGGAAGGAAAGATTCTGTGTAGATGGACTGGGACTCTGTACCACCTCATCAGTGATTCATAATTCGCCTCTTGAAGTCTCGAACTTATTGAGGTGGAATGTGCTTGTGTGAAGATAGTCGCTCACCTTCTCCATTGACAATTTAAACCTAGATCTGCTTCCCATTGCAACATAAATTGAGGAGCCGGCAAGTCCGGGGGAGAGACCAGACATGCATAGGTCTTTGATAATGCATGCCTACAATCAGCCGTGTTCAAACATAAGTTTTCAAACAATGTCTTGGGTTTTAAGTAGCTCAACTTGGGAGGTAATTTCTGGAAATGGTGTGCGAGTTGCATGATTCTCCGTCACCCCAGCTCCCAATTCTGTCTAGACCAGCCGATATCCTTCGCTGAAAAACGGGGTCGTCTACGCTAGGCTTAAAGTCCGGGTGGCTAAGGATCAGACATAGGGTCGAGGTGTGCAGTATCATCAGAGATCTGACCAATTTATGGTCACATACCTTGAGTGGCCCCAATCGTCGGATGGTAATACACTGGGTCCCCTTTTCGGTATGAGACCCAAGGCGTCTCTAGTCTAAGGGGGGGTAGAGTCCTGTTCGATCTGTACCCATAGTTTGTTTTGCCTGTGTCTGCACCAGTGTATTACTCGTGTAAGATGACTGGCTATATGATATAATTTAATATCTGGGAGATTCACTCCACCATCCCTTTTCCGTCTATGTAAGATCAATATTGCCAGTTTTGATTTCGTGTTGTTCCAGATAAATCTCGTCTGTATTTGTGAGATTGTCTTAAAGAAGGATGTTGGTATATTGACAGGTAGGTTCTGAAGGTAATATAAAATCTTTGGAAGAATAGTCATTTTAAAAAGTTGACATCTACCCGTCCACATTAAGGTGGATAGTAGCCACCTCTCACAATCTGCTCTGATTGACTTTATTAGGGAAGGAAGATTAGCACTATACAGATTTCGGATATCTGCCGTAAGTAGCAATCCCAGGTAGCGAAGAGCTTTTGGTGACCAGTGAAATGTGAAGGCACTTTGCAACCTATCCACCAGACTTGCAGGGAGTGAGACATTTAAAGCCTCTGACTTAAATCCATTAATTTTGAAATTGGAGAGAGAATGGTAGATCTCCAGTTCTTTTAATAGATTTGGAAGGGAGACCTCTGGTCTCGTCACAATAAATAAGAGGTCGTCGGCGTATGCCGCAATTTTTTGGACCCCCGATTTTACTTGTAGGCCAGAGATGTCCCCATTCATCCTAATATGTCGTAACAACAGTCCCAGTGTCAACATGAAAATCAGTGGGGACAGCGGGCATCCTTGACGTGTGCCATTGGCAATATCAAAAGATTCTGAGAGGACCCCGTTGACCCGCACCCTTGCCGATGGGACGGAATACAGGGACAGCACCCAGCCAAGCATCCTTGCTCCCAGACCAATGTGAGACAGTGTCTCTTCAATAAAGGTCCAGTGAATGCGATCGAACGCTTTTTCAGCGTCTGTAGATGGTAACATCAGTGGGGCTTTGGAGGCTTTGGCAGTATATATTAAATTTATAGCCTTGGTGGCGTCGTCCCTGGCCTCTCGCCCCATGACGAACCCCGCCTGGTCCAGATGGACTATGCCTGGTATGAATAGGGAGAGTCTTGCCGCCAAGATTTTAGCAAAGAGCTTAACATCCACATTTAGCAGGGATATCGGGCGGTAACTAGAGAAAACCAATGGGTACTTCCCCTGTTTGTGGATTACTGCTATGGTAGCCCATAACGCATCTTTCGGTGGTGGTACATCTGTCGACATGGCATTAAAGAAGGATCTCAAGTGTGGCAACAGGGACCCTCTTAGTTTTTTATAGTAACTAACTGTAAATCCGTCAGGGCCTGGCGCTTTACCTGACTTGGTCGATGAGATCGCGTCCTCAATTTCCTGGTCTGAAATTGGTGTCTCCAAGGATTGCATTGCTGTATCTAATAGCTTTGGTAAAGCCGAGGATCTAATATAGTCTTTTATACGAGCTTTAAGTGCAGTCGTAGCTAGCGCCTCCTCTATGTCCAACAGGAATCTTGAACTCCGCAAGCTGTTCGGGTATATTATTTCGGGGACATACGTTGCAGCTCTGTGGAGTCTAGAGGCTTTAGCTAGAGAACTGCCCGCTTTATTCCCATATTCATAGAGATGTCGACGGCAACGGGAGAGTACACCCTTTGCCTTATGGAGCAGGGTAGTGCGTAGCAGCTCCCTAACATCAAGTAGCTCTTTCGTTAGTGCGGGCAGGCTCTGCCGTTTATGTCTTGTTTCTAGGTCTCTCAGTTTAGTCATGAGTTCCTGAATCTCTGCGTCTCTGTTTTTCTTTAATCTGGCACCGCGTTCTATTAAGATACATCTCACTATGCACTTGTGGGCTTGCCAAGTTGTTACTGGTGACATGTCAGGGGAGGCATTCAAGTCAAAATAGTCTTTAATCGTTTTAGTGACGTCTGCAAGTATCACCGAGTCCTCTAATAAAGAGGCATTCAACCTCCATTGCCATTGCCTCGGAAGTGGGGAGGCAAGCACAAGGGAGATCTTGCCTAAAGCATGGTCTAAGAAGGAGATCGGTTCAATTGCAGCATCTGATAGGTGCGTCAGGTCGGCGTGTCTCAAAAGGAAAAAGTCAATTCTGGAGTACTTGTCATGTATCAGAGAGTAGAAGGTAAAGTCCTTGCAGGTTGGGAACAAGAGACGCCAGGCATCCAGAAGTTGGTGGTCATGGAGCGCACGGCGTAATAGTCTACTGACCTTCTTAGATGGGCTAGATTTGCCCCGGGACGTGTCAAGGTCAGGGTCAAGCATGACATTAAAATCTCCCCCAGGACCAGGGTCCCCTCTGCAAAGACATCAATCTTTTCCAAGAACTGCAGAAGCACTGATATCTGACCCGTGTTGGGGAGGATATAGCGATGCAAAAGTATACATCCTGGAGGCAATCCTACCTTTGACCATGAGCAGTCTTCCATCTCCGTCACTGCAGGAGTCCGTGAATTCCCACGGTATAGACCTCGTTATTGCTATGCTGGTACCAGAGGGGTGGGAATCTGCGGAGTAGCTGTGATACACCAAAGGGTACCAGTAGTTAGAGAACTTATACGGCTTTGTGGCGCACAAGTGACTCTCCTGTAGAAAGGCGACATGTATTTTGTTAGCTTTCAGATAATTAAACAAGATTCTTGCCTGCGTCATGCAGACCCTGTACATTCACCATGCCTATTTGTAAGGCTGTTAGGTTGCTACGCGACATTCCAATAGCAGTGTTAGAGCCGAGGCTCTAAAATAAAATAAAATAAAATAGATAAAGGAGTGGGGGGGGCAGGGGTATGAGTGACAAGAGGAGGGAGGGGAAAGGAGAGAATAAGAGAGGATAGAAAAAGGAAGAGGTAAAACGAGGAGAGGAGATTAGTGGTGAGAAGAAAGGAAAGAAATTACCACCACCTGACCTCTACAAAGCTGGTAGAAATTACAAAAGAGACTACACAAGTCTATACCGGAAAAGCCGGCGTAGGTGGTTATATTTCTTAATACAAACTTTTCAACTCCATTTTTTTTTTTAAATATGGCTAAGGCTCCTTTCAAATCAGCGTTTTTCGCTGATTGCAGCAGATCCGGCAGATTTACCGCACTTGTGGCATACTTGCGGTAAGCCCCATGCGTTGTCTTTGGGGCTTGCAGCAATTGCAATTTTGCCACGATCCATGAAAAAAACGATGGCTAGCAGCATTTTTTCTGCCGCCGCATCTGCCAGAACTGCACTTGCCGCAGCCGACCGCAAGCCCCATAGAAAATGCATGGGGCTTGCCGCAAGTGTATCTATTAGGTGGCAGATGCGGTAAATCTGCCGCAATCAGCGAAAAGCACTGATGTGAAAGGGGCCTAAGGTCTGCTTTCACACTTGCGTTTTTTTCAAATCAGGAAGATCAGTTATGCTGCTTTCACATCAGAATTTTTCGCTGAATTAGGCAGATCTGGCAGATTTACCGCATCTGCCGCCTAAGGCTGACTTGCGGTACACCTCGGCAAGCCCTCATTCATTCTCTATGGGGTTTGCAGCAAATGCGTTTTTTGACGCAATCCGTCAGTTGCAGTGGGTCAAAAAAACGCAGCTAGCAGTGTTTTTTTTCCCCGCGCCGCAAGTGCCGGATCTGCCAGATCCGGCAAACCGCACTTGGCGCACCCGACCACAAGCCCCATAGAGAATGCATGGGGCTTACCGTTAGGTGGCAGATGCAGCGCCATCTGCCATATCGGCCAGAATAATCCGCATACCGCTGATGTGAAAAGAGCCTTATTTCACTTAACTGGATCCTGAAAGAATCAGGTTTTTTTTTTTGCCCATTCACTTGAATGATGTCAGGAAGAAACCTGAAGTGACAGGATTCTACATGACATTATTAAAATGAATGGGAAAAAAAATGGATCCTGAAAAAATAACTGATCTTCCTGATTGAAAAAAACGCTAGTGTGAAAGCTGCCTTTCACATCAGCGTGTTTGCTGATGTGCGACAGATCCGGCAAATTTACTGCATCTGCCGGATCTGCCACCTAATGGCTGCACTTGTGGCGTCGATCCACCAAGCCCCATACATTGTCTATGGGGCTTGCGGTTTGGTGCAGGTACGCTGGATCCAGCACTTGCGGCCTTGAAAAAAGAAAGCTGCAAGTAGCGGGCTTTTTGACGCCCGCAAGTGCCAAACCTGTCACATCCGGCAGAAGCGCACTTGTCGCACTGGACCACAAGCCCTATAGACAATGCATGGGGCTTGCCAGATCCGGGCCGCAAGTCGGCCGTTTCGGCAGATGCTCCGCCACCTGCCGCATCGGCTACAACCATCAGCAAAACGCTGATGTGAAAGGGGCCTTACAACTTTAGCTGTGATTTGTTAATTTTATCAAATTCAGTTTAGTTTAAACTAATGCTGTGTGTTAAAGACCCTTTAATGCTTAATAAATGCTCACCTTGTAGAATTTCATTTGGAAGATTTCAGGAAGTTCCAAATTTTGCGAGAGCTGGTCTAGCGATTGCATGCCCTGCCCTATCCAATCCCAGGCAATGATGGCGGCGCACAAAATCTCAGCCAGGTGAGGCAGGTTAGTAAGACTAATGACCTGACAGTCAAAGACCTGAGGCTGGTGATTGGGGGGGAATAGAAGAGAGGCTGGAGAAGTGCAGTGCCATCCCTGCTGCTAAAACATTCGGCTAAAATTTTAAACGCTAGATTTCTTTCCATCTTCCAAATGAAATTTTTTATGCAGAGTGAGGATTTAATAAGCATTGAAGGACCTTTACACACATGGCATTAGTTAAAAGTGTAATTTACTGCTGACAGGTTCTTTTTAAATATCTGTTTTATTTCAATTTATTTCAAGCTGCATTGTTATTTTCTTAAAATTTGTTCTTTTTCCCTGCACATGCTTATACTTTATTTATATTCTTAGGTATGATGATTATTACTACTATCCCCCTCCTCGGATGCCGCCTCTTGGCAGAGGAAGAGGCCGTGGGGGCAGAGGCGGCTATTCATATCCTCAAGATTATTATGGCTATGAAGATTACTATGATGATTATTATGCATATGATTATCATGACTACCGTGGTGGCTACGATGATCCATACTATGGTTATGATGATGCATACCCTGTGCGTGGGAGAGGAGGAAGAGGTGGCAGAGGTGGGCCTCCGCCACCCAGAGGCAGATCAGCTCCTCCTCAGCGTGGAGGACGCTCCAGTTATGTACCAAGAGGTTCTCCTATGGGCCCCCCTAGAGGATCCAGAGGTGGACGAGGTGGGCCCTCACTGCAGCCCCAACGAGGCCGAAACTCACGTGGGAACCGTGGAAGTAGAGGTGGGAATGTTGGTGGAAAAAGAAAAGCAGATGGGTACAGCCAGCCAGACTCCAAGCGTCGCCAGACCAATAATCAGCAGAATTGGGGAACCCAGCCTATAGCGCAACAGCCTTTACAGCAAGGTGGTGATTATACTGGTAACTATGGTTACAGTAATGACAACCAAGAGTTTTATCAGGATTCTTATGGTCAGCAATGGAAATAGGAAAGGCAACAATTAAAAAGGTTTGATTTTTTTTTTTTCCCAAAACACCTACATTTACATACTCACAGGCTTCAGTATCAGTTTACTGTAATTTGTACTTGTTTCTTCACTATATTGTAAATAGTTTACTTATTTTATTTACTTTGCCATTGGTGTGCTCCAAATTTGCCCCAGTGTAGTAATAGGAATTTTAAGTTGGGGTTTACTTAACATTTAAGCCATGCCGTAAACCATGCTTAGTGGGAGCTTTGTATTACTATTTTTGTTGCAATGGTTTCCTTTTTGTTTTTAGATTTACTATTTAGGTTTTTCTTATGAGCGTCTGGATTGTGATGCTATGGTTTTTCCACATTTTGCAGTTATGTTGATTTGTTTTAGTCACTCCCTAACAGACTGCCAGATACTATTGTTTTTACTGTGTTCTTTTTTTTGTCTCGTTTTTTTTATATAGACTGTATCTGATATTTTTGGATTGGATGAAACAATTTGTGCAGAAATGCCTCATTTCTGGCAAGATTTCTTTTAATTTTTTTGAGGTATCTTCAGTAACATTATGTTGTACATAAATGTAAACAGTATTGAAGTCTTTAGTAATTTTTAAGGTAGTCTTTATAATTAAACATTTTAGGATTTCACGTGTTTGCTGTTTTTGACTTTCTAGACTTGGTTAATTTGTATCTTATTGTTATCATTTCACATTTTTTGGAAGGGAAAAAAGATGCCCTACCAAATTGTTTCGCTTTGGCTCTTGATGCCTCTGCAATATGTTCTGTGACTGTATTTCCCGCTTACTTGTTTATGTGCAATTTCAATAAAACTCTTAAAAAATAAATAAATTATAGCAAAATTAAAACAGAATTCCAAAGCAAAAAGTCATCCTTTATCAAACTTGGATGTATCCTATTAAAAAGAACAAACAAAAAAATCTGAGTTGTAATTCTTGAAACAAACACAATTTAACACTGGACTGCATTTGTGAGTGATCAAATCTGTGTTTCAAACAAAATTTTAAAAATGTAGAACTATTGTAAAAATTTAATGAGGCAACAGAAAGTGGAAACTCAAGGACCAGAAATTGATGTTGCACTCAATCCTATTTGGTATAATCTCTTAGTGAACCAGTACATGTCTTTCATGTGGCTAGAATTGCTTTTTCATTCCATGTACAGAACAGGTAGCATAAATTGACATTTTGGTTTTTCTGCAATGTTATTGAATATGATTGGAAATTGTAAAGCTAAAGTTTACTGCATTTAATCAACTCTTTTTGAATAACAAAAACTATAGACTAAATGAAAAGGTTCATGTTAAAACAATTTATGACATGCCTCTGAGTCATTTTTGCAAATATTATTGGTAAGGTTCAATGACTAATTCTTACAAAGAAGAGAAGCCCAAGATCCTCTTGGGATGATTTTATATCTAAAGTGTAAGTAAACCTTTGATACCATTTGTTATATGTATGTCCTTTTAATTGGAAGCTCATTGGTGGGTGCGTTGGGTCTTAACACCCCTCCTGTTGCTCAAATCCTCCCCAGCACCACCACATTACCCCTGAAATGTCGCTGCTCAAAAGATGGGTGTACATAGAACGAAGTACAGATACAATAGAAAGTATATGACTCTTTTTGCATCTGATATCTGCTGTCTGTGCGCTCAAGCAGGAGCTCTGCACTCATCTTCTGAGCATCTTGGGGTTTTTTGAACAATCGGAGGTGCCTGGGTCCTGAGATCCAAACAAAAGGGCCCACATATAAAAACTGTGCTCATTGTTTACATGGGAGATCTGGCACAGTATGACATCCAAAGACCTCTCAATTTAAGTTTTTATTGGGCATATTCAGGATGTAAAATTGTATCATGAAGTTTCATAACACATGTTTCAAGTCTTAAGGAAGTCTAAAGGAAGAGAGCCAAATGTAGTAGCCTGTATGTATAAAAGCTGTTTTCATGAAAACTAGCATTCTTGTCTGTAGAAACAGATACAACTGCATGTTACTTTTTGAAGTGCAGTTTAGAAAATTAAACTGAACTTGCTAGTTCACATTGTTCTCATTCATCTACACTTTGACTTGGTTATCCCAGTCATGAAATATGATATTGTGTAAATACGACTACAAGGGAAAAGGCTTTAGAATAAAGCGAATCCTTCAGTAGTATTACCCAAAGCAGTCTAAATGTGCATACAGGTAATAGAAAGTTGAATAAATTGATTCCCTGACATTTTGCGATCTAATGTCTTAGTACAGAGAAATCCAGTTTTGTAAATCGGCTATCTGTGGGTCAGACCCAGATATGCATGAGAATCGGCCTCTAGAGCTTATGTTTAATGAAAATGGGTCAATACAAATACAACATTTAATGACTGACAGTTTGCTCTCATAATCACAGATGGCTCTACAGTGAGATAAAAAGTAACGCAATACAGCAGAATTGAGTGGTCTGATCTACAAACGTATTTGCATTTGTGCTCTCACAGTGCTGTCAGCCCTGCTGTACTGTCCTTTCCCTATACTGGTTGCCTGGTTGGAACCTGAAGGACTATGAGAATATTGTAAGGGTGCTTTCACATCTGCGTTTTTCGTAATTCGCGGCAGATGCGGTGAAAAAACCGCATCTGCCGCGTTTACCGCATAACCGTTCCACTTGCGGCGCGGTTGCGGTCTTTTCTATGCAAAGTATAGGCATACTTGCGGCAGGTGCGGCAAGTGCGGTTTTGCACTTGCGGCAGGTGCGGCCGCGAAAAAATCCGCGGCTAACTGCGTTTTTTTTTCGCGGCCGCACCTGCCGCAAGTGCAAAACCGCACTTGCCGCACCTGCCGCAAGTATGCCTATACTTTGCATAGAAAAAACCGCAACCGCGCCGCAAGTGGAACGGTTATGCGGTAAACACGGCAGATGCGGTTTTTTCACCGCATCTGCCGCGAATTACGAAAAACGCAGATGTGAAAGCACCCTAACAAATGTGTTTGTAATGAGCTAAAATTCTGTTCTGCTGTACTATATTATCACACACAGCTTTACAGTGAGATCTGGAGGAGGACTGTTGATCATTATGTACTATGTTAAACCTTATAATGCCCTTAGCTTTAAAATGAGCTTTGGAGTCAGATGCTTATGCAGATCGGTGTTTGGCTTGTTGATTTTCACAGCTCATTTACACATTAAGAAAAACGTGGATTTCTCTGAATTAAATATCTGCTTGCAGATATGAAGGTATTGCTTTATTTAGCCTCCTTTGACCTGTGTGGCCATATAGATGACTTAAGAGGGTTGATCCTACTGACAGTTGCCTGTAATGCTTAAACATTCTTGTCACATTTACAATGACTCTAAAAATGCAATTGTCTTTTTACCAATCATATATGTATAAATCACTTGTTAGATAGAACTATGTAGAGGGGAAAAAAATGTTGGTCATTGCTGACCTTGTAGGAATTATTTTTTTATGATGCACAATTTTGTACCTCTCCAGGCCCAAAAAATTTATTTTGAAAATAAAATGATTTCAAATATGTCTTGTTTGGACTAAAATTGAAGTAATTCTAGTATTTACACTATTGTTCATATCAGTTAGTTTTCCTGTACTAAATCCTTGTAACTTGTCTATTAAAACAGTGAGACTGGAGTAGCTCTGCAACCATTTGTAGTCAATTTGTGCAAAAAGCGACTGGAGACTTTAGTCTCAGACCTGAAAGCCAGGTCATCCACAATTACTATTGATGTTCTGTATGAATAAAATGACTGATGGATAAAATGAAAAATCTTAAGTTTTGTCTCCAATTGCATGCTCTATGCTAAAAAACAAACAAAAAAAACTAAAGTGTGTGGTTGCAGGTAATGAATACAAGTTGAAAAATTTTAAATTGCACATACTTTATAGACCTGTAATGCAGAATGTAATAATTCTTTTGTTTTTAAATACAGGGATTTTTTTTTTCAGAAATGCTTAAAGGGAACCTGTCAGCTGATACATGCTTCCCAATCCGTGAGCAGCTTGTGTCAGACTGTGGCTTTATTATCTCAGCCTGGTATGTTTGACTCAGAACTGTTGGGAGTCTCCATTGAATTTTCTCCACATGCTACACTGGATTGACAGGTGTCTGCCTCTGGGTGCATATACGCAGAGACCTCTCAATCCATCGCAGCGGTTGATGAGAAGCTGCCGGGGACCCACCTGTCCAACTGGTCTCTGTCTCTAACTGTGCGGCTTTGTCCACGGCGACTGGTAAAGCATGTTTGCGCAGTGTTTCAGATTGATACATACTTGGCTGAGATCATACAACTACAGTCTGATACATGCTGTCCATGGATTGGGCCAGCCATCAGGTTTCCTTTTACGTTTTGTCCTATTAACACTAGAAAAAGGATGTCTGTAGCTTTTTAATTTATACACAGGGTATCTTCAACAAAGCCACTAGCTGTACTAAGCAATTTGACTACTCAGATTTCAAATTTTATTTGATCACTCATTTAAAGCAGTCACAATAAAACCAACTTTGTCTTTTCTATTCTGTATTGATATCAAATAAGTATTTCAAACAGGTCTGAGCAGAGGACACAAAGTCAGCTTACAGATCTCAAAACTATACTGAGCGTGGATTCTTTTTTTCCAAGATCTACATCAAGAATCTTCTATCTAAATTTTCATCGTATAATTTCCTTTTGCAAATAAAGTGATTTTATCCTTGAAACTGAATCAAATGAAATTTCTCTTGTACAAAATTTAAAATTGTTCTAAAAAACCAATTCAACTGAACTGCATTCTACTTCTTTTCTAATTTTGAAGTGGACTTGAGTTCTTCAACAAACATCCATTTGTGTCTTCAATGTATTCAAATTGTTTTTCAATGACATACTTTGTGGGGCAAAAGACAATATTGAAAATGTAATTTATGTGAAGATAATAATTTAATCCCTTCACAAAATATTGCAAAAAATGTGAAAGACCTTTTTCCCTTCTTCCTTATAGTTCGTGTTTAGGGCTTAATAACAGCTGTCAGTTTAGCACATATGGAATGAACTGTTCCCAGACCCCGCAGCTCACTTGCATGTAGTGACACTGAGTATGCCACTCAAATATCAGATTTTCTTTATGGATTTTTCCAATTTTCCTTTCTTTTCCCTAGTTTTGTGTGATCTCATTTTGTGTATGTACATATATTTTGCTCACCATGGTGTTTAATTATAATATAGTAGTTTTGGCTATTTGCTCCATTCACCTAACTATAGCTTAAGCAGGAATAGACAGAACCTATTGACAGGTGTGGTGCTGTTTCTAGAAGGAATTGTTTATCTAATCATGGAAAACCTCTTTTAATATAAATATTTAGTATTTCATTCAAAATATACATTTATCAGTTTCGGTTCTCTATTTACCAAGGTTGTTACTTTCTCTATTGCCGAGAGCGGGTGAATAAGTGACTGCAGTTACATGATATTCATACTTTCAGCCACATTCTGACTGGACGTGCCCAGCTTTGATCACATTGAGCGAGGTGGCGTATGTCCTTTTGGAATGTGATCATAAAATATTTGCAGTCACCTGAAACAAGCCTATACAACCACTTTATGGCTTTGATGTGTAACACATACACTGTTGTGACATTGTAATAGAGGGCAGTGAAGCAACATTGTAAACGTATCAGCTGTGTGTGGCTAAATACAAGTCTAAGGGTGGAGGCACACTGTCAATCATCAAAAACAAAGCATCTTTGATGCATGACAGTGATGCGTTATTTTGCATAAGTGTGGTGCATGTGGGTGTGTGTGCATGGCTGTATGCATGTGAGTGTCCTGCGATTGTCAGTGTATGGTGCGAGTGAGTGTGTTGCTGTCCGCGGTCCTGAAGTTTGCTCGGCTGGATTTCTCAGCATGCTGAGTAATTCCGCAGAGCAAACTTCAGCCCCGCCGACAGCATTTACCGGCGTATTCAAACACCGCTGCTGTCAAAGCAGCGGTGTTTGAAATTGGTTGCTGTGACGGCAACCCAGCAATCAGCTTTCACTGCTGTGATAGCAGTGGTAACAGCTGATTGGTTGCTGTTCCTGGCAACCTGGCAATTTTAAACACCGCACAGCAGCAGTGTTTTAACCAATCAGCTATCACCACTGCTGTCACAGTGGTGAAACCTGATTGGTTACTGTGCTGGCAACCTGGCAACTTCAAACACTGTTGCTGACACAGCAGCGGTGTTTGCCGACATTAAAAGTATGCACACGCGTGCGACTATCGCATAATGTGCTGTATGGGTGCGAGATTTTCTCCCACTTATATACTTTCAATGGGAACTTGCGCGAGGAAATCTCGTTTAATCACAGCATACTGCAATTGAACTCGCATTTCACTCGAATGCGAGGTCAGTGCGTTCAAAATGCACTAATATCTATGACCAGTAGCATTTGCTTAAACTGGTCCGAGTGCAATGCAAGTACATACATTGCACTCGCGCAAGTCACACGCCCGTGTGCCTCCACCCTAAGGCTACTTTCACATCTGTGTTTTTTATCAAATCCAGTTTTTCACTGCTCAAACTGCTCAGTATGCATGCCGGATGCCAGACAGAAAAACTGCTAAATGCAGTTTAAAAAATGCCTCAAATGCCAGAATTGCCCAGATGTGGCAGAAAAAAAGATGTAACCGGAAGACAACGCACATTACTGGAAGGTCATAGGAAATGCATTGGTCACTAAGGCCGGCTTCACACCACGGTGTGATCCGATCCAGAGCTGTCCGCTATGGTCCAGACAGCTCCGGACCGGATCAGCACACAGAACCGAAGGGCTAATATGCCCTCCGGTCCGGTGTGCAGCCGGACTCCGCTTCTGACGAATCAGGACCGTGGCTCGCGGGGAGGTAGCTGCGGTCCTGAAACAACAGCGGCGTGCAGCTGCTGGTGTCCGGTTCCCGGATCCTCCTGGACCGGGGCAATCCAGCCCCATAGGCTCCCTTGTTGGGGAGCGCCGGATTGTACCGGATCTGAGAGGATCCGGGAGACGGCAATTTGGGGAGATTTTTCTCCCTGGACTCACAAACATTGCATGCAACGTTTTATTGTCCGGGAGAAAAATCCGAATTCTCCTGGATTCTTTCGGAGAGGTGGAAACCGGATGGCAGATAGCTGCCATCTGGCTCCATCCGGCCCCATAGGATGCTATGGGGCCAAAATCCGGTCCGGGGCTGTCTGGTTTTACAGCGGACCGCCCCGGATCGACGCTGCCATGGTGTGAAGCCAGCCTCACACAATGTTGCCAGATCTTATATTAAAAAAAAAAAAGGCAGAATTCTGCCTGATTTGAAAAACGCAGATGTGAAAGTAGCCTAAAAGGCCTGTCTGTTAGCTGCTATTTGTCCCCAGTTGCTAGTAGTACAGCAGCAGTGTGTTTTTCTACAATTTGTCTATTGGATTCTTTAAGTTTCCATATAAATTGGAAACCTACAAAAGTACAGTAGAGGCCTCCTGAACCCCCATGTCAGCCTTATTTTGACTCTGTGTATAACAAAAACAAAATAAATTTAAAGAAACAGGATGAACTCCCTTTTATGAATCACTGAAGAGGACCTACGACCTGTCTCTGACTACATTTTTTAAGAAAACACTTGAGAGCTGCAGTTGAAAAAAAAATTAATGTACAAGAAAAAATTCAGTTATACTTAGCACCGTCTTCAGCTTGATCTCACACACCACTTTTGCAGAGGACTCTTGTCTCCATGAAACACAGATAATGGTACTCACCCAGGGAAGCCCAACTCTGGACAGACAGATTCAATGAAGAAATCCTGTGGCACATGTCTCCTTAAAATGTCATGCTTTATTGTGCAATATTGAAAAGTTCATTGACATGCAAGCAGAACAAGGCAATACAGGGGAGAGAGCTCAGGTGCGCGAGACATCGAAGGCTACAACAGAAAATGACCATTTCATGCTTGCATGGGCTTCAATGGGTCTTTGCGTGAGACTGCTGTTGCCTGTTGTAGCCTCCGATGTCTCGCACACCTGAGCTCGCTCCCCTGTACTGCCTTGTTCTGCTTGCATGTCAATGAACTTTAACAATATTGCACAATAAAGCATGAAGTTTTAAGGAGACGTGTGCCACAGGATTTCTTCTTCTAAATGAAAAAAAAATAAAAATTCCTACAATTGTTCCTAAAGCAGTCTTGACCCATCTTTTAGATCCAAGCTTCCAATCTCACAGTCCACCTCAGCTCCACTTACTGGAAAGACATGGGTTCTTGTGCTTATAACTATTATTATTATTATTATTATTATTAGTAGGTATTTATATAGTGCTATTAGAATACATGGCGCTTTACATTTTTGAGGGTAGACAGAGACAAGTGGTCAAAGACGGCCACACACGAAGACAAACGACGACAAATCTACAGTTAATCATACGGGTACAATAGGGCCGGGGATCCTGTCCGCGAGGGCTCACAGTCTAGAGGACTAAATCCACAGTGTCAAATTTTGACCACAGCAGGTTCGGAACAGTAACCTCTATATCGATGTCACTGATCGGTAACTGGCGTGCATGTAATGCGACAGCCTTCTTTCAGTAAATCTCATGATAACGTATAACATTTTACACTTTGCTGGTAAGAAGGGGGGGGCACGGAGAATTGAGGGATCACATTCTTCATGTTAAGATCTGTCTAGAAATTCAGACCCAGCCTTTACTAGGTAAGGTCCTTTAGGGTGGTATTAAAGGGAACCAACCACCAGGATTTAACCACCTGTAAATCAGTGCAGCAGGTGATTGACGTATGCAGCATGACATCAGTATTTGTTTTTTTTTCCCCTCCCCTGTGGGCTTGCATTTCTACTTTTAGGCTGGTTTCATACTAGCATTTTTTTGCCATCTGTGTGTATCCAGCTTAATCTCCATGCACCCACATCCATTTTCTGCCCCATTGACTTTGTCGGGCTTCAGGCACTTGAGGATGCATCCAGTTCTTCCCTTTAGCAATTTGTTGCAAATTTGGTCTCTATGACAAAGAAAGGCAACACCCGGATCTGGCGGCCTATGGATCTCATTGGATCTGGATGCCAGATCTGGGTTTTTGGTGTGCGCATGTGCAGAACGCAGTTCTAAATGGAACCCCTCCAAGGGGATGTGTCATTTGTCCTTTGATCCTGTGGAAAAAGGTACGCAGCCGGAAGCAACGGTCTGCTCCCACATTGGTATTATCACTGATCCATGATGCGCATCAGTTTTTACGATTCCGGGGGGATGCAGGTAAACCTGCATCCACACCAGATTAAAAAAAGCCAGCGTGAAACCATCCTAAACCAAAAACCCCCACCCTCTCATCCAGGGGGAGGGGAGGTTCAGTTTACAGCAGAAGAAAAAGCCCACAAGGGAGAAATGAAAAAAAAAAAATAGTGATGTCATGCTGCTCATGTCAATCACCTGCTGCACTGATTTATATGTGGTTAAATCCTGGTGGTTGGTTCGATTTAAGGCCATTTCTTATTTCTATTTAGTAAATTATGTCTGTTGCTGCCCACTGTTTCCTTAAAGAGGTCAACCACAGACAGGTGAAAGGTACTGTCTAACCTACCCTTCTGCAAATTTTTATTGAGATTGTCATATGAACGCAGCAACACTGCTCTACGTAACAAGGTTCACAACCCGACCTTCAAAAAGCAATAACTTTCTTATTCATTCGTCGGTCAACCTAGAGAAGAGCATTTTTAGTGGAAAATTGTAGTTTGATATCATTGTTTTACTATTCAGTGTAGTGAAAAAATGTTTGTTTTATCGAGGGAGGTGTTTTGCAAATGCACTGCACTTGTAATTTTCCTCCAAATGGTTTTTTTTCCTTTCCATTTTTTTTTTTTTTTTTTTTTACACTCACCGTTTGGTAAAAATGACCTGACAGTTGTTGGCAACTTCTTTGGGTTGTTATAATTATAACAATACCAAACTTCTGTGGTTTTCAAAACAAATTCAGAGGTTCCTTAAAAAAATAAATGGCTTAATTCGCCATTTTCTGAGACTTGTAATGGTTTCCCTTTTTTGTCAATAGGGCTTGTGCAAGGACATGCTTTTTGTAAGGCAAACTAACATTTTTATTGATCCCATTTTGGAAAGGATAGAACATTTTGATCTCTCCCTGTTGCATTTTTTTCATGCCATTGTGGCAACCCAAAAAACTGCAAGTTTTGCGGTTTCAATTTTTTTTTTATTATTCATTAGTCCATTTACCGATTTAGGTTTATTTTTATGTTTTGATAATAAAACTATTTTCAATGGGGAGAAAGGTTATTCTAACTTTTATAAAAAATTTTACTTTATATTTTTTTACCTCATTTCCTTTAGGGGACTTAAAGCTGCAATTATCCAATCACTTGTGCTACAGGTGTATCTCAATGAATTATAATTTCATGAAAAAGTTATTTTATTTCAGTAATTCAATACATAAAGTGAAACATATATTCTATAGTCATTACAGACAGAGTGATCTATTTCAAGTGTTTATTTCTGTTAATGTTGATGATTATGGCTTACAGCCAATGAAAACCCAAAGGTCATTGTCAAAGAGTAGAACTGCTGACGACAATAACTTATATTAAAGGAAACCGTTACTGATTTATGTTGCTCAAACAGTGGGCAACATGAATTAAATCCTGGCTGCATGGTTGCAGCCAATCATACTATTCCTGAAGCCCAAGCTCTGCAGCATTTTATAGAATATACACTCTGCCCGTGTGCATATGTTGTCCATTTAATGAGTTTTTTTATCACCATATTTGTAAGCTAAAATCAATGGTAAAAAAAAATGGTAACGTTGTGCATGTATTTCTATTAGGGTGCACTCATATTTTGTGTATAACACGAGTGCTATCAGATGTTTTATTGGATAGCCCTTGCTCCAATGTGGTACTAGGGAGCAGTTCCATCTAGCGGTTTTCTTGTTTTCCTTCATTCTGATTTGGCATTAAAAAAAAAAAAAAAAAAAAATGTGAAGCATGCTGTAGTTGGCCGTGTGTGTTGGATGGTGCGCACCCATTCAAGTCCATGGGTGTGTGCAAAACAGACTTCATCCAGATGTTATCATTGGGCAGTATGACATACGCTGAAACAGGCAATACAGATTAGAAATTACAGGGAATCTTATCAACTGGTTTTTGCTACCTCAACTGAGAGCAGCATGATGTAGACAAGGAGACCCTGAATCCAATGATCTATCACTTACTGGGTACAGCAGATCTGATACAATCTTAAAGTTTTTGGATTTATCCATGCATCAAAGCTGAAAAGTGAGATGCTAATCACAAGAGGTTGCAGAGTCGTACATTTCAGCAGGCAGCTAGTTACAGCAATTATAATGTCCAAGTGATAAAACACTCAGATGTAAAGCACCACTGCAGCTTTTTTTTTATATTGCACTGCTGGAGTGGTGCTTTACATTGAAGTCCCCAGCTCCTAGTGTTTTACTCTTTGCCATATTAATCCTTTTCCAGTGCCACTCTGGTTGGTCTGCAGTGAAAAGTGACCTGCTGGCAGCTCCAATGTTTCATGGAGCACTTTTCAATACATCTGAGAGCCTCATTCTGGCACTCACGAATGCATTGAGAGCTTGTGAAGTACCTTTTGATTTCCAGCCAGTCAGATGTTACGGGCACAAGTTGGGGCCAGAGTTGCATCGGAAAAGGATGAAAACACCAGAGGGTGAGTATTAAGACTAGGGTCAGGAGGCTTACATTTAAAGCATCACTTCAGCTTTGAATAAACAAAACGCAGGAGATGGCATGTGACACGTCATTGAATTCTTTGTTATAAACCTTATAAAATATTGTCCTCTGACTACATAACAGAAACCTGCTGACACATTTCCTTTAAAGGGGATTTCCCACAAAGTTCATTTTAAAGGGAACCAACCACCCCAAATGACCCCCCCGGACTGTTAATATGTGTCCCTACACCCAGCACACACATTTGGGGCAATCGTTTTTGCTAAAAAAAACTGTTTAGTAGAAGCTAAGATATAGCAATATAAACTTTAATAAATCGTGACGACTGGGTGTTACCTAGCTTTGTCCACGTGCAGTGTTCGTGCTTGTCAGCTTCCTCTCCCCCCTCCCCTCTCACTTTCTAAGAGCCTGTCCGCGTCATGAAAGGGGCGTGGCTAAATAGTGGTAAGCCCCGCCCCTTTCATGACGCGGCCAGGCTCTTAGAAAGTGAGAGGGGAGGGGGAGAGGAATCTGACAAGCACGAACACTGCACGTGGACAAAGCTAGGTAACACCGATTCGGCTCGAGTTATTAAAGTTTATATTGCTATATCTTAGCTTCTACTAAACAGTTTTTTTAGCAAAAACGATTGCCCCAAATGTGTGTGCTGGGTGTAGGGACACATATTAACAGTCCGGGGGGGTCGTTTGGGGTGGTTGGTTCCCTTTAAGGCGCATTTTAATCAATAGATCTAGGAATAATAATTTCCACAGTTGGATATGTTTATGAAAAAAATGTCCCTGCACAGAGATAACACTGGGGAACACAATTTTTTAGGAGTTAGGTCAGACAACTGTTCTTAATTAATTTTTGGATGCTGAATCCAGAAATGATCTCAGTTTTTCTCTATCACGTCAAGTTTTTGAACTATAGGATTTTTGTCTTCTCAAAAATATGTAAACTACTGTACCTAAAAAGTGGTTTGTTTTTTTTAAATTGTACAAATATGAACAAAAAATGAAATATATAAGAAATAGGCATGACAAATATGTTTTTTAACACTATCATATGCCACGTAGCTCTATATGAGTCGAATTGTAATAGGATAACAAGTCTTATTACAGATATCAGTGCAATTGTGCTTCTCTGGCAGGTAAGTTGTGGAGGAAAAACTTGACGTGCTAGAAAAAAACTGACTACATTTTTGGAATCAGCATGCCAATTTTAGAATAAATCAGCTCAAAAACCTAACTCAACAGAAATTTTTTTTTAAATTGTTCCCCAGTGTAATCTTATATATGTGTCCCTGCTCTGTACTGTGTAATGGCCATGTCTGACCGTACAGGGACATGATCTGATTATACCACATTCCCTGGGCATGTGAGGATGCAATATAGAGTATACAAACAGGAAAGTAAAAGATCATAGCCAAATCTTTTGTGAGGTAAAACATTGCTTTCCAGAGTACAAGAGATAACCTGGCACTGACCTGATTTTCCTCCTGGAACCAAGCGATGAGGGTGGAAGCACGTTGCTCTGCTATTCAGCAAAAGAGCACATAGTAAAACAAAGAGATAAGCGGCACTCGTGCTTCTTGAGTTAATTCGGGTGTTTATTTAACGTGCAGGCAAAACATTGCTTTGCTTGTTTGCAAAAAGTGATTTACTTCCAAAGAAAGCATTATTTGTGATCCCACAAAGTTTGTGTGCTTTTTACTTCTTCCCGGGCCCAGGAGATGTGGTATAATCAGACCTGGTCCCTGTATGGTCAGAAACATCCATTACACAGTACACAGCAGGGACACATATATAATATTATCTCAGCACAGGAGATATGGTATGATCAGACCATGTCCTGTATGGTCAGACACATTCATTACACTGTACATATCAGGGACACATATATAATATTATCTCAGCACAGGAGATGTGGTATGATCAGTCCATGTCCCTATACGGCAAAGACACATCCATTACACAGTACATCACAGGGACACATATATAAGATTATCCCAGTACAGGAGATGTGGTATGATTAGACCATGTCACTGTCCGGTTAGACACATCCATTACACTGTACATAGCAGGGACACATATATAAGATTATCTCAGCACAGGAGATGTGGTATGATCAGACCATGTCCCTGTACGGTCACACACATCCATTACACAGTACATCACAGAGACACATATATAAGATTATCCCAGTACAGGAGATGTGGTATGATCAGACCATGTCACTGTCCGGTTAGACACATCCATTACACTGTACATAGCAGGGACACATATATAAGATTATCTCAGTACAGAAGATGTGGTATGATCAGACCATGTCCCTGTATGGTCAGACACGGCCATTACAAGGTTCATTGCAGGGCACATATATATATGATCAGACCATGTCCCTGTATGGTCAGACACGGCCATTACACAGCTAAAGCTGAAGAGTTCTGTCATTCTTTTGATGATCCTTTGTGATTTTTTTTTTTTGTCTGGCAGCCAATCTTCTTAGGGTGCTTTCACATCAGCGTTTTTTTCAAATCGCGGCAGATGCGGTGAAAAAAACGCATCTGCCGCGATTACCGCATACCGGCTGCACTTGCGTCATGGGTAAGGCGCGGTTGCGGTAAACGCCATACAAGGTATAGGCGGACTTGCGGCAGGTGCGGCAAGTGCGGTTTTGGCACTTGAGGCAGGTGCGGCCGTGAAAAAAACCGCGGTCAACGGCACCAGTGGCACAACCACTTTTAAGCTTTGCATCTTTTCCTCACCTGTGATCCAATTATTGCATGCAAGAAACTCTGATCGCTGTAAAATGACACACTGTTCTCTCTCGCAACAGAGTTAATGCTGAGTGTCATTTGCATATAGCCTCCAATTCTGTCTCATAAGAGACTCATCAAATTCTATACATCAGTATGATCCTGTCCTTACACTTTTCCTCTGATTGTTCCTCTACTGGTTTTGGATAACAAATACTGAGGTAAAAACTCGCCAAATACTTAACATGTGCATGCAACCCTACAGTATATATTCTATGAAACGCTGCAGGACTTTGGCTTCAGAGAATAGTATGATTAGCTGCAATCGTGCAGCCAGGATCTGACTTAAATTGCCCATGTTTGACCAGCATAAATCAGACACAGGTTCCCTTTAATATGAGAGTTAATCTCTGCAACAGTTCTACTCTTTGGCTGTGGCCCGGAGACACACTGAGCAGGATGCATGTGAGATACTCACACGAGTCTTGTGTGCCTCACCCGACACAGCCGCCGGCTCTCTGGACAAGTGTGTCGTCTGCGTATTTCTATGCAGGTGATGCACTCCTTCCGGAGAGACTTGTGTGAGTATCTCGTATTCGCCTCGCTCAATGTGTCTCTGGCTTTAGGCTGAATTTAGATCTGTTTCAGAGAAGACTTGGCTGCAGTTGGGCAGTTCAGATCTGACCATAAATACACCAAAAAAGTCCCTATATAACAAAATAGCTTAGGGCGGCCGTCACACAGTGCTATATCTTGAACGATATTGTAAGCGATCACGTGCACGCGCGATCGCTAACAATATCGTTCACATCGCTGGTGAGCTGTCAGACAGACTCCCCAGCGATGTGGGCCAGTGAGATCGCTGGTAACTATGGTACACATCGGGTTACTAGGCGCCGCGCGGCGCTTAGTAACCCGACGTTTACCATAGATACCATCTCCCAGCATAGGCTGTGCCGCTGGGAGATCGTTCATCGTGGTGTCACACACCACGATGAAGCAGATTGTTAAATCGTTCATCGCTAGATATGAGCTCCGGCTCTCATATCTGCGATGTCACGATCAAGCGATTTTACATTGTAAAATCGCTTGATTGCACGCAGCGATGCACAAACGATATCGCTTAAGCGATCAAAAAGCAGATCACTTAAACGATATCGTTCAAGATATTGCACCGTGTGACGGCCGCCTAACACAGATATCTACGGTAGTAAACACCAATGGAAAAGATACAAGCCAAGAAAATTAATTGAAAAACAATGTCTTTATTAATCACATTAAAAATGATTAGGTATACATAATAAGGTGGAATGAGCCCCACACAAATATAAAAAACACAATTAAGGCTGCTTTCACACTGGGTTTTTTTAAAATAATGCGGCAGTTACGGTAAAATCTGCATCTGCCACAATTACCGCATAACGGCCGCACTTGCGGCAAGCCCCATGCATTGTCTATGGGGCTCGCGGTAAGTGTGCGGCAGCCGCGGCAAGTGCGGTTTCGGCAGATGCGGCTGCGGAAAAAAAACGCGGTCAGCTGCGGTTTTTCTTCACGGCTGCATCTGCTGAGACCGCGCTTGCCGCAAGTGCGGCTGTTATGCGGTGAATATGGCAGATGCGTTTTTTTTACTGTAACTGACACATTTTTGAAAAAGCCCCAGTGTGAAAGCAGCCATAGGCTGGCTTCACACCACGGCAGAGTCTGGTTCGGATTTTGGCCCCATAGCATTCTATGGGGCTGGATGGCAGCTCTCTGCCATCCGTTTCCATCTCTCCGGCAGAATCCGGGAGAAATCGGATTTTTCTCACCGTACACAAAAACATTGCTTGCAACGTTTTTGTGTCCGGGGAGAAAAATCTCCCCAAATTGCCGTATCCCGGATTCTCCCGGATCCTCCTGGATCCAGTGCATTAGTCCGGGAGGATCCAGGAACCGGACACCTGCGGCTGCACGCCGCTGTTTCAGGACCGCGGCTAGCTCCCTGCGAGCCGCGGTCCTGATTAATCAGCGACGACAGCTGCATCTGGCAGCCCGCCTGACCGGAGGGCATATTAGCCCTCTGGTTCTGTCTGCTGATCCAGTCCGGGGCTGTCAGGGTCATCCCTGACAGCCCCAGATCGGATCTTACCGTGGTGTGAAGCCACCCTCAAATAGACTGGGTAAGGCTGGTTTCACACTGCAGTTATTTACCTGATCAGGTTTGTGTGCCAAAATCAGGAGTTTCTCCAAAACTCAGAACAGGTGTCAATTTTTCAATTATAGTTTTTCTCTGCAAGTTCCTCTGCAACATCAGCTTGATGCTGCTCAAGACTCTGCTGCTTCATCGTGTACACGAGCTCAGATTCTCGGCGTACCACACTGCGGTTTCACACTGTGGTATGATCCGATCCGGGGCTGTCAGGGATGAACCTGACAGCCCCAGACCGGATCAGCACACAGAACCGGAGGGCAAATATGCCCTCTGGTCCGGTGTGTAGCCGAACGCAGCTGCAGCTGCTGATGAATCAGGACCGTGGCTCGCAGAGAGCTAGCCGCGGTCCTGAAACAACAGCAGCATGCAGGTGTCCGGTTCCCGGATCCTCCTGGACGGGACAATCCGGCCCCATAGGCTTTCATCGGATCTGGGGGGATCCGGGAGAATCTGGGATATGGCAATTTGGGGAGATTTTTCTCCCCGGTCACAAAAACGTTGCAAGCAACGTTTTTGTCTCCGGTCAGGAGATATGGAAACCGGATGGCAGAGAGCTGCCATCCGGCCCCATAGCATACTATGAGGCCAAAATCCGGTCCGGGGCTGTCTAGTTTACACCAGACAGCCCCGGATCAGACCTTACCGTGGTATGAAGCCACCCTAAGACCTGAGTAGGTTCTTTAATCTATTTAAATTGTGTTTTTTATATTCGTGGGGGGCTCATTCCCCTTATGTATTCCTATTTATCTTTACATATCTGATTCATGTTTCTTCCCACCTGAACCTGTTTTAGTGCATTCTTAAAGTGTGCACCCTTAGGGTGGAGGCACACTAGGAGCGTGTAAAACGGAGCGTTTTGTACGCTAGCCATTTCTGCGACTGCGTCGCGTATTTGTCTGCGATCGCGGTGCGAGTTGTGTGCGAGTGCGGTGCGAGTGCGTTTTTTCAGTCACAAACAGCGATCCGAGTGTAAGGTGTTTTTGAGGCATGGAGGCATGCAGGTGCACTTCAGAATTGGAATCAGCTTGTACTTCCTGTCACGTACAAGCGTATTTCGCGCATGTAACTCGCATGGTGTGCTGACTTCATGCAAGAAAAAAACGCCGCCATAGACTTGCATTGGCCGTACACGCGTAGGAATCGCACACATACGCAGCATGCTGCGAGTGGAATCGCATTGCCAGCGACATGCGAGAGGCGACTGCGTAAAACAGACCACTAAGCCCTGGCCAATTTGTTAACATCAGTGCGAGTGACATGCGTTTTTTTACAAGCGTGAGACTCGCGCGAGTCTCACGCCAGTGTGCCTCCACCCTTAAAGTGTGTGTTGTGTGTGCTATTAGAGTTGCAATGTGAACGTGTGGGTGTGTGGTGTTTTTGTTTTTTTTTTTTGTTTGTTTTTTTTTAAATGAAGGCATCATGGAACGCAATATAATTTATTGAAAACCATGTACAATGTGTTTGGGGGATGGTATGGCAAACATTCGAGAGAGAAAATCAAAATGGTCTTGTCGCATATACTAATAGCTATCGTTTTATTTTGTGTTGCTAGATTTGTGTGATGGCTTCTTTTAATGGGGTTAGTTTTCATTGGTACCATGTTGAGGTACACGTCTTTTTGATAACCTTTTATTAGAGTTGGTGCAAATCAACTCACACGACCCGGTTCATTGGCCATCTCGGTATCCTGTGGCCGCTGAATAGGAGCCCTGGGATGCACCATCTACCTTTTCATCATTCGCGGGATCCTATATTTGATTAGCCGGTTTGGCTTCATATCGTGGTTTGATGCATATGTGACCCCGCACCAGGTTGATTTATTAAAGAGCCATTGATGCTGTCAGGTGCGAGGCAGTTTTTTAGGCTCCATTCCATCAGCTCCAGTTAACTTGTGTGTTAAATAGGCTGGGTCTTGCAATTTGATTTGCATCAGCACTACATTTTTTTTTTTTTTTTGTGTAGCATGGTGGCCAAAATAGGCTATTCACTGTACAAGATATTATAGTAACTTGAATTGTTACAGACTTAGCTATACATATTAGGCTTACTAGGAGTATTAAGCAAACACATTAAGGCTATGTTCAGATGGTCCATTTTGCTGCATTTTTTTGTCACAAAAACAGGCATAACCTTCCTCCAGCAACGTCTATGAGAATTCTGAAGCTTTGTGGCATTAATGTTTTGTTTTTTTCCTTGCAAATTTGCAGCATTTTGTTGTCCAGAGAAAAAAATTATCATGTCAATTCTTTATGCATTTTTACCTCTCCCTGCCATTGATAATGGTGAAAAATTGCAAGGTCAAAATCTGCACCAAAGATACATTATGTATTAGGTGTGTTTTTCTGGCACAGGTTTCAGTTTAGCAGCGTTTATGCTGCAGAAAATTGTTACACCAAATACTCAAGTTTGTGTATGTGAAAGCAGTCATTGAAATCTGCGCTCAGCTGTATGTTAGACTGAAATCACGCTCGTGCACGCATCACATCACTCTGCTACGGCTGACCGCTGTCTAGACAGAAGTGTGTTAGCTGCATGTATTTCTATGTAGCTGTATACTCCTGTCCAGAGAGTGGGCAGCCTTGCTGGGTGATGCAATGGGAGGCATGCCCGAGTCACATGCAAGGGATACTCTAGTCTTCTAGTGTAGGCTTCTGCCATGTGAGCAGCTTGTCTGCGTTCTATATGGTTTTCAGTTTTCAGTTGCCTTCTGCCACAATCTAGTGCAGATGGCGCATGATGTTAATATTTACAGTCAGAAAAAAGAGGGGCACTCACTGGGTTGCAGGCATATGGATAATTTATTCAGACGATATCTGGGTTACATATGCAGGGAGGGAGGGGGTGCAGAGCTGGATGACAGTCGACTATTTCACTCAGTCAGAGCTTCAACAGGTCCAAGCTCTGACTGAGTGAAACAGTCGATTGTCGTCCAGCTCTGCACCCCCTCCCTCCCTGCATGTGTAACCCAGATATGGTCTGAATAAATTATCCATATGCCTGCAACCCGGTGATGCCCCTCCTTTTTCTGACTGTATTGATTTTACTTGTGCTTGAGCTGAGCAACACCATTTGGGTGTGTCACAAACCCACATAATGGAATAATTGCCCGAAGATAGGACCTAGTGCCCGTTTTTTTTTCTTCAAGTCTGCCACAGTGATGTTAATGTTTCTTAGCTACACTCTGCATATACACGGTAGATTTTTTTCTTCTAAGAAATGCACTGCAAAAAAGGCTTTTCTACCATTACTACCCTTTCATAGTGTCAAAATATTTTGTCTAATATCACAATTAGTAAGGATTTAGAAAAACATGTTTATATGTATTAACTGCTTCTTTTACCTAACTATCAGGAGAATCTGCTCTGTCCAGACATGCTATGAATGGGGTATGCTAAACCACTTTATCATTGAAGATTAGCATTGGATTACTTGGTAAGATGCTTTTGTTAATAATTGTGTTTACACCACTAAACATTTTTTATATTAAACTGATATTGTCTTTCCTGCTTATACGCAATTTACTGTAGGTTTTTTTTTGTTCTTTTGTTTTGTTTTTTCAACCACCAGTTTTATAGAGCTAAAATCAAATTTGACAGGCCGAAAAAAAGATATCTATTTTTGGTTTAGTATTCATGCCACAAACTACAACCGGACGCTTTTTTTAATTACCACTCTAGTAGTTTTAGGGACAATACATAGCTGTCTTTTGCTTTGAAGCTTAACTTGTCCAGTGCTGCTTATATTCATTTGAAAACACCTTTCTTGTGTGTTTGCACATTGAACAATTCTGATTTAACAATTTTTATAATTAAATTTGCAATATTTTAACATTTGAAGAAACTATAACTATATATATAGCCATATATATATTAGGGTGACCACAAAAAAATCGGTCGGAATTTTGTCCGTCTGGACCCCACAAAACGTTTCCCCTTTCCAGATATTGAGATACCCAAAATTTGAGCTCGATCAAACGACGTTAACCCGTGCCGCTCGTCGCTCAAAGTTTGAAAAAATCCAAATTTTTGGCCAAAAAGCTGACATATGGAGCCATAACTCCAGAACGGTAAATAACAAAAACATGCTTAATATCTCAAAAGAAAGCTAATGTTGTTCTTCAAAATTTATATTTTATACATAATTGTTATTTTAAGTCAAACTGAGTTACAACAGCTTTTAGCCCCAAGAACGTGACCTGGTACCACTAGGAGCATACTTCGTATATTTTGTTATTAAGTGATAAATTGTTTTTTTTTGGTATATTTTTGAGTTTAAAGTAGAAATATAATAAAAAAAACAAGTAATACTGATAAGTCTAATGACATTTTTTATTTTAAAATCTAAAAATGAGGTATATAATACATACAAAATAGACACAGAAAAGATACAGACGTATTACATACATGAGTTGATAATTTTACATAGTTATCTAATCTATTCTAGAGCTTTTGTTAAGTAGTTTTTTGAAACGTCAGAATATAATGCTCGACATTTGCTTACAACTTGCAGGACATATTGCTTTTGTTCTTCATCTTTTGTCAGAAGGTCGTTAAAGTCGGTTATTAATTTAACACCACGCTCAGCCATATCATTAACTACTTTTAATGTTTTGACAATTTTCAATCCTTCTTGGAAGTCATTATTTTGAGGCCAGGTGTTTGGATTTTGTCTTAGGAAATCTGTTTTTATATTAAATCGGTCAAAGAATGTAAACGTTTCTTTGGTAACGGAGGATCGTGATGGCGGCGGGACAGCGGCAGCGGAGTGATAAGTATACTAATCTCTTCCCTTACAGGATTGCGGCGGGGATGGGCCTGTATATAGATGGGTGGCACTGTATACTGTATACATTTGACATTTCAAAAACTACTTTAACAAAAGCTCTAGAATAGATTAGATAACTATGTAAAATTATCAACTCATGTAGGTACTACGTCTGTATCTTTTCTGTGTCTGTTTTGTATGTATTATATACCTCATTTTTATATTTTACAATAAAAAATGTCATTAGACTTATCTGTATTACTTGATTTTTTATTATATTTCTACTTTAAACTCAAAAATATACCAAAAAAATACTAAATTTATCACTTAATAACAAAATATACGAAGTATGCTCCTAGTGGTACCAGGTCACGTTCTTGGGGCTAAAAGCTGTTGTAACTCAGTTTGACTTAAAATAACAACTATGTATAAAATATAAATTTTGAAGAACAACATTAGCTTTCTTATGAGATATTAAGCGTGTTTTTATTATTTACCGTTCTGGAGTTATGGCTCCATATGTCAGCTTTTTGGCCAAAAATTTGGATTTTTTTCAAACTTTGAGTGACGAGCGGCACGGGTTAACGTCGTTTGATCGAACTCAAATTTTGGCTATCTCAATATCTGGAAAGGGGAATCGTTTTGTGGGGTCCAGACTAACAAGATTCCGACATTTTTCCCCCCCTTTGAGATCCGGTCACTCATATATATATAACTACCGTATATACTCGTGTATAAGCCGACCCGTGTATAAGCCGACCCCCCTACTTTTGCCCCCAAAACCTGGGAAAACCTATTGACTCGTGTATAAGCCAGGGTGGACCCCAGCACAGGTATACAGCCCTCAGCAGTGTGGTATACAGCAGCCCAAGCCCCAGTGGTAGTATACAGCAGCAGCCCCAGTGGTATATACAGCAGCAGCTCCAGTAGTTAGTATACAGCAGCCCCAGAGGTATATACAGCAGCCCCAGTGGTAGTATACAGCAGCAGCGCCAGTGGTATATACAGCAGCAGCCCCAGTAGTTAGTATACAGCAGCCCCACAGGTATATACAGCAGCCCAGTGGTAGTATACAGCAGCCCCAGAGGTAGTATACAGCAGCCAGAGAGGTATATACAGCCCCAGTGGTAGTATACAGCAGCCCCAGAGGTATATACAGCCCCAGTGGTAGTATAAGCAGCCCCAAGGTATATACAGCCCCAGTGGTAGTATACAGCAGCCCCACAGGTATATACAGCCCCAGTGGTAGTATACAGCAGCCCCACAGGTATATACAGGCCCCCCCATCAGTATACAGCAGCCCCAGTGGTAGTATACAGATGCCCCAGAGGTCCCCCCATCTATATACAGGCCACCCCCCCCCCCGCCGCAATCCTGTAAGGGAAGAGATTAGTATACGTATCCCTCCGCTGTCCCGCCGCCATCACGATCCTCCGTCTTCTTCCAGCGTCTTCCGGCTTCCTCGGTCGCGCAGGCAATGACGTCATTGCCTGCGACCATCGGAGGAAGATGGAAGACGCTGGAAGAAGACGGGGGATCGTGATGGCGGCGGGACAGCGGCGGCGGAGGGATAAGTATACTAATCTCTTCCCTTACAGGATTGCGGCGGGGGGGCCCTGTATATAGATGGGGGGCACTGTATACTGTATACATTGTATACAGCATACAGTGACTCGCGTATAAGCCGAGGGGGGTACTTTTCAGCCCAATTTTTGGGCTGAAAAACTCGGCTTATACGCGAGTATATACGGTATATATATATACTATCTATAACTGTACATAAAATTGGATTTTAAGAGACATGACATACGGCAGTTTACTGTTTAAAGATTCCCACTTTATAGAGTTAAAAGACGATATGTTGACTAGCTGTATTATTTGTTGTATGTAAAGTGCTATGGAATTAATAGCGCTACATAAATAAATAATTATATATTAGAAATAACTGTGACTTCACTATAAAAAGATCTGTGCAAGTCGTAGTGATGCTATTTCAGATACTAGTACTAATAAATGTCAAGGTACGTAAAAGGTCAGAATGCAATAGAAACATGAAACAAAATAATTGCCCACGCATTCGAGGGGTATTCTTGTTATAATAAATGCTAGGCAGATAATGAATAGATCGATGAAGGTTTGACCACTATGTCTCTCATTTCTCCCAGCTGCAAAGTGACAGCGAGTGGGAGTTTGACTGAAGTAGCAGAGTGCTTGCTGTGACTGCACCATTTACATCCTGCTTGCATCTGTCTGGAGAGAACAGGAGTTACTGGTTCTAGGGATTGGTAGGTGTACCAATGGTCAGACAACTACTGATCTAACATCACCTCTGATAGGTGATTATTTGTTATGACCTGAATACTAATACCTCACTAAAGTGACATCACAAACTTATGAAAAGAAGTTGGTCACCCTTGGTTAATACATTTCAGAAGAAGAAACGTTTAGGTTCTTACCCCACTTTTACAGTACCTAACAAATGGAAGATAAAGTAGGATTCAGTAAACTCTGCAGATGTATGGACAGCTCTTCACAATTCTCACCTTCTAATCACCTACTGAGGATCAAGGTATTGAAGCTTTGTAAGGTGTTTCTTTTTTTAATTAAATTTCCACAGTAAGGTCAGTGTGACCTTTCTTAAGGTGTTCATCTTTGTTATTATTGTCTTCTGCAATAGAAAGGTAAGATTTTTATGGTTTAGGACTGTCACCTGTCCATGTCTGTTTCAAAAATAATTCTCTGTGGGGAAATGGGCAAAGCAAGCCTGGACAACCTGTTAATCTTAAATGTGGGATGCTCTATATCGCTTGCTATACTTGAAGAGAAGAGATTGGAGGTGTGAAAAAGAATCTTTCTTAACTATAACTGTCAATGCCAGGTAAGTAAGACTTTAAAGAATGAGATAATATGGGACATTTCTTAAAAGTAAAGGATTAGTGGACATGCCCTTTAACAATGTAAGGATGGAACACTTTTATTTTATTATTTTTAAATCTCTGCATTTTAAAAGCCATATTTCAGGAGACGTTGTAATTAAAGGGATTCCCAGCAGGTTTTTGCTACCTCATCTGACAGCAACACAATGTTGGCAAAGAGATTCTGAATCAAATAAGGTATCACATAGTGTCAGAACTGCTGCACCCAGTCATCTATCAAAGAATTTCGTTTCAGGCATATAGCTGAGCAGGGAGATGTGCCTCCCCCTCCCCTCCTCCCCCCCCCCCCCCAGCACCATAGAGATTGACACATGACACTGAATGCACAATCACAGCAGGGGATGTGTAGGACTGCCATGCATGTACTAAAAGTCCTCTAATGTTAATCACAGGGCAATAACCCCCTTTAGAATAGGCACATAATATCTCACCCACAGATAAAAAAAAGCACAGTTGCTAATTGTTTTTTTAACCCTTCCAGCCTGCTGTCCTCAGCTTACATATAGTAAAATCCTGCAGACAGATTCCCTGCAATTGCAGTCCTCCCCACCAAGATGGGAGATGTGTGTCCGATGATTTAATTAATAGCGGTTTTCCTCTGTCTGCCCTTTAAAACCCCATGAGTGTTTACTGAACTTAATATTTGTGTGTGGGGTATGTGAGATAAAGCTGTCAGATGAGCGGGTGTTCAACAAAGAAGTATCACACTTATTTTGCCAGTTCAAGGCCTATAGCTATTTTGTCAATGAAACTGCAAGTTAATGAAGAAAAACAGATGGGAAAACGGAGGTGCAGCACTTCCACAAAATAAATGTAAGGCTGCGTTCACACATTTGCGTATTTTGCTGTGCTTTTTTGTGCGCGCTTCTTGCTGCGTTTTTCGACCGCGCAAAAAAGCGCAACAAAATACCCAGGGGCTTTCACACACTGCGCTTTCTTTACCCCAGAAAGCGCAGTGATGTCACAGAGGGGAGGAAGAATCCTGCTTCCTCCTCCCCTCTGTGACAGCCCCATTAGATTTTACAGTGTATTAATATACACTGCGAAATCTAAATTAAACAAAAGCAAGTGTATGAAAAATAAAAAAGAATGAATACTTCACCTCTCCGACGCCTTTTCTCGGTGTTCGGTGTCCGATTCCAAGTGAGATGTCTTCTGCCAGGACCTGTGGTGACGTCAGAGGGGCGTTCCCGGCGCTGATTGGGCTGCTTGCGGTCATGTGATACATATCACATGACCGCGAGCAGCCCCACACAGCTCTTTCTGTGTCGGACCCGTGAAAATCACGGACCCGGACATAGAAATGGCACCAGGAGGCTCACCATGAGATCCTTTCCTGTCCGTGGGGTCCTGAAAAAGTAGGATCCCGCGGACAGGAAAAAAATTGCAATGTGAAACCACCCTTAAGGCCCCATTACACGGCACGATGTTGCTTGCAACTTAGCTGACATTTTGCTATGTCAGCGAGGTTGCATCAACATCGCAAGTGCATCATGCTGTGTGACAGCACGATGCAACTTGCGATAAGTTGCTGGATCGCAGTTGACAGGTTTTCCAACATGTTGAAAAAACCTGGCGATCTTGCTCCAGCAACATTGCACCATCGCTCCGTGTAACACGGCGATCACGATGTTGCTTGCAACGCCACCTATTTGCACCATAGAGGCTAATCGCTCGCTAGGTTGTTCCCAGCCCAGCAAGTGATTGCTGCTGCTACATCGCAGTGACGTCGCAGGCAACATCTTGCCGTGTGACAGCTAAGGCTGCGATGTCGGAAGCAAGCGCGCACCCGCGGAATCGCTTCCAACATTGCAGCGATGTTGCAGCATGTGATGGTACCTTAAGTGGTTACAATGTTGCAATCTCTTCAGTTGATAGATTGTTGGTTGTATGACATTTCCAACCTCCTCAGTGCATGGATTGGCTTTTGTTCCTGAACCTGCTTAACCCCTTCACGACCTATGATGTAAATGTATGTCATAGATCGCCTCCCACACTTTGATATGAGCTCACACTCTGAGCACGTTATCATCCCCTGCATATCTCAGCTGATGTCATCAGCTGAGAAGTGTATTTTAACAGCAATGATCAAACCCACGATCTGATTGCTGCTGTTAACCCTTTGGATCGCGCTGTCATCCATTGACAGCGCGATCCCATGAAGTGATCACGGGATCTTGATCTGTCACCAGCAGAGCCCTGGGTCCATAATGACCCCAGAAGCAGTCTGAGTTCACTTCCTGTGGCTTTCTGGTGAGCACCTGCATCTACAGACAGTGATCGCTTTCCCTACGTACTGAAATTCTGCAGCCCTCTAATGGCCAGTGCAAAATAAAGAGAAAATAAAAAATGTTTTTAAAAATATGAAAAAAAAAGTTCAAATCACCACCCTTTTACCCCATTGAAAATAAAACTATTAAAAAAATACAAACATTTGGTATCGTCTCTTTCAGAAATGCCTGATCTATCAAAATATAAAATCACCTAATCAGATCTGTAAACGACGTAACAGAAAAAAAATCCAAACACCAGTTGCAGCAACATTGCAATAACTGGCAATCAAAACAACGTATCTACCCAAAAATTATATCATTAGAATCGCCTGCTCTAGACGCAAAAAATAAGCCGTCACACAACCCCAAATCCCAAAAATAAGAACACTAGGGGTCGCGGAAAATGGTGACAAAAGCACAATTCTGTTTCTTAAAAAATTTCTGAATTTTTTTTCACCACTTAGATAACAGTAATGGTACCTTTACACACCGCCACTGCAGGATGGATACCAACGGCTACTTCACGTGCACGAGCACGCCCAAACGGTTACAAACGGGAAACGCACCCTCTTTACATGCCGCCACAAGGTGCGCTACGCTACGCTACATCTACAGCTAGATACATCGCCGGGTGTCTCAAGTAGCCATCTGTAGCTCATTTACACACCGCTACAACCAGCTAATATGGGCGTACCTGGTGCAGCAGGGACAGCACATAGGCGTGCTCCAATTGTGGATTACGAGACGTCCGTACGCTGATAGGAGAAAGCAAAAATACCATGATTGGAAAGGCATCGCAGGAGGCAGATTAATACTTGACGCACGAGCAATTGTGTAGTGTGACTCGTCAGCTCCTTAAATATGCCGCCCTGTGCGGCGACAACCAATCATAACGCAGGAGCTTCCTCCAATGATCGCTGAAGGGGGCGCGGAAACCCGGACCCTGTGTCACGCCCCAGCTACATAGCATGGTGTAGAAACAACCCTTCTGTTCCTTCTTTACATGTCGATACAGCTCGCTACAATCGGCTTTGTTGCCATCTGTTTATGGGCAGTGCACGGATACAGATGTATCTGTAGCCGGCTGTGTTGTCCCGTCTTCAGACGCCGCTACTACGGGCGATATTGGCGCGACAAGCTACATTTGTAGCCTGTAGCGGGTTGTATCCATCCTGCAGTGGCGGTGTGTAAAGGTACCATAAAAGTATACTTGTTTGGTATCTACGAACTCGGGCCTACCTGAGGCATCATTCCAAAATGTCAGTTTTATCATATAGTGAACATGGTGAAAAAAATACCCGAAAAACTAAAGTGTAATTGCACAGTTTTTTGCAATTTCACCACACTTGGATTTTTTTTCCCCTATTTTCCTACTATATGGTCAAATAAATGATTTTATCTGAAATTACAACTCATCCCGCAAAAAACAAGCCCTCATATGTCTAATGTTGATGAAAAAATAAAAAACATATGGCTCTTCGAAGAAGGGGAGGGAAAAACAAAAAATTGCTGGGGTAGGGGGGTGAAGGGGTTAATATACCCATACAGAAAATGCAATATATAAGTATTAATGTATAAAATATTTTTTCTGTAAAGATGCATTTAAAGACACATTATATTTTTATCTCGACTGTTTTAGTATTATTATTATAATAACATTTTTAGAGTACTAAAAATTACATGGTTCTGTACATAAAAAGGGGTTGCATGAAAAACAGAAATATAAATTACAATGAACAAACAAATAGTGATGGACTGGTATGGAGGGAGAGGACCCTGCTTTGCGGGTTTAAATTCTTACGGGATAATGGGACTTGTTTGAGACAACTTTTATTTTTCAACTGTATCATTTTATTTTTATAGGGAAGCAGTGTGAGCTAACACAAATTTAGCCACGTAAATAAGTAAAAAAAACAAAAAAAAATACTGATTAAATACGTTTATTTAAAAACAAAAATAAAAAAAATACACATTTTGGTATTACTGCGTGATGAAAAAATAATGCTTTTTCATCATATCGCCGTTAAAAGTGGACTAAAATGCAATCCAAAAGTTATTTTTGAAAATGTAATTTTGTCCTGCAAAACAAGCCACCACACAGCTCAGTCAACTAAAAAATAAAAAAGGTATAGCTCTGAGACTACAGCAATGCAAAAACTATTTTTCCCTATTTTTATTGTGTAAAACTGGCAAAATATAAATGGTACAAGCTGTAATTGAACCAACCCAAAGAATAAACGTTTGGTTCAATAATCTTTTAATGAATAATGTTCTATATGTGTATGAGAGTGATTTATGAGTTAGATATATGTCAATCTTAATCATGTATATGGTAAAATTACACATTTCACTTTATGGTCTATATATGATAATTCTATCATATATATGTATGGTTATTAATTGATAGTTTTATATAGGGAGTATTAAGCACTGACACTTTAAAATTAAATTGATATATATTTTATGTAAATCAGATAGTTTGGATAATGAGGTGGAATAGAACAATAAATGTAATAAAAATATATAATTAAATAGGTGCATGGGGAATTATTAGATTAAGGACATTGATTACAGTATTTGGTAAGGGTAATTGAAGTGAAAATAAAAACCAGTACAAATATTATAATGTTTTAATAAAGGGAGCATTGGTTAGATAGAAAGTGATGTAAGATTGCATAAATTGTGTTTAATATTCCTCATCTTTAAGTATATATACTGTTGCCATAGTAATGAAAATAGATCACGCACATCGCTCGTGAGACTCTTAGTGCGCATGTGCCATTCACACGTGACGGGCACATTTTAAACGCGTCACATCGCAGGTGAGGGGAACCAATAGAGAATTGCGCTGTGGGTGATGTCAGTGCGCCGCTAATAAGAGCGTTAGATGGGGATGTGACGTGGCAGGAAGGGATTGGGTAGTATGGAGGATAAAAAGCCTGAGATTGTCACCCTATATGCCCCCTGGAAGAAGCAGGTAGCGAAACAGCTGTAGGGGAGGAGGAACCACGGAAGCTGACCAGCAGTATACTCAGGTATGAACCTTGGCTACAGGAGTTTTCCATACAATATGTCCCATATATTTAACCTCCAAAGCGGACTTGGGAAGTGATAGTATTGGTGTATAGTGGCAGCAGCTATGATAAAGTGGATGTGATAACACGGAGGTACTGCGTCGGCGGGAGGACTGAGGAATATAGCACGGCTCCGGACTGAGGAGGCTGCGCCACACAAAACTACTCACAGCAAACATACCCTTCGTTTCACTTGGCCTCAGAAGCCAACTAACATTCCGCTGTCGGCGGTGCGGCTTGGGGACTTGGACTGGGGGATCCGCTGAGGCCCGGTGGCTCCTTAGGTGGGTGGCCGCGGCGCTTGAGGGCCCGTGGTTTTGGACCCCCGGAGCCGCCTTGCCGCAGGTGTTGCCTGCTTTCAGACCACCGGACTCCCATTGACTGCAGCCTGTGTTGTGGTACTGTGACCTGCTGCGCACGCTGCTGCTCTCCTGGGCTGTGGGCGGGAAGCGGCTCAGCGGAGGTGCTGTCGGTGTGGGGTGAGGACTGTTGCGGCGGCTTGGTGCCTCTTTCACCTCGACTGCTGGAGGGGACGCCGAGGGGGTTTGTAGGAACCCGAGCTGGCCGTTCACTGTGCAGAATAACACAGCCTAAGGACCAGCTTCTGCAAAGGCGATAGTGACCTACTTTGCATCCCAAGAACTGCCAGGAGCTAAGAGAGACGTTTGCATATACAGTTAAGCTTCTTAATCTTCCTACTGTCTCTTGCTCCCTGCTGCCCCTGACACATCAGTTCATGAAGGGTGAGCTGTCACTGTCTGAGCTCCATCACAAGCCGACTATCCTGCTTTGATATACTAGAATAGACTGCCTTCCTCATCAGGCCTGGCTACACTGTTAGCCCCTGATTCATCTGCATGCTGCTGTTATACTCACAGATTTGGGGTCTATTACTCTCCTTACCCTCCTTATACTTCTTTATACTGTCACACAACATGAGGTCCAGGAGTAGGAAGTCATCACCGGCCCCTAGTGGCGCCTCTGCCGTGCAGGGAGAGACGGGTATCCAACCATTCCTCATTGATAACACGGGAAACATCGGCTCCATCGGCCTCTCGTCCCAACTGCAGGGGGATGCACAGGCAGATGCATTGGACAGCTCCATTATAGATAACGCATCGGCCTCATGGAGCGTACATCGATCTCACTCTGAGTCAGCGGGCAGACCGTCCCCGACAGACACAATGCTGGGTGAGCTAAAGGATCTCCATGCCCGTATAGCATCAATACCCACTAAGGAGGATATGGAGGGCTACATCGCCCGCTAGGATTCATTATGCAGAGCGGAGATCCAAGGCCTACAATCTTCAGTTTCCCAAGTGGCTGATAGGGTGACCAGTGTGGAAACCACCATTACCTCCCACTCTGAGCATCTAACAGATCAACAACGACAATTAGACTTTCATTCTGAGCAACTATCCTTCATCTTCTACCACCTAGAAGACTCAGAGAACCGTGATCTTCAAAATAACAGCCGGGTACGAGGACTCCATGAGGCAACGGGACCACTAGACCTTGCACCTACCCTACAGGGCATCTTTAATTCTATTCTTGAGAGACCTGCTGATTCAGGAATTGCATTCGACAGAGTGCACTGTGCCCTCTGGCCAAGGTCGTCAGATCTGAATAACCCGAGAGACGTCATCTGCCGCCTTCATCTATACAGTCTCAAAGACGATATCATGCGGCGAGCTCGGATAAGGGGCTCCATAGACTTCGACGGTGCGGATATACAACTTTTAGCAGACCTGTCACGTGTCACTTTGGCAAAGCGGAGGGCCCTTCGACCATTGCTGGACGCTCTCCGGGACAAAGGGCTGGCTTATTCTTGGGTCTATCCCTTCCAGCTACAAGTCAGGCACCATAACGGGATGACCATCCTCAGAGACTTACGTGATCTACCAGTATTCACAGTGATCCTGGAACTGTCTGATGTTGGAACAATAGACTGGCCAACAATCCCGTTAACATTCACTCGGGGATGAGAAGAGTGACGACGCCAGCCATTGCCCTCGAGGGCCGGTACGACGAGGATCCCTTCGCCCTTACCCAGCCGAACCTTGAATAGCGACCTGATGTGGATTTAAGTATTTCTCCCCTCTTTCTTTTCCTCCCCTCTTATGTTCCCCTCATCTTATCCGACCTCCTCTTAACCCTTCACCTTCCCCTTCCTCTCTTCTCCCATGCTCTACCATACATAACCACTCATCCTGTTCCTGTTATACCGATTACTACCTGTTTTGCTGGTATTCATGCTTTTTCTGTAAATCAGTGATCAACCTATACCTCTTGATCATTGTATCAGACAGCAATGCAGTGGTCCTAATAGGGGGCTTCTCCGACCTCACTTAAAGGTGACACAACTGATGTCCAGCTGCCCAATCTTACTAGCTTCCATACCTGAGGGCTATTTTTCCCCTTTCTACTTCCTTTACCTAACACCTTCCCTCCCTACTCATACTACTACCATTTCATATACCCCACCCACTTCCCTTAATCGGTTGGTCTGTATTGGAACAGTGGGTCTTAATTACTTCCCTTTACACTTCGGCAGGTTATGCCAATGCACCATAGCGAACTAGACCTCCAAACCCTAACCCAGTGGTTGGAGACCATGAGTGGCTTTTAATATGCTCCAGATTTATTGCGTCGTACAGTTGGCGATAGGCCAACAAAATGCCTATAAACCATTTCACCTCCTACTGAACATATAACTAATTTGCTTTATGATATGTGTAGGAATGCAATATTTACAAGAAATTCTGCTTGCTATATAATTTCATGTTTCATGGTTAACCGATCTTTCTTTATAAGCTTTAGTTATTCACAGAATGTTGGGTCCAGGCGGACCCCGGGATGCCGTTACATCCCGCCATTGTTTGGTTTTACTCTCCCGTAGGGACACCTGTATAGCAGGTTTTGACCGGACAGTTCTTTGTAGTAATCTGTCCAGGTCTTGCTGGTCCTTGACCTAGGTTCGTGGACTTAGCCCTCTTTTTGTAAGGGCTTCACTTTTTTCCTTTCCTCTGTCCTCTGCTTTCTACACTTCCTTTTTTTCTTATCTTTTAGTGTCTTTCTATTGTTTTGTCTTCTCTCTAGCACCTCTCCTTACTAGCCGCCTCCCTCCAGCTCTCTACACAGACTTCTTGGGCTTCTTCCCCTCCAGAAGGACCACCCACCATGCCTCCCCTTAAGATAGCCTCCCTAAATGTTCGGGGATTCACTACCCCACAAAAAAGGTCGCAACTTCTTTATAGATTCCACAAAATGGGGATTCACCTCTTATTACAAGAGACACATTTTAAATCAGGCAATTTTCCCGATGTAACAAACTGATATTCCACCACATGGTACCACTCGCCAAACCCTGAAGCGAGATCTAAAGGTGTAAGCATTGCTATACATAAATCCTTGGCACACTCGGTCCTGGGGTCAGAGACTGACGACAAGGGCAGATTTCTGACACTAACGATTCGGATCTTTGATCACATCTATACCGTACGTCCCGAACATAAGGCAGGCTGACGCCTGTACACGATATTTAAAGAAAGTAGAGAAAATTGCCCAAGGTTGTAAAATTATAGGAGGTGACTTTAATCTTACCTTGGACAAAACACCTTGACTCTTCGGTTGGTAAATCTGTGATCTCTCCCACGTAGATTGGCGCGTTGCACCAGACTATGCATAATCTCAAACTGGTGGACTGTTGGCGCCTATTACACCCTAGAGAGAGAGATTACACATACTTTTCATCAGTCCACTCCACATACAGCTGGATTGATTATCTACTGATGAGTCACAGACTGTTGAGTTATGATCCCACAGCCTCGATAGGGCCCATGGTGTGGTCTGCTCACACTCCAATTTTCCTGACGTTCAATCCTCTTGACATCCCCTTACGCCCATGGCACTGGACTCTAAACCCTGACTTACTTACGGACACTGAGACTGTATGGGTGGTGACCTCGACGATCGAGGAGTTTCTGAGGGTTCACAGAGACAACGCCACTGCCCTTACCTTACAGTGGGAGGCATTGAAATGCGTCATCAGTGGGGTCTTTATTCGTGAGGGGTCCAGAATTAAGAAAGCCAAACTTGTGACTATTGATACTCTAAATTCCCAAATTCATCTACTCGAACAGGCCCATAAGGCATCCCCCACACAGGACCTTCTCCTCCGATTAAATAAACTCAAAGATGACCTCTGGAACTCTCTGGATTCGAGCTTACATTAGATTTAGGGAGAGGGTACACCACTTTTTCTATGAGTTCGCAGATAAATGCGGAGGGTCTTTACCCAGACATCTTTGACTAAAATCGCGAGCTCTTTCATTCCGCAGATCCGCTCGTTCCTACGTATAAAGGAATATCTCCCGAGTAACATTGCCGATACCTTCCGAGAATACTACAAGACCTTATAAAATATTCGTGAAGCTCCAGGGGTTGCTCCTCATGTTGATCTGGACACCCCCTTGAATGACTAACAAAAACAGCATTGCCTAGGCTGCTGGAGGGGAACGCTTCGGATTTGGACACACTGTTTACACTAGACGAGATATCTCATATTATTAAGACAACACCAATAAAGAGTCCCGGCCCGGATGGCTTCACGGCCAAATTCTACCAGATATTTTTGAACCCTCTGGCACCCTTCATGACCAAGGTCTTCAATGCAATATCTACTGACTGCCCGTTCCCTAGACAGTTTCTTGAAGCTATAATCGCTGTCATCCCAAAACCTGGCAAGGATCCTGAACAATGTGCCATCTCGTTAATCAATGTGGACGTAAAACTCTGCCAAGTCATTGGTGGTCAGATTGGGCCCTTTTCTGCCCCTGCTGATAGAAGACGATCAAGTGGGTTTTGTCCCGGGTAGAGAGGCAAGAGACAACACTCTCAAGTCCCTGCTCTTAATACCTCATCCACGTAGCTCCATGAAGCCATCTTGTATCCTGTCGGTCGATGCAGAGAAGGCCTTCGATAGGGTTGACTGTAGGTTCCTGGAGATGGTCTTGTAGAACTCCGGGCTGGGACCTATGTTTCGCAGTAGTGTTAGGTCATTATACTCAGCACCCTCAGCTGAGGTTAGATGTAACGGCGTTCTATCAGATTCTTTTAATATATACAACGGTACACGTCCGGGGTGTCCTCTGTTTCCCCTGCTGTATGCCCTGGTAATGGAGCACTTAGCCAACGCATTGCGCCTGAACCCTGATATCCATGGGATTACGGTCTTCAATCGGACATACAAGATCGCTTTATATGCCGACGATCTTTTGATCTATATCACTGACCCAGAGACCTTGATCCCTAATATCCTGAAAGAGTTCGAGGTATACGGTAGGCTCAGTAACTTTAGCGTCAACTTAACGAAATCCGAGCTACTGAACTATAGTCTGTCACAAAGACGGGTACAAAATCTACGAGAGGCCTTCCCTTTTCAGTGGAGTGCCCCCTCCCTATCTTATTTAGGTATACATTTGACGGCGGACACTTCCCTTTTATACGACTTGAATTATAAACCTCTCCTGTTGAAGATCTCTACAGACTTGACTTCGTTTGAAAACCGCTCACTGTCCTGGTTTGGACGCAACAACTTACTAAAAATGGATGTACTCCCCAAACTTTTGTATTTGTTCCAGACAGCCCCGATAGCGCTCCCTCGCTCCTTTTTTACTCGTTTACAATTATGCACAAAATTTATCTGGAAACGTACCAGACCGCAATTGGTCTACAAAATTTTGACCAGACCTAAACACAGAGGGGGAATGGGTCTTCCTGACTTTCGGCTTTACCATGCCACGGCTCTCCTATCGAGGATGTCTGACTGGTTCCATGGGCGGGCGTTGAAACAGTGGGTCCATTTGGAACATGATCTGGTGGGTTGGGCTCTTACCTCCCTTTCATGGGTTATACAATCGAGCTGCCCAAACACTCTTTGGACATCGGTTCTAACTAGGGATTTGCTTCGAACCTGGGATATGTTGAACCGGCAATTCACTATGTCACTCCCCCGGGGCCCGATGACACCGCTTTTCGATAACCCGGACTTTCCGCCAGGGGTTCAGACCGATCGCTTTTTGATTTGGAATGCCGCAGACAGACCAAGAATATCCCAAGCTTTGCTAGGCTCCGATTCAGAACCCCCTCTAGCCTCCTTTATCTCGGAGACAGTGGGGCGTCCCGTTCGCTGGTTTGAGTATTTCCAGTTTAGGTCTTATGTCTCCTCCTCCGGTAGCCCATCTGCCCTTTTAGGCACATGCTCCCCTTACGAATCGTTGCTTATTTCAGATACAGCTCCAACGCATATGATCTCTCGGGTGTACGCATATCTAACTATGATTGATACGACGAGATTTTTATGGTACATAACTGAATGGGAGTGGGACGTTCGGGCTGAGATATCGGCGATGGACTGGAATAAATCCTTTTATTGTTCACACAAAATGTCCTTGGCCTGTAAAGCCCAAGAAACTAACTTTAAACTACTCACCAGGTGGTACAGGTGCCCCCGAGAACTCAAAAAAATATTTCCTGAGATCTCCGAGGTTTGCTGGATGTGTGAAAAAAAATGTAGGATCTCCACTTCACGTCTGGTGGACATGTCCCCCAATACTAGCTTTGTGGCGTAGAGTGTTCGACCTTTACACCACCATTTCTGGCGAAACGATCCCCTTCACACCCCAAATTGGATTGCTCTCTATAATCCCGGGCTCCTTCAAGGGGATTAAACTTGGATTGTTACATCACTGCCTTACTGCTGCCAGATCTATAATACCAAGAAAATGGCTTACATCAACATGTCCCTCCATTCTGGACTGGGTCAAAGAGATGGACTTAATCTGTAGAATGGAGAGACTCTCTATTCACTCGGATGCCCAGACAGATAAATACTTCCGAACCCGAACATGGCAGATCTGGCTGCTGTTCCGGGAGTCCCCTGAGTTCGGCGCAACCCTAAGAAATTAGACCTGTTGATTAATGTTCCACACTTACATGAACTGAGTGATGGAGTGGAGGCGACCTATTTTTATCCTTACTCCTCCCCCTTCTCCTATATTAGTATTCTCTTTAGACTTTCTCTCTTTTTCTCTTTTCTTTTCTTCCCACTATTATTACTTTTCTCAAGTTCTTCCTTTCTTCCCTTCAACAATATGTTACAATAATTAATATTTGCTTGTTTATTTAGTTTGCCATTGTCACGACTAACTTAAACTGAGAAACATCTAGCCTCAAAGACAAACTATTTTGATGGCATTACCAAGGTTGCGTTAGCACGTGTTTTCTTTTGTATTTTGGCTTTTGTTTTCTGACAGGGCTAGTGAATGTTACTATAGATTTCTCAATTTGCAGAATCCTTTAAGTATGAGTGCTAATGATCAGATTTGACTCTGTTTGTGTATTCCTGCCTTTAATACTAATAAAGATTTTCTGAAATATAATAGTTTGGAAAAAGGGTAGTAAGGCTGCCTTCACACTTGCAGATGCATCTGCAGCGTTTTGCAGATGCATCTGCAAGTATCAGCATGCAGACCGCGGTCCCTATGTTTATAATAGGGCGCACCGCGGTCTGAATGCTCTCATTGATTCCTATATGTGAGCCGTAAGCAGGCGTATGCCTGCTGACAGATCACACACTCCCGCCCCGCACCTTGGACGCAACATCTCGCGTCCATAGTGCGGGCGGGAGAGTGTGATCTGTAAGCAGGCATACGCCTGCTTACGGCTCACATATAGGAATCAATGAGAGCATTCACACCACGGCCGTGGTCTGCATGCTGATACTTGCAGATGCATCTGCAAAACGCTGCAGATGCATCTGCAAGTGTGAAGCCAGCCTAAGAGCTATTAACCCTATAAGACCAGTGCCTTGTAGATTTCGACAGAGGACCTGTATAAAGTGAATGTTAGAGGCCAGCATATATTCACCTGCTTTCTCTTTGTCTTTTTGGATTGAGGTTGGAGGAGTGGAACATAGTAAACATTAATCATTTTGGGTTGGATACGTTTAATTCCCAGGATAAATTTGTAAAGCGGACTAAGAGGAAATTTTTGTACAAAGAGAAATCCCTCATGGTGTTAGTTTACACACTTAGTCATATGAGAAAGTTTGGGCACCCCTCTTAATCTTACTCTTTTTTTTTTTTTGTTTGTTTAAAATTGTTTTTTTGCAACAGCTATTTCAGTGTGATATATGTAATAACTGATGGACATAGTAATATTTCAGGATTGAAATGAGTTTTATTGTACTAACCGAAAATGTGAAATATGCATTATTTAAAAAAATTGACAGGCGCAAAAGTATGGGCACCTCAACAGAAAAGTGACCTTAATATTTAGTAGATCCACCTTTTCCAAAAATAACAGCCTCTAGTCGCTTCCTGTAGCTGTTAATGAGTTCCTGGATCCTGGATGAAGGTATTTTTGACCATTCCTCTTTACAAAACAATTCCAGTTCAGTTAAGTTTGATGGTCGCCGAGCATGGACAAAACATTCCACAGATGTTCAATGATATTCAGGTCTGGGGACTGGAATGGCCATTCCAGAACATTGTACGGTAATTGTTCCTCTGCATGAATGCCTGAGTAGATTTGGTTGAATCAGTTTTTATTCAGACATAAGTAAATGTTAAGACAGATTTATCATACAATAAAGGAAAAACTGTCAAATTATAACACGTTATAGAAATCTACATGACCTCAAGATTTTAAAGACTCAGTACATATTGCCACTTCTGAACCTAAATTATAAATTTCGTACATGAATCTTAATGTACTATAATCAAAATAAAGAAAAAGACAAAGGACAAATTGTTTATGGCGGAAGAGGTCGTTGGTTGATGAAAGCAATCAACCAAAGGTCCTTGAGGCTAGACCTAGACCTCCTCCCTGTACCACAGCTTAACAACCATTAATATGAAATAACACTTCAAATTCCTAGAGAAAACAAAGAAAGAAAAGAAAGTAAAGTTTAGAGAAACAGAAATAGAATCCAGATAATCCCAGGTTGGATAAGTTTAGAGAAGTCGGACAAGATCAAACACTTCCTCGCTGTTCATTGATCGTATTAGACAACGAAGTGCCTACTCTAATGTAATTATAATATTTAAAAATATGAGAGGTTTGTACAGAGTTTCTTTTGTATCTTAGTTATTTAATAATAATGATGCCTTTCGAACATGCGAACTAACTCGTACGAGACCACCCCAGATAGAGGGGAGGCCCCCCGCGAGACCCGCCAGCGGCATCCCCAGACCCCCCACCCACAAACTCAGGCCAGCCTTCTCTTCAAGTCCTCGGACTCCCGGAAAAGTATCCAGGGAGACCAAAGGCGACAGTGTCTGTCAACACTATTCATATCTGGAGAGCTTTAGCTGATGATATCCTCCATCCTACACACATGACTCAATTCGGCTACTAGTTCCATTTTGGATGGGTGCCCTGTGTTTCTCCATCTTCTGGCAATCAGAGTTCTGGTCGCGGATAGAAAGTACCTAGACAAACTGCCTTTGTATCCTGAAATTGAGATGTCTATAAGATTAAGTAAAGCCGCAGGTGCTAGTAAAGTTAAGCGGGTTGATGTAGATAATTCCAATAGGTCAGACACCTCCCTCCAGAATGGTTGGATTTGTGAACACTCCCACCATATATGTAGATATGAGCCTCGGGCAATGTTGCATCGCCAGCAGCGATCGAATAATGATGGGAAGATTTGATTTAGTTCTGCCGGACATCTGTACCACCTCACCAGTACTCTGAAATTCCTTTCATGGTATGTAGCTGAATTAGCTGATTTTTTTTGTAAACAGTAGAATTTTGTCCCAGTCTAATGGAGAGAATTCCCTTTGGGAGATCCTTTTCCCATTTTATTTTATAATTGAGCGAGTATTTATCAGTGGTCTCAAGTGAACTTTGAAACATGGTATATAAAACCGAGATTGTGTGCGGGATAGGACCTCTCTCCAAGCAAAGTCTCTCAAAGGCTGTTGGTTGTCTGGTGATTTCCGACCATTGTAATGAATTGATATAGCTGCATAGTCTGGCATGGTAGAGCCATGCACCCGGAGGAAGCCTGAGTAGATTTGGAGCGGTGTTTTGGATCATTGTCTTGCTGAAAGATCCATCCCCGGCATAACCTCAACTTTGACACTGATTCTTGAACATTATTCTCAAGAATCTGCTGATACTGAGGGGAATCCATGCGACCCTCAACTTTAACAAGATTCCCGGTGCCGTCATTGGCCACACAGCCCCAAAGCATGATGGACCCTCCCCCAAATTTGACACTGAGTAGCAAGTGTTTTTCTTGGAATGCTGTGATTTGTGGCGCCATGCATAACGCCTTGTTGTATGACCAAACAACTCAATCTTTGTTTCAACAGTCCACAGGACCTTCTTCCAAAATGAAACTGGCTTGTCCAAATGTGCTTTTGCATACCTCAGGCGACTCTGTTTGTGGGTGCATGCAGCAATGGCTTCATTTGCATCACTCTCCCATACAGCTTCTCCTTGTGCAGTGTGCGCTGTATTGTTGACCGATGCACAGTGACACCATCTGCAGCAAGATGATGCTGCAGGTCTTTGGAGGTGGTCTGTGGATTGTTCTTTACTGTTCTCGCCATTCTTCTTCTCTGCCTTTCTGATATTTTTGTTGGCCTGCCACTTCTGGCCTTTACAAGAACTGTCCCTGTGGTCTTCCATTCCTCACAGTGGAAACTGACAGGTTAAATCTCTGAGACAACTTTTTGTATCCTTCCCCTGAACAACTATGTTGAACAATCTTTTTTTTCAGATCATTTGAGAGCTGTTTTGAGGAGCCCATGATGCCACTCCTCTGAGAAGATGCAACTAGGAGAACAACTTGCAAGTGGACACCTGAAATAGCTTTTCTCATTATTGGATACACCTGGCTATGAAGTACAAAGCTCAATGAGGTTACCAAACCAATTTAGTGCTTCAGTAAGTCAGTAAAAAGTAGTTAGGAGTATTCAAATCATGAAAATCAGAAGGGTGCCCATATTTTGGCACCTGTCAAATTTTGAAATAATGCATATTTCACATTTTTGGTTAGTACAATAAACCTCATTTCAAACCTGAAATATTACTGTGTCCATCAGTTATTACATATATCACACTGAAATAGATGTTGCAAAAAAACAATTTTAAACAAAAAAAAAAAGAGTAAGATTCAGAGGGGTGCCCAAACTTTTTCACATGACTGTATATATTTTAAATGCGTACAAAATAATTTGCATTGAATATATGAAGGTCAATGGAGGCAATACTATGGCAATGTATGTATTTGGTCAGCCTCTGATGGTTTCCCCAGAGGGAATGCTCTAAATGTTTTTATTGTGTGAGATTTAATAAAGGATATTTGAAATAAATATTTGGATTATGAATCTTTCCTGAGTGAGGGGGGAAAAAGATACCCGATCTTGTTTTTTGTGATGCGTCATAAGGAAAGCAAATAGTAAGAAAAGGGGACTTGTTTTGAGCCAAAGAATAAACGTGTCTGATCACTTTTACTAAATAGTGAATGGTGTATAAAAATAAAAAAAATCCTGAATTGCTGTTTAATGTTCATTCTGCCTCCAAAATTTGGAAGGAAAAAACATCCAAATACGTTATCTTCCCTGAAAATAACAAGAATTTCATCTCATCCAGCAAAAAACAATTCCTCATATGATTGTCATCAGAAATATAGAAGAGTATAGCTCTCAAAATATGATGATGCAAAATATTTTTTGTTAAAAAAATAAATAAAAATGTTTTAGTGTGATAGGAGCCAACCATAAAAAAACCTATGTAACTATGTAATTGCACTGACCCCAAGAATAAAGGCATGTGATCACATTGCATGGTGAACAGCATACTCCCCCACCCAAACACACACACAATTCTTGACCTCTTGATTTCTTCTCAATCCCAAAGATCACTGTAAAGCGGCCGTCACACGCACAGATATCTTGAACGATATTGTAAGCGATCACGTGGACGCGCGATCGCTTACAATATCGCTCACATCGCTGGTGAGCTGTCACACAGACAGACTCACCAGCGATGTGGACCAGCGAGATCGCTGGTTACTATGGTACACATCGGGTTACTAGGCGCCGCGCGCCGCTTAGTAACCCGACGTTTACCATAGATACCATCTCCCAGCATAGGCTCTGCCTCTGGGAGATCGTTCATCGTGGTGTCATACACCACGATGAAGCAGATCGTGACATCGTTCATCGCTAGATCTGAGCTCCGGAGCTCAGATCTGCGATGTCACGATCAAGCGATTTTACATAGTAAAATCGCTTGATTACATGCAACGATGCCAAAACGATATCGCTTAAGCGATCAAAAAGGAGATCGCTTAAACGATATCGGGCTTAAAATCGTTGCGTGTGACGGCCGCTTAAGGCTCTGCTGACATTTGTCCCGCTATTGTGCTACTTTGGGGCTTTGTATATGGAGTCTGAAAACTATTCTAGAAATATCTTTGTTTCAAGAGTCAAATTGGGCTCCTACTCTCCTGAGTCTCGCTGTGTGGCTTAGCAGTATTGTACTGCCATGTGGACTATTGCCACGTTTAGTAGAAATTGTGTAACAAATTATGGTTCTGTTGCTTCCCATTACCAATGTGAAAATGCAACATCAGGGGCTAAAACAAAAGTTTTGAGGTAAATAATTATTTTTCTTCAGTGCCCAATGGTATAAAATTCTGTGACAACCTGTAGTATCAATATGATCACTGCACCTATAAAAGAATTTATTGAGGGGAGTAGTTTGTACAATGGGTTCATTTATGGGGGGATGGGGGGCTCTTCTTTCCTGACATCTCAGGGGCTCTGCCTATGCGACATGGCACCCTTAAACCATTCCAACAAAATCTGAACTCTGATGTGGAGCACCTTCCCTTCTGAGCTTTGCACTGTGCCTCAAAAGTAGTTTCATCTACATATGGGTCATTGATGTACTCAGGAGAAATGCACGCTCCATTTTCTCAGGTTACCCTTGTAAAAATAAAAAAAATTGATGCTAAATCTACATTTTTGTGGCAAAAATGTCTTTTCATTTTCACAACTAAATGTTATAAAATTCTGTGAAGCACCTGAGGGGTGTAGTTACCAAAATGGAGTCACTCAGAATGGGTCACAGTTAACAGTGGGGTACCACAGGGGTCAGCCCGCTTCTTTTTAACATATTTATTAATGACCTTGTAGGGGGCATACAGAGTAGAATCTCAATATTTGCAGATGACACTAAACTCTGCAGGGTAATCAATACAGAGGAGGACAATTTTATATTACAGGAGGATTTATGTAAACTAGAAGCTTGGGCTGATAAATGGCAAATGAGCTTTAATGGGGATAAATGTAAGGTCATGCACTTGGGCAGACGAAATAAAATATATAATTATGTGCTTAATTGTAAAACACTGGGAAAAACTGTCACTGAAAAAGACCTGGGTGTATGGGTAGATGACAAACTCACATTTAGTGCTCAGGGTCAGGCAGCTGCTGCAAAGGCAAATAAAATAATCGGATGCATTAAAAGAGGAATAGATGCTCATGAGGAGAACATAATTCTACCTCTATACAAGTCACTAGTGCGACCACACTTAGAATACTGTGTACAATTCTGGTCTCTGGTGTATAAGAAAGACATAGCTGAACTAGACAGGGTCTAGAGAACAGCGACCAAAGTCCTTAGAGGACTGAGGGGTCTGCAATACCAAGACAGGTTATTAAACTTGGGGTTATTTGGTTTGGAAAAATGAAGGCTTATGAGTGATGTTATAATAATGTATAAATATGAGGGGACAGTACATAGACCATTTTAATGATCTTTTCACTCTTAGGCCTGAGACGGGGACAATGGGGCATCCTCTACATCTGGAGGAAAATCATAATCACAGATGTGGATTCATCATAGTCACAGATGTGGATTCTTTACAGTAAGAGCACTGAGACTATGGAACTATCTGCCACATGATGTAATGAGTGAGTCACTACTAACATTTAAGAATGGCCTGGATGCCTTTCTTGAAAAATATAATATTACCGGTTAAATATACTAGATTCTTTGATAGGGTGTTGATCCAGGGAACTAGTCTGATTGCCGTGTGGAGTCAGGAAGGAATTTTTTTCCCCAATGTTGAGCTTAGTGTTGCCACATGTTTTTTTTTGCCTTCCTCTGGATCAACATGTTAGGCTATGGGTTGAACTAGATGGACTTAAGGCCCCGACTTGAGATGGACTTACACGGGGAAACATCGCCGGCAACTCAGGGGCGTTGTTATATTGAAGCGACATCGCTGGAGAGTTGTCCCGTGTAACAGAGTGATTTCAATGGCGATAGTTGCTTCAGAAACATCGCCTGGTTTCAGGACAATGTCATGAAACCTGGCGATGTTGCTCAGGCGATCTGCCTGAATCACCCTGTCTGACATCGCAACAGCGATGTTGCAAGGAACTTGCCCCATTGAGTCCAATGTTAAGGATTGCTGCCAGGGTTAAATTCAACCCTGGCAGCGATAGTTACTTTCAACATCGCAGCTGTGTTGCCGGCGATGTCTCCTCATCTGACAGCTCACCATCGATCTAAAAACGCGCGCACTCCTGTCAGTTGCCGGAGATGTTTATCCGTTTAACGGGGCCCTTAAGGTCTTCCTTCAACCTTAAGTATTTAAATACTATGTTACTATGATACTTGTGGGGGGTTTCCACATTCTAGCTGCATCATGGACTATGCAAATACTATATTTACATTCTCTGTGGATTCCAGACAATTTTTCACTCTAAGGGCCCCTTTACACGCCTCCACTGAAAGGTAGCAACTGCCTTGCATTGGGGATAGTTATGCCTGTTGCTATGAAATTGCTACGAAATGGCGGCTTTTAAATAGGGAAATGCCTTCCTGTGTCCTGTAGTGGACTCAGATACCTGTTGCTGAGCCGTGCTCAAAAACCGACGGCATCAGAAAGGCACAATTGCCATGGTAGTGGCGTCTAAACGGGGCACAGGCATGGATGTTGCGTCGCCTAGTGAACTCCCAGGGGCGTCGTGGATACCACGCCCTATCAGCGATCATTGGTGAGGGCTACTGTGTAACCATTGGCTGTCCCTGCACAGGGCGCCATATTAAAAGAGCTAACCATTCACACTACACAATTGCAATGGCGTCATGTATTAGCCAGCCTTCCTGCGCAGGCTGGCCAATCATGATGCTATTGCGTTGTCCAATCAACGTACGAGCGTCACGGAATACACAAGTCTGCCATGCCTATGTACTTGCGGCGCGAAATATGTACGCCCATATTCCTTTGTGGTAGCGACGTGTAAACCAGGGAAGGTATTCAACAGGAAGTAAGCCGCAGGAGCTGTCAACACTTCCGGGGAACGCAGATACTTTCTGTGGACATCGCAATGGCGGCGTCTATATGCGGCATTAGCGATCAGTATCCACCGTTAAAAATGTGCGCGTGCCTGTGCTGTGGATACCTAATGCTAGCCACAGTGGAGGCGTGTAAAGATACCTTAAAAGATAAATGGTGTTCCTTTCCTTCTGAGCCCTACTGTTTTGCTCACACAGTCGTTTTCCACCACATATGGTGTATCATCATACTCAAGAGAAATTACACAATAATTGTTCAGTCCATTTTCTTCTGTTGTAAGTGTCAAAGAAATATGGCAAAAGCAAAGTTTTTGTCGAAAAAAGTAAAATGTTAATTTTTTTTCTTTCCACATTGCTAAAATTCAGTGTTTCTCAACTCCAGACCTCAAGACGTACCAGCAGGTCATGTGTTCAGGATTTCCACTCTCGTTGCACAGGTGATGTAATTATCACCTGTACAATACTTAATAAATCCTAAAAACATGACCTGTTGATGGGTCTTGGAGTTAAGAAACACTGCTTTAATTGATGTGAAGAACCTAAAGGATTAATAAACAGAATAAATGGGATTCATGGAAGCGTTCCATAGTTATTACCGCCTAAAATGACACTGGTTGGATTTGAAAAATTAGCTTAGGGGCCTTTCACACTTACGTTTTTTTCCTGATCTGGAAAAAACCTGATTCTTACAGGATTCATTTTTTCGCCCATTCACTTTAATAATTTCAGGAAAAAACCTGAAGCAACTAGATTCTACCTGAAAGCATTAAAATGAATGGGCGAAAAAATGAATCCTGTAAGAATCAGGTTTTTTCCTGATCTTCCAGATCAGGAAAAAAACGCAAGTGTGAAAGGCCCCTTAGTTATGAAGGCAAAAATACAGTAGGTTATGGCATGAAAAGTTGGGGTATGTGCACACAAGGTGTTTTGCTGCGGCCAAAAAATGCAGCAAAACCTGTATAGGTTTCTAGTATCTCTAGATTTCTTGACATGAGATTTTGATGTGTTTTTTGCACAATTGTGTGTGCACAGCTTTTACCTGAAGCACATAGGTTTTGCTGGAAAGTAAAAACACAGGTTTAGATTAGCATACATTAGTATAAACCATAGGAAAAACGCACTTTGTGCACATAGCTTTATGGGAAAAAAATCTGAATGCTTCATATATTTTTCTTTAGAGTATCTATATAGTCCCTTTCTAATATGCAGCGGATTGTTGGTGAGACAAGATCCTGAGACCCTCACCAATTGCTTAAAGCAGTATTTCCCAACGCCAGTCCTCGAGAGGCACCAACACTGCATGTTTTCAGGATTTTTTTTAAATTTAATCACCTGCACAGGTGATAACACCTTTGCAATAAGTGTTGCTGTCTCGGATGGTGGGTTTACACACACCAATTTATCTGTTCAATCTCTGAACCAATCTCTGGTTGCAGTGAAATCATGAATACATTGCTCCATGTTGTACACAGCCACAAAATGAAGCAATGTATCCATGATTTCACTGCAACCAGAGATTGGTTCAGAGATTGAACAGATAAATTGGTGTGTGTAAACCCACCATCAAGGACTGGAATTGAAGAACGGTGGCTTAAAGGGAACCAACCACCAGGATTTTACCACCTATAAAGCAGTGCAGCAGGTGATTAATGTGTTTTTTTTTTCTCTTATTCCTCCCCTGTGGACTTGTCTTTCTGCTGTAACCCGAACCCCCTGCCCTATCCCTCTCATCCACTATGTATACCGCTTTTAACAGTTCAGTACATTACAGAACTTTCAGAATAGGCATAACTTGCGCTCCTACGCAAACTACATAGCGGCAAAGACATCTCCACTCTGGCTGAAAAAGCCGACGGGACTTCAAACTCTTTATAATAAATAGTAGTTTTTAAACAATCATGCAGCCCCTCTCCAGGTCTCCACATATTACATACAAGCTCACTATTCTCCAGTTCGAACGCACCCTTCAGGTTCCTAAAGAGCAGAAATCCCCCATTTTGGACATCACACCCCTCAAGGCTTTTGTACCCATGGGTACTTACAGAATTTCATAGCAAGATCATTGTATTGAAGAAAGAGAAAAAAATTCACCTACCGTAATTGTAGATTTCCCCTTTTTGTATTATTATTATTTTTTTTTTTTTTCAAGAGTTAGTGCAAATAAATGGACCATACAGTTAGTTCCCCTCTTATATTTCTGAATGCACCTATACTCCATATGTAGTGAAAAAAATAAAATCTGTTTGGCCAAACTACTGAGCTCAGAAGGGAAGAGCGACATTTGCTATTTGGTGTGTAAAATGGACTTTAATAGATTGCACACACATGTGTAAATAGCATTGTTTAAGTTATAGCGCTTCCAAAATAGCATAAACCACCACAAACGACCCCATTTTGGAAACTTGAATCCAGGAATTCATATAGGGATGTCTTGAGCATCTTCAACCCATCAGTACTTCACACAACTTAAAATGTAGACGTAAACTTGAAAATTGCATCTTATTTGTGCTGTTTTAGCACCAAATTTGTAATTTTTACAATGGATAATAGGAGAAAATGGACCCCACAATATATTGCACGATTTTTACCGAACGCTGGGATGCTTTATATGTTGTCGGAAGCTACTGTTTAACCACACATCAGGACTGAGCAAGAAGGAGTGCTATTTGGCTTTTGGAGCACATATTTTGCTAGAATAATTTGCAGATCATATTTTTGGAGCCCCTAATTGCCTAAATGGCCAGAACTACAGGTACATCCAAAAAGTGCTTCCGTTGTAAAAAAAATACACCTCACAATAAATTAATCTACTACTGTGGCTATTTTGTAACTTCCACGGGGTACTTTGTGCCAGATTGTTATTCTGGCAACATGCACCCCATAAATGTAGGTTTTTCCCAGAAACATATGGCTGCAAATTGTGGTGTACACCCAGCATGACTCAGAAGGAAGGGTGCATTTGGATTTGGGAGCGCAGATGTCACTGGCTTTTATTTGAGGGGATGGGAGCCTTGTTGCTCTTCCAAAGTCTTTTGTCTACTACTAATGTGAAAATCCCCCATATTTCTAATGACTGATGATGGACCTGAGGGGGGAAAGGGGCTTGTTTTGTGCAAGATTAGTTAGGAGCTTTATTGGTAGCATTTTGTGGTACGTAACCAATTTTTATCGCTTTCAGTATAAGGCTGGGATTACAATTTTATTTTCTACACTGAGCACTTGCAAAAATGCGATACAGCTGAAACGCTCAACGGAACCCATGGAGGTGTGAGTGAAATCCACTCCTATGTCATGCGAACTCCAAATTATCTTTAACGAGCGATCGTGAAGACTCAAAGCTGCACAACATGCTTGTGGTTGTAGTCAGTGACATCTGCCTTTATTAGCATATGTGTAAGAAGTGTAACAGGACAAAGAGAAGGTTTGGCTTCAATCCATTAGCCAATAGGAACAAAAGGGGCGTGAACATTAATGTGATCTTACCCGCCCCTCCACTGCAGCCTGACGTTACGATTTCATGACGTAAAATGGATGCTAAACATCACAAAATGGTTTCCGTTCTCTCACAGGAGTTTTGTTTGAAGTGCAGTTTTTGGCACTGTCATAGAAACCCTGATGTAAATACTCAGCGGAGAGCTGATAAGAAATGTGAACTATGGCCAGTTTCACACTTGCATTCGGGACGCAGCGTTTGCGAACGCAGCCAAACATATGCGTACTGCATCCCTATGTTTAACATGGGGGTGCATGGTACCTGCGTTTGACTGTGTTCGCATGCATTATGTTCGGATGTGCATATTCTCGGGGCCCTCTGAACGCAACATGTTGCATTTTTTTTGTGTCTCAGGAGGCTTACTTCATACGCAATCGTCCTGAAGCACACAAAGAATGCACAGCAGTGAATGGAGACACACTGCCATCTGCACACTATCGCAGCAAACACAGCGCTTGTGTTTTTTTTTTTTTTTTCTAGTTGTGTCGAAATCCACAGCTTCTTGAGCCATTTCCTGTGCTGGATTGTGAGTGTCATCTCACTCTCGCTTAGTTTTCAATGGCCGGTAATACATCCCTATGGGCAATAATTCTGTCAATGCAAGCAGATAATTTTGTCAACGCAGTGTTATTTATCTGTATGTTTTGCCATGCGTTTACATCTGCAGGTGACCTGCAGCGTTTACAAACTCTAATATGAAAGTAACCTATGCCTTATACCGATTATTGGGAAGTAGAATGAATACGTAAACAAGAACATCGTGCTTATCGTGCAGTATAATCAATGGGACAGCCTTACTCTTTGGGTCTGTATGATTAGAGCAGGGAGCGACGGAGAGGTGTGTTACATCTTTTATATTTTGTTTGTGTGCACAAGGATGGGGCCATATCCAGGATGGAGGGGGTCTTATCCAGGCAGGGGGGCTAAATACCAGGATGGAGGACCATAAAAAGGATTGGGAAGGGCAGTAGAACAGGATGTGGGACCATATCCAGGATGAGGATTATAAACCAGGATGAAGGGGGACTATATCCTGGATGAGGACATATATTACCTGGAAAGGGCCAGGATGGGGACATTACTCCAATAAGTGTCAGCAACAGACACCCCTCTCCATAACAGTGCATTAGAACCACATTTTAATTTTTTCCCCATATTTTCCTCCTCTAAAATCTGGGTGCTTTTATGGTCTGAAGAATATGGTACATGTTTTGTTTGCTTATTTTTGTAATAACACAAGGCTGCACTTTTAATGGTGAAACAGGTATATGTACGCTCTTGCTGTTACTTTTTTTACATTATCACTTAGTTCTGCTGTGAGACATGAATATTTTTTTAAAATGGGCTGTCTTTAAGGGTTAAAATAAGCTCTGGAGGAGTCTCATGCAGATCTGTGTCCGGCCCATAGTTCTTAACAGCACATTTGCATATAATGATAAATAATATTTATTCACTTATATAGCACTATTAGCAATTCTGTCCCCATTGGGGCTTACAATCTAAACATCCTATCAGTATGTCTTTGGAGTGTGGGAGGAAATTGAAGAACCTGGAGGAAACCCACATAAACACGGGGAAAATACTGTATACAAACTCCTTACATTATCATCTTTGGTGGAATTTGAACCCAGAACACCAGCGCTTTCACACTATCATGCCACCTTGCATATAAGAATCGTGGATATCTCTGGAAATAAGACCTCTGATTTCATATGTCAAGGTTTTATTTTATTCAGCTTCGTCTGACCCACATGCTTATGTATACAGCTTAGGAAGGCTGAACTTCATGATCTTTTAAGAGATTGGCGGGGGTCTCGGGATCTGGTCTCCCCAACAATTTGCCGCTATAAAGGCCCCGATACATGCAGCGATATCGCTAACGATATCGCTGCGACGTCACAGGTTTTGTGACATTGCAGTGACCTCGCAGCAATGTTGCTGCGTGTGACATGCCGCAGCGATGAGATCGCTATGGAATGGCTAGGACTATTTTTTGGTCGCTGGTCTGCAGCTGTCACGTATGCATCGGCATGTGTGACAGGGGCAAGCGATCCCCAGTCTGCGCCCGAGACCCTGAACAATCCAAGTGACTGTCGGGCGCATCTCTAGGTGATCACTGGTAAATATGCCTGTGTGGCATCTCACCAGTGATCACACCCGTTGGTCGGGTCGCTGAAACATCGCTATGTGTTACCCGGCCTTTAGGAAGGAACTAGGTAAACCAATGATAAATGAATAGATATTAAATAATAAGTAATTCTGTAGCTACTCTAAATGTAAATGAGGTAGTCAGATTGTCCCATGAGTCCTTTATTTTAAGAGATGGGGGAGGTGAAAGAAAACTAAATATAATTGACATGGACACATCACATCTACCCCATAAAATGTTATTTATCCCACAAGGAGAATGTTACCAAAAAAAATATCTGAGAGGGTGCTTGCTGTGCAAATGTATTTTGTAATGAGATGAAGTTGACTTCTGCTGTACTGTGTACTGTTACCTCTATTGGTCTGTGTTCTGATCTGACTGCAGAGCTGTATGTGATTGAGAGCAAATTATCAAGCATTACATGTGACAATGGTAACAACCCCTTTCGTTTTAAATCAGCTCTAGAGCCAGATTCTCATGCAGATCTAGGTCTGGCCCATAAATCTTAACAGCTTATTTGCACACAAGAAAAATGTGCAGCAAGACTTTGAAATGCAGATATTAAGGTATCCTTTTATTCAACTTTCTATGACCTACATACTAATATAGATGGTTTAGGAGGGTTAATCCTAGTGATGGATTCCATTTAAAAAAAACTTCTGTGCTAAAGTTCTCAGCTTAGTACATGAAAGCAGTACAGGTGTTCAGTAAAGTCTGAGCCTCCACACATAATGGAGTACAGACCCATAGGCATTATTTGAGCCTGTATACCTTTGTGGATGTGGGTCATGCAGGTGCTTAGTGCGTCTGCTAAACACTGCAATACGCTTTTTTTTTCTTTTTGAATTTTTTGTATTTCATGCAAACACTAGGTATTTTAGGATATGCATACAGTCATGAACAAAAGTGTTGAGACGTTTGAAATTATTCCAGAGAATGAAGTATTTTTCCCAGAAATGTATTGCAATTTCATTTATCTTGTTATAAATGTTTATTCTCTTTGTGTGTATTGAAACAACACCAAAAAATTTGAGAAAAAAGGTAAATTGGACATAATTTCATGCCAAACTACAAAAAGGGGCCAGACAAAATTGTTGGCACCCTTAAATTAATATTTGATTGTGCAACCTTTGGAATAAATAAAAGCAATTAGTTGCTTGCTATAACCATCAACTAGCTTCTTCCACCTCTCAACTCGAATTTTGAACCACTCTTCTTTTGTAAGACAGTTCAAAGACCCTCATGTATGAAGCGTGTCTTCTCCCAACAGTAATTTTAAGGTTTGTCCGCAGGTGTTCTATGTAATAAAGATCCGGACTGATTGCTGGCCACCTCAGAACTCTACAGCAGTTTGTTTCCATCTGTTTCTGGATGCTTCTTGAAGTATGTTTGGTGTCATCATCCTGCTGGAATACCCATGCCTAGGGCACAAACCCAGCTTTCTGACACTTAGGACTATATTAGCACCCAAAATCCTTTGGTAATCTTCAGCTTTCATGATGTTTTGCAGAGAATCAAGGCACCCAGTGCCCAAGGCAGCAAGACAACTCCAAAATCTCTTTAAACCTCCACCATATTTAACTGTAGATACTGTGCTCTTTTCTTTGTAGCCCTCTGTGTTCGGTATCTTGTGTTCTCTATCTTGGTCTCATCTATTCACAAAACGCTTTTTCAGAAGGATTTTGGCTTACTCGTATGCATTCTAGTTTTTTTGTGTTTCTGTGACAGAAGTGGAGTATTCCTGGACCTCCTGCCATAACAATTAATTTAATTCAATGGATAGTTCATGCTGACACTGATGCACCATGAGCCTGCAGGACAGCTTGACCCTCTTTGGAACTTGATTGGGGCTGCTTATCTATCATCTGGACTATCCTGTATTGCAACCATTCATCAATTTTTCTCTGCTGTCTACATCCAGGGAAATTGGCTACAATGCCATGGGTTGTAAACTCCTTGGTTATGTTGCGCACTGTGGACAAAGGAAAATTAAGATCTCTGGAGATGGACTTGTAACCTTAAGATTGAGGACTTGAGAGCTAAAATTGTTTAAAAGTTTCAGCAGACATTTCTTTCTGTTCTCCATGCTTAGTGTGGCAGTCACAATGCAAATATTGAGTTAACTTCACCCCTTTTATCTGGTTTCATGTGTGATTTTCATAATGCTCACACCTGTTACTTGTAAGATTGAGGAGCATCACATACTTGAAACAAAGTTGTTTTCCCACAATTTTGGAAAGGTGTCGACAATATTTTTCCCATTTTTGTCGATTTGTGTGCAAATTGTCACTTCAGTGAGGAAGTAGATGAACTCTAGTGCCACCTATTGAAGGTAGGGGCATAACTACAATAGGTGCAGGGGTTGCAATCCCACCCGGGCCCTGGAGCCTCGGGGCCCCCAAAAGTCCCTTTGTTGTATGGAAAAAGACAACTGCTATTAAAGATTTGCAATACTTCGGGTCCCCGTTGGAGCTTTCGCATCGGGGCCCATGTGCTTCAAGTTACGCCACTGATTGAAGGTAAGCAATCCTACAAGTCATAATTGACTCTTTAACAAGCCTTTTAATTTGATTTGGGATTTGTGCCAGATCAGAGCCCCAATCTGCATACACTGCATTTCGGGCTGATTGCCACGCTACCTTCAATAGATGGCACTAGAGTTTGTCTACTTTCCTTACTGAAGTGACAATTTGCATATCTCCCAGAGGAGCATTGCGGCTATAAGTCTCCTCATGCTGGCAGGCAGATTTATCTCCACAAGGACAATAGATATTCTCGCAGACCTGTGGTTTTATGTGAAATTATTTCCAATTTACTACCTTTTTTTCGCTGTTTGTGTTGGTCTAGATAAGGTAAAAAATGTTTTTGTACTGCGTTCACCAGTAGATACCAGGATACTAGCCTGATGAAGAGACCTTTGGGTACCGTCACACTTGGCAACGCACCAGCGATCCCGACAACGATAAGACCTGGTAGGGATCACTGGTGCGTCGCTATGTGGTCGCTGGTGAGATGTAAAATAGTCAGATCTCACCAGCGACGCAGCAACAATCCGGAATGATACGGCGGTCGTTGGGACCCTGTTTTTCAGACCTGTAGTTTTGAGGTCGTTGTCCCTGTTGAACACACCGATGCATGCTGCCCAGCTAGACCCCAACAATCAAAAAATGGTCCAGGCGACTCTGACACGACCAGCGATATCACAGCAGGGGCCTGGTCACTGCTAAGTGTCAAACATGGCGAGGTCGCTGTTGTGTCACCAAACTTGTGACTCAGCAGTGATCTCACTTAGTGTGACGGGGGCTTTAGTATCTCGAAAGCTTGCTTTACTTTTTCTTACTATCTTTTCAGTTACCATTAAAAGGTATCAACCACTGAGGACCCTCAGATTCTAATATTTATGTGTTGTTGTAATTGCAAGGATTTTCTGGGAGAAATAGTTACAGGAACAATTTCAAGTGTTCCAACACTCTTTTGGCTGTGTGTGTGCATATATTATACGTATAAATATTGAAATCCTTATTGGCGGCAAAGGGAGTTGGGTGTTGTTAGCTGTATGTTTTGGGTCATTATCCTGTTGCAAGATCCATGACCTGTGACTGAGACCAAATTTTCTGACACTGAGCAGCACCTTTCTCCCTAGTCTTGAGATTTCATTGTACCCTACACAGATTCAAGACACCCTGTGCCAGAGGCAGCAAAGCAGCCCCAGAACATAACAGCGCTTCCTCCATGCTTCACAATAGGGACAGTGTTCTTTTCTTTAGATGTTTCATTTTTCCCTCTGTAAACATAGAGCTGATGTGCCTTGCCAAAAACTTCCATTTTTGTCTCATCTGCCATAGGACCTTCTCCCAGAAGCTTTATGAATTGTCAATATGTAGTTTGGCAAATTCCACTCTGCTTTTGTATGATTTTTTTATTTCAACAATGGTGTCCTCCTTTGTTATCTCCCATGAAAAGTCCACTTTGGCTCAAACAACCATGGATGGTGCGATCTGACACTGATGTTCCTTGAGCTTGAAGTTCACCTTTAATCTCTTTAGATGTTTTCCTGGGCTCTTTTGTTACCATTCGTATTATCTGTCTCTTTCATTTTCATCAAGAGGAGAAAGACTACATGTAAAGGAGTCAGGTGATCACCAATATAACAAAAATATATACAGGGTGGGCCATTTATATGGATGCACCTAAATAAAATGGGAATGGTTGGTGATATCAACTTTCCGTTTGTGGCACATTAGTATATGGGAGGGGGAAAATTTTTCCAGATGGGTGGTGACCATGGCGGCCTTTTTGAAGTTGACCATTTTGGATCCAACTTTATTTTTTTCATTGGGTAGAGGGTCATGTGACACATCAAACTTATTGAGAATTTCATAAGAAAAAACCATGGTGTGCTTGGTTTTAACGTAACTTTATCCTTTCATGAGTTCTTTACAAGTTTATGACCACTTATAAAATGTGATCAGAGTGTTGCCCACTGTGAAAACCTCAATGCCACTGGATATCTGAGGGTTAGTGTCAGACCAATAGCGGTAGTTTTGTTTGTTAACTTCAATATTTGCAAAAAAAGTTTGCCTCATCACTCATCTGAAGGCAATTGTCTATGCTGTAAAGATACGAGATGTGCAGCATCTGAAAACATAGATACTGGAAGCCTGTGCTAGCATTTCTACTGCGGTGTTGCTATCAGTGTGTCAAGAGTGGGTGAAGAGGGTTGTATTGACAATCCAACACAATGGGCAGCACTTAGAACACATTTTATAAGTGGTCATAAACTTGTAAATAACTCATAAAAGAAAGTTACTTTAAAACCAAGCACAGCATTGGTTTTCTTATGAAATTCTCAATACGTTTGATGTCACATGAGACCCTCTTCCCACTGAAAAAAATTAAACTTGGATCCAAAGTGGCCGACTCCAAAATGGCCGCCATGGTCACCACCCATTTGGAAAAGTCTTCCCCCTCCCATATACTAATGTTCCACAAGCAAGAAGTTGATATCGCCAACCATTCCCATTTTATTTAGGTGCATCCATATAAATGGCCCACCCTGTATATATATTTATTGATTACTTGGTTACAGTAATCAATAATTATATATTTTTATCATATTGGTGATCACCTGACTCTTTTGCATGTAGTCTTTCTCCTCTTAATTAGAATTTTTTTCTACATGTGTGGGTAGATCCCTTTCCCTTTGGGCCTCCTTCTTGAGTTACCGGTCTCTTTGATTTGTCATCAATTTTCCTCCTGCGGCCACATCCAAGGAAGTTGGCTACAGTCCCAGGGATCTTAAATTTCCGAATACTATATACAACTGTAGTCAAAGGAATATCAAGCTGCTTGAAAAGCAATGTCTGACTTTCATTTGTTCATTTTCATAGATTTTTTTAATTTATTATTACTTTTTATCAGATTCAAGGTATTTCTGTGACCATTCTGGGTTTTCCTTTCATTAAACGAGGGGTGCCAACAATTTTTACCATGTGTGTATAATGAGACAGTACAGAGCGCTTTTTGGTGATCTTATTTACTATATAGCTAGAAGTATTACCGTATATACTCGTGTATAAGGCCGAGTTTTTCAGCCCAAAATTTGGGCTGAAAAGTCTCCCCCTCGGCTTATACACGAGTCAATACGGGGGGGGCTGTGTCCGGGGCTGTGGAGGCTGCAGGAGGCGGGGGGGGCTGCTGTATGAGCGGCCCCGTCACGTCGGGGCCGCTCATTAAATATGCACTGCTTCCCCCTGTCAATCAGCGGCAGGGGGAAGCAGTGCATATAGCCCCCAAATGCTGGCACTCGCCCCCCCCTTGTAAGGGCCCCCCCCCCCCGATGGTTATATTACTATTCCGGACTTCTGATCCGCGCCGCTCCTCGGTGCTCCTCGCTGCTCCGTCCGTCTGCTACATCCGGGATCTCCGGCCGTCGCAGGCATATGACGTCATCGCGCGGCCGGGGATCCCGGATGTAGAAGACGGATGGACGGAGCAGCGAGGAGCGCCGAGGAGCGGCGCGGATCAAGGTCCGGAATGGTAAGAGAAGCGGGGGGGGCGGAGTGCCAGCATTTGGGGGCTGCTGGGGACCCCCAGGGGGCCGCTGGGGACCCCCAGGGGGCTGCGGTGTACCCCCTGGGGGCTGCTGGGGACCCCCAGGGGGCTGCTGTGTACCCCCAGGGGGCTGCTGTGTAGCCCCAGGGGGCTGCTGGGGACCCCCTGGGGGCTGCTGGGGACCCCCAGGGGGCTGCTGTGTACCCCCAGGGGGCTGCTGTGACCAGTGTACCCCCTGGGGGCTGCTGGGACCCCCTGGGGGCTGCTGGGGACCCCCAGGGGGCTGCTGTGTACCCCCTGGGGCTGCTGGTACCTGCTGGTACCCCCAGGGGGCTGCTGTGTACCCCCTGGGGGCTGTTGGGTACCCCCAGGGGGCTGCTGTGTACCCCAGGGGGCTGCTGGGTACCTCCTGGGGGCTGCTATATGTACCCTGGGGGCCTGCTGTATACCACTGGGGCTGCTGTATACTACCACTGGGGCTGCTGTATACTTCCACTGGGGCTGCTGTTATTCCATGGGCTGCGATACTACCACTGGGGCTGCTGTATACTACCACTGGGGCTGCTGTATACTACCACTGGGGCTGCTGTATACTACCACTGGGGCTGCTGTATACTACCACTGGGGCTGCTGTATACTACCACTGGGGCTGCTGTATACTACCACTGGGGAGGCCTGTATACCACTGGGGGGGCCTGTATACCAGTGCTGGGGTCCACCCTCGGCTTATACACGAGTCAATAGGTTTTTCCAGATTTTTGGGGCAAAAGTAGGGGGGTCGGCTTATACACGGGTTGGCTTATACACGAGTATATACGGTAATCATAATCAGACGCTGAATTTTTACTGAAAGAACAGAGACTACGGACCCCTTCTGCACATTCACATTTTTATAATGGATGATTCACTACAAAAGTACTAGGAGGCATGGATGCCTTTTATTAAAAACTAATATATTACAGGTTATGGGTTGCTAATTATATGATGTAAAACTTATTCAGGGAACTAGTCTTATAGCCATATTTGGAGTAGGAGGAAATATTTTGTCTTCTAACACGGGCAATTAGAATCTGCCCCATGGGAATTTTGCCATCTTCTGGATCAAAATGTTAGGTACAAGTTTGAACTGATGAATGTATGTCTACGTTTATGCTTAAAAACGATATAATGGAACTGGCACAGAAGTTTTAGCAGCAATTACCATGTACTCTTATTTTGCTGCTTCTGATGCAGGCCTTTTCCCAATGTTATCCTTCATAGGCAAGCTTTTCCATTTTGGGCTCCATTCCCATGAGGAGTATTTGGTTATCTTGATGTTGCAAATTTTTCCAGCATTTCTACACCTATTGACTAGTGATGAGTGAGTGTAATTGTTATTCGCTATTCGCACGAATAGTACAGCATTTGTGTTTCTTGGCAAGTATTGCTGGTGCTCGTGAGTGATGTGTCATTCATTATCAATCTGACACATATTACCAACTCCCTTCAGTACACAAAGTGAGCTGGCACCTGAGAGAGTGAGAGCAGATTGGATGTTAGGCTCTCTCTGGGGGGCACTGCAAGGTGTTTTATGCAGTAGAAACATAAAAAAAGCCCACCCTCCCAGGCTGTCTTGGAAAGATTTGTTTTATGGCTGGATGTGTATGGGTGGAGCCTATCATTAATTGACTAACATTGGACTCGCTGTTCAGACGACTATGCAAGTATTAAAAAGTACTCGTTACGAGTATAGTGAATACAAATATTATGCTACTTGCTCATCACTACAATTGACTAGACTAGGTTACTTGTGTTTTTTCTCTTGAATTTTTTAGTGCAATTTTGGACTTCCGTTTTTGACACTTCAGTTTTTGTTTCTTTTTGGTATGTCATGCTTTAAATATAGCATCATAGGAACTTAACCTTATAGTTACATAGTGGCAAATATTTAAAGGAGAACTTCAGTGAGACAAAACTTTTTAGTACAGTTCCTGCCCTGCTACATGATATAAAGCAGAGCTGTATACTGCAGTTCTAGGATCTATAGATCTTTTATAAATTGATGAAATCATACCTGCTCCTCAGCTCTGACCCCCACCTCATGGGACAAAGAATTTTCAGCCTGACAGTCTCATGCTGCTGGTGAGAAGAGGTGTGTTGGGGGTGTGGAAGCTTAGAGCTGCAGAATCATCCTACATTCCAGCCCCCTCACATTTCTGTATAGGGAGGGGTCGTGACATGGGGCATGGCCGCCGACCCCATGCTCACGCATAGAATCCTGTCCCTGATATACCATATTATGTGACAGGGGGCCCAGGCTTGAAATAGCAATCATGTCACCAAACAGATAGAAATTAGAAATACATGCTGTGATCCCATGCTGTATCGTATAATGTGTAAAGTCAGTTTTTCACCATAACTGTGTAAATGATGTCCCTCTGTAGATATTAGCCACACTTATGCCCTCCTTACCTGCTTGACCAACAGGGAAACATGCAGCAAAAGAAAAGAGGAAAGAATTCACGGGCGACAGTGCATGGATTCTTTTCAAAATAAAAGCATCACTTTATTCTTCACCATTACAAAGAATGCCCCCCCATGGGGAACAAGTCTTACACGTTTCGGATAACTTAAGGCCCCGTTACACCTGCCGATGCCACTGGAGATGGCGGCGGCGACTGGCGGGAGCGCGCACGTTTTTGGCGCCCCACCAGCGTCGCTGCCCCCCGCTTACACAGGGAGACATCTCCGGCGATGGGCCGGCGAGCTGACAGGCTGCATCCCGCCGGGGTTTCTCAAAACCCCAGTGGCGAAGCAGGACAATGGGAGCCTATGGCTCCCATCGCCTGTCAGCTCGCCAGCGGCCGTTTACATGGGGCGATGTGTGCACATCGCCCCAGATCGGCCGCCTAGTTTCACATCACTGATGTGAAACCAGGCGTGCTGTCAGAACCTGCCGACATCGCCCCTTTACATTAGGCGACGCAGGGGCGATGTCGCCACCGATAGGCCACGCCCCTACGTCGCCTATGTAATCGGGCGGTGATGTCGCCAGGTGTAACGGGGCCTTTAGTCGTAGATAAAACAGAGTACATAGAAGAACAGATTTATAGACAGTGATTTAAACAATATGATTGGTATAGATTACATTGATTAATTAGCATGTGAAAACCTATGACTAAGGACGCTTCTAAGTCATTCCGAATCGCGTAAGACTTGTTTATTTTGAAAAGAATCCATGCACTATCACCTGTGAATTTTTTCCTCTTTTCTTTTGCTGCATAATGTGTACTGTTATTGTGAGGATGAGATCACAAGCAAAGCATTACATTGATCGATTCAGCTCTGCATGGTCTCCACTCCCCCGTAGAAGCATAATATCTTCCTATCCCTCCAACTTTCAATGGCTCATCATCATCATTCACTGGACTTTAGGATGATCCTGCAGCTCCCAGGGTCCATGTCCCTAACACACCTGTTCTCATCTGCTGCATGAAGCTCTCAGTTTTCTGTCCCACGTGGGAAGAGGGAGATAAAAGGAGCAGGTATGACTCTATTGATTTATAAGAGATCTATAGATCCTATAAATGCAGTGCACAGCTCTGCTTCATCATGTACGAAGGGCAGGGACTGTACTAAAGATTTCTCTCCCCGGAGTTCCCCTTTAAAGCACCACTCGGTTGTTTTTTTTTTTTTTTGCTCTTTCAGCGCTAGAGTAGAGCTGTATATCTAAGCACCCTGTTATATACTCGCCTTCTAACGGTTTCACCTAATACCAACACTTCTCTGGTCCAGCGGCACCATCTTATAACTAACTTCTGGTTGTCCAGAAGTCAGAATTAAAGGGTTAGTACGAGCAAAGCATTTTTCTCCTAATTTCCTGTCTCATTTATTCCTATAATCTAAACTCTTTTATAATATATTTGCTTTAAGAAATTCCCTACCATTCCCTCTCTATACTAGCTAATGTGTTTTTTTTTCTATTTCCTGCTCTGATAACATTTTGTGTGAGTGCTGTAGTGCATCCTGGGATGATCATACAGAACGTCATTGAGCAGGAGGAGAGGCTGCATTCACTTACTCAGCCCCTTCTCCTCCCTGAAACAAAGTGTCATATCAGTGATGCTGGTTCATAGGCCGGTTTGTCAATGTTGTGTCCCAAAGTGTCTCCAACACTCACCCTTCTCCCCCTTCCCTACAGTGCGCTGTCTCAGGCCCACCATGCAGTGTCTTGCCCCCTGTGCAATCATCACATTGTCCTGAATTGATGCTTATGAATAGGGATAAGCGACAGAGTAGTTTATACTAGTGATGCAGGAGATTTGGCTGAGCTTGCATCATTCCCTGCACATGCTGGCTGGTCTGATCAGCTGACATGTAAGGCTAGCAGATGCAGCAGGATCAGAGATCTGCCCGTCACTGTTAACCCTTTAGATTACACTGTCTAACATTGACCTCTAAGACACTGTACTGGGATCGCGGTATTCCCCACCTCCATCGGCGACCCTGTGACACGATCACAGTGCATTGATGTCTTGCCATGACAGCGAGGAGTCATATGATGATGACCCCTGTTGTGTCGTGACTTGCTTCCTGTCAGTGCTGTCTGAGAAGTGGCGATCACAGGAGATAATTTCTGCAGTGCAGAGCTGTGGATCATAAAAGCTGTGTACTGTAGGAGCAATCAGAAACTGCAGTGTTCAGGTGCCCTAAGGGGCCAAGTAAATGTAAAAATAAGTTTTTAAAATATGAAAAAAAATAAAAAAACATTCAAAGCAGCTTCCTTATGCCACATTAAAAAAATACAATGGCAACCAAAAGTTTTGCATTGTTTAAAAGTGTGATTACTTCTGTCTAGTTGTGATGTCATTTTCCTAGTGATGAATTGAAAGTGCATGATGTCAACAGGCAAGACACAAATTGTAACCAAAATGTTTTTGAATACAGGTATGGTCATTTAATTAAAGGAGACTTACTGCCAAAGCTTTTGCATACACTATTTATTGATCACAACATAGAGTAATTAATTGCTTACAATGCCACAACTTATTATTTTGTAGCATAAACTCTTGGTTTAATTACTGCACCACATTGACGGGTTATTGAAGTCATCAGTGTATTTAGGACATCTTGAGGGATCTTGCTCCATTCCGGTAACAAATATGCAAACAAATTCCTTTATTGCTATGGGTACAGGCCTCAACTTGTCACCCTAACTCATCTTAAAGTTGCTCCAAAGGGTTTAAATCAGGTGACTGACTTGGCCATTGCAATGGCGAACATTTTTCTAAGCTAACCAATGTTTTACTGAATTGGATATGTGCTTAAGATCATTGTCTTGCTGGAATTTCTAGACTTAACCTACTTTTGTTTTACCATGTGGCAGCATTACATTCTCAAGCATATCCTTGTACATTGTAGCATTCATATTTTTATCAATCCTATGTAGAGGGCCAATGGCGGATGCAGAAAAGCAGCCCTATACCTTGACATAGTAACCACCAAGTTTCCATGCAAGTGTTTGATACCTTACATCATTACGTTTTCCAAATGGGGTGTTATATATATTGTGCTTGCCATCATTACCAGACATATGTAACTTGGATTCATGTGACAACAACACCTTAGACCAATCTGTCCCTTCCCATTGGCTGTATTCTTTGGCAAACTCAGTTTGCTCAAGTTGGACCATCTGGTTCTTTGCAGAGATGAAAGGCTTCTGGAACTAGTGCATTCAACCCTACTGCTCTTAGCCGTCCACCACAGTTTTGCGACTCACTTTGACCCCTTATTCTTTATTCATTTGACACTTGACTCTGAGAACAGTTGAATTCCATAGCTGGCTCTTTTTGGCTTTTGCCCGAGTTCATTCTCAGAATAATAAGCTTTCTGACATCTGGTGATAAATTTGACTTTGTCTTCGCTGAAAAACACACACAGAAAAAGAAAACATTTAAAGAAAATTAGACTACCAATGACAAAATATGCAAAACACTTGGCCCAGCAAATGTGGAAAACTAACACATATAGAGATAAAATAATGTCAAACACGATTTTCATCCGTAGAGCTGACAACTATTTGCTTTTGGTTCACTAAAATCAGCGGGAAAATGACATCATTTCAACCAGACAGAAGTAATCCCACTAAAAAGAAAAACTGTTGGTCACCACTATAAAACTATTTAAAAAAAAATGCGTATTTGATATCACCATGATTAAAAATGCTCAATCTATTAAACTATAAATATCAATAACCTGATCGGTAAACTGCATAGCAGATAAACAAAAATGAAAGCACTTAGATACAAATAAAAGTATAAATGTTTGTTATCTTTGAACTTGTAGCTGAGACATCATAATAAAAAAAATTGTTGAATTTCACTCATTTGCAATCTCACCACACTTGGAATTTTCCTCCAGTTTTCCAGTACACTATATAGTAAAATAAATGAGGTCATTCAAAAGTACAACTCATCCCGCAAAAGCAAGCCCTTATATGTCAATATTGACAGAAAAATAAACAAGTTATGGCTCTTGAAATATTTTCCGTACCCACTGTAGTTATGCACTCATATACCATGAAAGGACTGATACTACTGTTTATGAGAGCTCAAGTTTATTTTTTTTTTTGCTGCAGCCAATTAAATTAATTTAAGAATGTATTAAATGTGTAGAATGTTTAATGATAAAATTTGGTTATTCAGTTTAGTTATTTTTTTCTTTATATGCAGGTTCTTGGATGAGCATTTCAATAAAGTAGTTCAGTAGGACTCTATCCATGCAGAAGTGGGCATATACCATTGGTACAACCTCTGTAGCAGCCCAAGAGGTAAGGGCACCCTCCACCTCCAAAGCAACAAGCAGTGTCTCTCACAAACACAAAAATGGATGCATAGGACTGCAAAGTTCACATATACTACTTGTTTTTGTATCGGAGCCCTTTGCCGTGTCCATTTTTATTTGTCCATGTAAATTTTGTAAACCATAATTTTGAGTAGGAGTGAAATATCACTGCATTTCTCACGCAGGACATATGTGGTTCGATTTACACTTACATTCCCCACATACTACCTCATGGACTTAGGCTATGTGCCCATTTTAAAAATGTAGGTGTGGAATTTTGGAGACAAAAATTTGCACCTTCTCACAAAAATACGCACCAAAAAAAGGTGTCATGTCCAACGCTGTGTTTTTGATAAGCGTTTGGTTCGAGAAGGTGCAAATTTTTTCCTGCATGTGTCGGATATGCTTATACTGTGGGGGAACCTGGTGAGGGGCAGCGCGAGTGGTTTGAAACCACAACCTTATTATCATCGATTATTAAAATCTCGGCTTTTCCTGGAGCGGTTCTTATGCTCCTGATGTACAGAACTGTCAAAACAGGAGTAATAGCCTTATCTAGCAGCTATAAGAGATACGCAACCTCTCTGCAGTGACAGGACATGCTCTAGTTCTGATACACAACCTCTCGCTCCTGATGTATGGAAGTATCTTCTGTAGCCGCTGGATTAGGCTATTACTTTAGTTCTGACCGTTGTCTATGTCAGGAGAGGGTGACCTGAAATCCAACACTACAATCCAGCCTTGCTGTCTTATGGCTGGTAAATCGCACAAATACCCGCAGCTTTAATTGACACGCTGCAGATTTTCCCGCCGAAAAACCTGAAGCGCATACAAACGACAAAAATCCACAGCATGGGCACAACCTTTCCAACAGCCTATACACTTTGCTGGGAGTTTGCTGTTATGCAAATTTGATACACATCTGCAGCAAAAACGCAGTGTGGGCAATGAGGCCTTAGGCTACATTCAGAAGTGCTTTTTCCTGAGTGCTCCATCAGATTGTAGGGGTTTTGTTTATATCAGTGCAGAGCACTTAAGGTGACTGTCCCTATCCATAACCAATAACTTTCTATTTAAAAAATAAATTGAAAATATTGAGCAAAATTGTAGGTAATTGTGCATTTGTATGACATTATCACTGATGTAGCATGCAAAGGTTTTAGGCTGGTTTCACAACAGCATTTTTTGTTTAAAAAAGAATAAGACAAAAATCCGTTTGTTTTTGCAGCATAATTTGCATGCTGAATTAATGGTTATAGGGCCCCGCGCTCACTTTCACCTACTTGTTTTTTATCAAAAAACATGAGAGATGTTCACGGTATTGACTAAAATTACTCTCTTATTGTAATTCTAAAAAATCTGATTAAAACCGTACATACTGTATTAATAAAATTGTGACCCAATAATATAAATACTCATTATTAAAAAAGCCAATTGGCTTATCTCAAATAATTTTTGTTTAAAAATTAAAGCTAATAGGTAGTTTTGGATCCCCCGTTGATTCCTTCTCCCACACTGGTTGTTCTCAGGGTCCTATTAACAGTATATGAAAGAGGAGTACAGAGGAAGAAGTGGTATATAGGTATATATATTACCATGAATGAGAAAGCTACATTAAGGTGAGGAATATGGAGTGACAATGTAACTACCATTGTGGTAAATAAATAGGTTACTTATATATTCCTTTCATGAAAAATCCCTATAGAGAAAAGAAAAAGGACAGAGGAAGGCAGATACAGAAAGTAAGGACTACACTGAACATCAGAGGTGAGGATTTGTATGTCCAATAAGTATAGGGTAATTATAAGTATCTGAACAGTATAATAACAAAGAGTCCCCTCTATTATAGGAACGGGATATCATACACCTGTTAATAGGACCCTGAGAACAACCAGTGTGGGAGAAGGAATCAACGGGGGATCCAAAACTACCTATTAGCTTTAATTTTTAAACAAAAAGTATTTGAGATAAGCCAATTGGCTTTTTTAATAATGAGTATTTATATTATTGGGTCACAATTTTATTAATACAGTATGTACGGTTTTAATCAGATTTTTTAGAATATCAATAAAAGAGTAATTTTAGTCAATACCGTGAACATCTCTCATGTTTTTTTGATAAAAAACAAGTAGGTGAAAGTGAGCGCAGGGCCCTATAACCATTAATTCAACGTTTATTATCATAATTAGGGTGGTCAAACAACGCGGAACCCCCTAGTGGTCCCTTGAGCAGCATAACTTAGGGTATCAGATAAGGGAACCGGCCAGACGGATACCCCCTAGCCAGCTCCAGTGTCTACCCTATTTTTTCCTACTAATAATTTGCATGCTGTTTTTGCCGTTAAACAGGATGTAACCAGATGGTATTATATTTGTGCGGCTTTTGGACGGATCCGTTCACATAGGAAATGCCCACTGGGATTTCATATAATATATAGCTTCATTACAAACAGTGATCTATTTCAATTGTTTATTTATGTTAATGTTGATGATTATTGCTTACAGCCAATAAAAGGCCAAAAGTCATTATCTCAGAAAATTAAAGTAATTAACACAAAACACCTGCAAAGGCTTACTAAGCATTTAAAATGGTCTCTTAAAGGGAACCAACCACCTCAGATGACGACTATAAGCTGTTAATACATGTCTCTGCACCCTACCTACACCATTCCACCTATGTTTTTCTTAAGAATATAGCCCTCTAGTATCTGACCCAGAAGGAGACGCCCAGAAGTACACAGACATGTAATTTTATAAAGTGTATATTTCGGTTTACATTTATCAATATTCTTAAGAAAAACATAGGTGGAATGGTGTAGGTAGGGTGCAGGGACATGTATTAACAGCTTATAGTCGTCATCTGAGGTGGTTGGTTCCCTTTAAACTGGATCAGTAGGCTACATAATCGAGGGAAATCAGTTATATACAGAATATCCATGAGGCGTTTTTAGACAAAAGGGGCTGTACCAGTGTTGCCACTGGATTACAGCTGGCAGCTCATTATGAATATATGACAAACAGGAGAACATTATGAGCTTTGTTGCTTATAAAATTTACATATTTATTAGAGGAAAACAATCAAATCAAGAGTAGGTGAACATAAAAGCACAGCACAAAACATTGGTACCAAAAGTAAATACAAGCAATCGGGGTTTTACATACAATAAGAGATGCTAGGCATAGTTATTGTATAGTACAACAACCTGTACTATACAATAACTATGCCTAGCATCTCTTACTGTATGTAAAACCCCGATTGCTTGTATTTACTTTTGGTACCAATGTTTTGTGCTGTGCTTTTATGTTCACCTACTCTTGATTTGATTGTTTTCCTCTAATAAATATGTAAATTTTATAAGCAACAAAGCTCATATTGTTCTCCTGTTTGTCATATATTCATAATGAGCTGCCAGCTGTAATCCAGTGGCAACACTGGTACAGCCCCTTTTGTCTAAAAACGCCTCACGGATATTCTGTATATAACTGTTTTCTCTGTGTTTTTCACAGTTTTTCCTGTGGCTGAGATGGATTATAGGACCCGTGACCGCACGTGGCTCCTAGAACTTGAGGAAACCTTCAAAGAGGATGGTGATAAAGGAATTGGAACTGATGGTGAGATGGTCCGGGATAAGGTCATGAGATTTAAGGATCTTTTAAAAAAACGTACGAGACTCTGGTGGAATCATGCTTTTCTGCAAAAATACTTGCAGAGAGGTCTCATTCCACGTGATCTTAGGGTGCAGGTGTTCCCTGCATACCCGATTGAAAATGATGACTTTAAGATTCATTGGGAAGAAGTTGCTAACACCTGCTCACGTGGCTTTATTGATCTATTGTCTCAGGACAATCAGACCAGTATTGCCAAATTGGAGTCTGAGATGGATGACCTTCAACAGTTAATTCGTGATGGGCTGTCTAAAGAGGCTCTTAAGAAATTTGAATCTGATATTGATATAGAATTGTCTAAATGGGAAGCAGAAGTGAGAGAAGCAAAAATGAAAAAATTCCATAGAGACTTGGGGGATTTCAATAACCACCGAGTCTATAGATGGAAGTCCAAAAGAGGGAAGCTGAGACCAGCACCTAAACCTAAACCTGGAGCTCCCGATCCATCAACTCCAGGTGGCCCTAACCTCCCGAAAGTGCCATCCATTGGATCTTTAACATCCGAAGGAGACACGCAAGAGAGTGAATCAGCAGATGAGGGGGGCTCAGGTGTATGTGATGAACGACAAATAGTCACCCGGCTACAGTCCTCCAACCCAATGAGACCTGAGGGAAAGGGAAAAGAAAAAGATGCCCTACAGGTAGTAAATCTATCAGACCGTATTCTATCCAAAGTGCAAATAGATGTATTATCAAAAGGTTTAAACTTCGTACCAACTAATAACTTTAATTTTTTCATAGCATTAAAGGACACACATTTGTTTGCACAGAAGTTATTATTAAGAAAATTGCACTTTAGAGATAGGCAAGGCGAGAGGAACGCTATCGAAGAACAGGCTATAGTGGATCTGGAGGACTTGGAGAAGGAAATTCCCCAGAAGGACCTGGTAAGTTCCCAACAACAATTCGACCTAGATCAAAGGCATTTCCCCCTTTGTCCGCCTGCCCTGCCATAGAGGTATTTACGAAACTCGTGGTAGATGATTTTAAAAAAATCAAGTCCAGACGTACTAGTGATAACCTGACTAGTCAACAAAGACTGGCTATCAAAGATTTACAATCATATAGAGATGTAGTCATCAAAGCGGCGGACAAGGGGCGAAATGTCGTGATCTGGCCATGTAGCAAATACGAAAAAGAAGCCCATAGATAGCTCAGAGATAGGTCTACGTATACCAAATTAGATTCCAATCCTATGAGAGAATACTCTGATGAACTTCAGAGGATCCTAGTGAGCGCCTTCGAGGAGGGGATCATCACTAAGAACATTCTTGATGGTCTCACTGTGCCCTCTCCTAAGGTCGCCACTCTATATCTACTTCCGAAAATCCACAAAGACCCCGTCAATCCCTCGGGGCGTCCGATTGTGTCCGGCATCGGTGGTCTCTGTGACCCCGTATGCAAATTTATAGATTATTATCTAAAACCCCTAGTGGAGACACTACCATCTTATATTAAGGACACGACGGACGCTCTGAAACGGATTGACGGGATCTTTGTGGAAACAGATATGTTCATTGTAACGGCTGACGTAGAGTCCCTCTACACCTGCATCGACCATGATGCAGGTGTGGAGGCGGTCCGCTTCTTCCTTGAATGTTCCAACCGGGATGGCCATATCTGTGAGTTGATACTAGAGCTGCTCCGCTTTGTCCTGTCGCACAATTTTTTTACTTTTAAGGATATATTCTATCTACAAATGCGCGGCACTGCAATGGGCGCGGTCTGCGCGCCTTCGTACGCAAACCTTTTCCTAGGTCACTGGGAGCGGGGTATTTTTGCGTCCGGGGACGGGCCGTTGCCCATGTGCAGTGCTGGATGCGCTACATCGATGACTTACTAATTGTGTGGCAGGGCACGGCAGAGCAGCTTGATCAATTTATGACATCTTTAAATCAGAATGGTTTGAATATCAAACTCACCTATAAGTACAGTCAGGAGTCTATTGACTTCCTAGACATCAAGATTTTTGTGGATAGACATGGCTGTTTACAAACGGATGTCTTTCGTAAAGACACCTCTGCGAACGCGTTATTGCACGCGTCATCTGCTCATGCCCCATCCACTATACGTGCCATCCCGGTTGGACAATTCTTGAGGATGAGGCGGATCTGCTCTACCGAAGCCAATTTTCGGAGACAGGCATCTGACCTAAGGGTGAGATTCAGGGAACGGGGGTACAGTCGTAGATGCATCAAGAGTGGCTATGATAGAGCCAGTAAATCTAAACGTGATGATCTCCTTCTCCCCTCTGATAAAGATAAAAAGAAGGATGACTTTGGAGTTATCAGGTTCATCTCCACCCATAATGACCAGTGGGAAACAATGAGGAAGGTCTTGACGAAACATTGGCCAGTTCTCATGTCCGTACCAATGTTGAGGAGTGATTTATCTAGTGGCCCACAAATGACCCCATGTAGATCTCAAAATCTAAAAGATCTACTGGTACAGAGTCATTATGTGCCAGTGATTCCAAGGATTTTTGGGGCTGGCCCTCCCCTTAAAGGTTTCTTTCCATGTGGCGACTGCCTGGCGTGTGCCAATTTTGTGCGCAGTTCTCAATTCGAATCAAGCGATGGCAATCGGACCTACACCATCAACCACTATATTACCTGTGGAAGCACACATGTGGTCTATCATGCCACATGCGGCTGCCAGAAAATATATGTGGGTTTGACGTCACGCGAGCTGCGAGTGAGAATTGGCGAGCATGTTGGAGAAATTGGTGGCGCCAGCAAAGTCAAAGACATCACCAAACTAAAAACCCTACCCCGTCACTTCCGTAGATTCCATGAATGTAGTCCTAAAAGCCTAAGAGTGATGGGTATAGATATAATACATGGGTGGATTAGAGGGGGTGATCTAAAGAAGCTGCTCGCCCAGAGGGAATTGAAGTGGATCGTGATGCTGGACACGGTGTCTCCAAAAGGCCTAAATGAGTCCCTCAGTTTCTCTCCATACTTATAAAAATAGCATCCTATCTATGTGCCCTTTTTTTTTAAAGATCCTTGACTTCTCTCACCATTGGTTCCTCTCCTAATATTACTGAGAATATGTTTTTTTAAAACAATATCTCATTCCCCTTTTCCTCTTGTGCTAGAAAAGCTTCATGTGCTTGTTTTTTATTGTTTTTATATTCACTGGGTGTCTTCTCTCCACAGCGACAGCTCTATGTTTCCCATGGAGAGAAATGGATGTGCAAATAGATTGACATCGTGGGATCACCTAATGAATTCATCTTATTACTATGATATGCTATTTTTCTATGTAAACGCGATGTGGTATTTCTGTTGCATATATCTGATGTTTGTGCCTTCAGTGCGCATGCCCGCTCTTCCGCACTGTGCCGATCGTCATGGCGACGCTCTGATGCCTGGCCGGCGCGTCACCGCTGTCCGGATGTAATATCCGGCGGCAGTGATGACGCGGCGGGCTGAGCGCCGGATGTGACGTATCGGCGCCGATTCACGGAAAGACAATTAGACTGCATCAGTGCAGGTGCAGTAATGGGTACATAAGAGCGTCCTGTGGAGGGTCACGGTACCTCCACTGACGAAGCACTTTCTATCAATACGCGAAACGTGCGTTTGAGGTCTGGCACAGGGGGTAACCCTTCTATTCTCTGCACAAGGCACTTTATTTGGTATGCTGCTATTACTCGCTTAAGGGAATGCACTTCATGATGTGAGGCAATTGAGGTCTTTATCTCAGGTTTTGCAGGTTTAGGGCAGAATTAAGATCATAATGGATTTATTTGATATGTGACAATTTCTGTTAAACCTACCCTGTAAACAACCTGTACTATACAATAACTATGCCTAGCATCTCTTACTGTATGTAAAACCCTGATAGCTTGTATTTACTTTTGGTACCAATGTTTTGTGCTGTGCTTTTACGTTCACCTACTCTTGATTTGATTGTTTTCCTCTAATAAATATGTAAATTTTATAAGCAACAAAGCTCATATTGTTCTCCTGATAATCAAGGGAAAGACTGACTTGACAGATGTCCAAAAGGCAGTTATTGACACACCCCACACGGAGGGTAAGCCCAGTGGCGGACCTGGGGGCCCTGGTGCAGCAGCAGATGATGGTGAGGAGCGGGGGGGGGTCTTAGGTGCTATCGGACGGTCGTAAAGGCCCGGGGGTTGGGGTGCTATCGGACGGTCGGCGAGGACCGGGGGAATGCTGCCAGGCACCGGCGGTGAGCGGGGCTATATGTGCGGCTTCTCCTACCTGCGTCGTGCGAGCCGCGCTGGGAGCCGGGGCGGCAGAGGAGGGGCGGGCTCAGCCAGGGGAAGCAGGAAGCTTCCCTCGGTTAACCCCCTCTCCTCTGGCACAGGGTCATGGGGGTTGGCTGGGGGCCCCCCTGCAGGCTTGAGGGGCCCCCTAGCCGCTCGGGGCCCTGGTGCAGCTGCACCACGGTAGGTCTGCCCCTGGGTAAGCCACAAAAAGGTCAATGCTAAAGAAGCTGGCTGTTCACAGAGTGCTGTATGCAGGCATATTAATGGAGAGTTGAGTGGAAGGGAAAAGTGTGATAGAAAAATGTGTACAAGCAACCGGGATAACCACAGTCTTGAAAGGATTGTTAAGAAAAGGCCATTCAAAATTTGGCAGAGATTCACAAGGAGTGGACTGCTGCTGGAGTCAGTGCTTCAAGAGCCACCACACACGGATGTATCCAGGACATGGGCTACAATTGTCACATTCCTTGTGTTAAGCCACCCATGACCAATAGACAACGCAAGAGGCGTCTTACCTGGGCCAAGGAGAAAAAGAACTGGACTGTTGCTCAGTGGCCCAGGTGTTGTTTTCTGATGAAAGTAATTTTGCATTTCATTTGGAAATCAAGGTCCCAGAGTCTGGGGGAAGAGTGGAGATGCACATAATCCAAGCTGCTTGAGGTCTAGTGTGAAGTTTCCACAATCAGTGATGTTTGGGGGAGCCATATCATCTGCTGGTGTAGGTCCACGGTGTTTTATCAAGATCAAGGTCAGCGCTGCCATCTACAAGGAAATTTTAGAGCACTTCATACTTCCCTCTGCCAACAGGCTTTTTGGAGATGGAGATTTCATTTTCCAGCAGGACTTGACGCCTGTCCACACTGCCAAAAGTACCAATACCTGGCTTAATAAGCTCAGTATGGCCAGCAAACTCGCCTGACCTAAACCCCATAGAGAATCTATGGGGTGTTGTCAAAAGGAAGATGAACACCAGACTCCACAATGCAGACAAGCTGAAGGTTGCTATCAAAGCAACTGGGCTTCTATAACACCTCAGCAGTGCCACAGGCTGATCTGACGCACACCAGGGGCCAGGGTTACTCCCGGTTTAGACAGGCGATTCTTCTCCTTCCTTGTCACGGGTGACCGCGCCTGCCGGTAGTGGGGGCCCGGTGTGGTGCAGATCAAAATTGAGGTCGTCTTACGGGAACAGATTAAAAAGGGGTTTTAATTTGTTTTCTTCGTGACGCCACCTATGAGTAGATTCGGTAAGGGCTACCGACGCTGCGGAACCTCCCGGGGTGATGGACAGCAGCAAGATGTTACGCTCCCCACAGGCTGAGCGGTGATCCCCGGGGCTGGAGCTGCTCAAGATGTTGTGCGGCAGCTGCGGTTACCTTAAGTTCATGACGGACAGTTCATAAGGAGACACGGACACAGATAGTCTCTGCAACGGTTCTTTACTGTAACCAGCAGGCAGTACATGGCTTACAGTGGTTGAGTAGAAGACCGGGTGGACTCAGCAGTGATAGTGCTCCTCAGAGATCCGTAGTGTACCTCCTCTCTACCTCCTTAGTTTCTCTTGCCAGCGTCGCCCAGGAATACCAGGTCGGGTACGGGGAGGCTGCTTCAATGCCCTATCCATGATGTACGTTCTGGATTCTTTGGGGAGCCTTGGGTCCCTCGGTGGGTACACCGCTGGTTAGACGACTGGAAACTGGCTGGTGGTGGGGTGCTCCTATAAAGCTGCTCCTCCACGGGGCTGGTTCGCGTGGCAGAGGTGAACTGCTGCCAGCTTCGGTACCAGTGAACCGGCTGTGAGTTGTGGGCACGGGAGTCTTTTGGGAACCCGTGTAGCTATGCCCAGTCCCGGTAGTTAAGGCCTCGAGTGCTGACACCCGACCGGTGACGGCCCAGGGGCCCGCACGGAGTGCGGAGCCCCCGCTCCACTCCAAGTTCTGTGTTCTAGGCTCTAGATCCCAGACTCTGTTCAGTTCTGTTCTCACTGTCTAGATTATTGTGTTCTCTTCACTACCCTAACACTCCACCCACCAGGACCTATGATTGGTCCCCTGTTCTAGGTGTTGTATGTTGGGTTGGATCTCTGAGTTAACTATTTCACTGATTTGTCTAGAGAATATTGCGGCTGCAATACTCCCTTGTGACGCACTCGTTGCGGGGCGCCACAGATCGCCTCCATGCCATGCTGCATTGATGCAGTAATTGATGCAAAAGGAGTCCTGACCAAGTATTGAGTGCATTTACTGTACATACTTTTTATGAGTTTAAAATCTTTTTTTTTTTTCAGTTGGTCTTATATAATCTAATTTCTGAGATAATGACTTTTGGGTTTTCATTGGCTATAAGCCATAATCATCAACATTTACAGAAATAAACAGTTGAAATAGATCACATTGGAATGACTATATAATATATGTTTCACTTCATGTATTGAATTACTGAAATACATTTTCTTTTTGATGATATTCTGATTTATTGACAAGCACTTATATAGTATCTGTAGAACCCAGCGTAGCCCGGGATAATAACTATTAGAGGATGTGTGTGGCCTCCTGCTATATACTGGGGACTGCGTTCGGCCTCCAGCGGTATATTGGTATTTCCTGTTTTGGGGCACATTATGGGTGTTGGCTAATAGTAACTACTGGGAAATTAGATTCCTGAAACTCTCTATCTATGTCAATAAAGGAATTGGCACCATGGCATCTACAATGACAACATAATGCACAGACACCCCATTTGACTCAGGGAACATCATAGACTATGTTTTGAGGGGACATTTTAACCCAGTGCTTTACAGTAATTCGCAAAAAAAGGTTTTTTTTTTGTATGTGTGAGCTAATAAATACTGCCTTGGCTGTTTTGACAGCCAAGATATTTATAAGGTGGCCTATAGCAACCAAACACAGCTCAGCTTCTGATTGGTTGCTGTGGGCAATGAAGGGCATTCATAACACAACTTATGCATGGGCGCAATATTACAATATATGTGCACATCACCATATTTGGGCGATATATTACAATATGTGGGCAATATTACCATATATGGCTGTAATATTACCATATACGGGCGTGTAGTGGACATACACAAACACATAACATACTCAGCTTTACATGTTAAATATGAGATATATATGTATATATATAAAACCCCAGACCCCTTTTTCTGCAAATCAAGCAGGGATATGTCTGTCACTGCAGGATTTCTGTTTTCAAGTGGATTTATCTCTTGAAGTTACACGTTTGAGGGCTGTAGCACGGGAAAAGGAATGGAGAGGATTTGAACCAGGCCGTTGGCGATTTTGGTTGCACCCTATTACCTCATGGAGAGTGAGACGTGATGTATTCTCTGCTTTTTTCCAGGAGCTACCAAAACACCCTGAGAGGTTTATGGACTATATGGGGTAACTGCAGCAAGTTTCGATGAGTTAGTGGAACACACCCGAGAATTGATTACCAGACACAACACGAATTACCGCATAGCTGTCTGATGTTGACAGTAAGGTAGTCTAATTTTATTGTATCACATCTTGATATTTAAATGGTAGTACTTTTGGGAACGTCTGCTAATTTTGTTTTGTTTTGTTGTACAGATTTCTGGCTACAGGAGAAACTATCATCATTGCACTCCCACTGCAGACTTGGACTTTCTAACATCTCAGGAATTGTAAAAGACTCCTGCCAGGCTTTGTGAGAAGTTTTACATTAAAACTTCATCCCCCTTCACACAACAGAACAGTGGAAGGAAATTGCATATAAATTTCAGGAGCTCTCTCAATTTCCAAACTGCATGGGGTGCTGTTGATGCGAAACATAATCAGATTATTAAACCTGGAAGAACTGGCTCAGAATATTACAACTACAAAAAGTATTAATGGCAATTGCAGATGCCTAATACTGTTTTGTAGCAGTGGACATTGGTGCATATGGATGACTTTCAGATCTTCAAATTGTCTGCAATGGATCGTCATTTATTTGGCAATGATTTCCGTTTTCCACCCCCATGACTGCTTCCTGACACAGAAGGACTACAAATGCCATTTGTTCTCGTTATCGATAAAGCTTTCTAGATGTGTGAAAACCTGCTGAAGCCAATTGTGGATTCACTGACACTAAACACATCTTCATTTACAGACTGGCAAGGGAAAGGAATGGTATATGCAGGATTATAGAGACTACATTATGCTATATGGTGGATTATAGGGGCTACCCTATGCTATATGGAGGATTATGGAGGCTGCATTATGCTATATGGAAGATTATAGAGGCTCCGTTATACTATATGGAGGATTATAGAGGTTACATTATGGTATCTGGAGGTTTATAGAGGCTACATTATGCTATATGGAAAATTATAGAGGCTGCATTATTCCGATTGTACTGCATGAATGGCTGTGTGTCGGTCACATTTGGGGATCATACTGTAATGGGGTCACCATTCATTGCTGGGGTAGATGGGGTGGGGGAAGGTGCAGTAGGGTCGTCATACTGTGTGTGCAGGGTATTCATTGTGGGGGCATCATAGTGTTTGTTGGGCACTTTTATTGACATCGTACCTTATGGCTCCAATGAAAGGGGAATCTAGGAGCTTCAATAGCAGGAAAATTACTTCGTAAAGGCAGCAAAGTTGTTAGATGTCACTTGGACTATGGCAGGCAGATAAACCACAGCAGGCAGATGGACCAAAGTTCTCAAAGGCAATTGATGTATTCTTGTACAAGGAGCAAGCTTTCCCATATATACCTTTCCAGAAATGGCTGCTGAGGAGTGTGGTTTCCTGTTTTGTTTTTGACACATTCAGCAACATGCATCAAAACACAAATTTGACACCCATTGACATACATTATAAGTCATGCCGGATACATTGTGTGTCTCTGAAATACGTTAAAAATAGTGTTCAAGTGGATGCAACGGCATTTCATTACAAGACTGTGGGCAAAAAACGGACCTTTGCTGGATCTGATTTTTTGCTCTCAAACCGGGTTTCTGTTTGGATATAAAACCGCTGGTGTGAAACCAGCCTTCGGTAGGTGTGGGAAAACATTTTGCAATGTAAGAATGCTTTAACCCCTTCACGATCTTGCCTTTTCCCTGGAAAATTGGGGAAAAAATTAAAATGCGGTGAAATTTCCCCAAAAAAAAGCAGGATTGTGGAGTCAGTAAGCCAAACATCTGTCTCCGACTCTTCATTTTCCCTGAATCTGACTCTACCAAAATGGACACCGACCACGACTCAGACTCCACAATCATGGCTGTGCAGTCACTAGGTAAAGCATCTGACTCCAACTCCTCAATTTCCCTGAATCCGACTCCACCAAAATGGACAACAATTCCAAGACTTAGACTCCAGAGCCCAGAAAGAAAAGTACAATTCACGATTGGTCTTTGTTTTTTTTTTATTCATCATGTTCACTATATGGTAAAATATACTTGTCGGTACGATGGCCCAGGTTTGATAGGTACCAAACTTGTATACTTTTACTTTTAGCAAAGTAGTGGAAAAAAATTCAGATGTTTGTAAAAAAAAAAGTTGCGCTTTTGTCACAATTTTCTGAGACCCATGGCGCTTTCATTTTTCGGGACCTGGGGCTGTATGACTGCTTACTATTTATGTTTTGAGTTTACATTTTTAATTATGCCACTTTTGGGTAACTGCAATATTTTAATCACCTGTTATTGCATTTTATTGCAATGTTGCAGCAACCAAAAAAACAGTGTTGGCATTCTGACTTTTTTACCAGTTACATAGTTTATAGATCTGATTAAATTAATATATATTTTGATAGATAAGCATTTCTGAATGCAGTGATACCAAATATGTGTATTTTTTTCTAGAATAGTTTTATTTTCAATGGGGCAAAATGTGGGGTGTGATTTCAACTTTATCTGTTTTTTTTTTACATTTTTTTTGTATATACCATATTTTCCGCACTATAAGGCGCACCTAAAAGCCTAAGATATTCTCTGAAATCTAAAGTGCGCCTTAAATACGGTGTTTCCCTGAAAGTAAGGCAAGCTAGGGGATGCCATGTGCCTGCAAGTATAATTCACCCCCACCAAAAATAAGGCATACCTTGTTTGTACTGCTGATTAGCATGCCACCGATCACAAGACCGGGCCATGCAGCTGTGACTCATTCCCGCCGTCCGGTGCCCGACACTGTTTTCAAAATGCTACATTTTCTTATTTCAAAACCAGGCCAGCAGCCGCGCAGCTCACAGCCCAGCAGCCAATCACAGCTCTGGAGCTGTGTGCCGATCTCCACCCAGGAGCCTTGCGCCAATCACAGCGCAGGAACCGTGAGCCAATCCGAGGCCAGCTGATGTCAGTCCATAGCCTCTGATTGGCTCGCGGTTCCTGCGCTGTGATTGCCTTACAGTACCACCAGGCTACAGAGGGATACTGGAGGATGATGGAGGGTCTACAGAGGGATAGTGGAGGATGATGGGGGGGTCTGAGGTTTTTTTTATTTATGGTAATAAGGTGCGCCTTTTAATCCGGGTCAGCTTATATGTGGCCCAAGACGCCTTAGGAGGCCCTTTTTGATACTGCACCTTATAATCCGGTGCGCCTTATAGTGCAGAAAATACGGTATGTATTTTTTAAAACTTTTTTTCCACTTTCATATTATTTTATTTGCCCCCTAGGACGCCTCCACACTGCAGTCTGATCACTTCTTCAGTACAGAGCCGTGATGATCCAGCTCTCTGCACAACACAAATGATCCCTTTTGTGGATGCAGGCACTCGCCAAGAGTCATGACAGCTTCAGGGATCCTCATCTGACCCCTGGCTTTCATGGTAAAACATTGAAGCCCCGTCATCGTATCACAGGGTTGCCAGTGCAGGTGGGGAATAGCGAGATCGCTTCCGCTTTATAATGTGCTGTCAGTGTTTGACAGCACTATCTAGTGGGTTAACAGTGGTGGGAAGATCACTGATCAACCCTCATCTGTCAGCTGCACATGCCAGCTGGTCAAATCACTCAGCCTGTGAAGATAATGATGTGAGCTCAGTGCGTTAAAGGGATGGAGGCCTTCACAACCTATGACATAGGAATGTCATAGGTTGCCTCCCTCCCTTTGATGTGACCCCACATGCTGAGCTTGCATCATCCTTCACATTATCCCCCACACGTCAGCTGATCTGATAAGCTAACATTTGTATCTTAACAGCGCAATCCAAAGTGATCACTGCTCCTCGGTGCATTACCATGAGAGCCCGGGGTCCAGTGAACACCCCGGAAGCTGTCATGACTCACTTGCTGTGGATGCCTGGTGAGTGCTTCATCCATAGAATGTGAAAGTGTTAATCTGCAGTGCTGAGGTGCCCTAAGAAGTAGTGTAAAATAAAGTAAAAATAAAACAGGTTTTAAAAATATGGGAAAAAAAACCCATAAAGGTACAAATCACACCCCTTTTGCCCCATTGAAAATAACACTATAAAAAAAAAATACACATATTTGGTAGTGCCACGTTCAGAAATGCCCTATCAAAATACAAAATCAATCAGATCTGTAAACTGCATAACAGAAATATGTCGAAATGCCATAACATTTTTTGGTCGCCGCAATATTGCAGTAAAATGTGCTCAAAACAGCACATCTACCCAAAAATGGTATAATTAAAAACGTCAGCTGAAGACACAAAAAATAAGCCATCACACAGCCCCAGATGAGAGCCCTAAAGGTCCCGTTACACGGGGCAACATCTTCGGCAACATCGCTGGCAACTCGGGCATGGTCAAGTTGCGGCAACATCGCTGGTGAGTTGCCCCGTGTAACAGGGTGATTTCAACAGCGATAGTTGCTTCAGCATTGTCCTGAAACCTGGCGATGTTTTTGCTCAGGCGATCTGCCTGAATCGCCCTGTCTGACATTGCAATAGCGATGTTGATAGCAACTTCCCCCATTGACTGCAATGTTAAAGATCGCTGCCAGGGTTGAATTTAACCCTGGCAGCGATAGTTGCTTTCAACATCGCCGCTGCGTTGCCGGCGATGTCTCTGTCTGACAGGAGCAGAGCTATCTTGGCCAGCGGCCAAAAACGAGCACGCTCCCGTCAGTTGCCGGCAGTGTTGAAACGTCTGACGGTACCTTTAGAGTTGCAGAAAATGATGACAAAAGTGCAATTTATTTTCTTTAAAAACTTCAGAATTTTATTCAACACTTAGATAAAAGTAAAGTTATGCATGTTTGGAATCTATGATCTCGTACTGATTTGAGGCATCATACCGACACATTAGTTTTACCATGTAATGTACATGATGAATAAAAAAACAATAATGTAATTTAATTTTTTTTTAAATTTCACCTCATTTGGAATTTTGTTTCCCGTCTTTCAATACGCTGTATGGAAAAATAAATTATGTATTTCTACAGTACAACTTATCCTGCAAAAAACAAGTCCTCATATGGCTATAGTGATGGAAAAATAAAAACGTTATGGCTCTTGGAAGAAGAGGAGGAAAAATGAGATACGGAAAATGGCCAAGTGGTGAAGGGGTTAAAACAGCCTCAATGCTGTTCAAGCATCTACTATTCAGAGACTTCTGGCCACAATGGGTCCTCATTGAAAAAGTGCAGCCAAAAGCCATACCTTTGACATGGAAACAAGGTCAAGTGACTCAAGTTTAAACAAAAACAATATGAGATGTGGAAAAATGGCAAAATGCTTTGGGTTAATGAGCTAAAATGGCAATAAACTGTTTTGCACATGAGGTAAGCAACATAGCTAATCAGGAGAACTATACTAGATTTCTAATTTTAGGTATTTGCTATTATTATTACACCTACTACATATTGGGATAGGCTGTTGGAGATGGGAATACTCTTTTAAGGGTTTTTTCAGGTTTTAGGAAAGTTATGTCCCAGTCACAGTTTGTTGTAAAAAATACTACTATTTTACTCACCTTCCTAAACTTAACACTGAGCCTTCACTGTTACTTCCAATGTCTTATTTTCTGCAGTGCTGATGTAAAGTTGATATAGCCATAACCAATCCTTGAGCTCAGTGGTTCTGCCTTAGTAGCTAGAACAACCTGACGAGCTTAGTGATTGGCTGCAAGGCTGCCGACTTGACATCAGCACTCCGACAACAGCACACATTGGGAGCAGCTGGGGAGACTTAACAACAGCAATGTTTAGTTTTATTTACAACAAACTGAATTAGGTTTTCATGTTTTAAGAAAATTAGTAAAGCCCCTCCATAAATATTAGGTAGCTTGCGGCTGAAAAAAACAACTTTCTTCCTGAAAGCCCCATGTACTGGAATGTTCGGATTGTTGTACTTCCCCTCTGTCCTCTATGACAGTGGTGCTGCTATTTTTAACATGCAGGATCCACCTCCTCCCTCTGGAGGCCTTCATACACATTAGATTGGTGGGTTTGACTGACAGTAGTTTAATGTATATAGGAGCCTTTAATATGAAGAGACAGTCTCTTTATAATTATTATTTATTTATTTATTTATAGAGCACTATTGATTCCATGGTGCTGTATATGAGAAAGGGTTACATACAAAAAAGTTAAAAATACAGCGAACAAGCTAACAGTGACAGATTGATACAGAGAGAGAGAGAGGACCCTGCCCTTGACGGCTTATATTCTACATGACGGTGGGGAGAGAGACAGTAGGTTGGGTCTGCTCTGGTAGTGGTGAAGCGCCGGGTCCAATAGTAGTGGAGCACCAGATCCAATGGTGCTGATGCACCGGGTGCAGTGGTGGTGAGGTGGCACTGTGGTCATTGCAGGCTGTAGGCTGTTCTAAAGAGATGGGTTTTCAGGTTCCGGTTGAAGGTTCTGAGTGTGGGGGACAGTCTGATGTTTTGGGGTGCAGAACCAGAGAATGGGGGATGCTTGGCAAGTCTTGAGGTGGTTAGATGAGGAGCGTACAAGTGTGGAGGAAAGGAGGAGGTCTCGGGAGGATCGAAGATTATGAGTTAGAGGATATCGGAAGATCAGTTCAGAGATATATGCGGGGGGGGAGGACAGATTGTGGACGGCTTTGTAAGTCAGTGTTAGTACTTTGAATTAGATATGCTGGTAAATTGGAAGCCAGTGGAGGATTTGCAGAGGGGAGGAATAGCGAGGAGAGAGTTGGATTAGTTGACAGCAGAGTTAAAGACAGATTGGAGAGGTGCAAGAGTGTTAGCAGGGAGACTGCGGAGGTAGAGGTTGCAGTAGCCGAGATGGGAGATTATGAGGGCATGCCCTAGTAGTTTAGTAGATTAAGGGTTGAGGAACTGATGTATTCTGGAAATATTTTTGAGTTGGAGGCGGCAGCCGGTGGCAAGGGCTTGGATGTGCGGTTTGAAGGACAGGGCAGAGTCAAGGGTTACTCCGAGGCAGCGGACTTCAGGTACAGGGCAAAGTGTGATGTCATTTATTGTGATAGATAGATCTGGTAAGGAAGGTGTGTGAGATAGAGGAAAGATAATGAGTTCAGTTTTGTCTACATTGAGTTTTAGGAAGCGAGAGGAGAAGGAGGATATGGCTGATAGTCACTCCGGGAGTCTGCACATGAGAGAGGTGACCTCTGGGCCAGAGAGATAGATCTGAGTGTCATCAGCGTACAGGTGATACTGGAAGCCATGGGACTTTGAGTTGTCCCAAACCAAGGGTATAGATTGAAAAAAGGAGGGGCCCCAGGACAGAGCCTTGAGGGACCCCAACAGAGAGGGGATGGGGCGAGGAGGTCATGTGAGAGTGGGAGACGCTAAATGAGGTTGGAAAGGTAGGAGGAGATCCAGGAGAGGGCAAGGTCAGTGATACCAATGGAAGAGAAGATGTGTAATAGGAGACAGTGGTCGACTGTGTTGAATACAGAAGTAAGGTCTAGAAGGAAGAGGACAGAAAAATGTCTGTTAGCTTTGGCCGTGAGTAAGTCGTTAGTAATTTTGGTCAGGGCAGTTTCAGTGGAGTGGTGGGGGCGGAAGCCAGATAGGTAATAGAGAATTAGATGAAAGATGGGATGAGAGTACGGTGTGGACATGATTTTCGAGAAGTTTGGAGGCGAACGGGAGCAGGGATATGGGCTGGTAGCTGGATGTAGAAGTGGGGTCGAGGGATGGCTTCTTTAAGTTAGGTGTAATTGTTGCATGTTTGAAAGCAGAAGGAAAGGTACCAGAAGTTATTGATGGGTTGAAGAGGTGGGTTAGGGCTGGAATAAGTGTGGTGGTGAAGTTGGGGAGGAAGTGGGAACGGATAGGGACCAGTGCACAAGTGGTGAGGTGCGATCTGGAGAGGAGGTGTGCAAGTTCTCCTTCAGTGATAGAAGTGAGGAGTGTTAGTGGGGGAAGGGAGTGGTCTGGCAAAAATAGGGGTTGTGATTGGGCAGCAAAATGTCTGATCTGATCAATCTTGCTTGGTGAAGTGTGTTGCAAAGTGTTCTGCAGAGATATGAGAAGTAGTGGGGGGCAGAGGAGGGAGTTAAATGTGTTGAATAACTGCCTGGGGTTGTGGGACAAAGAGGATATGAGGGTAAGGAAGTAATTCTGTTTAGTGGTGGTGAATGCTGACTTGAATTTGAGAAGTTCTTGTTTGAATGCTGTGTAGTCTTCATGCGAGTGTGTTTAATTCCAGCGCCGCTCTGCAACCCTAGACACTCGCTGCAGATTTTTAGTGGTGTCTGTGTGCCATTGTTGTCTGTTGATTTGTCATGCTTTGCCATGAACGAGAGGGGCAGCTGCATCAATAGCTGATGTGAGTGTAGAGTTGTAGAAAGCTGTGGCATTATTTGTGTCGTGGAGTGAGGATATGGAGGATAGCAGTAAAATGGCGTTGGGAAGTGTGTGAGCATCAAGATGTGTGAAGTTTCTGCAAGGGTGTGCGCGTTGGTGGACATGGGTGGTAGGTGAGGAGGACAAGGATGGGAAAATGAGTAGATGGTGGTCATGGAGGGGGAGAGTGGAGGTTGTGGGTTTAGTTAGAGGGAAGAGGCTGGTGAAGATGAGGTCTAGCTTATGTCCGTCTGTGTGGGTAGTTGTGGAGGATCATTGAGTGAGAACAAAGGATGAGGCAGTATAGTATGGATAGATCTGGCTCCGCCAACAAAATAGGTGCACAGGCACAAAAATCAGTCAGTCAATAAAGAATGACCTGGCACACTCCTTGATTAAAGAGAATGAGAAAGATTCTTTTTGTGTCCTTTTATTTGTGAAAAATAAGGTGTTTCTCATACAACAGAAGAAAGTCTTTTCAACAGAGTACTCTTATACCCGACGTTTCGACCCACCTGGGTCTGCATCAGGGGTTCAGCAGACTGGTTCATAATATGGAACGTAAACATTAAAAGAACAAAAAATCAGTATCATATAATGTTATATACGATGATGTATACAATCTCTATAATCCATAGTTAAAGAAAATACAATTAGAGGGACAATTGTTATAGCGCACTATCTAGCTGAAATGAGGTGCAAACATAATAATTCACAGTGATATAACCAATGTATATGTTCTGATCATTAACCCCTTCCCGACCTATGACGTTGTACAACGTCATGGGCCGGTAAGGGGTGTTTGATGTGAGCTCTGGAGCGGAGCTCACATCAAACAGCCGACATATCAGCTGATCTCATCAGCTGAGATGTCAGGGTAACAGCACCGATCGGATCGGGATCCGATCGGCGCTGTTAACCCCTTGGATCCCGCCGTCAATCAATGACAGCGGGATCCAAGGCGGCCTCGGCAGGGAACGCGCTGTTCACCCCCTGCTCCGGAAATCCCGCAATAGTATCGCGGGATCTCCGGTGCTCACGTGACAATCCGGGGTCCTGGCTAGACTGGGATGCTGTCAGAGCGGTTCCATGTTGTGGTTGGCAGGCGCTGCCATCCACAACTAGTCCGCGATTCCCATAAGTGATCGGACTGTGCAGCAAGGTGCTTCTTAAAGAGGCGGTGTAAAAATAAGAATTAATAAAAAAAAATTTTTTAAAAAAACCTGTAAAAAAAAAAAAAAAAACATAAAAGTTCAAATCGCCCCCCTTTTCACCCAATCACAATAAAAGTAATATATATACTATCATCCTATTAAATCCGTTAAGGAGAGCCGTAAACTCCGTAATGGAAAAAATGGACCAAATGCCAAAATTCCGTTTTTATGGTCGCCGCAACATTCCTATAAAATGCAATAACGGGTGATCAAAACTGCGGATCCCTAAAAAATGTTATCATTAGAAACGTTAGCTCAAGACGCAAAAAATAAGCGTCACACTGCCCCAGATCCCGAAAAATGAGGGCGCTACGGGTCGCAGCACATGGCGCAAAAAGTCTTTGTTTTTTTTTTTCAAACTTCAGAATTTTTTTTCACCACCTAGGTACCAGTAAAGCTATACATGCTGGGTGTCTACGAACTCGTACCGACCCGAGGCATCACCCCGTCATGTCGGTTTTACCATATAGTGAACATGGCGACTAAATACCCAAAAAACAAACGTGTTGTTGCACTTTTTTTGCAATATTACTGCATTTAGAATTTTTTTGCAATTTCCTTGTACACTATATGGTAAAATAAATTATTGCATATGAAAGTACAACTCATCCCACAAAAAAACAAGCAGTCATATGTCTATATTGACAGAAAAATAAAAAAGTTATGGCTCTTGGAAGCAGGTGAGCAAAAATGAAAAATGAAAAATTCCCGGGTCATGAAGGGGTTAAAATAAAGCTAAAACTACTTAGCCTACTGTTATAGGTATCTACTATGTAGTAAGGCCGTACTGTTCATTGAGGATTCACTAGATGGCAGTGCATTAACATAGATATGAAGGTGAGTTATATGATAAAATCATATAGGTATCCAGAACTGTTGTCAAACTTCCTCAGGTGAATGATGATATCACATAAGTAGTAGTGATGGTAAGCTTGTATAGAAGCCCAAGAGAAAAGTCTATATAATCATTAGTGAACATTTTACACCAGGTGTGTGGTATGTGGATATACCATACCTGTTATTGTCATAAACAGGGTGATGTGGCCTCAATATGATGTGCTTTCTAGCAGGGCAGCTGCAAGCTACACTATAATTAAAGAGAGAAGTATATACAGATGCATATCTGTTTTTGATAGAATAGGTGATATATAAGGAGGAATGACAGCCCCAGTATGTCTTTATGATGAGTTTGGGTATCGCAATCAGGTCAGGACCTATAATGCGATATACCATTTAATGCTTATTGCCCCCGGTGTCCCCATACAGTGAGCAGGGCAAGGTGTCCTTTGTGTTACCTTATGTGCTGCTTGTTCATTGGTGGTGTGGCAGCGCTGTGGTGGGTTTTTATTACCACACGGCGTGCACACCGGCTTCCTACATCCGGTATGGTGGAACGCAGGATACGGTGTGTGGAATGCACGCCCGCGCAGGTGCATTGTGTATTTTGCGGAGATTACCGCAAATGCGCATGCGTAAACTCCGGTGAGGATTTAGTGAATAAGTACAGTACTTAAACAGTTCCTTAGTGCTCGCTGTGCATTCTAGCATATTAGAGGATACAAAGGGAGTGCAGACAGCGCAATGGTGGCCATTATAAGGGTGGTACCCAGTGCTTTCTATGGTGAAGATCTATAATTAGGAGAAGGTCTGGATGGAGGAAAAGAAGACATGGTTAGTCTCTAGGTAGAATCAGTAGCAATCAGATATCCGTTCTGCCATATGGTCCCAGAAGAACAAATTATGATTATACAGACTAACATTTATATACCAATACTATGTCATTATCCGCACACAGCATAAGTGGATATGGAGGAGGACATACAAAATAAAGATTATATGTGAATTTCGTATTCACGGTTCAGTCCATATGGTTCTAGTGCAGTGATAGCGAACCTTTCCAAGGCCGAGTGCCCAAACTGCAACCCAAAACCTAATTATTTATTGCAAAGTGCCAACAGGGTAATTTAACCTGAATTACAGAAGTTGTCGTTATAAGCGCTGCACAGGGGGAGGGTCAGCAGATTCTCTTCCCTGTGCAGTGCTTGCAATCCTGACACCCTGATGATGAATTCTATTATTTTAACAAATAATTGATTTTAAACTTACCTTTGTAGTCTTCTCTTCAGCAGTGCTCATCAAACTGATGTGTGCTTAGTGCACATTGAAGCTAGGACGCTCCAACTGCCCTTTCCAGACACAGGAGGTGGATTAATCCGTATGGAAAAAAAAACACAGAATATTAGATAGATAGGAGATATATTTTTATCATGGAATGTAAGCAGATTTCCTGCTGAAATCCTGATCCCTATGTTGTAGTAATATCTGCATCCTGACTTTCCCTTGGAGTAATATGCTCCATCCTGACCCTCTCTTTGCAGTTATGTGCTCCATCCTGACCCTCTACTTGCAGTTATTTACTTCAATCTGACCCTCTCCTTCTAGCTGTGTGTTCCATTCTGACCCTTTCCTTCTAGTAATGTGCTCCATTCTGACTCTCCCCTTGTAGTAATGTACTCCATCCTGACCCTCTCCTTCTAGTAATGTGCTCCATTCTGACCCTCCCTTTGTAGTAATGTGCTCCATCCTGACCCTCTTTCTTGTTAACTGCAGGAAGAGGGTCCGCATGAAGCACATGAACTAGAAAAAGAGGGTCAGGATGGAGCACATTATGTGCTCCATCCTGACCCTCTCCTTGCATTAATATGCTCCATCCTGACCCTCTTTTTCTAGTTATGTGTCCCATCCTCACCCTCTCCTAGCAGTAATGTCCCCATCCTGGCCCCCTTCTTGTAGTAATGTCTCTATCCTTGTCCCCTTGATTAACGCTTCATACTTGTCGCCTTGCAGTAATGCCCCATCCTTGTCCCCTTGTAGTAATATGCCCCACCCTGCTCCCATTATGTAGCAATGCCACATCCTGTCCCATCCTGCAGTAATTTGCCCCATCATCATCCCCTTGCAGTAATATGCCCCATCATGCAGTAATATTCACCATCCTTGTCCCCTTACAGTAGTATGCACCATCCTTGTCCCCTTGCAGTAATATGTCGCACCCTGCAGTATTTTGCCCCATCCTTGTCCCCTTGCAGTATTATGCCCAAACCTTGTCCCTTTGCAGTTATATTCCCCATCCTGTACCAATATGACTCATCATTGTCCCCTTACAGTAATAAGCCACATACTTGTCCTCAGGTAGTATTGCACCATCCTGTCCTCAGGTAGTATTGCACCATCCTGTCCTCAGGTAGTATTGCCTCATCCTGTCCTCAGGTAGTATTGCCCCATTCTGTCAACAGCAGGGGCACTGCTAGGGTCAGAAAAGCACCATCACACAGACACATCCAGGTGACCGTCACACACAAAGCACACACAGAATCATGCATACCATCACACATACTTCGTGAACAAACTCAGACAAACCATCCTACATCACACTCACTCAAGTACACCATCATATATACACAGTCAGACACATCCAGACTTAAGATCAACACACACACACACACATGCAACACCCTCACTGTCCTCGGGTGTTACCAGGGGTGAAGAACGGGGAGGGGATCGCTGGCGGGACTGCAGCGTTGCCGCACCCCTGCCTCCTTGCTGCCAGAAGGCTCAACTGCGGCCCTGGGTATTACTGCCCCATTCTGTCCTCAGCAGGGGCGTTGCTAGGGTCAGAAAAGCACCACACAGACACATCTAGGTGACTGTCACACATAAAGCACACAAAATCATGCATGCATTCATACATACATCATGAACAAACCCAGGCGAGCCATCCTACATCACACTCACTCAAGTACACCATCATATATACGCACACAGACACATCCAGGCTTAAGATCATCAATACGCACCACACACCACATGCATCACCCTCACACATCACAGGCATCACTCTCACACATGCATCACCCTCACTGTCCGAAGGTATTATTACCCCATTCTGTCCTCAGCAGGGGCGTTGCTAGGGTCAGAAAAGCACCACACAGACACATCCAGGTGACCGTCACACATAAAGCAGACACAAAATCATGCATGCCATCACACATACATCATGAACAAACCCAGGCGAGCCATCCTACATCACACTCACTCAAGTACACCATCATATATACGCACAGACACATGCAGGCTTAAGATCATCAACACAGACTCCACACGCATCAGTTAATTGCTTAGTGATGGTGATGCATATGTTAGAGTTATGGTGTGGTGTGAAACTAAATACCAATTTTATGTACAAATGCATCCCATAAATAGAGTCAAACTACAAGTTTGTATGTAGTTAAAGTACAAAATTTAATAAAAGTGCAGTGCAACAGACAAGGGTTTGGTTCTGTAACAATTGTAAACAGGACAGGTCTGGCTGACGAGAGATTGAAGACACTCATTGCCAATACATACAACTCACATGGTATACAGAATCGTATACATCACTCTGCAATTACAGCAGTATACAAGGTGATGCTAGTACAGGAACCATAAAGTGCATGGTTGAGCAATTGGCAATATGCAAATATAGTCAATTACACATAGTAAGCAGCATTTCAATATGACAAAAAGCACTAAATAAAACCACTGGAAACTGCTGATATCCCTAAATTTGCAATTGCTGAGTAAACATATAGTATGCATTAAATCATCATACCCATAATGAGGGAGCCATAGTGTGTCAGGGAAGCCACAACATGTGTTTCCCTGTTTTCTTCAGGGGGCTGTGGTGCAAGTGTAAGGGAGTCTGGGCAATTTATGGGCTTACCCTTTCGCTGTCTGGGCCAATCATGGCGCATGTAACACCTCTGTTCCACGGTCAGCGGTGACTGTTGAGGCGGCCGCCGAACGGCGTCCCGGAAGGAAGAAAATCCTCCAATGACGTCAATAGTTCCTGGTGCCGCCCTCTCGCGGCCCCGTCATGGTCACATGACTGCGGCTTTGGCCTGTCTAGTTAACCCTGAAGTCTCCACAGTGCCCCAAACAGATGAAGAAGCAATGTAAAGCATTCCAGGGGCGCAGATCAACAACAAAAACTATACATATATAAAGTCCAAAGTGTTGTAATTGCTGGTGTTGTAGTACATCCACAGATCCCAACATATGATGCTTGCTTCCACAGGGGTCCATAGATTGCCGAGACCAGTGAGTGTAAAACTAAGGTGAAATAAAAACACAAATTAAAATGACATCTGATTATAGAGGGCAGTGTAAACTGACAGAGCATGCTCATATATTTTTAATTGAGTAGTACATATAGAGGGGAACCGTTACAGGCTCCAAAACACAGAGGGGAGCCAAGCGAATAGAAAATCCCGATGGCACAAATTGAAAGATATATAATTGTTTAACAAAAGAGGTTTGCAAAGAATAATTCCTTCATCTCAGGGACCCCAAGGTATATCTTATTACCATGAGAATCTCCAACTCGCAGACCATGAATAGAGACTAGCTAGGGGGAGCTCATCCCATATAGGGGAGAGAATAAGCAGGTGTGAGATAGCGACCCGGGGAACCTGCTTGCAGCATAATGAAATAACAAATAACATCACCAACTACATTTTTAATGTATAACATAATACCACAGTTTATTACACGCCATAAACTATAGGTAACACCCACCATACACATTACATTTCACATAACATAACATTACACCATACGTACATGTGACATTACATCTTATATACATCATATATTTTACACTTTAGACCTCCATATTCATCAGAACCTCAAGGAATTACCCAACGACCCTTTCAGACCTCAGCCTGGTTCTAATGATGGCTACTACCGTCTAGCACCCTGACAGGGATCTTTCCACATCCTACTGTAGGGATCCTCAACCTACCCCTAGGGAGTCTCAACCCACACCACCAGTAACGCTTATCAACGGGACACTGCTCGATTTACTATTCAGTCCCCCATATCATCACACATCATACATGGCACTTTTACATAAGCCATCAACACATCATACATGGCACTTTTACATAAGCTATCACATATCTATTGTATCACCCAGGGTAGTTTTCCATACACCCTTATGACACACACTTATCACCGGGACCATATCACGACTATCACAGTCAGTCCCAAAGTCGGCTATCCTTATGACCGCCTGGCCCTTGAGCCGTCCTCAGTCTCTCATATCGCACATATGACCGCCTGGCCCTTGAGCCATACTCGGTCCTGGACACAGGCTGGCATGCACACATCAGGTGCCACCGGCATGGAGTTAGCAGGCTCCCTTCACATCCCCCACTGGGGACTGATCAGATCCAGCATGTCCTCACATGTCAGCGGTCTGGACAACACTGATTCCCATCTCCAGTCTCCCACACAGCCGCCTGGCAGGTTCTTAACGTGGCTGCCACACCCACCTGGGCTGCTACTTATCAGCACACACAGCCGCTCATCATCTACACGCCTTCTATATGTTAACCCACTGTGTACTGGACAGTTTCCAGCACTCACAGGAAAACTGGCTAATGTGAACAGAGACCTGTGCTGATAACCCATGTGATGCACCCCGGCCATGGGTCACATCACCACACAGGAAACCTGGGGACCAAGTCCAAAGAAGAGGGAGACTGTAATGACCACCAGCCTCCTCACAACCAATGGATTTAGACTAAGGCACATCGGCATTTGATGCAAAAATTGGAGGCACATCTCGGGGGCGGATGGGTTTGGGTTGATCAAGTAGAGCTCAGGGGTATATATACAACACCACATGCCGTGTATAGGAAGCCGAGACGAGTGCCGAAGCAATGTGGAAATACAAGAGGGGTGGGGGACAAGAGGCACAATAGTGCCCTATCACTAGAGACACTGCAAGGTGTTTAGGTGGTGCTATGCATCCACTCACCTTATACAGTTGTGATCCCCACAACTGGTTTAAAGAGCATCAGTACTCCAAGCCGCCGCAGGACCTCCACCGACCACTCTCACGTGGTGAAATCCAGAAGATGTTGGGGAAAAATGGTGTGTCACGGTCTGCGCTGCTCAAGTCCAAGTAAACTCGCATGAGAGTCAGAGTTTCATAAAGCAGATTCTCATTCTTTATTCTTCTACTCCAACGCGTTTCGGTTATGAAACTCTGACCTTCTTGTCACGCGGACCTCGACCTTTATTTATACATAATTTAATTCACCCAGTCCGGTGGGAAGGACTAGTTGATTTGGGTATTAAATCCAGACTGGGACGGACACATAAATTGAGAAAGACAAAAATTGGATTATCTTATACAAGATGCACCTCTTTCCTCTAGAGAAAAACTCATACAACAGACTATAGGTACTGTAACCACAGCAATTGCTGAAACTGAGATTGATAACACCACATTTAATGAAGATGAGATTAAGACCATGAAGGAACTATTGCATAGTTTGGAGGATGCCCTCAAAAAAGAAGTGCAATATGGCATTGATGCACGGTTTATGACTATTTATATTGAGAATAGTGATGAGCGAGTACTAAAATGCTCGGGTGCTCGAAGCTCGGGCCGAGCATCCCGAGATACTCGTGTACTCGGCCTGAGTAACGAGCCCAATGTTATCCTATGGGAGACACGAGTATTTTTATGAAATGACTGCCGGCAGCATGGAAAAACCCTAAAAATGTCACAAAAGTCTCAGAAGAGTGCTGAAATGACATGGCAACACCATGGGGAAGACCCCTGGAAGCATTTCTCACTCAAAATTCACAGCTGTCGAACAATGTTGTCCGAGTTTCACGCCAATTTTACGGAGTCTCCAGAAAACCTTCAAAAATGACACCAAAATGAATATTTAGGGTGGAAATGTTAAGGGCACATACCCAATAGTGAGATACAGCTGGTGTATGTCACTTTTTGTGATTACATGAAAGATTTTACGTGAAAACATTGTGCGACACTCCGATGACCCTGACAAGAGACGTACATGAAGCCCTGTCTAGAAATAAAGTGCCCATTTTGAGGAACTGGGTCTATTGTAGTATCTTCCTTTGCAAGGGCAGTCCAAAATTGGGAGGTTCACCAATGCCCCTGGATACAGACATGCAGGATGGCCTGTAAACAAGAACTGGGTGTATTGTAGTATAGCCCTTTGGCCAGGGCATCCAAAAATTGGGAGGCTCCACATTGTCCCTGGATAGAGACGTGCAGGAGGGCCTGTAAAGAAGAACTGGGTGTATTGTAGTATAGGCCTTTGGCCAGGGCAGGCAAAAATTGGGAGGTTCAACAATGAGCCATGCATACAGACATGTAGTAGGGCCTGTAACCCTCAAGTGGGTGTATTGTAGTATAGCCCTTTGGTCAGGGCAGCCAAAAATTGGGAGGCTCCTCTTTGTCCCTGGATAGAGACGTGCAGGAGGGCCTGTAACCCTCAAGTGGGTGTATTGTAGTATAGCCCTTTGGTCAGGCAGCCAAATTGGAGGTTCAACAATGACCCATGCATACAGACATGTAGTAGGGCTGTAACCTCAAGTGGGTGTATTGTAATAGCCTTTGGTCAGGGCAGCCAAAATTGGGAGGTTCAACAATGACCCATGCATACAGACATGTAGTAGGGCCTGTAACCCTCAAGTGGGTGTATTGTAGTATAGCCCTTTGGTCAGGGCAGCCACAAATTGGGAGGTTCAACAATTACCCATGCATACAGACATGTAGTAGGGCCTGTAACCCTCAAGTGGGTGTATTGTAGTATAGCCCTTTGGCCAGGGCAGCCAAAAATTGGAAGGCTCCACATTGTCCATGGATAGAGACGTGCAGGAGGGCCTCAAAACATTTTTCCCATTGAAAAGGAGCGGGTATCCTGTCGTTGTAATGCCCATTCAAAAAGAATGGGCGTAAAAATTTACCACTGGGGGTATACCTGAAACAACAGCCTAAGTATTGTAACGGTCATCATGATGCCACATGAGGAGAAGGAGGAGCAGTCCAACGATTATCCAAGGAAGAGGAAGACGACGTGGTGGATGATCCAGTAGCTGACCCAACCTGGCAGGAGGATATGCAGAGCGAGGACAGCAGTGCAGAGGGGGAGGGAGGCGTAGCCTCCCAACAGGCAGTATGAAGCAGGGTCGGGTCCGCAGGCAGAAGGCAGGGAACCGTTCACCGGAACAACAACACGACACAAGGTGCCTGTGCAAATGTTA